>CM051524.1:30780000-31380000 GCA_028017165.1 Herpetospermum pedunculosum | reverse complement strand
TAGAAGTAGGGGGAAAATGGGATGTGCGTTGCATGTTGGTTTTCCGGGTTTACGTGAGTTTAGGAGTGGTTAGCTAGCACACACACACGTTAGGGGGCAAGAGTTAATTTTTGATATGTCCTAGTTAATACATGAACAAATGCTTCCATGATTATACTCGTGTTTAAATTTCAATATGCATGGAGGTTTGAGTTAGAATTTATGTAAACGCGTCCTTAGAGTCAATGTCTTTGTAGTGCTTGCTCGAGGACTAGCAATGTTTAAGTTGGGGGTGTTTGATAACTCCATTTTGGAGCTATTAAATACGTCCTAATCATAGCTAAAGTCCGCTTCCAATTGATTAAATGTATCTCTTTTGTAGGAGAAAAGCGGCAAAGAGCTCGTGCGTCCATTGGGCATGTTCGAGAGCTTAAAGCAGAGTTTTAGCGCCCCGGGAATGCATCGGGAAGAGGGGAATTTGTTCCGTGAAGAAACGGGCCAAAACAGCCTTGAAGAGGCATTGCATCAGCCCCAAACCCGAGAGCCAGCGTCGAGCTATAGCGTCGAGACGCTGGCTCGACGCTGGAAAAACCCGAGAGCAAGCGTCGAGTGATAGCGTCGAGACGCTAGCTCGACGCTGCCCTGGCGTCGAGACCCTGCTTGGCGTCGAGACGCTCCGGAGGAGGCGCGCGCAGGAAATTCATCGGGGCAGCGTCGCGACGCTGGCCTTGCGTCGCGGCGCCAGCGCGCGCGCGCGCGGATCACTTAGGGCACAGCGTCGAGACGCTAGGCCCAGCGTCTCGACGCTACGACGAAGGCAGTAGCTAAAAGACGATTTTTCTGCAGAATTTTGTATCTTCTCCAAGCCTTTTCTCCTTCTTCTCCCAACGGATTCCGACGATTTTTCCTTCCTTCTTCCCCATTTTCTCTCTATTTTCCGTGGAGCTCCGCCATTGTTGGCATGCTAGTGAGCTCCACTTTCCCTTTGTAATAGGTAGATGAACTCTTCCATGGTCGTTGGTGGAGCGGGATTGACGATCCGCGCCATGAGCGGCTAAGGTAAGGGTGACGGTTTGGGATTTGTTTAGGGGAATTTTGTTAGACATTATTGCTTTGATAATCTGAGTATGAATTTGCATATTGGTTCTGTTTACATTGCATTTATTTACTTTGCTTAATCCAACGCGCATGTTAAAATACGTTGATTGACACTCGGGTAGTTTCGCATGTTGTGTATGTTAAAGAGTAGCGATGCCGTGCCTCTCACTGCTCGACTAAGTAACACAGGTAAATAGAACTAAATCGAAGTATCGGGTCGGGTAGGATAATTGTTGGTTGCATACAGCGTTTGCGGGCAACCTACTAGCAATTAGAATTCACGCCCGAATGTTCGTCGCGGTTAGCTAGTAACTGTCTAAATTCATCTTAGGACTGATCATCTTAATGTGAGATTAGATAACGTGTAATTAGGACTGTGTGGCCTAATTAAAATCCATGAAGTCGGCTACTTTGGGGCTTCTCTGGTAGTCGTCCGCGTGCTTAGTAAACTGAATTCCATGTTATTAGAATTAAATGATAAGTTGTATTTGTCTAACAATTGACCCCGAGACTCCCCAAACCGTACACACGTCTTCTACATATTATTTCTCTCTTCCGTTAGCTTTCGCATTATTTCCTATTTGCATGATAAAACCCCCCGTTACCAATTAATCAATCAAATCCCAATTTCACTAGTAAATTCATTCTCCTATTCCTTGGATCGACCCTGTTACCACTGGCTGCAAAGCCTTGGCAATAGGCATTATAAATCGTATTTTGGCAAGCCTCGACAGCTTGAGATTAGGCGGATATTCAAAAATCCAGCCCACCAATCCCATTAACAACTATACCTCTTCTCATCATTTGTCAAAAACTCATGCACTTGTTGTAAATCAATTATCCCCTGTATCTATTTCAAGTAATGTGCAAGAACCATTGATGGATTCAAAATGGAAGAACGCTATCAATGATGAAATGGAAGCATTGCAGAAAAATCACACATGGGAACTTGTATCGCTGCCCGTAGGGAAGAAAAGAGTAGGGTGCAAGTGGATTTTTATAGTAAAACTCAACCCGAATGGAGTCATAGATCGCTATAAGGTCAGACTTGTTGCGAAAGGGTATACACAGAAATATGGAATTGATTATGGGGATACATTTGAACCTGTAGCAAAGATGAACATTATATGAGTATTTATTTTTATAGCAGCAAATCAAGATTGACCGCTGCGACAATTTGATGTTAAAAATGCATTCTTCAATGGGACTTTGGAAGAAGAAGTATATATGGATCCTTCTCCGGGCATAAATTTTGATGGTAAAGTATGCAAGCTAAGAAGGGCCTTATATGGATTAAAGCAGTCCTTTCGAGCATGGTTTGGAAGGCTATCAACCTTCATGAAGAAGATTGGATACAAACAAAGCGGTGTTGATCATACCCTTTTCATCAAGCAAAACTTTAAGAAGGTAACTGCTTTTATTGTGTATGTTGACGATATGGTTGTTACGAGGAATGACTCAAACGAGTTAGTTGCCCTTCAAGAAAGTCTTGCAACTGAGTTCGAACTTAAAGATCTTGGGCACTTGAAATACTTCTTAGGCATTAAAGTTGCAAGATCGAGCAACGGAATCTCTCTCTTCCAACGGAAATATGTGCTGGATTTATTAGCAGAAACAGGTATGCTTGATTGTAAACCTGTTGAAACTCCCCTTGAGGTGAATCAAAAGTTAATCATTCAACCAGATCAAACTCCCACGAATAAGGAGAGGTATCAAAGATTAGTTGGGAAATTAATATATTTATCCCATACGCGTCCTGACATAACATATGCAATAAGTGTTGTAAGTCAATTCATGCATGCACCAAGTGAAGATCATGTAGAAAATCAAGCTATAAAATTAGGGCTTAATAGTTGGGATTGACTCCTTGAAATGTGCTGAAAACTATTCTCTTGTATTTGGTTACAACTATTTTCTTCCCTATAGGTTTAGGTTGTTAGCTATTTTTATGCATAGTTGGTTGAGCCCCTCTTGTATAAATACACATCTTTTCATTCAATAAAATATAAGGAAAATATTATCCTTCATACATAGCTTCATGGTATCAGAGCCTTGAAACTATTCAAACTCTAGTCGTTGCGCCAAACTCTAGCCGCCGCTGCTGCCCTAACTTCCAGCCGCCGCCGCTAGCCGAGCTTCCAGACGACATTGTCCTCAGATACAGACAGTGTCGTCCTCACATCCCGACGCCGCCACGGCTGCCACATTCAGATCTGATTTGATCTGATCTGCCATCTGAAGTGCAATTTTTGTTTCCCTAATTTTTTTTTTTTTTGCTCTTCTATCCCCAAAATGCCAGGGTTAGACTCGCAAATTACCATTTCATCCTCTAATGATAGCAACATCTCTCAATTCCTTTGTCACAAACTCAAAGGCCACAACTATCTTCAGTGGTCTCAATCTGTGATGATGCTCATGTATGGTCGTGGACGGGAAGATTATGTCATTGGTAAAGACGATCCACCCAAACCGGAGGATCCAAAATTTCGCAAATGGAGGGCTGAAAATAATCAAGTCATGAGTTGGTTGATAAGTTCCATGACTACTGAAATTGGAGAGAATTTTCTTCTTTATAAAACCGCCAGAGAAATTTGGGAGGCTGCTCGTAATTCATTCTCCAGTCAAGAAAACACTATTGAACTTTTTCCAATAGAAACTACTCTCCAAGATCTCAAACAAGGTGAATTATTTGTCACAACTTATTTCAACACTTTATCCCGTTATTGGCAACAATTGGACTTGTTCGAGACTCATGATTGGAAATGTTCTGATGATGGCTCTCTATTTCGCAAATTTGTGGATAAAAAGAGGATTTACAAATTCCTTATGGGTCTCAATAATTCCCTTGATGAGGTCCATGGTCAAATTCTTGGTATTAAACCTTTACCTAGTCTTTGTGAAGTGTTTTCTGAGGTTCGCAGGGAAGAAAGTCGAAAACAAGTGATTTTGGGGCCAATTGACAATTTTCCTGCTCTTAGTGGTCCTGCTCTCATTGCCCACCAAGATCATCCTAATGATCCACTAGCTCTTGCAGCCCGTGGAAGTTCTCAAGTGCATGGACATGTCAGATCACACAGAGGGAGACGATGGTGTGATTATTGTCGTAAACATGGACATGACAGAGAAACTTGTTGGAAATTAAATGGAAAACCAGCAAATTGGAAGCCAAATAGTGTCAGATCTGATCGAGGAACTAGAGGTAATGTTGCTACTTCTGAGACCTCTAACCAGCGACCACCCAATAAAGATATTTTGGATATGCTACAACAATTGTTGAACAAAACAAATCCAACAACTGGAAGTGGTTCTGGGAGTATGAAACAACAAGGTAACCAACATTCCCTTGCTCTTCATACTCAAACTCGTCCATCTGAATGGATAGTGGACTCTGGAGCCTCCGATCATATGACAGGTGATAAATCCGTATTCTCGTCTTTTTTCCTTTATAAGGGTGACCTGATTGTTCGAATTGCTGACGGAACACCTACTAGAGTAATTGGAACTGGAAGTATTCAAATATCAAGCTCCTTAACTCTTCAATTTGTATTGTTTGTGCCAAAATTGGAATACAATCTATTGTCTGTGAGTAAGCTGAATAAAGACATGAATTGTGAAACTAAATTTCTTGCGAACTCTTGTATTTTTCAGGACTTGGGATCGGGGAAGACGATTGGAAATGCTGAAATGTGTGCAGGGTTGTACCTTCTCAAAGTAGAAAATCCTCCAATAACAAAGGAATGCAATAAACTTGTAGTTCAGTCCAGTTGTGAGTAGGCTTATGTCTCAAAGTTTTTAGATTATTCCAATAAAGATAGTTGTGTCATGCTATGGCATTATCGCCTTGGTCATCCAAATTTTTCCTATCTTGAGCGTCTGTTCCCTTCCTTATTTATCAATAAAAAGACTCAATTATTCCAGTGTGAAATTTGTCAACTTTCCAAACACACTCGTGCTCATTTTTCACCACATTCTCATGTTCCATCTCAATCTTTCTCTCTTATCCATGGGGACTTTTGGGGGCCGTCAAGAATAAAAAATGTAAATGGGGCACGTTGGTTTCTTCTATTAGTTGACGATCACACCCGTTTGAGTTGGACATTTCTTATGAAAGAGAAGTCTGAAACTAGCAATCTATTCCAAATCTTTCATAAAATGATCCACAATCAGTTTCAAGTCAATATCAAAGTTCTTAAAACTGATAATGCTCGTGACATCTTCAACTCTACTCTTGGATCTTATCTTCAATCTCATGGCATTGTTCACCAAAGTTCTTGTGTTGACACACCCCAACAAAATGGTGTAGTTGAAGGCAAAAAACGTCATTTGCTTGATGTAGCCCGATCCCTTATGCTCACTTCTCATGTTCCAAAATATTTTTGGGGTGAAGTTGTTCTAGTTGCTACTTATCTCATAAATCGCATGTCATCGCGCATTCTCAAATTCAAAACACCTTTACAAAGTTTACTTACTCTATATCCTACTGTTACGTCTCCAAAAGTGACCTTTTTAGGACTTAATTATCTTAGAAAGATGTTCACTCTTAGGTGTTTTTGATAGCATTTAGCCTAAACCTATGCTTAAATATGAGAATTAGAAGAAGGTAGCTAAATTAGGACTTAAGTACAATAGGAAAGAAAAGGGTTGAAAACCGAAGGAAAAGAATGAAAAACAAGCATTGCGACAGAATTGCGGAAACATTGCTGAAACCGCAATGTTTCAAGTGAAAACCGTAAGTTGACTGATCTTTTTCTGTTAATTTCCGTTATTTCAGGGATTCGTTCTTTCTCCTCCATCCATTTTGAAGTACGACGTTGAAGATTGATGGTTCTCCTTGGCCCAGACGCACCTGCAGATTGCTATAAAAGGGGGTCAAAGTCGAGGGTTCAAACATCATCCGAAAGCGTAGAAGTCTTCTCGCAGCTCCATCTTTTCTCCTGTCGTTCTTCTCTGTCTGTTGGTGTGAGAGTCTCAGCTGTTGGAATCGACAATCTGATAGGAAGGAGAGAAGATTCATCTTCTCTCCCGATTGGATTCATCCAAGCAAGGCTATTCTTTCATCCCCTTCAGCCGAGGCACCTGCAACTAGGCGTTCACGCTCGTTTTTATGCTTTCTGTCTTTATTTCCATTTTCCAGCTTTAGTTTGGTGTTGTTTCCTTTCTTGTAACTAGATCAGTCCATTTCGTTGTGTTCTGTCTTCTGTTATTCACTTTAAGTTGTTCTTCTGTTCATTCAAACAATCAAGTAATTAAAGCATAGTTCTTCATTTCTCAATTTCCTATCTTTGCAACTCACTGTCTTACCTTGCTGTTTTCAGTTTATTTCTCTTCTAAGCATGTCTGTTTTCTCTCTTCTTTCTGTTCTCCCTATATCCATGAGTAACTAAGTCACATAGGGGCATGCTAATGACAACACTATAGGCTAAAAAACGTGAACCAAGCATGTAGGATAGCTCTCGAAGCATTGATTGTATGTAAGCTTCATCCCACGGGCAATTTCGATTGGCCATCCATTTTGTCCAAAGAACTCCTAACCTCTGGAAGGAGTAAGAGTTCAGAGTCATACACTCATGCTAGCCTTTCAAGGTAGCCAGAAAACGACCTAGGAATAGGCGTTTTCCTAGTACAAACCATAACTTTCTGCTTTAACAAGATGCTTAAGACCTTACTTGGACATGAGTAAACTAAAGAATCTAATGCATGGAATCGGACGATACATGAGATTGAGTGAGTTTGATGCATAGAGAGTTGATCCAATGCTTGAGGATCGTAAGAAAAAGCCTATAGAGGAGTCGTTAGTAGCCCTTGTTTCTCCATTTTACACACTTTCGCTGTTGTTAAAATTGCGGTAGAATTGCTGTTTCCGCAATTCTGCTTAAGTTACAATTCTGTCTAGCTGTTTTTGTCTTCGTTTATTACTCTCGTCTCTTTTCGTTTGAGTTTAACTTTGACTTGCATTTGTTTATGTTGCTACCCTCTACGTATTCAGTAGGAAATAGACAATTTAAAACCAATTCTACCCCATCAAATCCACCCCTTCTTTCTTAACTTTACACTTCATGAATAGCTTATAATAAATCTCTGTGGGAAAACGAATGAAAAAATACTTACTACTTGCTATAAGATCATGTATGCTTGCATGTTCTGAGTGCTCTCTCTATCTTATTGCCTAATTATTTTAACACATTGAGCACGCAACACCTACATCTCACCTTGTGTCTCAGTTACCTCTAAAATTATTTGGATGTACTGAACTCGTTCACATATACCCTCCACACCGTAGTAAACTTGATGCCCGATCCATGAAATGTATTTTTCTAGGCTACTCCCCAAATAAGAAAGGATATAAATGTTATTATCCTCAAACTCGTCAATTCTTTCATACTATGGATGTAACTTTCTTTGAAAATCAACCAAATTTTCCAAATTATGCACTTCAGGGGGAGCATGATGGTCTTGAACCACAAAATTTGGATTGCATACTGGTAGTGAACTTTTGTACGTTCACAAATTTCGGGTTGTCGAACCCCGCCAAAATAATATTTATAAGCCGATTATACCGACTAACTTGTAGTTAGTGATAACCAGGTCGAACCACAGGGAATTAGCTTAATTCAAACTTGATTAAATTTAAGTTGCAAACGGTAAAAGGGGGGAAGTTGGATTGTGAAAAGGGAGGTCTAAACTGCTGTAGCTAACGGAAAATAAAGTTGTGAAGTGACAAATTAAATGAACATGCTTGACTTCAAAGAATGGGATTGATCACAATTGGCGTTCAGTTCATCGATAACTAAAGACATAGACAAAACACTTAAAACACGCAATTCGTTTGGTTATTTCTAACTCAAACGACCCAAAAATACAGTTAGAAAAGTGCAACTCTAAGTGTTCTTGCCCATTACTCAAATTAAAGTGATCAATCCTAAATTGATTAATGGACAGAGACGGGAACATTGCGACGAATTAACCCGGAGACTAAATCGATTTTTTCTCTTTACCCAAAATCTAACATGAAGGTTAACTAAATTCTACCCCCAACTGTCACATGGGATCAAACTAATTACCCATGCTAAGATTCGTGTTACCTAGTGTTGCGTGCTCAGTGTGTAAATAAAATGTAATGCGAGAGCACTCAGAACATGCAAGCATACATGGTCTGCAGCAAGTGATAAGTATTTTTTCATTCGTTTTCCCACAGAGATTGAGTTTAGTTACTAATGAAGTGAGTTGTTAAATTAGAGAGGGTCACTTAAATGGGGTAGATTTGAGGTTGATGTGCCGAACTATCAAAGAATGTACGAAGTATGCAAGCGTAAATGAAAGCAGGTAAAGAGATTAAACTTTCATGTGGAGAAGAAAGAATTGCGGAGTTAGCAATATTCTAGCAATAAAATCGCAAAAGTAAAAGACTGGAAAAATGGCTAAGGCAAAAACAGAACTACAGAATTGCGGTTCGTGCAATTATCTAGCAATTAATCTAGCAACGATTTGAAGGTGAGATAAGAAAACAAGGTCGACTTAAGACTCCTCTATAGGCTTTTACATACGATCATTCAGCAGTAGATTAACTTATCATGCATCGATTTAGCTTAGTCTCATGCATCTCTCGATTACATGCATTAGATCTTTTAGTTCACTCATATCCAAGTAAGACATAAACATCTATTTATACAAGCAAGCTAATGAACCGTGCTAGGAAAACGCCTATTCCTAGGTCGTTTTCTGGCTACCATGAAAGGCTAGCATGAATGGACGACTCTGAACTCTTACTCCTTCCCGAGGTTAGGAGTTCTTTAGACAAAATGAATGGCCGATCGAAATTGCCCATGGTATGAAGTACACATACATTCAATGCATTCGAAGCTATCCTACATGCTGAACTCACGTATTTCTAACCTATAGATTCATCTTTAGCAGACCCTTGTGTGATTAGTTACTCATGGTTGATGGAGGATTGGAAAGACTAGATTGATTAAGCATGATTTAAAGTACTCAATGAAAGTAATGGAAAAACAGATAACGAGATGAAGACTTGCAAAGACTTAAACGATTACTTCATAAATTAAAATTCAAAGCTCAACGTGCGAAAGTATGGAAAACAGTAAAGAACTGAACAAATGAAGACGAATTGAATCAGTGTAGCAATAGAAACCGAAAGACAGAAAGCAGTAAGAAAGCTTCTTAAAGTGTGCGCGGATCTCCTCGTCGCAAGCGCCTCGGATGAAGGGGAAGATTAGCGGTTCTTGGGGATGAATTCAATTAGAAGAGAAGAAGGATTTTCTCTTCTTCCTCTCGAATTATCGGCGCCAAGGGCTGATTTCTTCGCTCCAACAAACGGGATAAGGAAATGGATATGTGGATTGCGTTGAGACGGGGAACTCTACGCTTCCGAGCTGTTTTTCTCCTTCACCCTTCACCTCCTTTTATAGCTTTTTGCAGGTACCTTCAGTCATGGAGAACCATCCATTCTAAACAACAATCCTCCACGTGGCAGCAGGGGAAAGCTTGGGCGGCTGAAAGATCGCAACTGTGACGGCTGACGGTTAGGAAAAACTTAGCAGCAGCAGCTTGGCATTGCGGATTCCTTGCAGTGACCGCAATATCCATTGCGGACACAGCAATGTTTCAGCAATTCCCCTGCAATGTACATTTTAACTCTTTTAGCATCATTTTCGATTCATTTTCGTTTCTTTTCAAAATAAGTCATATTTTAGCTTCATTCCTTGAATTCTCATATTTAAGCACGTATGAAACTAAATTCTAACAAAAACGCTTAAGAGATTACACGATTACATGGTAAATAAGTCCCTAAATGATGTACTTTTGGAGAGGTAACACACCCCCAAACTTGAGTTATTGCTCGTCCTCGAGCAATATAAGGGCTTACTAGGGCTGCTAATTCTTGACTTTTAAACTCTATCTAACTGACTTGCTGACTTCCTTAGGCTTACTATCCAAGGCATTGCTGTCCTGTCACACTCTCCTAAATTCAAACTAACTTCACATTCTGCTCATTCTGGCTTCTCTTGCCTTTAAAACCTTTTGTCTTTTACGAATTTCCTAACAAATGGTTTATCTGCCTATGTCATTAGGTTCATTGTGCAGTTATCCCTAAGTTTTCAAATTCTCCCTAGTTTTAACCCAGACTCAGTACATGCTTCTAAGGTATTTATTATTGAGCTACCTAGGAATCCTTACAGTCATACCAAGCTTAGCACATACGAGAATCAGAGTACAGTCCATAGAACAACTAAGCTTTGGCATCACTGTGTTGGATCAACACTCATCTCCCTTGACAAACCTTCAAGCTACAGCCCTGTGCTTAGCAAACTAAGGATCAGAGTTCAATTATACAGGAAACCTAAGCACTGAGGCCATAGCTTGTTGGCAGACATTCTTCTTCCTTGGTCTTATTTTTCTTTTTCTTTTCTTTCGGTAGAGTCTTCTTTTGGTTTGCCTTTTGATGCAGTGCCACTTGTGGGTTACACAAATGGCCCTGATTACTCAGCATTCTTTAGAGAGACACTACCCTTTGTTTTTCTGTTTCTTTCTTTTTCATTTTTTTTTTTCAAAGAAGAAGAATGCTTATGTTTTTCAAGAGGGAGAGAGGAATGTTCCTAGGCCTAGAGGTTGCCTCCCCCAAACTTATCTTCTCATTGTCCCCAATGAGAGTCTGAGGTGGCACACCCCCAAACTTGTCTTAGAAGCATCTAGTCTAAGGAAAAACAAGTAGACTTTAAAACTCCTAGGTATAAAATGACCTTCGTAGAACAGACAACTCAGAGGCAGAATATCAAAAAAACAACATGGTAAGGGCTTACAGAGGTGCATGCTTAGCAATATATGAAGTTAAATTAAACGAACAAGGGTGTACTATGACACTCATCCAGCATGCTCAATAGACAGATTACCTACTGAAGTCAGTAAAGCAGCAAAATATCGAGATTTAAACATAGTCAGCCCATCAAAAAGTCATCTAACAGCATGCGCAAACTAACAAAATATTGCGGACACCGCAAGGAATTCGCAATTAATCTAACAGAGCAAATCTAGCTGTGATCAAGGCTCCTAGCATGCGATATTCAGATCTAGATAACTACAAAAACAGCACACTACCTAAGCTACCTACTCAGATGACAGTCAAACAAAACTAAACTACTCTCAAAAAACAAATTAACAATTCAAAACAGATCATATAATTGATTAAAAAGAGGGGTAACAGTTCACAGAAAAGCAGGTTTCTTATTTTTTTTTTAGAGGGAACAGAAATACTCCCTCGAATGCCGTCAGTCTGGCATTCAAACATCCTCATCCTCATCGCTCCTTTCTCTTGGAGGCACCCAAGGCTTCAACAGACCAGCAGGGAAGGTGGGGAATGTGCATCTCAGGTGTTCAGCCAACTCCTGATCCCTTGCCCGCGAGTACTCAGCCCATTGGGCTATCTTGTGTTGCAAGTCCATCAGGCAGGCCATGGATAACGACTGTGCAGCAGCCAGACCATCCATCTCGAACTCCATATTGCCCCTTCTCCGCATCCTCAAGATCGTGGGCAGCTCCAGATGGCCAGTATAGGCCAATTGCCTTTCATCCCTCGTAACAGGCACTCCTGCATGCAAACAAAGCTTAGTAATAGTATTGGGGAAAAAGAGTTGGCTCTTACCTTTTCTTGAGCATTCAGTGATAGAGGCGGCAATGACTTCACCCACATCAATGGTGAGTCCCCTTATTATGGCATAGAGCAGCAGCGATCGCCCCTGGTTGATGGTTGTTTCATGTGTAACCGGGGAGATTCGTCTGCGTACAAGGGAGAACCAGACGGCTGCTTTGTCTCTGAGGGTCGCTGTTGCGTGCTCAATGTGTAAAGATAAATATGCAAAAGGGTAGAGAGAGCACTTAGAACATGCAAGCATACATGGTCTCACAGCAAGTAGTAAGTATATTTCATTCGTTTTTTCCACAGAGACTCATTTTTAGCTATTCGCGAAGTGTGTTTGTTAAGAAAGATGGGATAAATTTGAGGGGATAAAATTGGTTTTTAACTACCTAAGTTTTGCTGAATGTGTAAAGGAATATACCATAAACAAGTTAAAGTTAAAATCAGGCTCAAAGAACAAGAGATGGAATCAATAAACGAAGAAGAAAACAGCTACACAGTATGCGTTTTAGCAGAATTGCGAGAACCGCAATTAATCCGCAATTAAATGGCAGCGAAACTGATTAAAAGGGTGAATTAAGGGCTACTAATGACTATCCTATAGGCAGTTTATTACGATTATCAAGCTTTGGATCAACTCTCTATACATCAAACTCACTCTATCTCAAGTATCGTCCGATTCCATGCATGAGAGACTCAAGTTTACTCGACTTCAAAGTAAGGTCTTAAGCATCTTGTTAAAGCAGGAGTGTTTAGTTTGTACTAGGGAAACGCCTATTCCTAGGCCGTTTCCTGATTACCATGAAAGGCTAGCATGATTATATGACTCTGAACTCTTACTCCTTCCAGAGGTTAGGAGTTCTTTGGACAAAATGGATGGCCAATCGAAATTGCCCGTGGGATGAAGCTCACATACAATCAATGTTCGAGTGTTAATCTGCCTACTTGACTCACGTTTTTTAGCCTATAATTCTGTCATTAGCATGCCCCTAAGTGAATTTAGTTACTCATGGAAATATGAAGAACAGAAAGGGTAGATAAAACAGACATACTTAGAAGAGAAATGTGCTTTAAACAGGAAGCAAAACCCGTAGCAGAAGAAAGTATAAACTGTGAAGTGCAGAAACTTACTTTGATTAACTTGAATGTTTGAATGACAAAGGAAAGCTTTAAAAGGAATGAATCCAAGGCAGACAACAACGAAATGCAATAAGTAAATTACTAAACTAAGAACAACAATGATCAGTAATGGAAATGAGAAGGAAAGAACAGAAAACAGTAAAGGATTGCTGAAAACTTCGTGGCAGTCGCCTCGAATGATGGTGATGAGAATTCAGCCGTGCTTGGATGAATCCAATCGAGAGAGAAGAAGAATCTTCTCTCCTTCCTATCAGATTATCGACTCCAAAAGCTGAGAACCTCACTCCAACAGACGGCAAAGGAAAACAGATGGAAATGGTGGACTGCAAGAAGACTTCTGCGCTTCGAATTGATTGCTGAACCTCCGACTTTGACCCCCTTTTATAGTAGTTTGCAGGTGCGTCTGGGCCAAGGAGAACCATCAACCTTCAACGTCATATATCAGAATGGATGGAGGAGAAAGAACGAATCCCTGAAAAGTCGGATCTAAACAGAAAATGATCAGCCAACTTACGGTTTTAACTTGAATAATTGCGGTCACCGCAATTATTCCGCAATTCATTCGCAAAGCTCATTTTTTTCATTCTTTTCTTCGGTTTTCAACCCTTTTTCTACCTATTGTACACAAGTCCTATATTAGCTACCTTCTTCTAATTCTCATATTAAAGCATAGGTTTAGGCTAAATGCTAACAAAAACACCTAAATGTGTACATCTTCTTAAGCTAAATGGGTCCTAAATAAGTCACTTTCAGAGACTTAACACACCCCCAAACTTAAGGCTTTGCTTGTCCTCAAGCATACTAAGGACTTACTTAGGCTGCTGTTTCTTCTTCTTTAACTACTCACTAACTCCCTTATATTCTTGTCTATAGCAATGCTGTCCTGTGACACACTTCCAAGTTTAGAACTAACCTCTTGTCTAGCTTCTTCTGACTTCACCTGCCTACTATACCCACTGCTTTTGTTAACCCCCTACTACTGATCTAACTACTTTTATGATATCATGCTATTATCCCTAAGGTTTCAAATTCTACCAAGCTTTACTCTAGACTCAGTACATGCTTCTAGCTTATTTTTAATGTGTCTAGGATTCCTTAGAGTCATGCCAGTCTTAGTATTAACGGTGACAGTGGTACTTTTAGAGAACAACCTAAACCCTGGCATCACTACATTGGATATACATTCATCTCCCTAGACAAACCTAGAAGTTACAACCTTGTGCTTAGCTTATTAAGGATCAGAGTTCTTTTTTTCATAGGACATCTAAGCCACAAGATTATAACTCCCAAGCATACATTCTTCTTCCCCTATTTCTCCTTTTTCTTTCTTTTTTACTTAGGTGGAGCCTCCCCTTGGTTTGCCTTTTGATGCAATGCCACTTGTGGTTTACACACTTGGCACTGATTACTCAGCAACTTGAGAAAGACTCCCCTCTTTATTCTATTTTTCACTTTTTCTATTTATCACAAAAAAAAATTTTTGTTTGTTTTTAGGAGAAGAAGAATGCTTATGTCCTAAGGAAGAGAGGAATGTTCCTAGGCCTAGGGTGGCCTCCCCCAAACTTCAACTACTCATTGTCCCCAATGAGTGTTTGAGGTGGCACACCCCCAAACTTGTCCTAGAAGCATCTAGTCTAAAGTAAAACAAAGAGAATCTAAACATCCTAGGCATAGGCAAAACATTCTAGAAGCAACTATCCCAGCAGCAGAAAATTTGAACATAACAGACAGGTTTAGGGACTTATGGTTTATGCATGCTGAGCACTATTCAGAGGCAAATTTAAACTATCAAAGGGTGTCCTATGACACTCATCCAGCATGCTTCAAGATCAGCTATATAAGGTAGTCATGCTAGCAACAAAAGATAGAATTTAACAGATCACAGCCTAACTAAACAGACAGTCCAAAACATGCAATCAGTCACAAAAATTGCGGGAACCGCAATTATTTCGCAATTCAATCTGGGCAGATTTAACATTAACTCAGGCCCCTAGCATGCTTTTTCCCGTTACTCATGCAACCTAAAAATAAAACTAAACTATCCTACCTATTCAGCTAACATCAAACTAGACTAAGCAAAAGAAAAAGCATAAAACTAAACATTAAAAATAGATCAAAAATTGAATACAAAACAGCATACTATACATGATTCTATCAAAAAGCAGGAAAATTGTCTTTTGTTTCTGAAGGGATCAGTAATACTCCCTCTAGTGCTCTTCAAACCAGCACTCAATTCTCATCATCCTCATCTGGTCGCCTTGGTCGTGGGGGCACCCATGGAGTTAGGAGGTTGGTGGGGAAGTCTGGGAAGATGCATCCCAACTGGTCTGCAACTTCTCTGTCCCTCGCCTGCGCATAGTTGGCCCATTGAGCCATTCTCCTCTGCATGTCCATCAAGCAGGCCATGGATAGGGACTGCTCAGCAGCCAGCCTATCCAACTCAAACTCCATGTTGCCCTTTCTTCTCAGCCTCAGGTGTGCAGGCAACTCCAAATGGCCTGTGTAAGGCAGCTGCTGCTCCAAGCGCTCGGTGGGAACTCCTGCAAGCAAACACAACTTTGTTATAGTGTTTGGAAAAAATAATGGTCCCTTACCCTTTTTAGCACACTCGGCTATGGCAGCAGTGATGACTTCTCCCACGTTGATCGTGAGACCTCTCATTATAGCATAAACCAGCAGCGAACGGCTCTGGTTAATTGTAGTCTCGTGAGTCACTGGGGAGAGTCTTCTTCTTACGAATGAAAACCACACAGCTGCCTTAGCCGTGAGGTTGGCACTCATGAGCGTGTGCCGCCCATTGCGTGACACTGTCCAGGAGGCTTCAGGCTGGCCAATTGTGCGAATGGCTTCTTCCAGCACAGCCTCGGTCGGCTCATCAACTATCCGTGCATAATCCGTGTGAGGTTGGCCCCTGAGACCGAATGCTTCATTAATGGCTTTGGCTGAGAAATCAACTTCCACCCCTCTGACCACAGATAGGCCATCCTCAGGGCTGAGCACGTTAGCATAAAAGTCATACACCATGCTCGTGTATGCTGGATTGGGAGGTCGGCAGAATTCCTCCCAGCCATGGTTGATCACCCCTGCGCGCAAGAACTGCGGCAAGTCAGCAAGTCGATCAAGGAACCCCTTCTCGTGCAACAGGTCCCGTTTCCTCAGCTCCACGCCCCTGGATTCAGCATCAGACGAGACATACCTCACTGACGGAGGTTCATCTTCAGGGTAGAGTTTAGCCTTCCCCTTATCGGCTGGTTTGGAGGATTCAGCAGCCTCCACCTTGAGGCGTTTGAGCGAAGGCTCAGTAGTCTCTTCGTCTGCTGAAGGCACTCGTTTGGCCTTCTTCTTCTTCAGCTTCTTGGACTTCTTGGCCTTGCCCATCTTGGCCTTCTTCTTCTCTTTCTTCATGTTGATCTGTTGGAGGCAAGCCCCCAACGTTTCTTCCATAGAATCGTCCTGCTGTGCAGGAACATCAGGGCTGTCTTCCCTCATAGGAGAGAAGACTTCTTCTTCCCCAGCATCTCCACTGCCTTGCGTGGACTCCTGATAATCCCCATAAGGGAATTCAGGATCAGGCCGTGGAGAATTGTGCTCTGCTGATGGTGTATGTGCAGAACTCCATGGCGAAGACGGCAGCTCAGGGCTCTGTGCTGCTGCAGGCGTCGGATCAGAACTCCGAGGTGCTGGAGACAACTCGGCGCTCTGTGCAGGCGGTGACGACTCTGCGCTTGGCACTGGTTCAGACGAGAGGGGACTGCGCGCAGGTGACTCAGACGGCGACGAACCTTCTTTGGCTGACTCGTGGGCTGCACGATCAGTTTCTTGACTCTCCACAGAGGGAGTCTTGGCGGTGCTCGGTTCGGCAGCAGTCTTGACAGTCCACCGGCGCTTCTTTGGCGTGCCCACTGGCTCAGATGGGCCAGCAGGGATCTCAGTGACCACCCTCCACTTCTTCCTACGAATAGGAAGCTTGGCAAGACGGCCAGTGCGTACAGCACCCTCATCAGCAAGGGTGAGAAGCGCTTCCCTCGCAGCCGCTTCAGCTGCGTCATCGGCCTTCTTCTTGGCGGCGGATCTCTCAGCCCTAGTGGAAACCATCGTCGAGTCTTGAAGATCTTGAGAGAAGAATCAAAGGTGGAGAGAATCGCAGAAATCTTGGAGATCAAAGAATGAGAGAATCGTATCAACGAATGCGTTCTAACGGCTATAAATAAAACGGAAAAATCCCAACGGCTCTTTTTGCGGATCCAGCAATTTTTGCGCAATTCTAGGGATAATATTTCATAAAAATTCCAAACTTTGATCGCCCGTATCTTTCATTTGGCTCAACCGTTTCTTGATTTTTAAAGTGGGATTTACTCCCCTTGATCCCCTCTTTCGACTCCCTACAAAAACAAATAAAACAAACATTAAAAACGCAATTAAAATCACGCTACAAAACATACAAACGATCATCGAAAAAACAGAAAAAATAAACTAAGGCATTGGCCTTGACTGAACGAGCTCAGTAACCACTCGTTCTCTCTCGTTTCTAACTTCATGCTTCACGTAGGAGGAAGGCCGAGAGAGTCTTCACATCCCCCTCCTCGTAGTAGTGCTTCAACCTAGCACCATTGACCATAAATGGCTGTCCTTGCTGCAAGTTTTTAATCTCTATGGCACCATGAACAAAGACATTAGTAATAACAAATGGACCTGACCACCTAGACTTTAATTTGCCTGGAAATAGCTTTAATCGTGAATTAAATAACAATACAAGTTGGCCCTTCTTAAAGTCTTTGATCCTGAGTCTACTGTCATGCCATATTTTTGTCTTTTCTTTGTACATCTTGGCATTCTCATAGGCCATGTGCCTAAGCTCGTCAAGTTCATGTAGCTGTAAAGATCTTAATGTCCCTGCATCCTTCACACAAAAATTTAATTCTTTCATGGCCCAAAACGCCTTGTTTTCCAACTCAAGTGGCAAGTGGCAAGCCTTGCCATACACCAACCTATAGGGAGACATTCCTAGAGGTGTCTTATATGTTGTTCTGTAAGCCCAAAGTGCATCCTCAAGCTTGAAAGACCAGTCTTTCCTATTAGGTTTGACTACCTTTTCTAGGATGTTCTTTATCTCCCTATTGGAAATCTCAGCTTGGCCATTTGAGTGTGGGTGGTAGGGAGTAGCTACCCTATGCCTAATGTTATACTTAGCCAATAATTTCTCCATAGCCTTATTAATGAAATGTGACCCCTCATCACTAATGATAGCACGAGGAGTCCCAAATCTAGTGAAAATGTGCCTATGCAAGAAGTTAGTGACTGTCTTAGCATCATTATTAGAACATGCCTTAGCTTCTACCCACTTTGACACGTAGTCTACTGCTACTAAAATGTACAGGTTACCTGATGATGGAGGGAATGGTCCCATGAAATCAATGCCCCACACATCAAAGAGCTCCAACTCTAAGATGTAGGTGAGAGGCATCTCATCCTTACGACTGAGGTTACCTGTCCTTTGGCATTCGTCACAGTTGTGGGCATAATTGTGGGCGTCCTTGAAGATTGTTGGCCAGTAGTAGCCACTCTGAAATACCTTAGCAGCTGTTCTTTGACCACCAAAGTGCCCACCGTAAGGAGATGAGTGACAGTGCTGCAGCACAGACTTCGCTTCAGCAGCTGTAACACACTTCCTCAACAACCCATCAGCACAGGTCCTGTAAAGTATGGGGTCATCCCAGATGAATTTCCTTGCTTCATGGAGGAACCTCTTCTTCTCTTGTCCTCCCTTGAACACTGGCAATACCTGTGATGCACGGAAGTTAGCAATGTCAGCAAACCAAGGTTCCTCATCGTTTTCACGATGAGTCAAAGCAAAGATATGTTCATCTATAAAAGCATCAGAAATTGCGGGGTCCGCAATTTTTTCGCAATTGTGCTGCAATCGAGACAGGTGATCTGCAACCACGTTTTCACATCCCTTCTTGTCCCGAATGTCCAAATCGAATTCCTGCAGCAATAACACCCATCTAATCAATCTAGGCTTAGCATCAGCCTTCCTCATCAGATATTTTAAAGCAGAATGGTCAGTATATACAATGGTCCTAGTTCCTACAATATAGTTCCTAAATTTTTCACAAGCAAATACTACAGCAAGCATCTCCTTCTCTGTAGTTGTATAGTTACATTGAGCCTCATTCAAGGTCTTACTAGCATAATAGACAGGATGTGTGAGCTTGTCAATCTTCTGTCCTAACATGACTCCTACAGCATAGTCACTAGCATCGCATAGCATCTCAAATGGGAGATCCCAATTTGGTCCTGCTATGATTGGTGCTGTGACCAATGCTTCCTTAAGGGTTTTCCAAGCTACTACACATTCTTTAGAAAAGATGAATGGCCTACCTAGCTCTAGAAGCTCACATAGAGGCTTGGCTATCTTAGAGAAGTCCTTGATGAACCGTCTATAGAAGCCAGCATGTCCTAGGAAACTCCTAATAGCTTTGACATTCTGGGGCTCTACCAACTTCTCTATGACCTCTATTTTTGCCCTATCCACTTCTACACCTGCCCTTGACACTCTATGTCCTAAGACAATCCCTTCATCTACCATAAAATGGCACTTTTCCCAATTGAGGACTAGGTTGGTCTCTTCACACCTAGCCAGGACTTGTCCTAGATTCTCTAGACAGGTTTTAAATGAGTCCCCAAAGACTGAGAAGTCATCCATGAATATTTCTATTATGGACTCATCCAACTCAGAGAAGATCGCCATCATGCACCTTTGGAAAGTTGCCGGTGCATTGCATAAGCCAAAAGGCATTCTGCGGAAGGCAAACGTTCCAAAAGGGCAAGTGAAGGTAGTCTTCTCTTGATCCTTAGGGTCTATAGTGATTTGATTATAGCCAGAGTACCCATCTAAAAAACAATAGTAGGCTCTACCAGCTATTCTGTCTAGCATCTGGTCAATGAATGGAAGAGGGAAATGGTCTTTTTTAGTTTCTTTATTTAACTTCCTGTAATCCATACATACTCTCCACCCTGTGACAGTCCTTGTTGGAATCAGTTCGTTGTTCTCATTGACTACCACAGTTATTCCCCCCTTTTTAGGTACACATTGGATGGGACTCACCCACTGGCTACTAGCTATGGGGAAAATTACTCCAGCATCTAACCACTTTATTATTTCCTTTTTCACTACCTCTTTCATAGAGGGGTTTAACCTACGCTGGTGATCTACCTTAGGTGTGTGCTCTTCCTCTAGAATAATTTTGTGCATGCAATAAGAAGGGCTAATGCCTCGAATATCAGCAATAGTCCATGCTATAGCCTTCCTATGTTGCTTAAGCAGTAAAATTAAATCAACCTCATGCTGTTTACTAAGCTTAGAAGAAATAATTACAGGCAGCGTATCATTATCTCCTAGATATGCATATTTAAGGTGAGTTGGTAGTGGTTTCAGTTCTAAAACAGGTGGATGCTCAATGGAGGGCTTTAATGGATTTACAGTTCTATCAGTTAAGTCTTTAGTCATACATACATGCTGAGGTCTATCTACAGGCATATTCATTATATCAGATACATTTAGATCATCTACATCTAATCCTACATATTCGTTAGCATGCTTGGTTAACAATACATGCTCTAATTGTTCTTCCATTAGTGAGTCAACAACATCAATGCTAGCACAAGACTCAGAATCAGAGGGATACCTTAAAGCTTTGTAAACACTAAATTTTACCTCTTCATCATGAACCCTCATAGTTAACTCACCTTTTTGCACGTCTATTAGTGCCCTACCTGTGGCTAGAAATGGTCTACCTAGCAGGATGGGGACCTCCTTGTCTGCCTCATAGTCCAGGACAATGAAATCTGCAAGGAAAATAAATTTGTCAACTTTAACTAGAATATCCTCAATCTTACCTTCCGGATATGCGATGGATCTGTCTGCTAGTTGTAAAGTGACTGTGGTTGGACGTGCTTCTCCCATTCCCAACTGGCGGAATAGGGACAGGGGCATGAGATTTATGCTGGCGCCCAGGTCACAAAGCGCTCTGCCCACATGCTTGCCTCCAAGTTCTACAGGTAAGGTGAAGGAACCAGGATCCTTCTCCTTCTTGGGCAGCTTGTTTTGGAGGATGGCACTGCACTCCTCGGTGAGGTTTACTGTTTCAAACTCACCAATTATTCTTTTGTTAGTAATAATGTCCTTCAAAAACTTTACATATGAAGGCATAGACTGTAAAACTTCTACAAAAGGAATATTCACATGCACTTGCTTAAGTATTTCTAGAAATTTATTAAAATGAACTTCCTGTTCCTGTTTCTTCTTAAGCCTTCGAGGATAAGGAGGTGGTGGCACATATGCAGGCACGTCAGGACGCCTTAAGATAGGTGGAGGCCTTGGAATTTCTTCTACGTCCTCAACAATTGGCTCTAGCCTGGCTCCTGATGTGCTAGTCGGTGGTGGACCTTGGCTTGGCAGAGACTCCAGTGGAGCACTAGACTCAGTGTTCTCTACTCTCTTTGGTGTGTCCTTTGTGTTGCTCACCAATGGTCTTCCACTCCTAAGTTCAATGGCTTGAACTTGTTCCTTGCCATCTCTCCTTGGTACCTCGGTGTCAGCAGGGAGTCTACCTTGGGGCCTACTTTTAAGTTCATTGGCTAATTGGCCTATTTGGTTTTCCAGGCTCCTAAGAGTAGCTTGCTGGCTCTGAAGAGTAGCATCATTCTTAGCTATATATTCCTTGAGTAGGTTTTCTACAGAAGATCCTACAGGTTGATTGTAAGGTTTTTGGTACATTGACTGGTTATGTTGAGGAGTGAAACCAGGTGTTCCACTCGGCCTTGGTTGGTTAGAATTTTGGTTAGTGTTTTGTTGGCCACCCCATGACAGGTTAGGGTGGTTTCTCCAACCAGGATTGTAAGTTTGTGAGTAGGGGTTATTCCTAGGCTGCTGCTGACTTCCTACATAGCAGACTGAGGATGGATTCCCAGGGCAATATTCATAAGGGTGCCCTTCCCCACAGAATCCACAGATTGGTGCCTCGCCTTGACTTGGTTGAGTGCCCATTGACATGGCTGTGGCGGTATTGGCACTGTTTGGAGATTGGCCTGAGCCATTTGCTTGACTAAGTTGGTCAGGGCATTTATTTGGGTGCTCATGGCGCTTAGAGCATCCTTGTCTTGAGCCCTAGTTGGCTCTACTGGATCATCCGACCACCTACAGTGAGATGCTGAGATCTTCTCCAAGATCTCATAAGCTTCGTTGTAACTCTTGGACAACATGGAACCTCCAGCAGATGAATTTAAGACTTGTCTGGTGCTGGGGTTGCATCCTTTAAAGAAAACTTCTATTTGGATACACCATGGAATGCCATGGTGTGGACATTTAATGAGAAGGTCTTTGAATCTAGTCCAAGCTTCGTGAAGAGACTCATTATCAGCTTGTTTAAACTTTATGATATCATCACGAAAGGTTGAATTCCTATCAGGTGGGAAGTATTTGACTAGGAATTTTTCTGCTAAATCTGTCCAATTGCGGACAGATCCTGAGGGTAAAGAATTTAGCCATGTTTTGGCTTTGTCCCTCAAAGAGTAAGGGAAAAGATATAGCCTCAGGGCCTCTTGGGAAACTCCAGGGATTAGGAAGGTGTCACTAACTCCTAGGAAGTTCCTAAGGTGATTATGGGGGTCCTCATTTTCTATTCCAAAGAATTGTCCCACAGTGGACAACATTTGGAACATCACTGGTTTTAACTCGAATGAGTGGGCAGTGATTTCAGGACGGATTATGCTGGGGTTCAGCTCCCCAGGCATAGGTACTAGATATGACAGAATGGCACTATTCTTGTCATTCGCTATTTCGATGGGGTTGCGAATGGCTTGTGCCGGATTTGGAACTAGATCGCCCATTTCTTTAGTTTCAGGTGTGGTTTGAGGTATAGGAGGTTGTTTAAAGAGACGTTTCTTTGCCTTATTCCTAGCTCTAAGTGATCTTTCAGGTTCAGGATCGAACTCTAAATTACTATGTGAACGCTCACTCATAAACTACCTTAATAGCACCTGCAAAAGAAATGAAACAGATTAGTTTCACTCAATGATAAACTTGATTTTTTCAAACTTAACAACTTCGTTTTCACTTAAAATAAGTCCCCGGCAGCGGCGCCAAAAACTTGTTGCGTGCTCAATGTGTAAAGATAAATATGCAAAAGGGTAGAGAGAGCACTTAGAACATGCAAGCATACATGGTCTCACAGCAAGTAGTAAGTATATTTCATTCGTTTTTTCCACAGAGACTCATTTTTAGCTATTCGCGAAGTGTGTTTGTTAAGAAAGATGGGATAAATTTGAGGGGATAAAATTGGTTTTTAACTACCTAAGTTTTGCTGAATGTGTAAAGGAATATACCATAAACAAGTTAAAGTTAAAATCAGGCTCAAAGAACAAGAGATGGAATCAATAAACGAAGAAGAAAACAGCTACACAGTATGCGTTTTAGCAGAATTGCGAGAACCGCAATTAATCCGCAATTAAATGGCAGCGAAACTGATTAAAAGGGTGAATTAAGGGCTACTAATGACTATCCTATAGGCAGTTTATTACGATTATCAAGCTTTGGATCAACTCTCTATACATCAAACTCACTCTATCTCAAGTATCGTCCGATTCCATGCATGAGAGACTCAAGTTTACTCGACTTCAAAGTAAGGTCTTAAGCATCTTGTTAAAGCAGGAGTGTTTAGTTTGTACTAGGGAAACGCCTATTCCTAGGCCGTTTCCTGATTACCATGAAAGGCTAGCATGATTATATGACTCTGAACTCTTACTCCTTCCAGAGGTTAGGAGTTCTTTGGACAAAATGGATGGCCAATCGAAATTGCCCGTGGGATGAAGCTCACATACAATCAATGTTCGAGTGTTAATCTGCCTACTTGACTCACGTTTTTTAGCCTATAATTCTGTCATTAGCATGCCCCTAAGTGAATTTAGTTACTCATGGAAATATGAAGAACAGAAAGGGTAGATAAAACAGACATACTTAGAAGAGAAATGTGCTTTAAACAGGAAGCAAAACCCGTAGCAGAAGAAAGTATAAACTGTGAAGTGCAGAAACTTACTTTGATTAACTTGAATGTTTGAATGACAAAGGAAAGCTTTAAAAGGAATGAATCCAAGGCAGACAACAACGAAATGCAATAAGTAAATTACTAAACTAAGAACAACAATGATCAGTAATGGAAATGAGAAGGAAAGAACAGAAAACAGTAAAGGATTGCTGAAAACTTCGTGGCAGTCGCCTCGAATGATGGTGATGAGAATTCAGCCGTGCTTGGATGAATCCAATCGAGAGAGAAGAAGAATCTTCTCTCCTTCCTATCAGATTATCGACTCCAAAAGCTGAGAACCTCACTCCAACAGACGGCAAAGGAAAACAGATGGAAATGGTGGACTGCAAGAAGACTTCTGCGCTTCGAATTGATTGCTGAACCTCCGACTTTGACCCCCTTTTATAGTAGTTTGCAGGTGCGTCTGGGCCAAGGAGAACCATCAACCTTCAACGTCATATATCAGAATGGATGGAGGAGAAAGAACGAATCCCTGAAAAGTCGGATCTAAACAGAAAATGATCAGCCAACTTACGGTTTTAACTTGAATAATTGCGGTCACCGCAATTATTCCGCAATTCATTCGCAAAGCTCATTTTTTTCATTCTTTTCTTCGGTTTTCAACCCTTTTTCTACCTATTGTACACAAGTCCTATATTAGCTACCTTCTTCTAATTCTCATATTAAAGCATAGGTTTAGGCTAAATGCTAACAAAAACACCTAAATGTGTACATCTTCTTAAGCTAAATGGGTCCTAAATAAGTCACTTTCAGAGACTTAACAGTCGCACTCATCAATGTGTGTCTCCCATTCTTTGAGACTGCCCAAGCTGCCTCAAGTTTGCCTATTGTATTCAGGGCTTCCTCTAGGACTGCCTCGGAGGGTGATTCGATTATTCTTGCATATTCAGAGTGTTAATGCCCCTTGAGAGCATATGCTTCGTTGATGTTGTTGGCTGAGAAATCAACCTCTATCCCCCTCACCATTGACAGACATGCCTCAGGATGCGTGAGGTTGGCGTAGAAGTCGTACACCATGTCAGGGTAGGCTGGAATTGAAGGCCTGCATAGCTCCTCCCAACCATGGTTAATGATCCCTGCGCGCAAGAATTGCGGCAGGTCCGCAAGGGCATCAAGAAATCCTCACTCGTGGAGGAGTTCTTTCTTCATCAGTTCGAGGCCCTTAGCCTCTGCTTCCTTAGAGACATACCTCGCAGCTCGAGGCTCCTCTTCTTGATACATTTTCCTCTTCCCCTTGGCCCTTTCTTTAGCCGACTCAAAGGCCTCAGTTTTCATTTTCTTCAAAGAGGGTTCAGCTTCAACCTTCTTCCTTTTGGTCCGTTTGGAGGCCTTTGGCCGCTTGCCCTTTACAATCACGGGGGCCTTCTTCTTGAGCCGTGCCTTTGTGGCCAGGTGCTGGAGACATTCACCCAGCGTTTCCTCCATTGAGTCCCTGCTTTCCCCCTCCACAGGGCTGTCAAGAGTGACATCCCTTAAGGGGGAAAATACCTCGTCTTCCTCAGCCGGATCGTCGATTGGCACCGAATCTTGGTGCTCTTCAGATGAAACTTTAGGCTCCGGCGCATGTTGAGAAGATTCGAGGCTCTGCATGGCCGTCTCAAATGATGGGCGGCCACTATCGAGGCTTTCCTCGCTCGGGGTCTTCTTCTCTCTGATCGGTGAATCAGACACCGCGACCTTCCACTTCCTTTTCTTAGGGGTTCCTACCGGATCAGAGGGGTCAGCAGCTACCTCCGTCGCCACCTTCCATTTATTTCTTCTCACAGGCAGCTTTGGGGGTCTCGAGGGTTGCGCAGTGTCGGCGTCTGCCAAAGAGAGCAACGCCTCCCTCACTGTCTCTTCAGCGTCAGGTCTGCTCTTGTGGTCACCATTGTTGCTTTTTTGAAGATCTGAGTGTGGGAGTTGCAGAGGAAAGAGAAGTCAGAGTTGTGGAGTTCCAACGGTTTGAGAAATCGTATAGGACAGAGA
The DNA here is from genome assembly GCA_028017165.1 of Herpetospermum pedunculosum. Taxonomy (NCBI): domain Eukaryota; kingdom Viridiplantae; phylum Streptophyta; class Magnoliopsida; order Cucurbitales; family Cucurbitaceae; genus Herpetospermum; species Herpetospermum pedunculosum. Next base: position 31,354,059 of record CM051524.1, on the reverse strand, counting down.
TCCCCAATGCCGGCTATTTATACTCAAGTGTTCTCCCAACGGCTCTTTTGTTGCGGACTCCGCAATTCTTCAGCAATTATTCAGCATTTTCAATATAACCGTTAGGATTTTTCTTGATTTGTGTTGCAAGATTTTAGCAACCAAATCTCTGATTTCTCCAGATTTTCTCTTTGATCTTCACCTCTTGATTCACCTCCCTCATTGTCGCTTAAAATCTCCCATTATTATACTCCTAATCAAAATAAAAACACTTAATTAAAACAAGAAATAATCATACGATACGCAATCTAAAAAAAAACAATAAAGAAAAATCTAAGGCATAGCCCTCTGACGGATGAGCATAGTGATCACTCATCCTCTCTCGATTCGCCTCTTAGGCTTCAGATAGAAGGAAGGCCGAGAGTGTCTTCACATCTCCTTCCTCATAATAGTGCTTCAACCTCGCACCATTTACCATGAACGGTTGCCCTTGGTGTAGGTTACGAATTTCAATAGCACCATGAACAAAGACATTAGTAATCACAAAAGGACCTGACCACCGAGACTTAAGTTTGCCTGGAAATAACCTTAATCGCGAGTTAAATAATAAAACATGCTGGCCCTTTTTAAAGTCTTTGATCCTAAGTCTACTATCATGCCAAATCTTAGTTTTTTCTTTATACATTTTAGCATTTTCATAGGACATATGTCTTAGTTCATCTAACTCATGTAATTGCAGAGACCGCAATGTTCGCGCATCGGTTACGCAATAATTCAACACCTTTAAGGCCCAAAAGGCTTTGATTTCTAATTCGAAGGGAAGATGACATGCTTTTCCATACACTAGCCTATAAGGAGACATACCTAAGGGTGTTTTATATGCAGTCCTATACGCCCAAAGTGCATCGTCTAACTTAAAAGACCAGTCATTTCTATTAGGTTTAACCACTTTTTCAAGTATGCTCTTAATCTCCCTATTAGATATTTCCGCTTGTCCATTTGAGTGTAGGTGATAAGGAGTTGCTACTCTATGTCTAACATTATATTTAGCTAGTACCTTCTCCATAGCTTTATTTATAAAGTGGGTTCCTTCATCACTTATTATTGCACGTGGTGTACCAAATCTTGTAAAAATATGCCTATTCAGAAATTTAATGACTGTCTTGGCATCATTTGAGGGACATGCAATAGCTTCTACCCATTTAGAAACGTAATCTACAGCTACTAGTATATAAAGATTACCCACAGATGGAGGGAATGGTCCCATGAAGTCAATGCCCCATACATCGAAGAGTTCCAACTCTAAGATATATGTGAGAGGCATCTCATCCTTCCTACTGAGGTTACCTGTCCGTTGACACTCATTGCAGCTGTGTGCATGGTCGTGGGCATCCTTGAAGATCGTGGGCCAGTAGTAGCCACTTTGGAACACTTTTGCAGCCGTCCTTTGACCACCAAAATGTCCACCGTAAGGAGATGTATGACAGTGTTGTAGCACTGACTTTGCCTCAGCAGCTGATACACACTTCCTCAGTAAACCATCCGCACAATTCTTGTAAAGTGTAGGATCGTCCCAGATGTACTTCCTAGCTTCATGTAGGAACCTCTTCTTTTCTTGCCCCCCTCTGAAAGTTGGTAATACCTGCGAGGCAAGGAAGTTAGCGATATCCGCAAACCATGGCTCCTCATTGTTATCACAATGTGCTAACACAAAGACATGTTCATCAACAAAGGCATCAGAAATTGCGGGCTCAGCAATTATTTCGCAATTACTTCGCAATCTAGATAAATGGTCAGCAACTACGTTTTCGCATCCTTTTTTATCTCTAATGTCTAAGTCAAAATCTTGCAATAATAACACCCATCTAATTAACCGTGGCTTAGCATCAGCCTTCCTCATTAACTATTTTATTGCAGAGTGGTCAGTGTAAACAATTGTTTTAGTACCTACAATGTAAGGCCTAAATTTTTCACACGCAAACACTACAGCCAGCATTTCCTTCTCTGTGGTAGTGTAATTACATTGTACTTCATTTAAAGTCTTACTTGTATAATATACAGGATGTGTTAGTTTATCTATTTTCTGCCCCAGCATAGCCCCAATCGCATAGTCACTAGCATTACACATTAGTTCAAAAGGTAAATCCCAATTTGGGCCTACTATAATTGGTGCTTTGACTAAGGCTTCTTTAAGTTTTGTCCATGCTAGGAAACATTCTTTTGAGAAGCTCACACAAGGGTTTAGAGATTTTTGAGAAGTTTTTTATGAATCTCCTATAAAAACCTGCATGCCCTAGGAAACTCCTTATAGCTTTGACGTTTTGAGGTTCCACTAGCTTCTCTATTATTTCTATTTTGGCCCTATCGACCTCTACTCCTGCTCTGGACACTCTATGTCCTAGGACTATTCCTTCTTCCACCATAAAGTGGCATTTTTCCCAATTTACGACTAGGTTGGTCTCTTCACACCTAGTCAGGACTTGTCCTAAGTTTTCTAAGCAGTTGTTAAAAGAATCACCAAAGACTGAGAAGTCATCCATAAATATTTCTATCATGGACTCATCTAAGTCAGAGAAAATAGCCAACATGCATCTTTGGAATGTTGCTGGTGCATTGCATAAGCCAAATGACATTCTGCGAAAAGCAAATGTTCCAAAGGGACATGTAAAGGTTGTTTTCTCCTGGTCCTCAGGGTCTATGGTAATTTGGTTATATCCTGAATAACCATCTAAAAAGCAGTAATAGGCTCGGCCAGCTATTCTATCTAACATTTGATCTATAAATGGTAAAGGAAAATGGTCTTTTTTGGTTTCTTTGTTAAGTTTTTTGTAGTCCATACAGACTCTCCATCCTGTAACAGTTCTAGTTTGTATTAGTTCGTTGTTTTCATTAACTATTACAGTCATTCCACCTTTCTTAGGCACACATTGAATCGGACTAACCCATTGACTGTTGGCTATGGGGAAAATTACACCTGCATCTAACCATTTAATAATTTCTTTTTTAACTACCTCCTTCATGGAGGGGTTCAACCTACGTTGGTGATCTACCCTAGGTGTATGTTCCTCTTCCAACAATATTTTATGCATGCAATAGGAAGGACTGATACCTCTTATATCAGCAATCGTCCAGGCAATAGCTTTTTTATGTTGCTTAACCAGCAATATTAACGCAATTTCATGCTGTTTACTCAGTTTGGACGAAATAATAACAGGCAAAGTATCTTGTTCTCCTAGATATGCATACTTAAGATGATCAGGCAGTGGTTTTAATTCTAGTAAAGGTGGGTGTTCAATTGATGGTTTCAAAGGATTTGTGGTTCTCTCAGACAATTTATTAGTCATACATACATGTTGAGGGTTGTCCACAGATACATCCATCAATTCAGAGATATTTAAATCATCTATATCTACTTGTGCATAGTTAGTAGCATGCTTAATTAACAGTTCATGCTCAAGTTCTTCTTCCATAAGTGAATCTACTACATATATATTTGCACAGGATTCAAGATCATAGGGGTACCTTAGAGCTTTAAATACACTGAATTTAACCTCCTCATCATGAACTCTCATGGTGAGCTCACCTTTTTGGACATCGATTAGAGCCCTACCTGTGGCTAAGAACGGTCTGCCCAATAAGATAGGTACCTCCTTGTCTGCCTCATAGTCCAGAATTATAAAGTCTGCAAGAAAAATAAATTTGTCAACTTTGACAAGTATATCCTCAATTTTACCCTCAGGGTATGCGATGGATCTGTCTGCAAGCTGCAAGGTGGCAGTAATAGGTCGTGCTTCCCCTATCCCAAGTTGTTGGAATAGTGACAAGGGCATGAGATTGATGTTGGCTCCCAGATCACACAGAGCTCTGCCCACGTGCTTGCCTCCTAATTCGACTGGTAAGGTGAAGGAACCAGGATCCTTCTCCTTCTTTGGCAGTTTGTTTTGGAGTATAGCACTGCACTCCTCAGTGAGATTCACTGTTTCAAATTCACCAATGATTTTTTTGTTAGTAATTATATCTTTCAAGAATTTAACATAAGAAGGCATAGATTGCAAAACCTCCACAAATGGGATGTTAACATGCACTTGTTTTAAAATTTCTAAAAACTTATGAAAGTGCACTTCCTGTTCTTGTTTCTTCTTCAGCCTTCTAGGGAATGGAGGTGGTGGCACATATGTAGGCAATTTAGGTCGCCTAATGACAGGTGGAGGCCTCGGGATTTCTTCTGGTTCCTCAATGATAGGTTTCAGCCTCACCCTTGTTGTGCTTGGTGGTGATTGATCAAGGTTGGGCAGAGAATCCAGTGGAGCACTAGACTCTTCATTCTCTACTCGCTTTGGGGCTTCTCTGTTGTTGATCACCAACGGTCTTCCACTTCGAAGTTCAATTGCTTGAACTTGTTCTTTCCCATCCCTTCTTGGTATTTCAGTGTCTGCAGGCAATCTACCTTGGGGCCTATTTTTCAGCTCGTTTGCTAACTGCCCTATTAGATTTTCTAAGCTCCTCAGGGTGGTTTGCTGACTTTGCAGGGTTGCATCATTTTTTGCAATGTATTCCTTAAGCAAATTCTCTACAGATGATCCTATCGGATGGTTATATTGTTTTGGGTACATGAGTTGGTTAGTTTGTTGAGTGAAACCAGGTGTTCCACTCGGTCTTGGTTGATTTTATACTTGGTTAGTATTTTGTTGTCCACCCCACGAGAGATTTGGGTGGTTTCTCCATCCAGGGTTATAAGTGTTGGAGTAGGGGTTGTTCCTTGGTTGTTGTTGACTTCCAACATAACATACCGAGGATGGATTCCCAGGGCAAAAATCATGCATGTGCCCTTCCCCACAGAATCCACAGACTAGTGCCTCACCTTGATTGGTTGTTGCGCTCGTTGAAACGGCTGCTGCGGTGTTGACACTTTGTTGAATACTAGTTTGAGCCATTTGTTTTACTAGATTGGTCAGGGCATTGATTTGGCTACTCATTGCACTAAGTGCATCCATGTCTTGAGCTTTTCTTGGCTCCACAAGGTCGTCTAACCATCTACAATGGGAAGTTGAGATTTTCTCCAAAATCTCATAGGCCTCATTGTAGCTCTTTGAAAGCATGGAACCTCCAGCTGAAGAATTCAGCACTTGCCTCGTGCTGGGGTTGCATCCTTTGAAGAACACTTCTATTTTAATACACCATGGAATGCCATGGTGTGGACATTTAAGTAATAGGTCCTTGAATCTAGTCCAAGCTTCGTGTAATGATTCGTTTTCGGCTTGCTTGAATTTAATAATATCATCACGGAAGTTGGAGTTCCTATCTGGTGGAAAGTATTTTACTAGGAACTTTTCAGCAAGATCTGTCCAATTGACAATTGATCCAGAGGGGAAGGAATTTAACCACGTTTTGGCCTTATCTCTTAACGAGTATGGGAAAAGATAAAGTCTTAAGGCTTCTTGAGACACTCCTGGGATGACAAAAGTGTCACTTACTCCTAGGAAGTTTCTCAAGTAGCTGTGGGGGTCTTCGTTTTCCACTCCAAAGAATTGTCCAACAGTGGACAGCATTTGGAACATGACGGGTTTTAACTCGAATGAGTGAGCTGTAATCTAGGGGCGTATGATGCTCGGATTAAGCTCCTCAGGCATGGGTACTAGGTACGAGAGGATGGCACTATCCTTATCATTCGCAATTTCGATGGGGTTGCGAATGGTAGGTGCTCGGTTTGGAGCTTCTCTATCCATTTCGGTTTGTTGGGATTGCGATGACTCTGCGGAGTCCGCAATGTGTTGAGTTACAGGTGGCTGTTTAAAAAGGCGTTTCTTGGTTTTATTTCTGGCCCTTAGAAGTCTTTCAGGCTCAGGATTGAACTCTAGGTTGATATTTGGATGCTCATTCATAAACTAGCTTGATGGTACCTGTAAAGGAAATTAAAGTACATTAGCTCCAATAGATATTAAGTTTTTTAGTTCTAAAATAACACACTTCGTGTTTACTAAACAAAATCCCCGGCAGCGGCGCCAAAAACTTGTTGCGTGCTCAGTGTGTAAATAAAATGTAATGCGAGAGCACTCAGAACATGCAAGCATACATGGTCTGCAGCAAGTGATAAGTATTTTTTTCATTCGTTTTCCCACAGAGATTGAGTTTAGTTACTAATGAAGTGAGGTGTTAAATTAGAGAGGGTCACTTAAATGGGGTATATTTGAGGTTGATGTGCCAAACTAACAAAGAATGTACGAAGTATGCAAGCGTAAATGAAAGCAGGTAAAGAGATTAAACTTTCATGTGGAGAAGAAATAATTGCGGAGTTAGCAATATTCTAGCAATAAAATCGCAAAAGTAAAAGACTGGAAAAATGGCTAAGGCAAAAACAGAACTACAGAATTGCGGTTCCCGCAATTATCTAGCAATTAATCTAGCAACGATTTGAAGGTGAGATAAGGAAACAAGGTCGACTTAAGACTCCTCTATAGGCTTTTACATACGATCATTCAGCAGTAGATTAACTTATCATGCATCTATTTAGCTTAGTCTCATGCATCTCTCGATTACATGCATTAGATCTTTTAGTTCACTCATATCAAAGTAAGACATAAACATCTATTTATACAAGCAAGCTAATGAACCGTGCTAGGAAAACGCCTATTCCTAGGTCGTTTTCTGGCTACCATGAAAGGCTAGCATGAATGGACGACTCTGAACTCTTACTCCTTCCGGAGATTAGGAGTTCTTTAGACAAAATGGATTGGCGATCGAAATTGCCCATGGTATGAAGTACACATACATTCAATGCATTCGAAGCTATCCTACATGTTGAACTCACGTATTTCTAACCTATAGATTCATCTTTAGCAGACCCTTGTGTGATTAGTTACTCATGGTTGATGGAGGATTGGAAAGACTATATTGATTAAGCATGATTTAAAGTACTCAATGAAAGTAATGGAAAAACAGATAACGAGATGAAGACTTGCAAAGACTTAAACGATTACTTCATAAATTAAGATTCAAAGCTCAACGTGCGAAAGTATGTAAAACAGTAAAGAACTGAACAAATGAAGACGAATTGAATCAGTGTAGCAATAGGAACCGAAAGACAGAAAGCAGTAAGAAAGCTTCTTAAAGTGTGCGCGGATCTCCTCGTCGCAAGCGCCTCGGATGAAGGGGAAGATTAGCGGTTCTTGGGGATGAATTCAATCAGAAGAGAAGAAGGATCTTCTCTTCTTCCTCTCGAATTATCGGCGCCAATGGCTGATTTCTTTGCTCCAACAAACGGGATAAGGAAATGGATATGTGGATTGCGTTGAGACGAGAAACTCTACGCTTCCGAGCTGTTTTTCTCCTTCACCCTTCACCTCCTTTTATAGCTTTTTGCAGGTACCTTCAGTCATAGAGAACCATCCATTTTAAACAACAATCCTCCACATGGCAGCAGGGGAAAGCTTGGGCGGCTGAAAGATCGCAACTGTGACGGCTGACGGTTGGGAAAAACTTAGCAGCAGCAGCTTGGCATTGCGGATTCCTTGCGGTGATTGCAATATCCATTGCGGAGACAGCAATGTTTCAGCAATTCCCCTGCAATATACATTTTAACTCTTTTAGCATCATTTTCTATTCTTTTTCGTTCCTTTTCAAAATAAGTCATATTTTAGCTTCATTCCTTGAATTCTCATATTTAAGCACGTATGAAACTAAATTCTAACAAAAACGCTTAAGATATTACACGATTACATGGTAAATAAGTCCCTAAATGATGTACTTTTGGAGAGGTAACACCTAGCGATTGAGGCAATTATACGTCTTAATCTCTAACGGTAAAGCATGCATAAGGACTCGGGCGTCACTCCTAATCAATTACACAAGCTATTGAGATGAAGTTCAAGGAAGAAGATGCAATAAGCCAAGTAATCTAATTCATACACAAATTGGGGCAAATCTCCCCTTAAACCAAACTGTTTACAATCTCAAACTTGAAATCAAAAACTTACTTGTTTAGCTTTCCATGGAGATGAAGAAGATGGCCATAAATGGCTAAAAATGCCCAAAATTGAAAAGAGGGAGAAGAAGTTCCAAAGATGATAACCTAAAATCAGATTGCGTCAGACTAGCGCCTAGGCGCCATAAGTGGGCGCCAAGGCGCTGCGGGCACGCGCGCGCGCAATCGGGACAGCGTCTGGGCGCTGCGCAGCTGTTGCGTGCTCAATGTGTTGAAATAATTAGGCAATAAAAGAGATAGAGCACTCAGAACATGCAAGCATACATGATCTTATAGCAAGTAGTAAGTATATTTCATTCGTTTTCCCACAGAGATTTATTTTTAGCTATTCGTGAAGTGTTTTGTTAAGAAAGAAGGGGTGGATTTGATGGGGTAAAATTGGTTGTTAATTATCTAATTTTTGCTGAATGTGTAAAGGGTAGTAACATAAACAAGAACAAGTTAAAGCTAAGCTCCAATGAAAAGAGACGAGATTAATAAATGAAGATCAAAACAGCTAGACAGAATTGTAACTTAAGCAGAATTGCGGAGACAGCAATTCTACCGCAATTAAATAGCAGCGAAAGTGTGTAAATGGGTGAATTAAGGGCTACTAATGACTATCCTATAGGCATTTTTATACGATTCTCAAGCACTGGATCTACTCTCTATGCATCAAAATCTCAATCTCATGTATCGTCCGATTCCATGCATTAGATTCTTTAGTTTACTCAACTCAAAGTAAGGTCTTAAGCATCTTGTTAAGGCAGAAAGATATGGTTTGTACTAGGGAAACGCCTATTCCTAGGTCGTTTCCTGGTTACCTTGAAAGGCTAGCATGATAATATGACTCTGAACTCTTACTCCTTCCAGAGGTTAGGAGTTCTTTGGACAAAATGGATGGCCAATCGAAATTGCCCGTGGAATGAAGCTTACATACCATCAATGCTTCGAGAGCTATCCTACATGCTTGATTCACGTTTTTTAGCCTATAGCGTTGCCATTAGCATGCCCCTAAGTGACTTAGTTACTCATGGATATAGGGAGAACAGAACTAAAGGTTAAAATAGACATGCTTAGAAGGGAAATGTGCTTAAAACAGCAAGGGAAAGCAGTAGAATGCAAAGGCACGAGACTGTGAAATACTGAATTTTGTGTTTGATTAATTGATTGTTTAATTGAACATAAGAGATACTTAAAGTAAAGAACAGCAAGACAGAACACAACGAAATGAACTAAATTAGCCACAAGAACAGAAACAACACAAGACAGAGTTGTAAAATGGAAATGAAGAACAGAAAGCAGTAAAACAGCTCGAATGTCTCGTTGCAGCCGCTTCGAATGAAGGATGAGAAAGGTCAGCCTTGCTTGGATGAATCCAATCAGGAGAGAAGAAGAATCTCCTCTCCTTCCTATCAGATTATCGATTCCAACAGCTGAGCTTCGCAAACCAGCAGACGGCAAAGGAAAACAGGAGAAAAGATGGACTGCGAGAAGACTTCTACGCTTTCGGATGATGTTTGAACCCTCGACTTTGACCCCTATTTATAGTAATCTGCAGGTGCATTTGGGCCAAGGAGAACCATCAATCTTCAACGTCGTACTTCAGAATGGATGGAGGAGAAAGAACGAATCCCTGAAATAACGGAAATTAACAGAAAAAGATCAGTCAACTTACGGTTTTCACTTGAAACATTGCGGTGTCCGCAATGTTTCCGCAATGCTATCGCAATGCTTGTTTTTCATTCTTTTCCTTCGGTTTTCAACCCTTTTCTTTCCTATTATACATAAGTCCTAATTTAGCTACCTTCTTCTAATTCTCATATTTAAGCATAGGTTTAGGCTAAATGCTATCAAAAACACCTAAGAGTGAACATCTTTCTAAGCTAATTAAGCCCTAAAAAGGTCACTTTTGGAGACGTAACACCCCCAAACTTAAGGTTTTGCTTGTCCTCGAGCAATCTAAGGACTTTCCTAGGCTGCTGTTTCTTCTTCTTCAACTACTTACTAACTCCCCTATATCCCTATTTATAGCACTGCTGTCCTGTGACACACTTCTAAGCTTAAAACTACCCTCTTATTTAGCTTCTTCTGACTTCGCCTGCCTAACACTCCTTCTGTTTTCATTAACTTCCTACAACTGATCTATTTGCTTTTGTCATATCATGCCACTATCCCTAAGGTTTCAAATTCTGCCTAGCTTTACCTCAGACTCAGTACATGCTTCTAACTTTATTTTTAAAGTGTCTAGGATTCCTTAGAGTCATGCCAGTCTTAGTATTAACGGTGACAGTAGTACTTTTAGAGAACAACCTAAACCCTGGCATCACTACATTGGATAAACACTCATCTCCCTAAACAACCCTACAAGTTACAACTTTGTGCCTAGCTAATTTGAGGATCAGAGTTCTTTTTAAATAGGACATCTAAGCCACAAAGTTGCAACTCCTAGGTATACATTCTTCTTCCCTACTTCTTCTTTTTCTTCTTTCTTAGGTGGAGCCTTTCCTTTGGTTGCCTTTTGATGCAATGCCACTTGTGGGTTACACACTTGGCACTGATTACTCAGCAACCTGAGAGAGACTCCCCTCTTTATTCTATTCCTCATTTTTTCAGTTCATTTTTTTTTTTTTGTAAAGGAGAAGAAGAATGCTTATGTTTCTAAGGGAGAGAGGAATGTTCCTAGGCCTAGGGTGGCCTCCCCCAAACTTAAACTACTCATTGTCCCTAATGAGTGTCTGAGGTGGCACACCCCCAAACTTGTCCTAGAAGCATCTAGTCTAAGGTAAAACAAAGAGAATCTAAAAGACCTAGGCATAGACAGAACATTCTAAAAGAAAATATCACAGCAGCAGGAATTTGAAAAAAAAACAGACAGATAAGGTCTTAAAGCTGTGCATGCTGAGCTTTTTGGAGGTTAATTTAAACTATCAAAGGATGTTTTATGACACTCATCCAGCATGCTTTTAGATAAGCTATATAAGGTGGTCATGATAGCAGCAAAAGATGGAATTTAAACAGATCACAGCCTAGCTAAACAGACAGTCCAAAACATGCTTTCAGTAAACAAAATTGCGGGTACCGCAATTATTTCGCAATCAAGTCAGGGCAGATATAACAGTGATTAAGGCCCCTAAGCATGCTTTTTCCAGTCATTCGAGCTCTCTAAAAATAAAACAAAACTAACCTACCTAGTCAACTATCATCAGACTATACTAAGCAAAATTAAAAACATAAAACTAAGCATCTAAAACAGATCAAAAGTGTACGAAAAAAACAGCATAATTCACATGGTCTATCAGAAAGCAGAAAATTGTTTTTTTTTTTTCTAAGGGAACAGCAATACTCCCTTCAGTGCAATTCAAACCAGCACTCAAATGTCTTCATCCTCATCAGGTTGTCGTGGTCGTGGCGGCACCCATGGAGTCAAGAGGTTTGTGGGGAAGTCCGGGAAGATGCACCCAAGTTGATCTGCAACCTCCTTGTCCCGTGCCTGCGCGTAAGTGGCCCATTGAGCCATCCTCCTTTGCATATCCATCAGGCACGCCATGGATAGTGACTGATCAGCAGCCAACCTATCCAGTTCGAACTCCATATTCCCCTTCCTCTTCAGCCTCAAGCCAGCAGGCAGCTCCAAGTGGCCCGTGTAAGCCATCTGCTGCTCCATCCGCTCAATGGGGACTCCTGCAAGCAAACATAGTTTGGTTATGGTGTTAGGGAAAAACAATGGTCCCTTACCTTTTTTTGCGCACTCAGCAATGGCGGCTGACATGATTTCCCCCACGTTGACCGTGAGACCTCGCATAATGGCATAGACCAGCAGCGATCTGCTCTGGTTGATGGTCGTCTCATGGGTCACAGGGGACAGCTTCCTCCTTACAAAGGCAAACCATACAGCTGCCTTTGCTGTAAGGTTGGCACTCATGAGGGTGTGCCTCCCATTGCGTGATACAGTCCACGCTGCTTCAGGCTGGCCAATGGTTCGAATGGCCTCTTCCAGCACTGCCTCAGTAGGCTCATCAACGATCCTCGCATAGTCAGTATGTCTTTGGCCCTTGAGGCCATAAGCTTCGTTGATGGCTTTTGCTGAGTAGTCCACCTCTACTCCCCTCACCACAGAAAGCCCCTCCTCAGAGTTTCGCAGGTTAGCGTAGAAGTCGTATACCATACTCGTGTAAGCTGGATTGGGCGGCCTGCACAACTCTTCCCAGCTGTGATTTATAATTCCTGCGCGCAAGAACTGCGGCAGGTCAGCAGGTCTGTCGAGGAAGCCCTTCTCGTGCAGCAACTCCCTCTTCCTCAGCTCAACGCCCCTGGACTCAGCGTCAGAGGACACATACCTCACTGACTGAGGTTCGTCTTCAGGGTAAAGCTTGGCCTTCCCTTTGTCTGCTGGCTTGGCTGACTCTGCAGCCTCAACCTTGAGTCTTTTGAGCGATGGCTCAGCGCTCTCCTTCTCTGATGAAGGCACCCTTTTGGCCTTCTTCTTTTTCAGCTTCTTGGATCGCTTGGCCTTGATAATCTTGGCCTTCTTCTTCTTTTTGAGCTTTGCCTCGATGGTGATCTGCTGGAGGCACGCCCCCAGCGTCTCTTCCATGGAATCATCCTGCTGCGACAGACTCACTGGGCTAGCTTCCCTCACAGGAGAGAAAACTTCCTCTTCCTCACCTTCCCCACTACCCTGCGTTGATTCTTGGTACTCCCCATATGGGAATTCAGGGTCAGGCCGTGGGGAGGTGTGCGACGGCGTGGTTGGTTGCTCTGCTGAAGGTGTCTGTGCAGAACTCAGTGGTGAAGACGGCTGCTCAGGGCTCTACGCTGGCGGTGATGGGGAAAGCTCAGGGCTTTGCACTGGCGAGGGGCTGCGCTTGGCTGCCTCATGGGATGGCTGGCTTTGTTCTTGACTCTCCACAGAGGGAGTCTTGTTCTTGATTTCTTCATCGGCCACAGCCATACTCCATCGACGCTTCTTGGGTGTGCCTGCTGGCTCAGAGGGTCCAGCAGGGATTTCAGTGACAACCTTCCACTTCTTCTTGCGAATCGGAAGTTTGGGAAGGCGTTCAGTCCGCGCAGCGTCAGCCGTAGCCAAGGCGAGCAGTGCGTCTCTCGCAGCCGTTTCAGCGTCGTCAGCCTTCTTCTTGGCTGCAGACCTTTCAGCCCTCGTGAACACCATTGTTGAATCTTGGAGGTTTGGAGAGAAGAATCAAAGATGAAGAGAATCGCAACTTTCTTGGAATTCAGAGAGTGAGAGAATCGTACAGATCGAGCGCCTTCTAACGGATATAAAGGAAACGGCTAAATCCCAACGGCTATATTTTTGCGGATCCTGCAAATCCAGCGCAATTTTAGGGATTTTTTTTCATCTAAATGTCAATCTTTGCTCGTCCGTATCTTTTATTTGGCTCAATCGTTTCTTGATTTTTAAAGCTGGAGTTACTCTCCTTGATTCCCTCTTTCGATTCCCTACAAAAAGAAATAAAAACAACATCAAATTCGTAATTAAAATCATACAACAAAACACACAAACGATAACCGGAAAATCGCAAAAAATAAACTAAGGCATGAGCCTTATGTTGACGAGCACAGCAATCACTCGTCCTCTCTCGTTCTCATTGTCACGCTTCAGTCAAGAGGAAGGCCGAGAGAGTCTTCACATCTCCTTCCTCGTAGTAGTGCTTCAATCTTGCACCATTAACCATGAATGGTTGGCCTTGCTGCAAGTTCTTTATCTCTATGGCACCATGAACAAACACATTAGTAATCACAAATGGACCTGACCACCTAGACTTAAGTTTCCCTGGAAATAGTTTCAACCGTGAGTTAAACAACAAAACAAGTTGACCCTTCTTAAAGTCCTTAACTCTAAGTCTACTATCGTGCCAAATCTTGGTCTTTTCCTTATACATTTTGGCATTTTCATAAGACATTTGCCTAAGCTCATGTAATTGCAAAGACCGCAACGTTCCCGCATCAGTCACGCAATAATTCAACTCCTTTAGTGCCCAAAATGCCTTAATTTCTAACTCAAATGGAAGATGACAAGCTTTACCATATACAAGCCTGTAAGGAGACATACCTAGAGGTGTCTTATATGCTGTCCTATATGCCCAAAGTGCATCCTCAAGCTTAAAGGACCAGTCTTTCCTATTCGGTTTGACCACTTTTTCTAGGATGTTCTTAATCTCCCTATTCGAAATTTCAGCCTGTCCATTCGAGTGTGGGTGATAGGGAGTGGCTACTCTATGTCTAATGTTATACTTAGCCAACACTCTCTCCATGGCCTTATTAATGAAATGTGTCCCCTCATCACTAATGATGGCACGAGGTGTTCCAAACCTAGTAAAAATGTGCCTATGTAAGAATTTTATTACTGTTTTGGCATCATTATTGGGACATGCTATGGCCTCTACCCACTTGGACACGTAGTCTACTGCTACTAAAATGTAAAGGTTACCTGATGATGGAGGGAATGGCCCCATGAAGTCAATGCCCCACACATCAAAGAGCTCCAACTCCAAGATGTAGGTGAGGGGCATCTCATCCTTTCGACTGAGGTTACCTGTTCTTTGGCATTCATCACAGCTGTGGGCATAGTTGTGGGCATCCTTGAAGATCGTTGGCCAATAGTAGCCACTCTGAAATACCTTTGCAGCTGTTCTTTGGCCACCAAAGTGTCCACCATAAGGAGCTGTGTGACAATGCTGCAGCACAGACTTCGCTTCAGCAGCTGAAACACACTTCCTTAGCAAGCCGTCAGCACATGTTCTGTAAAGTGTGGGGTCATCCCAGATGAATTTCCTTGCTTCATGAAGGAACCTCTTCTTCTCTTGTCCTCCCTTGAAAACTGGTAATACCTGTGATGCAAGGAAGTTAGCAATGTCAGCAAACCAAGGTTCCTCATTGTTATCACGATGAGTCAAAACAAAGACATGTTCATCAATAAAAGCATCAGAAATTGCGGGTTCCGCAATTTTTTCGCAATTGTGCTGCAATCGAGAAAGGTGATCCGCAACCACATTTTCGCATCCTTTCTTGTCTCGAATGTCCAAATCAAATTTCTGCAGTAATAACACCCACCTAATCAACCTAGGCTTAGCATCAGCCTTCCTCATAAGATATTTCAAGGCAGAATGGTCAGTGTACACAATTGTCCTAGTGCCTACAATATAGTTTCTTAATTTCTCACAAGCGAACACTACAGCAAGCATCTCTTTCTCAGTAGTTGTATAATTACATTGAGCCTCATTCAAGGTTTTACTAGCATAATAGACAGGGTGTGTTAGCTTGTCAATCTTCTGTCCTAACATAACCCCTACAGCATAGTCACTAGCATCACATAACATCTCAAATGGGAGATCCCAATCTGGCCCTATAATAACAGGTGCGGTGACTAGTGCTTTCTTAAGGGTTGTCCAAGCTACTACACATTCCTTAGAGAAGATGAATGGCCTGTTTAGCTCTAGAAGCTCACACAGAGGCTTGGCTATCTTAGAAAAGTTCTTAATGAACCTTCTGTAGAAGCCAGCATGCCCCAAGAAACTTCTAATGGCCTTGACATTCTGAGGCTCTACCAACTTCTCTATGATTTCTATTTTGGCCCTGTCAACTTCTACACCTGCCCTCGACACTCTATGACCTAAGACAATCCCCTCTTCTACCATGAAGTGACACTTCTCCCAATTAAGGACTAAGTTAGTCTCTTCACATCTAGCTAGGACTTGTCCTAAGTTCTCTAGACAGTTTGTAAATGAATCCCCAAAGACTGAGAAATCATCCATGAATATCTCTATCATGGACTTATTCAAATCAGAGAAGATTGCCAACATGCACCTTTGGAAAGTTGCCGGTGCATTGCATAAGCCAAAAGGCATTCTGCGAAAGGCAAAAGTTCCAAAAGGGCAAGTGAAGGTGGTCTTCTCTTGATCCTTAGGGTCTATAGTTATCTGGTTATAACCTGAATAACCGTCTAAGAAACAGTAATAGGCTCTACCAGCTATTCTGTCTAACATTTGGTCGATGAATGGTAGAGGGAAGTGGTCTTTTTTAGTTTCTTTATTTAATTTCCTATAATCCATACATACTCTCCATCCTGTGACAGTCCTAGTTGGAATCAGTTCGTTGTTCTCATTGACTACCACAGTCATCCCACCCTTCTTAGGTACACACTGTATAGGGCTCACCCACTGGCTACTAGCTATTGGAAAGATCACACCAGCATCTAACCATTTAATTATCTCTTTCTTAACTACCTCTTTCATAGAGGGATTCAGCCTACGTTGGTGATCTACTCTAGGTGTGTGCTCTTCCTCTAGTATAATCTTATGCATGCAATAAGAAGGGCTAATGCCTCTAATATCAGCAATAGTCCATGCAATAGCCTTCCTATGTTGCTTAAGCAGTAATATCAGTTCAACCTCATGCTTTTCACTTAATTTAGAAGAAATGATAACAGGTAGAGTTTCATTACTCCCTAAATATGCATACTTGAGGTGAGTGGGGAGTGGCTTTAATTCTAATACAGGCGGATGCTCAATGGATGGCTTTAAAGGATTTAAGGCTCTATCAGTTAAGTCAATATTCATACAAACATGCAGAGGGTTATTTACAGATATGTCCATTATCTCAGCTATGTTTAAGTCAGTTAATTCTAATCCTACATATTCATTGGCATGCTTGGTTAATAATACATGCTCCAATTGTTCTTCCATTAAAGAGTCTACAACGTCCATGCTAGCACAGGATTCAAGGTCAGAGGGGTACCTTAAAGCTTTATACACACTAAATTTCACCTCATCATCATGAACCCTCATAGTAAGCTCACCTTTTTGGACGTCTATCAGTGCCCTACCTGTGGCTAGAAATGGTCTGCCTAACAGGATGGGGACCTCCTTGTCTGCTTCATAATCCAGGATAATGAAATCTGCAAGGAAAATAAACTTGTCAACCTTTACTAAAATATCCTCAATCTTACCTTCTGGGTATGCAATGGATCTGTCTGCTAATTGTAAAGTGACAGTGGTTGGACGTGCTTCTCCTATTCCCAACTGGCGGAATAGTGATAGGGGCATGAGGTTTATGCTGGCGCCCAGGTCACAAAGTGCTCTGCCCACGTGCTTGCCTCCAAGTTCTACAGGTAAGGTGAAGGAACCAGGATCCTTCTCCTTCTTGGGCAACTTGTTTTGGAGTATGGCACTGCACTCCTCAGTGAGGTTTACTGTTTCAAACTCACCAATTATTTTTTTGTTAGTAATAATATCTTTCAAAAACTTTACATAGGAAGGCATAGACTGTAAAACTTCTACAAAAGGAATGTTGACATGCACTTGCTTAAGAATTTCTAAGAATTTATTAAAATGCACTTCCTGTTCCTGCTTCTTCTTAAGCCTTCGAGGATATGGAGGTGGTGGCACATATGCAGGCACGTCAGGGCGCCTTAGGATAGGTGGAGGCCTTGGAATTTCTTCTATCTCCTCAATAATTGGCTCTAGCCTGGCTCCTGATGTGCTAGTTGGTGGTGGACCTTGGTTTGGCAGAGACTCCAGTGGAGCACTAGACTCAGTGTTCTCTACTCTCTTTGGTGTGTCCTTTGTGTTGCTCACCAAGGGTCTACCACTTCTAAGTTCAATTGCTTGAACTTGTTCTTTACCATCTCTCCTTGGCACCTCGGTGTCAGCAGGGAGTCTACCTTGGGGCCTACTCTTGAGTTCATTGGCTAATTGGCCTATTTGGTTCTCTAGGCTCCTAAGAGTGGCTTGCTGGCTTTGAAGAGTAGCATCATTCTTAGCTATGTATTCCTTGAGTAAGTTTTCTACAGAAGATCCTACAGGTTGGTTGTATGGTTTTTGATACATTGATTGGTTATGTTGGGGAGTGAAACCAGGTGTTCCACTCGGTCTAGGTTGGTTAGGATTTTGGTTAGCATTTTGTTGGCCACCCCATGACAGGTTTGGGTGGTTCCTCCAACCAGGGTTGTAAGTATTGGAATAGGGGTTGTTCCTAGGCTGCTGCTGACTTCCAATGTAGCAGACTGAGGCTGGATTCCCAGGGCAGTATTCATACAGGTGCCCTTCCCCACAGAATCCACATATAAGTGCCTCACCTTGACTTGGTTGGGTGCCCATTGACATGGCGGTAGCGGTGTTGACACTTGTTTGGAGATTGGCTTGAGCCATTTGCTTAACTAGGTTGGTCAGGGCATTTATTTGGCTGCTCATTGCACTTAGAGCATCCTTGTCTTGGGCTCTAGTTGGCTCAACAGGATCATCTGACCACCTACAGTGAGATGCTGAGATCTTCTCCAAGATCTCATAAGCTTCGTTGTAACTCTTGGACAACATGGAGCCTCCAGCGGATGAGTTTAAGACTTGTCTAGTGCTGGGATTGCATCCTTTGAAAAAGACCTCAATTTGGATACACCATGGGATGCCATGATGTGGACATTTAAGAAGAAGATCTTTGAACCTTGTCCAAGCTTCGTGAAGAGATTCATTATCAGCTTGTTTGAACTTAACTATATCATCACGAAAGGTCGAATTCCTATCAGGTGGGAAGTATTTGACCAGGAATTTCTCTGCTAAGTCTGTCCAGTTGCGGACAGATCCAGAGGGTAATGAGTTCAACCATGTTTTGGCTTTGTCCCTCAAAGAGTAAGGGAACAAGTATAGCCTCAAAGCTTCTTGGGACACTCCAGGGATGATGAAGGTATCACTAACTCCTAAGAAGTTCCTAAGATGGTTGTGGGGGTCCTCATTTTCCACTCCAAAGAATTGTCCCACAGTGGACAACATTTGGAACATCACTGGCTTTAACTCGAATGAGTTGGCAGTGATTTCAGGACGGATTATGCTGGGGTTCAGCTCCCCAGGCATAGGTACTAAATATGAAAGAATGGCACTATTCTTGTCATTTGCTATTTCGATGGGGTTGCGAATGACAGGTACCTGATTTGGAACTATCTCGTCCATTTCTTCGATTTCAGGTATGATTTGAGGTATAGGAGGTTGTTTAAAGAGTCGTTTCTTTGCTTTGTTTCTAGCTCTAAGTAGTCTCTCAGGCTCAGGATTGAACTCTAGATCTCTACTTGAAGGCTCACTCATAAACTACCCCAATCGTACCGGCAAAAGAAATGAAACGGATCAGCTTCAATAGGCAATAAACTTGGTGTTTCAAACTTAACAAACTTCGTTTTCACTTAAATAAATCCCCGGCAGCGGCGCCAAAAACTTGTTGCGTGCTCAATGTGTTGAAATAATTAGGCAATAAAAGAGATAGAGCACTCAGAACATGCAAGCATACATGATCTTATAGCAAGTAGTAAGTATATTTCATTCGTTTTCCCACAGAGATTTATTTTTAGCTATTCGTGAAGTGTTTTGTTAAGAAAGAAGGGGTGGATTTGATGGGGTAAAATTGGTTGTTAATTATCTAATTTTTGCTGAATGTGTAAAGGGTAGTAACATAAACAAGAACAAGTTAAAGCTAAGCTCCAATGAAAAGAGACGAGATTAATAAATGAAGATCAAAACAGCTAGACAGAATTGTAACTTAAGCAGAATTGCGGAGACAGCAATTCTACCGCAATTAAATAGCAGCGAAAGTGTGTAAATGGGTGAATTAAGGGCTACTAATGACTATCCTATAGGCATTTTTATACGATTCTCAAGCACTGGATCTACTCTCTATGCATCAAAATCTCAATCTCATGTATCGTCCGATTCCATGCATTAGATTCTTTAGTTTACTCAACTCAAAGTAAGGTCTTAAGCATCTTGTTAAGGCAGAAAGATATGGTTTGTACTAGGGAAACGCCTATTCCTAGGTCGTTTCCTGGTTACCTTGAAAGGCTAGCATGATAATATGACTCTGAACTCTTACTCCTTCCAGAGGTTAGGAGTTCTTTGGACAAAATGGATGGCCAATCGAAATTGCCCGTGGAATGAAGCTTACATACCATCAATGCTTCGAGAGCTATCCTACATGCTTGATTCACGTTTTTTAGCCTATAGCGTTGCCATTAGCATGCCCCTAAGTGACTTAGTTACTCATGGATATAGGGAGAACAGAACTAAAGGATAAAATAGACATGCTTAGAAGGGAAATGTGCTTAAAACAGCAAGGGAAAGCAGTAGAATGCAAAGGCACGAGACTGTGAAATACTGAATTTTGTGTTTGATTAATTGATTGTTTAATTGAACATAAGAGATACTTAAAGTAAAGAACAGCAAGACAGAACACAACGAAATGAACTAAATTAGCCACAAGAACAGAAACAACACAAGACAGAGTTGTAAAATGGAAATGAAGAACAGAAAGCAGTAAAACAGCTCGAATGTCTCGTTGCAGCCGCTTCGAATGAAGGATGAGAAAGGTCAGCCTTGCTTGGATGAATCCAATCAGGAGAGAAGAAGAATCTCCTCTCCTTCCTATCAGATTATCGATTCCAACAGCTGAGCTTCGCAAACCAGCAGACGGCAAAGGAAAACAGGAGAAAAGATGGACTGCGAGAAGACTTCTACGCTTTCGGATGATGTTTGAACCCTCGACTTTGACCCCTATTTATAGTAATCTGCAGGTGCATTTGGGCCAAGGAGAACCATCAATCTTCAACGTCGTACTTCAGAATGGATGGAGGAGAAAGAACGAATCCCTGAAATAACGGAAATTAACAGAAAAAGATCAGTCAACTTACGGTTTTCACTTGAAACATTGCGGTGTCCGCAATGTTTCCGCAATGCTATCGCAATGCTTGTTTTTCATTCTTTTCCTTCGGTTTTCAACCCTTTTCTTTCCTATTATACATAAGTTCTAATTTAGCTACCTTCTTCTAATTCTCATATTTAAGCATAGGTTTAGGCTAAATGCTATCAAAAACACCTAAGAGTGAACATCTTTCTAAGCTAATTAAGCCCTAAAAAGGTCACTTTTGGAGACGTAACAGCAGCCAGCGCCTAGGCTCTAACCTCTCGGGTCTGAAATGATGTCGGGCGCCTAGGCGCTGCGGGGCAGCGCCAAGGCGCTGTGCGCTGGGTCTGGGAGGTTGTCTTAGCGCAAGGGCGCTCTGGCCTGATGCATCCGTTGGGCGCCTAGGCGCTGCCCTCTTGGGTTTGGCCTTCACCTTTCACCTTTTTGCACCTCCAAGCTCTTTTTGGCTTCTCTCTTTGACCCGAACATTTCCCGAAACTCCTAAAATGCCCGATTTAGCCCCGAAACTCATGAATGGACTTCTCGAGCTCTCTAACTGTGACACACCTATAAGCAAGGTAAATTAACATAATTAAGTATGGTTTTCAGCCAGATTTAAGGCTATAATCATAGCTCTATGTTAGAGCTATCAAAATACCCCCGACCTGAATCTTACTAGTTCTCGAGCAAGGTATACTTTGATTTATCTTATAAGAAAGGACTTGCATGCTGACGACTCAAATCTCAAAACTCGCGAAAACTAGATATCCATGCTAACGAAAAAACAAACAAGTGTATGCATAAGTTAAGAACATTTTAAAATGTGTGTGTGTGTGTGTGTGTGTGCATAGTTGGTTGAGCCCCTCTTGTATAAATACACCTCTTTTCATTCAATAAAACATAAGGAAAAGATTATCCTTCATACATAGCTTCAGATCACATAGAGGTTGTTTATCGAATCTTGCGATACCTGAAATCTTCTCCAGGAAAATGATTATTTTTCCAGAAAAATGGAGATCTAGAAGTCAAGGGATATACATATGTTGATTGGGGTGGAAGTCACACTGATCGAAAGTCGACATCAGGCTACTTTACCTTTGTTGGACGTAACCTAGTTACATGGCGAAGCAAGAAACAAAAGGTTGTTGCAAGATCAAGTGCAGAGGCAGAATTTCGTGGAATGGCACAAGGTATCTGTGGATTGCTATGAATAAAACATATTTTACATGATCTTGGTATATGTTTGTCAAAACCTATGATGTTATTATGTGATAACAAGGCAGCCATAGCAATTGCAAATAATCCTATTCAGCATGACAGAACCAAGCATGTGGAAGTTGATCGACACTTCATCAAAGATCATCCTGACAAAGGTGAAATTAGTCTTCCATTTGTTACATCAAAAGATCAGCTAGCAGATGTTCTAACAAAGGTTGTAACCAGAAAAGTTTTTCAAAGCTCACTTACCAGGTTGGCAATGATTGACATATATTCACCAACTTGAGGGGAGTGTTGAAGTGAGCAATCTAAGGAGAATGAGTTATTGTGTAAATAAGTTAGTGACTTAGTTGTTTATAATAAGTCTTATGGAATTAGGTGAAACTAGTTGCCTTGTAATTAGGCTATGGACTAGATATTTTGTTATATACCTCTTGTATTATATGTTCTACATATTGAAAGGAAAATACAATTGAAGCATTATTCTTTATTAGCTTTTCTACAATTATTACTTAACTAAATCCAACCCGTTGTTGAAATTGATTGAATTTTTTAGTTAAGTATTTTTTTTTTGCTTTTATTTTTTCATTTTTTTTACAAAGAATATCACATCACAAATATAGATGGAAAGTTAAACACTCAATTACATTATCATGTGGAATTGATCGAAATAGGTCAATGGCTCAACAAGATTTTTTTTTTTTTTTGTCTCCAATTACATTATCTTTTTTGAATTTTTTTTTTTTTTGAATTTTTACAAAAGACCTGTAAGTAAATATACTTTCCCATTTCTGAAAAGATACATTATGATTATTGTATGCATTTACAGCGATGATTTACAAGATGATTACCAAACTGAAAAGTGAGCTAGCCATCCATCCACACAAGCAAGGCAAAGCTCATGGGGAAAAAATGGACTTAAACACCTGTCATTATCTCATTGGACAACAAGGTATTATTATTGTCCAAATTTCCATCATGGCTCCATAACTCTGAAGATGGTGAAGCAATTAATGGCCATAACAATTTCCTCTGCTTTCTGACTTTGCCAACAATCATCTTTGTGTGTTGTTTAAGGACCCCATTCAAGGCCTTGAGGTAGAAACTTGAGTCATGGTCCCTTAAAATGGTGCCCTCTGACCCATAAGCTGTAGGGTCACTGAGTGTCTCAAGTGGATGAGGGGAATTAAGAAAGGCCCTAAGGAGGCCTTTGGAGTATCCATATTGGGTGCTGTCCAAAGTATAAAAGGCACTTCCCTGAGGGAGCATAGGATGAGGAGGAGATGACATCTCATCTGGTTGCAAAATGAATAGCTTACCCAACGGAGAGTATAGTAATTTCTGCATAAACACAAAGATAAAAAGACTAAATTTGAAATTTGAAACCCGCAACCCAGATGAGAGATATTTTGTATAATTTAACCAAAACTCGACGGAATGTACAAAGGATATCCTAAGATTGCTTACACTTTTGTTGAGGCAAGAATGCGACCGAAATGATCCGCTCAAGCGCTTGAGTAGAGCGGCGACATGGTTCGGGTAGTTGCAGGAGAAGGCCCTTGGAACGATATCTCGATGCATTATGACGCAATGGATATCGTCCTCATCCAAACCCAATTCATTTAGAATCTTGTGTCCACCACAGAACACAAATGGAGAGCCAAAAGTGACCACTGGTTGAAGCATAGAAGGTTTGACAATCCCATTCTTCAGAAGCATCAAGTGCACCAAAAGAGAAAGACTGCCTCCAAGAGAATGGCCAGTGAACTGAAACTTTGCATGGTTTCCATATTTTTTCAAATGGTCTATAATTTCCGGCATGAATTGCTTGTATATTCCCTTTGCAGCTTCATATATTCCTCTATGAACAAGCACATCTGTTCCCTACATTAAAGTCCATTTCCCATTAGAAAACTTTACGTAGTTTTCACTTTTCTGACTTACCAAATAATAGAGGGCCATTCAAGCTATTGCCTACCTCAAATTTGGCGGGCTCGAAAAAGAGATTTGCTTGCCAAGATGCCAAGGAATCCGATCCCTGTATATCAGAAAAACTAATTGGTTAAATTATAAGTTTGGTCTCTGAACTTTTCAGGTTGTGTTTGTTAATCCCACTGTACCTTCTTTTTAAGTTGGTTCTTAAACTTTCAAGCTTGTATCTATTTAGTCTCTATACTTAAAAAGATTATAATTGACCTTTGAACGGTCAATATTGTATCTAATAAATCTCTATCATTAACTTCATTAGTTTAACGTTTGTGTCATCAAACGCTTGCGCATACCCAAGATCAACTTGTCATGTAATCCTTAAATAATAAAATCGGCATATCATACGAATGTTAAACTAATGAAGTTAATATCACGGACTTATTAGACATAAAATTAAAATTTTAAGGACCTATTAGTAACTTTTTAAATTGCAGGGATTAGATAAACCGAACCTTAAAAGTTCAGGAATCGATTAGAATCAATCCTCAAAGTGAATAGATTGGAGGAAGCACCTGAATAATGAAGCATCGAGTCATGGTGTCGGTATTGTCACAAACAAACCATTCACAAGGAGAAGAGTGAAGAGATTGGAGGTCCTTTGCAGTCTCCTGTTTCTGCACCTCCTCAGCAGCAACCACAGCAGTCATTGTTGAAGCTGCAACATAAGCAGCCACCTCGGGATTATACGCCCGAGTAGAAATCTCTCCTTTCTCTTGTGATTCCAAAGGATGGGATGAAGGATTCTTGGCTCTCGAGTGAACATAAGATGCAGCTGTTGCAGCAATCTCATAAGCTACAGTTGTGGGGATTTGTTGAGTCCTGTCAAACTCCATGGCTTCCACTGAACAAAATTCAGCAACATTGAAGGCCTCATCAGAAATACAAGTTGAGTGCTGATCCAGTTTTTCTTTGATATTAATGTTGGCTGCAGCATCTGCTTTCTTGCGCAAGGAGGATGTAACAAATTGCAGGCCATAGTATCTTTCTAAATCCTCTGCCTGTAATTATATCAATGAAATACACATTTGACATTGTAATCTCAAACTAAGCTACGAAGCACAGCCACTATAGTTTTAGTTCAGGTAACGTGTCCATGTCCAACATGAGTCCGACTCTTGAACACTTGTTGAACACAATAGTCATGAGTTGAAGACTAATCTTATAAATTGAATATGAGTCTGACACTTGTTAGGCTCATATCAAACACTTTGAGAAGAGTAATAAATAGACATAAATAGTAATATATAACATAATGATAGATTTTAAGATTGAAATATATCCAAAAAAAAATTCAAGCATTTAAATGAATAAGCCTATAGACTTAGAATTTCTTTCTAGCATAAAAGTGATATATATTTTAATAATTGTGTCCTCATGCTCGTGTCCTCAGATATTTAGTAAATAACGTATCAACGTGTCCGTGTCTTTGTAGCGAAAAAATGCAAATGGTCGAACGAGTACCTTTATTTCTGGGATAACATAAGCCATGTTTGACAGGAAAGCTAGTTGAGAAAACTCCTTGGTATCAGACAATGGAACTCGGACTAAAAATCTTGCAAATGCTTCAGTATCAAAACTAAGCTCTCCTTCATCTTCAGAGTCATAATAATCCACTTCACAGCCACCATCATCTCCACCACAAAAACTCTCACCACTTTCATCATGATCTGCATAGATCTCATTCTCAACTCCTCCTTTTTGCTGCTTTATCCGCCAATGACTTCGAATCTGCAACAATCTCTCCATCCAGTTCGCTCTCTTTGTCACCTCCTCTTCACTACTCAGGTCCCTGGAGGTCTCCTCCATGTCAAACAAAAATGATCTGATTGAATTAGGAAGGAAAGACCCTGAAAATTTCAAAGGAAAGAACGCCATTCCCATGGAGTTGTTATTGTTGTTGTTTTTTGGCTTTGGCTGTGTTGAAGAAGTGGCATGAATTTTGTTTGCAGAGTAACAAATATGGTTATCAGAATGAGATCTTTTGATGCAAGCTCGTTCTCGAATGTCCTTGCTCGAGTGCGAACGACGAAGCCCGCTATATTCTTTGAAGATGATGTCTTTCGTCATTGAAGCAGCTGGAGAATTGCTAATAGCCATTGAAGTACAAACCATGATGACTCTTGAAACTAGATGGACCAAATAAACTATTTGTGTTTATTAGACCCTCTTCACAACAAGGGATCCCTAAAAATGGAAGACAAAGAAGAAGCCATGTTAATAAGAGAGAGAGAGATGCAATTTCAAGAAGCGGAAAATTTTAAACAATCTCAAACTGTTATGGATCTTATATGTAGAGGTTATATAGAAATGAGAAAGAATTTAATAATCATTAAGATCTTTGGTTTGTCCGTATGGTCCTTAGCAATGGAAATTGATGATATCCCATTTCAATGGAGCACTGATCTTCTTGTTAGTAACGAAAATATGGGAAAAAAACAAAAAAAAAATTGAACCCCAATGTGTTAAAAGGTTATACATCTAAAATTTGTTGAATTTATGTACAAGAGAGAGAGAGGTGATTAAATTAATCTGTTAAGTAGAAAAGGATAAGTGGGTTTCACACCAATATCAAAGACAGCTAAACTCCAAATCCTATTGCTAACACCTATGTTTAAAATTCATCCATTTACAAAGATAACAAATTTAAAATCAACATGGAATGCTTCAAATTTGTTGACTACCCAAATTACAACCACCAGAAAACCAGACTGTTCTGAATATTCCTATTGTTACTCAATTCACTAGGCAAGTATGCCAAGAAAGCATCTGATCGTAGCAGTATACTTTATTTGAACGACTTGAAAGAATATATAGATACTACCTACGCTAATAAGGTGCATCTTCATTTTCAATGGTCCATAAGACAAAGCCCAGGACAAATATTAATAATGTGAGCAAGGGAAAAGAATGTTGGAATGACCCGTGTTTGTTTGTGAGGACCATTTTTACTCTCGAAAGCACGAAAGCAGCTCAAGTCAAAGTACAGAGGATCATGAGATGAGACTATGCAAAGAATTTATAAATACTACCTATACTAATAAGGTGGACCTTTCTTTTCACTAGACCCATAGGACAAAGCACAAAGACATAGACATGTATTGATTATGCGAGCGGGGGCAAAGCATGTTGGAATCACCCATATTAGCTTGTAAGGTCAATTTTCACTCTCGAGATCGAATCCAACTCAGGTGAAGTAGAGGGATTCTGAGACTGCAAAGAATTGTAGATACTACATGTACTGACAAGATGCATGACCCATAAGACAAAACACAAGCACATGTATTAATTATGTGTGGGGGCAAAGCACATTGGAACGACTCATATTAGTCTGTGAGGACCATTTTCACTCTCGAAAGCAATAGCAGCCCAAGTGAAGTAGAGGGATCCTGAGACTGTGTAAAGAGTTAACATATACTATCTATACTAACAAGATGCATGGTCTATAAGACAAAGCACAAGGACATATATTAATTATGTGAGTGACGAACAAAGCATGTTGAAACGACCCGTGTTAGCTTGTAAACACAGTTTTCACTCTCGAAAGCGAAAGCAGCTCAAAACAAGTACAGGGAATGTCGAAGCCATCAAGTGTCGAATCGAGTAAACCAAAGGAAGGAAGGAAGGAGGGGAGACGATGAACAATTAAAACGTTTCGAATCCGAATGAATTTGCAGTCGCCCCCACTACTTCTCTCGAAACTATCGATCTTAGAAGCCGACATTGTTGAAAACAGAGCTCAAACCAAAAGAAAAGGCTCACAAACTCCAATTTAGACCATTCATACCGATAATAGCAAAGCAACACCAACCCCATAAAACCCATTAAACAAACAAACAAACAAACACAGAAACGCGTTCACAAACATTACATAAATGCAAAAACAAGCGAAAAAAACAAATGAACAAGAGATTTGAATGTAACCCATTTTTGGTACCTCGATTACTCGAGAATCTGATCGGTCCGCCATTTTTCTAACGCAGTGCAAATGCAAATGCAGCCCACAAGTTCAGAGAAACGGAGAATCTCAGTTTCCTGTGAATAGGAACAAAAATTGTATGAATGAATGAATGAATTATGAAGTTGAGTAGAGGAGATTCTTTGGATCACAGTTTCAAAGATCGTTTTCAGAATTTTTTTTTCCTCTAATTTTTTTTGGTGGGTTCTTCGTGTCGAGTGTTTATGAATGTTGTTGGCAGAGAAGAGAAATGGTTTTTTGCGGTTGCTGTAATTTGTTTTTTGGGCTCTCAGAATGTTATATAGAAGAGACTGGAGTGAAGAAGAAAGAACAATGGAGAATTTCAATTTCTCCATTCAAATTATTTTTTTTTTTTTTAAAACAACATTCAAATTAAATTATTACTTAGATTATGGTTTAAATGCTATTTTTTTTTTCTTCTAATAGTTTTAACTTTAGTTCATTTTAGTTATTGTATTTTTAAAACCAACTCTTATTTGACAACAACATTACAAAGTAAGAAAAGTGTGAGAAAAATTGTTGAGAGTAGCAATCAAGAGAAAATGTTAGCGGATCTGATTAATGGAAGGAAAAATAATTTAATGAGATCGTCACATCAAAGTTACCTTAGATTCGAAAATTTGTATGTCCTTAATAATCATTAGATGCATATTCAAATTACTTTCGTAGTTTCACTCTCATATATTTCACCGTGTAAAATTATAAGTTACCTTATGTATCTTTTCTAATGATTAATAGAAGAAGGTAGATTTTAAAGACGAGAGACGTGATAATTATATACCGGCGGCGGTGGTCGGAAGCAGTCGTCAGAGCGGGGCGTAGACGGTCGCCGGAGATTGGAGGTGGTTGTCGGAGGAGGTTGCCAGTGAGGGGCGGTGGTCGGAGGAGGAGTTCGTCGGAGCCGATGAGGGGCGGCGGTGGTCGAAGGAGGTTGGCGGGTGGAGAAAATTTAAAACAGTAGTGTGAGAGTATTTTGATAAAAATATTCCACTTTTAAATAATGGTGTATGATGTACAATAAGATAATAAAAATTTACCACTTTGAATATCGTTATATCATCGACTCTTGCAGTCTGGCTTGGAAACTACCAAACGTGACTTTATTTTAATTTGTTTCCTTTTCCGTTTGGCACTTCATTTTTGTTTTCTATTTCCTTTTTCTTCTTTGTAGTTATTTTATATTTTAGAATAAATATAATATTATACAAGTAAATAAAAAATTTATTTCTTTTGACTTGTGACTTTTTTTTAACCAATTGAATCCTAGATTGCAATTTTTCTCATTTGTTAGAAAAATAAATTTAAATTAAATAGTAACTTTTGAGTAACACTTTCTATTTTATCACTTATAAAAAACTACAATTAATCCACTAAATCATTTTTTTTACTTTAACGCTTAATCATTTTATTATTTTTAACTACTATTATAATAGTTAATTATAGTTTTTTAGTACAATAATTAATTATTGTTATAATTTATTTATTGTAAAAAAGGAAACTGCAGCATTATAAAATAAAAAGGAAAGAAATAGAAAAAGAAAAAAAGAAAAAAAAAGAGTAAACTCGCACCCAAAGGAAGCTAAACGCGTTGATTGTTCTAGTCGCCTGCAGCTTTGGTTCTTGACGTGAAGATTTTAAAGTAAACATGTTTTTTTTTAAGAGATGATCTCCGAGTGAGAATCTACGTAAATCAATATCATCTTTTTGATGTCAGGATAAAGGTTGTTTATAATGTTTTTGTTTCTTAATTTTCTTTTTTTTTTTTTATTCGTTTCACATTTTTCAAAAAACAAACTTGTTTAATAACTGTTTTTTGTTTCTAAATTTTGAGAAACGTTTCCGAAAAATGAGCAAAATTTGAAAAATACAAAGGAGTTGTTTGGGCCTTCAACATGGGTGGAGTAGAGTGAGCTTAAATAACTCACCCCACGTTTGGGACACAGGTTTAGGAACTGGGTGATTGGGGGTTATTATAACCCCCATTTGCTACAGTAACCCACACTGTAGCAGTCAGTCGGTTTTTTTTTTTTTTTTTACACCTGTTCACACGAGATTTCGAACGAAAGATGGAAATTCGACACGTGTAAATGAATTTTGAATTTGTATTTGTATTGTATGTATCAATGCGTAGTGGATTACAATCTCTAATGTTTATCCTCTGATTCTTTCTCTCTCAAATGTAAATGTATCTCGAGGGCTTCACAGCTTGTTCTCGACGTTGAATTTGGATCGAGGGCTTGGCAGCTTGTTCTCGATGTTGAATTTGGATCGAGGGCTTGGCAGCTTGTTCTCGATGTTGAATTTGGATCGAGGGCTTCGCAGCTTGTTCTCGATGTTGAATTTGGATCGAGGGCTTCGCAGCTTGTTCTCGATGTTGAATTTGGATCGAGGGCTTCGCAGCTTGTTCTCGATGTTGAATTTGGATCGAGGGCTTCGCAGCTTGTTCTCGATGTTGAATTTGGATCGAGGGCTTCGCAGCTTGTTCTCGAGGTTGAATTTGGATCGAGGGCTTCGCAGCTTGTTCTCGATGTTGAAGGATTGTTCAGTCTTCCAAGGATTCAGGGAGTCTTCGTTGTTTGGGAATTCTCTTTGAGCTCTTAGGAGTAGAAATTTTTTTAACCTTGAAAATGAAGAATGAGCTCTCTATTTATAGAGTTCTCATGGGCCTGGCGGGCTTGGGCTTGGATCCAATGGGCTTGGACCCAATGAGCTTTTGAATTCTAAGCCTAATGAGCTTGGCCTTTAGGCCAAATTGTCTTTTGAATAGCTTTTCTGGACCGATCCGATTTCGAGCCCAATTGCGGTGTGACCGAATTTGCTCGGTTAAGCTTATCTGATCCACCGGCCGTGATGAAGACACGTGGCGACCACTGATTGGCCGAAATTTCTCGGTCAACAAATGCCCCATTTTTCGAGAGTTATGCACAAGTATGTGTGGGTGAGTCTCGGAAAAGTTAAATAGATAAATCGAAACGTAGGACACCCCTAATTTCGACTCCGCCTTGACATATTAATTTTATCGAAATATGAAATTTGATCCATAAATCAATTATTTTGATTGATACACCATTTTATGCCAATAGACAAAAAATATGAATTTAGCTCACAATTTTGATCTTTCTTATTTGGCAGAAACTTGATTTGAACTTGGGTAGATTTTTTTTGGTTCTACCTTAGTTCTATTTTGGATGTAGAGTAGAGTTTTGCGTCTACCCAATTGAATTTTGAAAAAGGGTTTGACTTTGAATTATTTTTTTTTACTCCAATTTCGAGGTGGGATAAAATTTGGAGTATACCCAAACCACCAATTTCGATTTGAGACTTGGATTTGGATTATTTATGAATCTACATCTTGCTCGAGAATAAATTTAGGAATATGCCCAAATTTTAATTCTAGAAAAATTTTGGATTTTGCTCGAAATTTAGCTTGAATGAAAATTTGACTTGGTATAATTTTGGGATTCTAATCAATTTTGACATAAAGTTCAAAAATTTGAACTTAAAGCTCATGATTATGGAAGAAAAATTAGAAAGCGCCTAAATTTCAAGTTGAATGAAGTATTACAATCTGAACACAAATGGGAACAACGAAGCTTGTTTGGTAAAGTGGAACATGTATAACCTTTGTTTCCTTTGGTCTTGTGTTCAAATCCATCTCTAGACATATTTTTAGATAATTTTCAGCGGAACTTGAACTTGGAGATGCGCGCAGCGGCGGAATGTACCATTGAATGGAAGGGATCAAGTCATAACGTAGTTCGATTTTTTTTTTTTTTGGTCGTTCACCAAGCTCGTGCGGGCCAGGAGCAACATGTAGTTTATACTCTTACGTTAAAGAGTATTACATTTTAAAAGCTTTTATCTTCATCAAGGTCTTGATCAAATCCTTCGCTTATAGGATTAGTTAGAATAATGAGATTTTTCTTCACCTTCAAGGAACCCTCTGTGTTTATGTGGACAAAATTTTTTCTCTTCATGCGTGAAGGAACACGACTGTGAATCTTCTTGTCGCTACCTTCTTCATCGAAGAGTCTTGCCCCTACAGTCTTCATCTTTCCTTGTTGTTGATCACTTGTCACTTTGAGGCGATCAAAAACAGATGTTGAAGGTTCGTCTTTCTTTGATGTAGAAACACTTAACCTTTGGAAAACATAAGTTCGAGTGGAGGTAGAAGTTAGACATGGATTTTCTTCTTTTATCGCGGCCATACTCATCCTTTGGAAGACCGAAGTTCGAGTAGTTGAAGGCTTGATGCGATTGAAGACAGAAGTTCTTTGGTCGACTTCTTTTGAGTCGTCGACTTCTTCTGCGTTGATGTAGCATGAAGTTGCAAAGTTTTCTTCCTCTTTCTTGATGACAAGGAAATTTCTTGAGAAAAATTCTTTTAAAGTCACTGGTTGTCGAGGTTGAGGACGATATTTATTTTCTCCTCTCTCATGTGTAGGTTTCCTCGAATTGATTCTTCTTTTCTTCTTCGAAAGCTTATTGTTTCGTTTATCATCTCGAAACATGTAATCTTGTTTCTGGACGGGTCTTTGTCGTCGTATTTTCTGACGAGCTACGACGGTCCAACATTTATCCTCA
The DNA here is from genome assembly GCA_028017165.1 of Herpetospermum pedunculosum. Classification (NCBI taxonomy): domain Eukaryota; kingdom Viridiplantae; phylum Streptophyta; class Magnoliopsida; order Cucurbitales; family Cucurbitaceae; genus Herpetospermum; species Herpetospermum pedunculosum. The sequence goes on along the minus strand of CM051524.1, from coordinate 31,321,672 downwards.
TTTCCGATGACCTCAGGTTTTACCTGAGAAATTTGCTTTGGGGTTTCATGCCGAACCGAACAATTATTGGTTCGAAGGTCCCAAACTGGATCAGACTTTCCTTTTGCTTCTCAAATGAGGCCGGAGATAATTGAGCGCCGAAGTTCATTGTTACCGCAGCGTGGCTTGATTCAGCTATTTCATCAAGGTCTAGCTCAATTTTTCCCTCCTTACCTAACTTTAGAATGAACTCTTTTAGGACAAAACATTTCTCCGCTGGATGACTGATAACTCGATAATACTTACAATAGTTGGGATCATCGACTTTGTCCATTTATTCCGGGCGCCTACACTCGGGAAACTCAATCAGTCCTGTTTCCAGTAGTTGCTCTAACATGTCAGGAATGTCAGAGTTTGGAAACGGGTAGACTTTTTCTTGTTTTTCTTTTAAAGTAAGGCGACGTTTCTCGCCTCCATTATTTCTTCTTTCTGTCTTGTTTTCCTTTCCTTTTGAGGAAAACCTGAAAGGGTTCGTGCTGACGACCATGGATTCTTCCACGACACTCTTCGTAATTTTTTCAATGTCGTTTACTTCTTTCTTTATTTTCTTTATATCTGGGATTAAAAGGTCCCTGGTCCCTCTGTTGGCGATACTCAACTCCATATCGTGGGCGCGAGTCGCTAACTCTTCAAATGTTTGGGGCTTTATCCCTTGTAGGATGTAATGAAGTCCCCAATGCATGTCGCTGATGCACATACCGACAGCGGACACCTCGGTGAGTCGATCCTTGCAGTCGAGACTCAACGATCTCCAACGGTTGATGAAATCGATGGCTGACTCGCCCATCCTTTGGTTAGCGTGCGAGAGTTCGGACATACTAACTGTTCGCCTCGTACTGTAGAAGCGATTCAAGAAGTCTCTTTCGAACTGTTCCCAACTATCAATTGTCTCGGGCTCCAAATCAGTGTATCAATCAAAGGCATTTCCTTTCAGAGTCCGGACGAATTGCCTAACCAGCAAGTCTCCGCGAGTTCCAGCATTCTCGCACGTTTCGACGAAGTGGGCGATGTGTTGTTTAGGATTGCCCTTCCCATCGAATTGTTGAAATTTTGGCGGCTGGTACCCAATGGGCATTCTCAAGTTGTCGATCCTCTTGGTATACAATTTAGTATACAAGAGGGAGCTTTGGGTGGGTCCACCGTATTGAGCTCTGATCGTGTTCGTTATCATGTCCTGCAGTTGTTGGACAGACAACGAAGCGACCGACGTTGAGTGATGTGGTTGGTCTTCTTGGATGACATTTTTTTCTTTGTCGTTCCTCCTTGCTGCAGGAGTTAAACTTGACTCTGCAGCCTCTCGACTTTGCATCTGATTTCTCAAGTTTGCAATCTCGAGGTCTCGTTCTTCAACTGCTTTCATCAGAAAATTTAATTTCTTTTCCATTTCAGCCATTGCTTCATCGTTAGTGTGTGCGTCTACCATCATTACAGTCATTACGTTGGAATCAGACACCTTCTCCGACTGATCAGAGGAAGGAACATATTCATCGTACAAGGGATTTTCCTTGATGATTATCCCACCATGCGCAGACTCCGTCAGTCGTTTGTAAATTTTGCTCAAGATGACAGGAGTGTGTTCGTCCGTCTGCGAGACTTCTTTGATGAAGCAGCTGCGGGTGACAGGTCCCTTGTAAGGGTTGTTGGAAATGAGAGACCTGGATGTTGTTTTCTTCGATGTCATTGTTAACTTTTAGTTGAGAGAGGGAGAGATGAGAGGTAGAGTGGTCTCACTGGGGGTGTCAATCTGTTCACATGAGATTTCGAACGAAAGATGGAAATTCGACACGTGTAAATGAATTTTGAATTTGTATTTGTATTGTATGTATCAGTGCGTAGTGGATTACAATCTCTAATGTTTATCCTCTGATTCTTTCTCTCTCAAATGTAAATGTATCTCGAGGGCTTCACAGCTTGTTCTCGACGTTGAATTTGGATCGAGGGCTTTCAGCTTGTTCTCGATGTTGAATTTGGATCGAGGGCTTCACAGCTTGTTCTCGATGTTAAATTTGGATCGAGGGCTTCACAGCTTGTTCTCGATGTTGAATTTGGATCGAGGGCTTCGCAGCTTGTTCTCGATGTTGAATTTGGATCGAGGGCTTCGCAGCTTGTTCTCCATGTTGAACGATTGTTCAGTCTTCCAAGGATTCAGGGAGTCTTCGTTGTTTGGGAATTCTCTCTGAGCTCTTAGGAGTAGAAATTTTCTGAGCTCTCTATTTATAGAGTTCTCATGGGCCTGACGGGCTTGGGCCTGGATCCAATGGGCTTGGGCTTGGATCCAATGGGCTTGGACCCAATGAGCTTTTGAATTCTGAGCCCAATGGGTTTGGCCTTTAGGCCAAATTGTCTTTTGAATAGCTTTTCTGGACCGATCCGATTTCGAGCCCAATTGCGGTGTGACCGAATTTGCTCGGTTAAGCCTATCGGATCCACCGGCCGTGATGAAGACACGTGGCGACCATTGATTGGCCAAAATTTCTCGGTCAAGAACACCCAATTTGCCATTTTTTTTCTACCCAATTTGTTGATTTTTCCTCTCTCTCTTTGTCTTCTTAATCTAAGGATTGCTTATCTTTGATTTCATCCCAAATTTTTCTCTCCACGGACAACGCCGAAGCCTCTTGTAGTGAATTATTTGTGATTTCCTAAATAATATTTATTATTTTAAGTTTTAAAAAATTAATATGTAATATACATTTAACTATACAATACAACAAAAAGTTGTAAAAATAAATAAACTACCATAAACACATCTTTCAAATTTCATGTTAAAGAAAATTGTATCCCAAACACAGACTAAACAACTCTGCACCCCAAACACAGACTTACTAAACCCAGACTATACAACTCTGCACCCCAAACACAAACTATTATAACCCACCGACTATAATAACCCACCAACCATAATAACCCACCCTGCGCCTCAAACGCCCCCAAAGAGATGTTTCTCTTTCTTCCGTTTTTTTTTTATATTATTTCGTTCCATTTATTATCTAAATAGATGGCTGGTTGTTGGTCCAAATAACACCCAAGTTCTTCTCCTTCCTTCTTTTGAGTTCCTGGCTTCCAAACCAAGGTGGAACGTTTTTGTTTTTTTAATTATATTTCTTAATTTTGCAGTGTTTTATATATTATTTTAATTTTAATTTTAAATTATGCAGTATGTATATTAATATATTTAGATTTTAAATTTTGCAATATGTATATTTATTATTGTATTTTTTAAAAAAATATATTTATATATTATTTAAATTTTGCAATATCTATTTATATATTTGTTAGTTTTTAGTACACTTAAACTAATTAGAATCTTACAAAAAAAAAAAAAAAAAGTTTGTTCACTAAAATATGCATTTAGTCACACTTCAAAATTTTACAACCACAACATTTAGAGAGATATATAATTTAGCTGGATCTGAGTCGACATATTTAAACCATCGAGTGGGAGATGACATTGCAGATCAAATTTGGACAACATTTGGTAGATAAAAATAATTTTATTAGTGTTATTAATTTTGCACCGAGACTTGTATTAAAAAATATAGACTTTTGATAATTAACTTTGTTTTATATATTTTAATGCATGTTATATATTTTTATATTATATAACTAAATTATATTTAAACTATAAATAAAATGAAAAAAAAGTAAAAAAAAAAAAATTAAAAACAAAACAACAAAAAACAAGAAACAGTTACGAGACAAGTTTTTGTTTCTCTTTTTCAAAAAAACAAGAAACAAGAATAATTATCAAACATGTTAAAAACAAGAAACAGGGAATATGACACACGAAACAGAAAACAGAAAACGAGTACGTTATCAAACGGGCCTTAAATATTTGCGTAGTGTACATTGTCTTTTTAAAAGATGGTATATTTAAAACAATAATATTTTTAAAATTACTTCGAAAATAATAATAAATTTCAATAAATGCAATTTTAATAAAAAAAAAAAAGTCCTTTAAATTTATATATATATATATATATATATATATATATATATATATATATATATATATATATATATATATTAGTACAATATAGTTTAGTTTAAAGTTGAGAAATGTTGAGTTTTTACCACTAGCTAAATAAATTAATTTTAACTTTATACTTTTTATTTCACTAGTTTAATAAGTAGTTGAATTTTATTTTTTTTAATGTAGGTAGGTCATTTTTTTAGTTCAGGTAGCTCCGTTTGGAATTGCAGTTTTTAAAATAATGGACAAATTACCCTAATGGTAACTTAGGTTTGAGTTTGGTAGCACTTGGATCCTAAAGTTTCAAATCCAACACTTATACCCTGATTTTGAATTTAGTCGTCAAAATTTCTCTTAAGTCATAACAGAAGGATGACGTGACACCTATTTTTAATTAAAAATAAATTTTTAATTATTGTTATTAATTTTTTTCCAAAAAGAAAATGGATAAGAGAAAAAAAAAAAAAAAACTTTTTTTAAAATCTTTTTAATTAAAAATAGATGCCAGTCAGCATTCTGTTAGGACTTAACATCAATTTTGACTGAGTACCAAAAACGAACTAAATTCAAACCTCAGGGTATAAATTGTTGGATTTGAAAGCTTAGGGACTCAAGTGCTACCAAACTCAAACATGAGACTATTAGGGTAATTTGCTCTAAAATAATTGTTGTCAGTTGTGCTTCTCCAAAAATCAACTGTGATATGTTGACTAGTGTTTGGTAATTTTCAATTTTAAACATAAAAGAAGCACATCAAAACGTGTAAGTTAAAAAAAAAAATGTTGTGGCTTAACGGTAAAATCCAAAATAGCCATGTTGTTTATATGTTAATATTCAATATATGAATATAGGAATGATTTTTTTTTAGTATATTGGGAGTGGGGGGATTCGAACCACAGACCTTTGGTCATCAAGTCATACATATGTCAGCTGAGTTATGCTCGCTTTGGCGAATATAGGAATGATTATAAGTTAATTATTTATAATTTTTATAGTTTAAATTAGAAATAAAAGCCAAACCGCGCATAATTCAATTGTGCTCGTGACTAAGAGGTTATTAGTTCAATCCTCGCATTAATTAAAAATACCGTTGCAAAAAAATATTATAAATAATGTTTTGATATTTTTTTAGATTTATATGATAAAAGGCTAGAAAAAATAATTGTTACATCAAATAGTCAAACAAATTTTGAGTAACCATTTTTTCTTCTTCTTTTCTTCTACTTCTCCATCCAAATGTATTTAGAAATAGAATAAAAAAAATGATAAAAAATAAAAAAAATAAAAATAAATAAATAAATAAAATGTTCGTATGTAATTTAAAACTCAACCATTCAATGGTGTCCAGTCCCCGTTGATTGAGAGTAGAAATTGGTTAAATTAAAAAAAGGAAGGATGTGGAAGGATATGAATGGTCAATAAAAGATTTTAGGGTAAAAATCAATTTATACCCCTAAACTTTGAAAGATGTATCAATTAAAACCCTAAACTAATGATTGTATCACTTTAAACCCTGAACTGTATATCAATTTACACCATCTCTTTAAAAAATGTTAGTTTTCACACGTGTAGAGACTTATAATCTATTAATTAAACCACTAAACTTTCATATAATTGAGTCACTTATGAAAGTTTTTTTTTTTTTTTTGCAAAGGTGATTATATTAAGCAAAAGGACCTCAAAGCCCGAGGCCAAAGGGCACCAACAAACAAGAGAATAAATCACTGGGATAACCAATGTACCAAAACATAAAACCAGCCCAGACGGGAACCTCACAGCCCGACGGAGGCACGAAAAAACAAACAACAACACCCCGCACCAAACCCACAAGCGGGAAGGAGCCAGAAAAATAAAAAGAAACATATAAAACAACACAATTCAATGAGAGAACAATCCACAGCCACAACAAGAGGAAGCACGCGACCCTGCAGAGCACAAACAAAGCTCCCGAGCCCCAAACACATCCCTTGGCCAACAAAACCCTCGGCCGACTCAAGCAACAAGGGAGACTCCAGACTAAGTCGAAAGGGCACCAAACAAGGCAGAGGGAGGAACATTCAGATGCTGAGAGAAAATAGGGGCCAAGCTGGCCATCCATCTCATGCGTGTGAGAGTGCAAGCCCCCCAAACACGACCAAGAATTCCCGAAACAAAGAAGAGGCCTATCAACTCGTTTTCCCCCTACTTCTGGCAAAAGAACAACCATCAGGCATGCAGGCTCGACAGACAGCCACAAGGACTAGGCAAGCATCGCTTCCCTCGACAATGCCCAATCCAAAGACTCCCACCAAAAGCCGACACACCCTCAGGACAAGGAGCCTTTCGGGGAGACAACAAACATCCAGAACAACTCATCTCAATTCAAGAATCAAGACTACACCAGGGGCAGAAGAGCACGCACAGAACAGAGATGGACAACCAACTGCAAAAGTTTCAAGCATCCTCCTGAACCAACCCCTACATAGAGAGGCCCCAAAACAGACAAGCCTCTCATAGTCAAAGGTTCAAAACACCCACCAGGGAAGAAAGAGCTAGGGACATGAAGGGAAAAACAGCAAGCATTTGTACGAGCCACGACAAGAAACGCCCTCAAGACGGAAAACCCACGAAGAGAGACCCCAATCAGACAAGCCTCTCAAAGTCAAAGCAGAAGAGAAAGCAAAGCGCCAAGGGGCTGAACTGGGGAAGGAAGCAAACGCCTGAACGAACAGCAGCAAAGGATCGACCTGAAGAAGAAACCCAAGGAAAGAGAAAACACAGCGCCAAGGGGCTGAACTGGGGAGAAAGCAATCGCCTGAACGAACAGCAGCAAAGGAGCGACCTAAAGAAGAAAATCTGCACACACTCAAAGACCAAGAGAAAGTCAATCAAAAGAATCCCAGGGGGAACCGGCCAAAACCGCACCCACCCAGGATGAGCACGCAGAAGATAAATCAGACCGAATAGCAGCGATAGCCGACTGAGTAGGGCGGTGACCTGGGCCGTGAAAACGCAAGTTGCGTTCCTTCCAAATATGGTAGATCACAGCACATCAGGCCACTCTCCAAACCAGATTACGCTTATGCTGCCCAGCACTCTCCCGACAAATCCACTCAAGCTCAGTGTAACACCCCGAGTTTTTACCTAGACTTAGACCACTCAGGGACGCTACTACATACATACATGCAAAAAGACTCCATAAAACATAAGAGTTGTAAAAAACAATAACCTAGATAAAGGTAAGTTGAAAACAAAGTTTCAAGCCTAGATACATTGAATCTAAGTACAAAGAACTATATCCTGAGACCCCTGAATTGCTCTGTCATCATGGCCTGGCAAGCAAGAACACCTTTGTCTCCCACCACGTAAGCTTAAGCTAATGCCTGAAAAAGAAACAATAAAACTGGGTGAGTATTTAAAATACTCAGTAAGTAGCTGTGCTGCAAGCATTCACAAGTAAAGTTTATGCAACTTAAAAAAAAAAACGAGAGGGGTTCTTGTTGTTTTAAGAATTACGTTCTGACTAAATGAACAATTAACCTATCCAAAAACTGTGCCAACTCTGAATGGTGTCTATGTGGGACTGAACTGTAGGACTGAACGCCACCAGAAGATAGTTGGCGATCCACTGGTGGTGTTAGGTTTCTCCCAACATAGCATCAGCTGTACCAACTCTGAACGATGTCTATGTGGGCCTGATCTGTAAGACAAAACACCACTAGCAGATTGTTGGCGCCCTACTAGTGACGCTAGGTCTCGCCCAACATAGCACCAGCTGTACCAACTCTGAAGGGTGTTTATGTGGGCCTGGTCTGTAAGACAAAACACCACTAGTAGATTGTTGGCGCCCTACTAGTGACGTTAGGTCTCGCCCAACATAGCACCAGCTGTACTCTACCATATCTGAATGGTGAGCGTACATTCTGAACTGCACCATATCTGAATGGTGAGCGTACCTTCTGAACTGCATCATAACTGAATGGTGAGCGTAACTACTGAGCTGCACCATATTTGAATGGTCAGCGTAATTGCTGAACTGTACCATATCTAAATGATGAGTGTACCTGCTGAACTGATATAAAATATCACGCTTAACTGAGTACACATCTTACTAAGGGAAGCTATTCGTTACTAAATAAACATTTTACATTTAGCACAACCATGTCTGACTGAGACTCCCTATAAACAGAACACCGCCCATCTAGAGCATATGTCATTCATACGGTTCTAATTGAATCAACAAGCTAAATCGAACACTGAATCTACATACTTAACAAAACATAGCCCTTGACGAGCATATGTTATACATTTAACTTAACTGAATGAACATGAACATGCTTGACTGTGAATTCTCTAAACACAATTTTGCTCATCAATTGAATATGTTATACTTATATTTCTAACTAATTCAACGTACAAGTCAGAACACTGCTCATCTAGAGCATATGTTTTACATTTAAAACAACTAACATGACATGCCTCACTGATATCCTGCAACAGAACATTGCCCATCAAGAGCATATGCTATATTATTTAACTGAACTAACAAAAATAGGGCACTACCCATCCAGATCATTTGTTATTCCTTCAGTTTCACTAAAATCAAATAATGAAGTCTTGAGGCGTGTTGAGATGATAAATTAGCTACTTACCTTGAGGTGACAATTACGCGTTGATGGCTCCGTTTACACATGATATTGCCTAACTTCGAGAAATGCCCAACGTTAACATCAAATCCTTAATTTGCCAATCAAAAACAAAAAGACTCGAACGATTGCTGACTTGGCTTCAAATATGTTCCATTTCGCAAAACTAGAGTCGTTGGGTCATGGGTGCTTGTATTCGAAACCAATCGAAGGATGGGTCACGCGTTTGAAGCAATTTGAAGCTGAAAAGAGAAAAAGGAAAAAAAATAAGTTGCTCGACATAGGGATTTTTGCACCGTCGGTCAGACCACAAAGGCCACATCGTCGTCGCGTCTGAGAGAGCGTCATCACCGCCGTCGTGAAGCCGAACGCCAGAAAAAAAATGGAGGTCGTGGTTCCCCTTGCTGTCTTCGCGCGCGTCGGAGAGCTGAATGAGACGGTGGTCGGTGCTGTTGAAAAAGAACGAAGCCGGAGAAAGGGAGAAGTTGGGTGGTCGGCGCTGCTAAAGAAGAACAACGCTGGAGAAAGAGAGGAGATGGGTGGTTGGAGAAGAAGGGAGTTGATGGTTGGAGTTTTTTTTTTTTCCCCCTGGTGCGTGCGTGAAGATAAAAGAGGAAAAGAAGGAGATGGGGATTCATTTTTAATTTAGGGATTTTAAAACAAAACATCAATCTTATCTCATTTTCTCTTTCCTCTTAAATCTCACATTTTCCTTCTCTTCTTTAATTCCTTGTTTTTTGTTCTTTGACAAATAAAATCAACAAAAAAAAATCATAGCTAAACTTCAAACATTTAGAAATGCCCAATGTAGCTCTCTTAGGTAAAATTCTCAATTAAGATGCCAACTTTAATAAACTCAAAGTCAACCATTAAAGAAATAAATCCAAAAATCATTCTCCCAAATGAAAATGGACTTACTTAAAGTTCACGGGCGTTACAATCTTCCCACCTTAAAAACTTTCGTCCTCGAAAGTGTCTAGTCTTGAAAGAACTCTGGATAAATGGCTCTTAACTCTTCTTTTACTTCCAAGTAACTTCCTCAAATTGGTGATTCTGTGAGAGGACTCTTGCAAGGAATATTTCTGTTTCGCAAAGAGTTTTCCTAACTCTTGCAAGGATTTGCTTGGGATTTTCGTCGTAACTCCCGTTCTCGGTTAAACACAAGGGTTCATAATCAATTATGTAAGATGGATTTGCCATATATTTCCATAACATGGAAACATGGAAAACATCATGAAAGCGGTAGGGTAAACGATAAGCTATAGGGCCGATCCACTTAAGAACCTCAAATGATCCAATGAAACGTGACCTAAGCTTCCCTTTACGCCTGAACCTCAGAACTCTTTTCATCAATGTTACCTTCTGAAACAAACGATCACCTGCTACAAACTCCAAGTCATTTCGCCTGATGTTGGGATAACTTTTCTGTCTACTATGCGTTGTTTGCATCCTTGGTCTAATCTTTTGGATTACTTATTTGTGACTTGTACAAACTCAGGTCCTAACAAATTGCTTTCATCTACCTCCTCCCAATAGGTCGAAGACTTACACTACTTTTTACTAAGGGTCTCAAATGGTGTCATTTCGACAGTTGTCTGATAGTTGTTATTATAAGCAAACTCTATTCGGTGCACATGGGTGTCTCAACTTCCTACATAAACCCTTGCACATGCATGTAACATATCTTATAAGGTTCGATTCAAATGCTCAGTTTGGCCATCTGTCTACAAATGAAAAGCTAAATTGAGTTCCAACTCAGTACCTGAAGCTTTTTGTAAACTCTGCTAAGTGTGAGAGAAACATGTCTAACTACCTCCTTCAATTACAACTGTGCACACCTTCCCACAGAATAAGTAAATTTCCAAAAAAATAATTGCGTTAATTTAATGAGTCTATCAATAATGACACACAAGATTGTGTAGCCTTTGGTTGTCCTAGGCAACCCTGTAATGAAATCCATTAGTATGTGCTCCTGATTCCATCCTGGCACACTGTCTTGGTGCCTTCCCTTACTAACAAACTAGATACTTACTGGAAAAAAAGAACATATATATATATATATATATATATATATTTTTTAGCAATGTCTCTTTTCATGTTCTACCACCAATAATATCGTTTTAGGTTTCGATACATCTTTGTGCTACCTGAATGTTTCGAAGATGAGGAACTGTACGCTTAAACTAATAACTCAATCTTAGGATCAATAATCCTAGGCATACACAAATGTCCCTAGAAAAGGAGGTTGTGGTCTAAAGACATGGAGAACTTGTTCATCTACCCTGAATCTACTAAGCTAATGATATAAACAAGGTTAGGATCTCTTTGATCGGCATCAATGGTGGTCAATACGTAAATGGGTTTGAGTAATGATTGAGGCTAAAGTATAAGTTGTCTTTATGCTGAGAACATCGGCAACTACGTTTGCCTTACCTGGACGGTACACGATCTCGTAGTCATAGTCGTTCACCAAATAATGCCTTCTAAAATTTAGGGCAAGGACCACAACTATTAACCTGATAATATGAGTCAGAATAGTTACGCCCATAACCTTTCAACTAGATAGAAACATAAGTAATGACTTTATCATGATGTATTAGGACGCAACCTAACCTCTCTTGGGAAACGTCTCTATAAAAACAAAACCTTTAGCTCTATCAAGTATAGAGAGCATTGGTGCTGAAACCAATCTCTGCTTGAATTCTTAGAAGCTCGCTTCACAAGCCTCATACCTAACCAACAAGAGTTCCTTACGAGTCAATTGAAACTGAGGCGTGCCTATTTTGAAGAAAACTTAAACAAATCTTTAAAAAATTAATTGTCAGCCCTATGAAGCTATGTACCTTACCGATGATAACTGAATGGGGCCAGTTGTTCTTTGCTTCTACCTTGAAAGGGTCTACTGAAACCTCGTCCCTCGACGTTACGTGTCCTAAGAAGGACACTTGTTGTAGCCAAAACTCGCATTCGAAGAACTTGGAAAATTTTGTTCACTCCCAGGGTTGTTAAAACTCATCTAAGGTGATCCTCATGTTCTACATCTGACTTGGTATAAACCATGATATCAACAACAATTACGATAACGAAGATGTCGAGAACTTTTTAAACACCCAACTCAATAATGTCCAAGAAACTTGTTAGTGCATTTGTCAGGCTAAAGAACACAACAGTGAACTCGTAATGTTCACACCTCGACCTGTAGAATGCTTTAAGAATAACATCATCTCTTATACTCAACTAATGGAAGCATGATCAAAGATCAACCTTAGAAAATACTAATGCTCCCTATAACTAATTGAATAAGGAATCTATTTGAGGGAGTGGGTATTAGTTCTTTAAAGATACCTTGGTCGACTCTCTGTAGTCTATACACGGTCTTGTGGACCTGTATCCCTTATTTTCAAACAAAACTAGTGTGTCCCAAGGCGACACAATAGGGCGTATGAAGCCTTCGCCTCATAGTTCATGTACCTGTAACTTGAGCTCCTACAACTTTGTTAGAGTCATTTTGTATGGAGCCTTAGAGATGGGAGTCGCTCCCATACGACGCTGAATTCTACCTCCTATACTGGTGGTAAATCTGGAAAGTACAACCTACTTCATTCAACGTTGGCACTACTTTGCTTTTCCTGCTAGGACTTTTTTTTTTTTTTTTTTTTTTTTTTTTGGTATCTCCATCAACGGCTTCTCAAGTTTCTTGTTTTAACTTGATCCCGATATCAAGCCCTCTCAAACAATGCTAACATAACGAAAATTCTACATGTTCACTAAATATAGCCATTAAGTCTCGCTTTGCAGCTCATTGACAACTATTGCTGATAATCATCTCATTGACAATTATTGTTGATAATCATCTCATTGTAACAACATTCCTTGCACCAATTCTAGCAACATCCAAATAGGAAACAAAGTATAGAAAGTCATGTCATACCTGAGTAGTACTTGAAGTCTCAACATACTGGTTTCTTAATCTTTCAAGATAACAAAACTTTTACATCACCTTTCTTAGATAAAATCTTTAGACCTAAGGTGTAAAATTTAATTCTCCGAGCTCTTCTTAACCTCAATAGATGACAACTTCGTTGCCCACTGACATAAAGAAAAACTACAACCTACTAAAAAATTTCTTCAGCGATAAATTACAACCTAAAACACACCACACCATTTAACAGACTACATCCTGCTGTGGGTCCGAAAATATCCAACAAGTCAAACATAACAACAAATTCAATTCATGAACATTTCTTAAACATAACTGTTATAACGCAAACATACCTGTCGGTGACAAAGTGTTTGTTGCTTGGCCATGGTGACACTGAGTGCTTACAAAGTAAGCAAGTATACAGAACCAATAACTCTAAGCTCTGATACCAACTGTAACACCCCGAGTTTTTACCTAGACTTAGACCACTCAGGGACGCTACTACATACATACATGCAAAAAGACTCCATAAAACATAAGAGTTGTAAAAAACAATAACCTAGATAAAGGTAAGTTGAAAACAAAGTTTCAAGCCTAGATACATTGAATCTAAGTACAAAGAACTATATCCTGAGACCCCTGAATTGCTCTGTCATCATGGCCTGGCAAGCAAGAACACCTTTGTCTCCCACCACGTAAGCTTAAGCTAATGCCTGAAAAAGAAACAATAAAACTGGGTGAGTATTTAAAATACTCAGTAAGTAGCCGTGCTGCAAGCATTCACAAGTAAAGTTTATGCAACTTAAAAAAAAAACGAGAGGGGTTCTTGTTGTTTTAAGAATTACGTTCTGACTAAATGAACAATTAACCTATCCAAAAACTGTGCCAACTCTGAATGGTGTCTATGTGGGACTGAACTGTAGGACTGAACGCCACCAGAAGATAGTTGGCGATCCACTGGTGGTGTTAGGTTTCTCCCAACATAGCATCAGCTGTACCAACTCTGAACGATGTCTATGTGGGCCTGATCTGTAAGACAAAACACCACTAGCAGATTGTTGGCGCCCTACTAGTGACGCTAGGTCTCGCCCAACATAGCACCAGCTGTACCAACTCTGAAGGGTGTTTATGTGGGCCTGGTCTGTAAGACAAAACACCACTAGTAGATTGTTGGCGCCCTACTAGTGACGTTAGGTCTCGCCCAACATAGCACCAGCTGTACTCTACCATATCTGAATGGTGAGCGTACATTCTGAACTGCACCATATCTGAATGGTGAGCGTACCTTCTGAACTGCATCATAACTGAATGGTGAGCGTAACTACTGAGCTGCACCATATTTGAATGGTGAGCGTAATTGCTGAACTGTACCATATCTAAATGATGAGTGTACCTGCTGAACTGATATAAAATATCACGCTTAACTGAGTACACATCTTACTAAGGGAAGGTATTCGTTACTAAATAAACATTTTACATTTAGCACAACCATGTCTGACTGAGACTCCCTATAAACAGAACACCGCCCATCTAGAGCATATGTCATTCATACGGTTCTAATTGAATCAACAAGCTAAATCGAACACTGAATCTACATACTTAACAAAACATAGCCCTTGACGAGCATATGTTATACATTTAACTTAACTGAATGAACATGAACATGCTTGACTGTGAATTCTCTAAACACAATTTTGCTCATCAAGAGAATATGTTATACTTATATTTCTAACTAATTCAACGTACAAGTCAGAACACTGCTCATCTAGAGCATATGTTTTACATTTAAAACAACTAACATGACATTCCTCACTGATATCCTGCAACAGAACATTGCCCATCAAGAGCATATGCTATATTATTTAACTGAACTAACAAAAATAGGGCACTACCCATCCAGATCATTTGTTATTCCTTCAGTTTCACTAAAATCAAATAATGAAGTCTTGAGGCGTGTTGAGATGATAAATTAGCTACTTACCTTGAGGTGACAATTACGCGTTGATGGCTCCGTTTACACATGATATTGCCTAACTTCGAGAAATGCCCAACGTTAACATCAAATCCTTAATTTGCCAATCAAAAACAAAAAGACTCGAACGATTGCTGACTTGGCTTCAAATATGTTCCATTTCGCAAAACTAGAGTCGTTGGGTCATGGGTGCTTGTATTCGAAACCAATCGAAGGATGGGTCACGCGTTTGAAGCAATTTGAAGCTGAAAAGAGAAAAAGGAAAAAAAATAAGTTGCTCGACATAGGGATTTTTGCACCGTCGGTCAGACCACAAAGGCCACATCGTCGTCGCGTCTGAGAGAGCGTCATCACCGCCGTCGTGAAGCCGAACGCCAGAAAAAAAAATGGAGGTCGTGGTTCCCCTTGCTGTCTTCGCGCGCGTCGGAGAGCTGAATGAGACGGTGGTCGGTGCTGTTGAAAAAGAACGAAGCCGGAGAAAGGGAGAAGTTGGGTGGTCGGCGCTGCTAAAGAAGAACAACGCTGGAGAAAGAGAGGAGATGGGTGGTTGGAGAAGAAGGGAGTTGATGGTTGGAGTTTTTTTTTTTCCCCCTGGTGCGTGCGTGAAGATAAAAGAGGAAAAGAAGGAGATGGGGATTCATTTTTAATTTAGGGATTTTAAAACAAAACATCAATCTTATCTCATTTTCTCTTTCCTCTTAAATCTCACATTTTCCTTCTCTTCTTTAATTCCTTGTTTTTTGTTCTTTGACAAATAAAATCAACAAAAAAAAATCATAGCTAAACTTCAAACATTTAGAAATGCCCAATGTAGCTCTCTTAGGTAAAATTCTCAATTAAGATGCCAACTTTAATAAACTCAAAGTCAACCATTAAAGAAATAAATCCAAAAATCATTCTCCCAAATGAAAATGGACTTACTTAAAGTTCACGGGCGTTACAATCTTCCCACCTTAAAAACTTTCGTCCTCGAAAGTGTCTAGTCTTGAAAGAACTCTGGATAAATGGCTCTTAACTCTTCTTTTACTTCCAAGTAACTTCCTCAAATTGGTGATTCTGTGAGAGGACTCTTGCAAGGAATATTTCTGTTTCGCAAAGAGTTTTCCTAACTCTTGCAAGGATTTGCTTGGGATTTTCGTCGTAACTCCCGTTCTCGGTTAAACACAAGGGTTCATAATCAATTATGTAAGATGGATTTGCCATATATTTCCATAACATGGAAACATGGAAAACATCATGAAAGCGGTAGGGTAAACGATAAGCTATAGGGCCGATCCACTTAAGAACCTCAAATGATCCAATGAAACGTGACCTAAGCTTCCCTTTACGCCTGAACCTCAGAACTCTTTTCATCAATGTTACCTTCTGAAACAAACGATCACCTGCTACAAACTCCAAGTCATTTCGCCTGATGTTGGGATAACTTTTCTGTCTACTATGCGTTGTTTGCATCCTTGGTCTAATCTTTTGGATTACTTATTTGTGACTTGTACAAACTCAGGTCCTAACAAATTGCTTTCATCTACCTCCTCCCAATAGGTCGAAGACTTACACTACTTTTTACTAAGGGTCTCAAATGGTGTCATTCCGACAGTTGTCTGATAGTTGTTATTATAAGCAAACTCTATTCGGTGCACATGGGTGTCTCAACTTCCTACATAAACCCTTGCACATGCATGTAACATATCTTATAAGGTTCGATTCAAATGCTCAGTTTGGCCATCTGTCTACAAATGAAAAGCTAAATTGAGTTCCAACTCAGTACCTGAAGCTTTTTGTAAACTCTGCTAAGTGTGAGAGAAACATGTCTAACTACCTCCTTCAATTACAACTGTGCACACCTTCCCACAGAATAAGTAAATTTCCAAAAAAATAATTGCGTTAATTTAATGAGTCTATCAATAATGACACACAAGATTGTGTAGCCTTTGGTTGTCCTAGGCAACCCTGTAATGAAATCCATTAGTATGTGCTCCTGATTCCATCCTGGCACACTGTCTTGGTGCCTTCCCTTACTAACAAACTAGATACTTACTGGAAAAAAAGAACATATATATATATATATATATATATATTTTTTAGCAATGTCTCTTTTCATGTTCTACCACCAATAATATCGTTTTAGGTTTCGATACATCTTTGTGCTACCTGAATGTTTCGAAGATGAGGAACTGTACGCTTAAACTAATAACTCAATCTTAGGATCAATAATCCTAGGCATACACAAATGTCCCTAGAAAAGGAGGTTGTGGTCTAAAGACATGGAGAACTTGTTCATCTACCCTGAATCTACTAAGCTAATGATAGAAACAAGGTTAGGATCTCTTTGATCGGCATCAATGGTGGTCAATACGTAAATGGGTTTGAGTAATGATTGAGGCTAAAGTATAAGTTGTCTTTATGCTGAGAACATCGGCAACTACGTTTGCTTTACCTGGACGGTACACGATCTCGTAGTCATAGTCGTTCACCAAATAATGCCTTCTAAAATTTAGGGCAAGGACCACAACTATTAACCTGATAATATGAGTCAGAATAGTTACGCCCATAACCTTTCAACTAGATAGAAACATAAGTAATGACTTTATCATGATGTATTAGGACGCAACCTAACCTCTCTTGGGAAACGTCTCTATAAAAACAAAACCTTTAGCTCTATCAAGTATAGAGAGCATTGGTGCTGAAACCAATCTCTGCTTGAATTCTTAGAAGCTCGCTTCACAAGCCTCATACCTAACCAACAAGAGTTCCTTACGAGTCAATTGAAACTGAGGCGTGCCTATTTTGAAGAAAACTTAAACAAATCTTTAAAAAATTAATTGTCAGCCCTATGAAGCTATGTACCTTACCGATGATAACTGAATGGGGCCAGTTGTTCTTTGCTTCTACCTTGAAAGGGTCTACTGAAACCTCGTCCCTCGACGTTACGTGTCCTAAGAAGGACACTTGTTGTAGCCAAAACTCGCATTCGAAGAACTTGGAAAATTTTGTTCACTCCCAGGGTTGTTAAAACTCATCTAAGGTGATCCTCATGTTCTACATCTGACTTGGTATAAACCATGATATCAACAACAATTACGATAACGAAGATGTCGAGAACTTTTTAAACACCCAACTCAATAATGTCCAAGAAAACTGTTAGTGCATTTGTCAGGCTAAAGAACACAACAGTGAACTCGTAATGTTCACACCTCGACCTGTAGAATGCTTTAAGAATAACATCATCTCTTATACTCAACTAATGGAAGCATGATCAAAGATCAACCTTAGAAAATACTAATGCTCCCTATAACTAATTGAATAAGGAATCTATTTGAGGGAGTGGGTATTAGTTCTTTAAAGATACCTTGGTCGACTCTCTGTAGTCTATACACGGTCTTGTGGACCTGTATCCCTTATTTTCAAACAAAACTAGTGTGTCCCAAGGCGACACAATAGGGCGTATGAAGCCTTCGCCTCATAGTTCATGTACCTGTAACTTGAGCTCCTACAACTTTGTTAGAGTCATTTTGTATGGAGCCTTAGAGATGGGAGTCGCTCCCATACGACGCTGAATTCTACCTCCTATACTGGTGGTAAATCTGGAAAGTACAACCTACTTCATTCAACGTTGGCACTACTTTGCTTTTCCTGCTAGGACTTTTTTTTTTTTTTTTTTTTTTTTTTTTGTATCTCCATCAACGGCTTCTCAAGTTTCTTGTTTTAACTTGATCCCGATATCAAGCCCTCTCAAACAATGCTAACATAACGAAAATTCTACATGTTCACTAAATATAGCCATTAAGTCTCGCTTTGCAGCTCATTGACAACTATTGCTGATAATCATCTCATTGACAACTATTGTTGATAATCATCTCATTGTAACAACATTCCTTGCACCAATTCTAGCAACATCCAAATAGGAAACAAAGTATAGAAAGTCATGTCATACCTGAGTAGTACTTGAAGTCTCAACATACTGGTTTCTTAATCTTTCAAGATAACAAAACTTTTACATCACCTTTCTTAGATAAAATCTTTAGACCTAAGGTGTAAAATTTAATTCTCCGAGCTCTTCTTAACCTCAATAGATGACAACTTCGTTGCCCACTGACATAAAGAAAAACTACAACCTACTAAAAAATTTCTTCAGCGATAAATTACAACCTAAAACACACCACACCATTTAACAGACTACATCCTGCTGTGGGTCCGAAAATATCCAACAAGTCAAACATAACAACAAATTCAATTCATGAACATTTCTTAAACATAACTGTTATAACGCAAACATACCTGGCGGTGACAAAGTGTTTGTTGCTTGGCCATGGTGACACTGAGTGCTTACAAAGTAAGCAAGTATACAGAACCAATAACTCTAAGCTCTGATACCAACTGTAACACCCCGAGTTTTTACCTAGACTTAGACCACTCAGGGACGCTACTACATACATACATGCAAAAAGACTCCATAAAACATAAGAGTTGTAAAAAACAATAACCTAGATAAAGGTAAGTTGAAAACAAAGTTTCAAGCCTAGATACATTGAATCTAAGTACAAAGAACTATATCCTGAGACCCCTGAATTGCTCTGTCATCATGGCCTGGCAAGCAAGAACACCTTTGTCTCCCACCACGTAAGCTTAAGCTAATGCCTGAAAAAGAAACAATAAAACTGGGTGAGTATTTAAAATACTCAGTAAGTAGCCGTGCTGCAAGCATTCACAAGTAAAGTTTATGCAACTTAAAAAAAAAACGAGAGGGGTTCTTGTTGTTTTAAGAATTACGTTCTGACTAAATGAACAATTAACCTATCCAAAAACTGTGCCAACTCTGAATGGTGTCTATGTGGGACTGAACTGTAGGACTGAACGCCACCAGAAGATAGTTGGCGATCCACTGGTGGTGTTAGGTTTCTCCCAACATAGCATCAGCTGTACCAACTCTGAACGATGTCTATGTGGGCCTGATCTGTAAGACAAAACACCACTAGCAGATTGTTGGCGCCCTACTAGTGACGCTAGGTCTCGCCCAACATAGCACCAGCTGTACCAACTCTGAAGGGTGTTTATGTGGGCCTGGTCTGTAAGACAAAACACCACTAGTAGATTGTTGGCGCCCTACTAGTGACGTTAGGTCTCGCCCAACATAGCACCAGCTGTACTCTACCATATCTGAATGGTGAGCGTACATTCTGAACTGCACCATATCTGAATGGTGAGCGTACCTTCTGAACTGCATCATAACTGAATGGTGAGCGTAACTACTGAGCTGCACCATATTTGAATGGTCAGCGTAATTGCTGAACTGTACCATATCTAAATGATGAGTGTACCTGCTGAACTGATATAAAATATCACGCTTAACTGAGTACACATCTTACTAAGGGAAGGTATTCGTTACTAAATAAACATTTTACATTTAGCACAACCATGTCTGACTGAGACTCCCTATAAACAGAACACCGCCCATCTAGAGCATATGTCATTCATACGGTTCTAATTGAATCAACAAGCTAAATCGAACACTGAATCTACATACTTAACAAAACATAGCCCTTGACGAGCATATGTTATACATTTAACTTAACTGAATGAACATGAACATGCTTGACTGTGAATTCTCTAAACACAATTTTGCTCATCAAGAGAATATGTTATACTTATATTTCTAACTAATTTAACGTACAAGTCAGAACACTGCTCATCTAGAGCATATGTTTTACATTTAAAACAACTAACATGACATGCCTCACTGATATCCTGCAACAGAACATTGCCCATCAAGAGCATATGCTATTTTTTTTTGCAAAGGTGATTATATTAAGCAAAAGGACCTCAAAGCCCGAGGCCAAAGGGCACCAACAAACAAGAGAATAAATCACTGGGATAACCAATGTACCAAAACATAAAACCAGCCCAGACGGGAACCTCACAGCCCGACGGAGGCACGAAAAAACAAACAACAACACCCCGCACCAAACCCACAAGCGGGAAGGAGCCAGAAAAATAAAAAGAAACATATAAAAAAACACAATTCAATGAGAGAACAATCCACAGCCACAACAAGAGGAAGCACGCGACCCTGCAGAGCACAAACAAAGCTCCCGAGCCCCAAACACATCCCTTGGCCAACAAAACCCTCGGCCGACTCAAGCAACAAGGGAGACTCCAGACTAAGTCGAAAGGGCACCAAACAAGGCAGAGGGAGGAACATTCAGATGCTGAGAGAAAATAGGGGCCAAGCTGGCCATCCATCTCATGCGTGTGAGAGTGCAAGCCCCCCAAACACGACCAAGAATTCCCGAAACAAAGAAGAGGCCTATCAACTCGTTTTCCCCCTACTTCTGGCAAAAGAACAACCATCAGGCATGCAGGCTCGACAGACAGCCACAAGGACTAGGCAAGCATCGCTTCCCTCGACAATGCCCAATCCAAAGACTCCCACCAAAAGCCGACACACCCTCAGGACAAGGAGCCTTTCGGGGAGACAACAAACATCCAGAACAACTCATCTCAATTCAAGAATCAAGACTACACCAGGGGCAGAAGAGCACGCACAGAACAGAGATGGACAACCAACTGCAAAAGTTTCAAGCATCCTCCTGAACCAACCCCTACATAGAGAGGCCCCAAAACAGACAAGCCTCTCATAGTCAAAGGTTCAAAACACCCACCAGGGAAGAAAGAGCTAGGGACATGAAGGGAAAAACAGCAAGCATTTGTACGAGCCACGACAAGAAACGCCCTCAAGACGGAAAACCCACGAAGAGAGACCCCAATCAGACAAGCCTCTCAAAGTCAAAGCAGAAGAGAAAGCACAGCGCCAAGGGGCTGAACTGGGGAAGGAAGCAAACGCCTGAACGAACAGCAGCAAAGGATCGACCTGAAGAAGAAACCCAAGGAAAGAGGAAACACAGCGCCAAGGGGCTGAACTGGGGAGAAAGCAATCGCCTGAACGAACAGCAGCAAAGGAGCGACCTAAAGAAGAAAATCTGCACACACTCAAAGACCAAGAGAAAGTCAATCAAAAGAATCCCAGGGGGAACCGGCCAAAACCGCACCCACCCAGGATGAGCACGCAGAAGATAAATCAGACCGAATAGCAGCGATAGCCGACTGAGTAGGGCGGTGACCTGGGCCGTGAAAATGCAAGTTGCGTTCCTTCCAAATATGGTAGATCACAGCACATCAGGCCACTCTCCAAACCAGATTACGCTTATGCTGCCCAGCACTCTCCCGACAAATCCACTCAAGCTCAGCATCCCAAGGAAGAACGAGGCGGGAAGCTCTTCCCCAACTGAGGATATCATCCCACACCACCTGCGAAAAGGGGCACTGAAAAAATAGGTGGTCTCGAGACTCAGTCCCGGACAAACAAAGCAGACAATCAGTAGGGGTCGAGGGTACCCACCGGGCCAGCCTGTCCCTGGTATACAATTTATCCCTCAAGGCCAGCCAGGTGACAAAAGCATGACGCGGAATATTCCCACCGAACCACAGCAAACCCTGCCAAGGAACCACCGACCTACGAGGACGGATCGCCTCCCAAGCACTCGAGACTGAAAACTCAATCCCGCCCGGAACCCAAATCAACCTATCCTCCCGACCTAGGCAACACAAAGTAGAGCGCACGACATCGGAGATCTCCAACAATTCAGGAGACACCAAAGGCCACCACCACGAACCATCCGGCAGCAGGAAATCAGAGACCGTAGCTTGAAGATGACTAGCCGCGTCATACAAGATACGATCACTAATCCTCGGGAGAATAGGACCATCAGGCAGCCAGGGGTCAACCCACATCCGGCACCTACGACCATCACCAATGGAAAACCGGACAAGCGGACGGAATTGGTCACGAAGCCCCATAATCGCCTTGAGGCACCAAGACCACTGAGACGACACAGGAATCGTCCAAAGAGAACGCCCGCGGAGAATATACTCCTCCATCCAAGCAACCCACAGCGAACCAGAGCGAAGCAGAAGGAGCCAAATGAGCTTCATAACAGCTGCCGAGTTCCAGGACTGGATATGACGAATACCCAAACCACCCTCACTCTTCAGCAAGCAGATGTCAACCCAAGCTACCTTAGCCCCCCCCCCCCTCGACCAGAAGGACAACCATTCCAGAGGTAGCAACGAAGCAAACTCTCAACCCTTTGGACCACCCGAGCAGGCAGCACAAAGACACTAGCCCAATAGACCTGAAAGCTCTGGAGGACCGACTGAATAAGCTGTAACCTACCCGCATAGGAAAGGTCCCTGGCAGTCCAACTACCAATCCTGGAGGTGATCCGATCAATCAAAGGCTGGCAATCGCGAGAAGACAGCCGACCTGAGAGAAGAGGGAGACCCAAGTAACAAACAGGCAGCGACGCAAGAGGCACACCCATGAACTCAGCAAGGCAGACAACCATAGGGACATGAACCCCCGCACAGAACATCGAGCTCTTAGCGGAGTTAGCCACAAGGCCCGAAAGCTTCTGAAAGTGATGTAAGGTCTGCTGAACAAACCTCAAAGAAGTCCTATTACTCGTAGAGAAGATCATCAAGTCATCCGCAAAGCAAAGATGGGTAAGCTTAACCCTCTCACACTTGGGATGAAACTCAAACTCAGGCGAAGGGGCATTCAGTAGACGCGACAAGACTTCCATACACATGACAAACAGGTAAGGGGACAGGGGATCTCCCTGACGAAGACCCCTCATACCTGCAAAGAATCCCTTAGAGGACCCACTCACCGAAATGGAGAACATAGGCGAAGTAACGCAAGCCCGGATCCAGTTAACAAACTGACAAGGCGTACCAATCGAGAGCAGCAAGCCAAAGAGAAAATCCCACTGGATAGAATCATAAGCTTTCTGCAGGTCGACCTTCAGTACACACCGCGGGCTCCCCTTATTGAGGTGGTACCCCCCAACCAACTCCTGGCAGAGCAGAATGTTATCCACAATACTCCTCCCTTGAACAAAGGCCGACTGATTCAGACTAATGAAGGAAGGCAGCCACACACGGAGACGATTAGCCAAAACCTTTGCAATGCATTTATACAACACAT
This sequence comes from Herpetospermum pedunculosum, assembly GCA_028017165.1. Lineage (NCBI taxonomy): Eukaryota > Viridiplantae > Streptophyta > Magnoliopsida > Cucurbitales > Cucurbitaceae > Herpetospermum > Herpetospermum pedunculosum. The sequence continues at coordinate 31,298,101 of CM051524.1, read as the reverse complement.
TACAACAGGAAATGGGCCTAAAATCCTCTACCCGAGAGGCACCAATCTTCTTTGGAATCAAGGTAAGAGAGGTGGCATTGATACCAGGAGGAAGGAAGGAAGTATCAAAGAAGTGAAGAGCTGTTGAGCAAAAATCATCCCCAACAACACTTCAAGCCGCTTTGAAAAACTCCACAGGAAAACCATCCGAGCCCGGAGCCTTTGCACTACTCATGGAAAAAAGAACAACTCGAACCTTATCCCTCAAGATGGGACGGATGAGATCAGTTACACACTGATCAGACCATGAAAACCCCACAATCGGTTTTAGCTGCTCTGTAAGGTCTCGGTAACCAACCCTCTGAGAACCCAAGAGCCCTTGGAAATACTGAACCACAGCTCTCGAGATGTACTCATGGGAAGACAACCTGGCCCCAGAATCATCAACTAGAGAGGATAAACCATTCCGAGTTGCCCTAACTTTCACGCTCCTGTGAAAGAAACCTGAGTTCCTATCCCCAACGCCAGCCATTTAACCCTCGACTTCTGCCGAAGAGAAGCTTCTTCACATCTAGCTGCAGCCCAAAACCTATCTGAAGCCTCAGACGCCTGATGGTGAAGGGAAGAAGACAGGGGGTCAGCCAACACTCCAGCCTGGGCAACCTCCATGGCAGAACAAAGGTCAACCACCTGCTGACTGAGCACAACAATAGGCTTCCCAAACTCCTGCTTGACAGCCCTCTTAAAGCCCTTCAAGTTGCGAGAGAAGCTAACAAGCGGAGAAACCCCAACATGGGTCACCCACCCACTAGCGACCACAGACAAAAACCTATCAGACTCCCCCCAATGGTTAAAGAACCGAAAAGAAGGAGACCGACTGGCACTCAAAGGGCCCGGCGAGAAAACCAGCGGACAGTGATCAGAGACACCCCAATCATGCGCCTGCACCACACACAGCGGCCTGGCCGAAGCCCACTCAGCATTCACCAACACTCTATCCAACCTCCCCAACTGAACCCCTGGACCACCACGCGGGCGGCTAGTCCAAGTGAACCAATTCCCCTGAACCGGTAGCTCTAACAAGTCAGCCTCAAGGAGAGCCCTATCAAACACACCCATCGCAGTGATGCTGTGATTACCGCCACTCCTCTCAGTCAGCCGCCTAGTCTCATTAAAGTCTCCCATAACCACTCCAAGGGAAGCCCATCCCGAACAAGACAAAGACAACTCCCTCCATAAAGCAGAGCGACCAGCCTCGAGATTTGACCCATAAACACAGGCAACCTGGGTCACAACCTGCGAGGACAAATCAACCAGAGAGCCAGTAACTAACTGAGGCCCGAGCAAACTAGGAGAAAAGGAGAAACGGTGGGACCGCCATAACACCCAAATCCTACCCAGCCCGCTATCCCCATAGCTACACACACACTGCCAATCGACCCCAAAGGAACAAAACACGAAGTCAAACTGATGAGCCTTAACCTTGGTTTCCACCAGACAACAGAAACCAATGTTCGCAGACTGAAGAAAAGAACGAACACATCGTCCCTTTGTCGGGTCAGTGAGACCCCGCACATTACAAGAGCACCAACTAGACATAGGAAACAGTAGGAGAAACAGTAGCATCCTGACACCATCGAGGGTCAACATTGTCACAAAGCACCTTTCCGACTAAGGAAACTACCATAGGGAAATCCAAATCATTCCCCGAGGTACCAGCTAAAGTATCAAAAGAGTTGGTCATGTGCACCCTCTTCGGTCGGTCAGGAGAAGGGGAGCGCCTAGGGACGGAGCCAGTAGGGGAGCTCGGGAGATCAACCAAGGTGATAGGATGCATAGGCATACCTGTCTCCGCCAAGGATTTGGCAACCTTCTTCCTGTTCCGTTTACGCCTACGAAATTTCCCTTCAATAGGGAGAAAATCATCAGCGCCCCCGAAAGAGGAAGCCTGCTGACCCTCACCACTAGCAACCACCCCAGGATCTGAGCCTACGACCTCACTACCAATCAGGGGCGGCACATTGTCCACCTCAACCTCAACAGACCCCTGCGGAGGGTGGATGTGAGCAATACTACTCACAGCCTGTTTGGGACATCCTGTATCCGAATGACCAAAAACACGGCAAGACAAGCACCGTTTCGGCTTCCACTCGTATTCGATTGGGATTGTATGATCCACTCCATAGACAGTGACCCCAACCTTACTAGGAAGAGGGGCATCCATAGCAACCTCCATACAAACCCGAGCATACGAGGAGCACGTTTTGTCCTTGGTAGGCTTGTCCAAACGCAGGGGAATACCAACCGTGCTCGCAATATTACTCAACCCAGGAGAGGTCCACATTTCCATTGGGACATGAAAAAACTTGACCCACACGGGGATTTTATCGAACACAAAAGTCTGGGGCACTATCCTAGGGACCTGTTGCGTGCTCAGTGTGTAAATAAAATGTGATGCAAGAGCACTCAGATCATGCAAGCATACATGGTCTTGCAGCAAGTGATAAGTATTTTTTCATTCGTTTTCCCACAGAGATTTATTCTTAGTTACTAACGAAGTGAGGTGTTAAATTAGAGGGGGTTACTTAAGTGGGGTAGATTGGAGGTTGATATGCCAAACTTATGAAGAATGAACAAGGTATGCAAGCATAAACGAAAGCAAATAACGTGATTAAACTATTAAATAGAGCAAGAAGAATTGCGGACTTAGCAATGTTCTAGCAATAAAATCGCAAAAGTAAAAGACGAGAAAAACGGCTAAGGAAAAAACAGAACTAAAGAATTGCAGAGAGAGCAATTTCTTAGCAATTAAATTAACAACGACTTGAAGGTGAGAAAAGGGAACAAAGTCAACTAAAGACTCCTCTATAGGCTTTTTCATATGATCATTCAGCAGTAGCTCAACTTATCATGCATCAATTTAACTCAGTCTCATGCATCTCTCGATTACATGCATTAGATCCCTTAGTTTACTCATATCCAAGTAAGACTTAAGCATCTATTTATACAAGCAAGTTAATGAATCGTGCTAGGAAAACGCCTATTCCTAGGTCGTTTTCTGGCTACCATGAAAGGCTAGCATGAATGGACGACTCTGAACTCTTACTCCTTCCGGAGGTTAAGAGTTCTTTAGACAAAATGGATGGCCGATCGAAATTGCCCGTGGGGTGAAGTACACATACATTCAATGCATTCGAAGCTATCCTACATGCTGAACTTTCGTATTTTTAACCTATAGATTCGTCGTTAGCAGACCCTTGTGTGATTAGTTACTCATGGATGATGGGGGATTGGAAATACTAGATTGATTGAGCATGATTCAGAGTATTTAAATGACAGTAAAGGGAAAAACAGAAGCGAAGTGAAGACTTGCAAGGATTCAAACGATAACTTTGTAAAGTAAGAATCAAAGCTCAAAGTACGACAGTATGTAAAGCAATAAAGAACTGAACAAATGAATACTTTCTAAATTGAAGTTCAAAACATATTGTGCGAGGTACGAAAGACAGTAAATAACTGAGAACAAATGGAAACAAATTGAAACAATGCCGCAAACAGAAATGAAGACAGGAAGCAGTAGATGTGTGCACGGATCTCCTCGCCGCAAGCGCCTCGAATGAAGGTGAAGATTAGCTGATCTTGGGGATGAATTCGATCAGAAGAGAAGAAGGATCTTCTCTTCTTCCTCTCGAGTTATCGACGCCAAGGGCTGATTTCTTCGTTCCAACAAACGGGAGAAGGGAATGGATCTTTAGAATGCGTTGAGACGGGAAATCCACGCTTCCGAGTTGTTGTTCTCCTTCACCCTTCACCTTCTTTTATAGCGTTTTGCAGGTACCTTCAGTCATGGAGAACCATCCATTTTAAACGACGATCCTCCACGTGGCAGCAGGGGAGAGCTTAGGCGGCTGAAAGATCGCAACTGTGACGGCGGGTGGTTGGACGAACTTAGTAGCAGCAGCTTAAACATTGCGGATTCCACCTAGGCCCAAACAGATTGGCCCAACTTGCCTTATGGCCCTAATCATGAGAACTATGGTGCCCAAAAGGCCCAATAGGATCCGACCCAAACCTCCCCAGAGAACCCATAGACGCAACGTCCCCCTCAGAAGCTACCATCTCTGAACGCGGTTGGCCTAACATAGGAAACTTTCCTGGACACCCCGAACTAGACCTAGGCCCAAGCGGGTTAACCTCCATCCCAAACTCACTAGCTTCATCTTTTCCCTCCAAGGGTAAATTGTCAGCAACCTCGTCCCGAGGGGAAATAAAACGGCGAGCCACCAAGTTGCCAACTGCCCACGCCCTATTGGGCTATAGGAAGACGACCCAATTGGCAAGACTCCTTGCCCTAAGCCATTCAAATTAGGGTCCATCTTCATTCGGCCAAGCCCACTAAGGTGAAGCCCATTTTGATCCAACCCATCAAGCCCAATTGGGTCAAGCCCATTTGCACTTAGCCCATATTGACCAAACCCATTGGATCCAATTCTAGTTGAGCCAAGCCCATTTGGGTAAACACTTTGGGCATCACTCCTTGGAATGGCTTTTAAATCCCCACGGATTGTTCCAACATAGGAAAGAGATTTTAATGACTTTCCATCTTTGACTGTCAAGCCCATTTGACCATTAGGGTGCAATGAATTACCCACGGAGAGAATATCCCCATTTAATTGAGTTCCTAAATTTACCATATGCGGCAAAGAAGAATCACGCTTCAAACGGCCAGCTAGAGGGATTTCAAAAGAAGCATCCCTCACATTCAAGACATCTACGCTAATCACGGGGGGAGATGAGCTGCTCAAGTCAACACTCCCCTCCATCCCGCCAAGGTGTTTAAATGACTTTCCTTCAATAGGAAGAACATTCAAAGCTCGAGCATCAGCCGCCACCTCCATGGTCGAAAAAACAGGTTGCCCTAGCCCGTCTTCTTCAACCTCCAGCCGAGACTTGCCTGTGTCAGTAGACCGCATATTGGACGAAGAAGAAGCCTCTGTCTCAGAAGGTTTAATTCGAGGTTGAGGTCAAACTCCACTGTCACCGCAGAACTGATCCCCTATTTTCCCAATTTTTGAAGGAATTGAAATCTGCCCATAAAAAACAGAGGATCCTAATTGAGCACTCTCCTTACCTAATCTAGAGCTAGCCTCTACAGACCTCCCTGCCTATAAGTTTAAATCCAGCGCAGGCGACAAATTCTTCATCTCACCAACCTCACTGCCCGTACTCTGTTTTTTCACCGAAATGAGAACAGCAGACGGAGCCTCCGAAAGCGAACGCTTAGGTGCCATCCCCCCAGATACCTTATCTACATTATTAGTAAGGACATTTTAATGCTCACCACGCACAACCACTGGATGGCCAGCCCCTGCAGAAGCTGCTAATTTCGGAAGACGTGGTACATTTTGGACAGAGGACGTGCCATTGCTCTGAGCAAAAGGCTTCTTCTGTGGGGATTTCTTTCTCCTCATAGGAGACGTGAAGCCGGAGATGGAGGCTACCCTTAGAACCCATAACCCAAAAAACTCCAAGAAAACCGAAAGCAGAGCAACACGAAAAGTAAAACACCGAAATGAAAAAATGTAAAAAACAGAGAGGAAAACTTACCTCTATGACGCGCCCAGATCCGCTACCTTGATCACCATTCCCATCGAAGCTTCAAAAGCCACAGCCATGGAAGATCCAAGCCATCATGGACTACGGTTGCACCTCCAAAAAGTCAGCCCCCCATTGCAACGAGGAGAGAGAACAGAGAGAATTTTAGGAGAGAGAAAAATACATAAATAATTAAAATTTGCCTTTATGGGCGGTATATAATAGGCGGAGCGCTCACCCACTGCACCAAGTGATTATTCGATAAAATTAGTTTAAAAATATTATTAAGAAAAAAAATTGTCAAACGGACCCGTGGTTAAATCGCGTTTGGTTTGTGATTCAATTTTTCGTTTTTTTGTTTTGTTTTCAAACATAATAAATATAAAGAAAACAAAAAATACGTTCGGTGCACTAAAACGTATCATAAAACTAAATATACACGTATAAATATAATTTACATATTTATTGACATTTTATTGTTTAAAAAATAATTAATGTACATACAAAACCAGGATTTTTCTTATAGGGAATTGGGATTTATTATTATTATTATTATTTTAGGAGATTTTGATTTCTAAAAGTATTATATTTTTTTAAATAAAATAAAAATGGATCATTCAACTTAGTACTAGATCACATATAATAATATAACAATGTCCATGTCATGAGCATAACTCAAGTGACATGCATAATATACGAGCTATTGATTAAGAGGTCAGAGGTTTAAATCATATTGTTAAAAAAAAGAACGTTCGTATTAAATTGAGTATAGTTCTAACTACTTGTGACATTATAACACCGATATGTGTTTGCTAAAAAAAAAAAAAAAAAAAAAAAAAAAAAAAAAAAAAAAAAAAAAAAAAACGATATGTGAAAGAGTGAGTTAATTGAGAGTTTAGATAAATATTCTGGATATAAAGATATAGTATTATTTTCTTCAATTCTTAACTCTTCTATTTTGTATTAAATGCTACTATTGATATTAATTGTTAGAACTAAAAAAAAAAATTGCTAGGATGAATTGTGATGTTCTAAATATTGGTTCTTCAAATAATTAGATTGGATGGCCTCAAAAAAAATAAATAGCTAGATTGGATTATTGTAATCTCTCTAATCATTTTCATGATTCTAATTTATTGTTTATTAATTTTTTTTTTCAATTTATTGTTTATTAAATTATTTTAAAAACTGAATATAGTTTAACCCATGAGGCATAAGGGTTGAGGAGTGAAAGTTTCAACTCCAAAAAAAAAAAAAAAAAAAAATTGAAACATTTTTATGCAATTGACTATTATCTTTTTGAATTTTTTTTTTTAAAAAGTGAACTTATTAAATGCTTTTTTTTTTTTTTTTAGTGTTTGCACATTTAAACAACAAATAAGAAAATTGAATTCTTAGCTAAATTTTGTCATTTAAAATTATTTTTTATTTCAAATTATAATTAAAAATTTAAAAAGTATATTTAAAAATTATGAGCAAATAAAATTATTTTTGAAATATAAAAAAATTATCAAATGGGTTGATGACTTTCAAGTCTATACTGGTCAAAGGTTGTTTTTAATGTTTTTCTAGTAACTTTCAACAGATTTCACCTAAAAAATTCTTAAAAGTATTAGGAAATCAACTGAGAATATATTAATTACTTTCAGCACAGAAAAGTATAATGTTTAGAATTTTAAATTTATCCCTATATTTTGAATATTATATCTATTTAGCTTTTAAATTTTTAATAAAGTTTGGTATTGCATTTAAAGAAGTAAAAAGGGATTAAATTTTTTTTTTAATCCGTGTAAATCTAATTATTTAATAATTTATTTTAATTTACTGTTGCATTCAAAATCAAGTTGGTATCGGTTTATCCACTTTTGAATTTTACTTCCCTCGAAATTTTTCTCTTAACTATATTTTTATAAGAGTAAAACTTGCTTGCAGGCTACAAGTATCTTTTGCAGTCCAACACCTGTTATGATTTGATTTGTTAAATATTTAAGCTATTTTTAAATAATAAAAAAATCTTCCACACGCGGTTTACTTGGTTTTTGTTTGTAACTTTCCTTTATTTATTTCATCGAATTAACTTCTCATATTTTCTCTCTCTCCATTTCTCTCACTCCAAACTTCAAGGCCATAAAATTTCAATTGGAGTTATTTGAAATTTGTAGGACTGATTGTGTGTTATATAGACATAGGGTATAGGGTTTTAGGGTTTGGGGTTTGAGGTTTAGTGTTTTAGGGTACCCTAAAACACTAAACCCCAAACCCCAAAAAAAAAAAAAAATACTCGTAGCCTAGGCAATAAGCAAGTTTTACTCATTTTTATAATTTCAAATCTATCTTAGTTTATAATAGAATTGAATGCGAGGATTCTACTCATGACCTCCTAATCAAAAACACAATTTTATGACAATTAAACTGCTCGATTTGGCCAATATATGAATTATTATAAATGAGTTATTTAGATTTTTTTATAGATTAAATTACAAATTATATGTTGTAATTACTTTAAATTATACAATAAACTTTTAAGAAAAATAATTGTTATATAAAGTTGTAAGGGAGATTTCTTTTGTGTTTCCAATTGCCCCGTTTGACATTATGTTTAGAGGAGTAAAAATAGATTGTTGGAGAATTTTAACGGTTTAGGTTGTTTGGTAAATTTGATTATTTATTAATTTAGGTAAAATCAATCTTCAATTTACTTCAAAATCCAGTAGATACTAAGTTTTTGAATTCTGCTTCCCTAAAATTTTGTCATATTCTCTAACTCTATTTTAAAAATTCTAAATTTATCCTTTAATTTTTTTTTCGTTTATGTTATACAAACTAAATAAGAAATAAGAATCAATTTAAAAAATTTTAACAATTATTTTTTTTAAACTTTTATCAAATAAGTAAAATTGAACAAATTTATTTGACATTTAAATCATATAAATTTAAAAACAATCATTTTATAATAAATTTAGATATTAAACATCAATATAAATATAATTGAAATAGTATGTCCACTTTAGTAATTATAACTTAGTAATTTAAACCTAAGACCTCATAGTCACTGAATTTTCTAAAAACAAAGTTAACAACCATTGTTTTAATGCGAATCCTAAGTTTGATCCACACCCCACATATTATAAAATAAAAAACCAAACAAAAAAAATTAAAAATTAGTTAAGAAAAACAAATTTCAAAATATATCTTTAAAAGAGGACCTAATTATTCGGAAATGAGATTTTGAAAATGAAAAAATGATTTTATATAAATTTTAGAAAAAACTGTATTACCAAAGACCAAAAACAATTAGGATTTTTTCAAAATCACTTTTTTTTTTTTTTTCCACCAAAAAACTGTATTACCAAACACCCAAAACAATTAGTATTACCAAACACTCAATTTCAAGTGCAACCTTAATTTAGACTATTAGACTAATAATACTTATAATTTTTTGGTCACGGACACAACCTTATGTGAATTGAACTACATTCGATTTGGCTAGATTATTAATTCTGGTAGTTAACTCCACTAATAAAATATTGACATAATTTTTTTATTAGATAAATTTTGGTTATAGGCAAATAGTTACAAAAATTAATAAGGATATAACCTATCAAAATTAAATGCAATGACTAAATAGATAAAATGTTTAGAAAGTAGAGTAAACTATACAAAATAGTATTCATCTATCTAGTTGCTTTCAATTTTACCTTGCATGACATGTTTTAAGTTTCAATCTTATGCCCAAATATTGAAAGTGTAATTTAGTCCAATTTTTAGTGGGAATTTAGATTTGATTTTATTTTGAACCAAATCATATCTTCAAAATCTTAAAAAAAAGATTATCTTTATTCTATTTTGAATCAAATTATCGGATTATGATCTAGTATGAGATTTGATTAATGTAATTAACTCAAATACAAAGAAATTTTGGTCTCAAAATATTTTTCAATTATCATTGATTTTTAATATAGTATAGATTTAACAAAAAAATAAAATAAAAAAATGATTCAATTACAAATTTAGTCTCTAAACTTCGACGAGATCTTTTTGTTTTGCTGTCTCTCCTAATTTTCCAGTGTCTATTTAATCCATATATTCTTAAATTTGTCTAATATGAAAACGAGTTAGGCGAAACTTAATACGGGAACGAGTTAGGCGAAACTCGTCTATCAAACCTCTTACATCAAAAAGTTTTATTAACTCTTCCTTTGAAGCCAACTTGAACCTGACTCAATTGGTTAAGACATATACTCTTGATTAAAAGACTAGAAGGTTTGAATCTTCACTCTTACATGTTGACCTAAAAAAGGGATGAGGGTCATTTGGTATTATTCCTTGCTTTTGAATTTTTTTTTTCTCATTTTCTCTTTTTATTAAAGAAAAATATAATTGTGTTTGATAAACTTACCTTCTTTTTTTTTTTTTCTAAAATTTTAAATTAAAAAGTAAAAGTTTTATTCAAAATTTTAAAATTAAAAATTTTAAAAAATTATGTTATAAATATTAAAAAATATTTATCATGCATTTTATAATTCAATAATTCAATAATGATTTTATTTATGTTTTTGGCAAAATTGGAAACGAGAATTAGAATTAAGAAATTTGATTTCGTTGTTTCTAAAATTCTACACAATTTTGGAAACGTTTATGAAAAATGAGAAACAAAAAACAAGAATAGGTAATATAAGAAACGAAAAGAAAGAATATGCCACATTTAAAAATTGGAAGATAATGTTAATATAAGAAACGAAAAGAAACGGTACAGTTGTAGTTTCTCTAATTTTGCCAATATTTTTATAAACATTTCTTAAAATTTAAAATAAAAAAACGAGAATGTTTATCAACAAGTCTATTTCTTAAAAAATGAGAAACAAAAACAGAAAACAGAAAACAGAACCGTTATCAAACGAATCATTTATTACCAAACACTTTTGTTTCTCATAAACTGAAAACATGAAACAAGAATTATTAAATGCTACCAAACGATGCTTAAGGCTCCGTTTAGTAACTATTTCATTTTTTATTTTTAAAAATTAAGTCTATATATACAACTTCTCTGTATAAGTTCATTTGTTTTGTTATCTACCTTTTACGAGTGTTTTCAAAATCCAAATCAAATTTTGAAAACTAAAAAATATAATTTTTGTTTTTGGAATTTAGCTAAGAATTCAAATGTCACCTTAAGAAAGATGAAACGTAATGTAAAGAAATGGTGAGAAAACAAACAAAATTTTAAAAAATTAAATGGTTATCAAACCAACCTAAACTTTCAATTTTGTGTATAGTAAGTTTATATAATAAATTTTGTCTATTTAATGTTTGCATGTCAAATGTATTATTTAAGGATTAGTTGGCAGACTAAGGTTCAAAACACAAGATGATGTCAAACCGAGCATAGTTCAATTGGCATAAGGTTGTGTCCGTCACTATGAGGTCATGAGTTCAATCCTCGCTTGAATTAAAATACCGTTGCAAAAAAAAAACACAAGATGATGTAAATATTAAATTGTGAGAGATTGAATTTACGACTCCATAGTCACCCGTTGATACATGTTGAGCTATATTTTTGTTGGCAAATTTAGGAGCGAGGTTAGTTATTTGTATTTAAGGCAAATGAAATGGGCGGGAAAGATGAGGGGAGAGTGTATTGGAAAGGTGAAACGACAAGAAAGAAAGGAAATGTGGAGAGTAGTGGCATTTATTTCCTTCATGCAACCACACACTTGTTCTCCTTTTCCTACCAACCTCTTATTACTATTTTCTCCAAATTCAATTACTAATTTTACCAAAAACTAAACTAAATATATTTCTAAATATTTCTAATTTCAAACAAAATATTGAACAAAATCTTTCAATAAATAAATAAATAAAACTTTGATATTGTTTTTTAGTGAAGTTTTATTAATTTCGGATTAGATATATGTTTTATATTCTTAAATGCAAATGAGAATATGTTTATTGACGATTTTTCAAAAAAAAAAAAAAAATTATGTTAGAAGATAATTTTTTTTAAACATTTATTAGATTAAGGTAAAAATTGCCACACTCACAAATGATAAAGGTGTAATTTGATAAAATTAAAAATTGATGCCCTTATCAAATTTATGGTAAAAATTGTTTTTTCAAGTAGCATTTTAAAATGATTTTTTTTTTTTTTTTTTTAATATTATTAATATAATATATTATAATTTTATTCAAATAATTATTTTCTAGTATATTATACTTTAATATTATTGTGATGTTTTTTTTTTGCAACGGTATTTTAATAAATGCGAGGATTGAACCCATGACCTTTTGGTCACGGGCACAACCTTATGCCAATTGAGCTATGCTCGGTTTGGCAATATTATTGTGATGTTACACCAATGTACCTGGCCACTTTACTCAACATATTTTATTTTCTTGACTTTAGGGATGATAAGCGTCAACTAAAGATTGTCTAATATATTAAACTGTCGACACAACAAATTCTTTTTATTGTAGAGAAAATCATTTTTTACTCTAAAATTTCAATTTCATCAAATGATTGTACCTTAATTAAATTTTAATAAATCTTGCACTTTTTACGTTATAATAAATTAACATTACTTTAGAAAATTTAATTTTTATTTTATAAAAAAATATGAAACAAATAAACTTTTGTTGTTTTGAAAAATCAAAAATCAAAATCAAAAAGCAGTCATCAAACAATTTGATTTTTTATTTTTTAAAAATTAAAAATAAAAAACAGTTATCAAACATATATGTCTTTTATTTTTTTTTTTTTAAAAAAAAAACAAAAAACAAAAAACAGAAATAAAAAAAAACCAAAAACTAAAAACAAAAAACTGAATGCGTTATGGACCTAAACTTTTAGATTTATGTATATTATTTGATTTTAGCTATTTGATTTATGAATTTTAAACTCTCTAAACTTTAGAAAATATCTATTAAATTTCTAATTTCTTAAGCCTAGTTAGATAACTATGTGATTTTTTATTTTTGGCTTTTGAAAATTGTGCTTATTTTATCACTATTTCTTTACAATATTATTTTCTTAGCTAAATTCTAAATTTTTAAAACAAATTTAAAAAAAAATTACATTTTTTAGTTTTCAAAACTTAGATTGAATTTTGAAAACACTTGTAAAAGATAGATAACTAAACAAAGAAACTCATACGTAGAAATAATGTTTATAGGTTTAATTTTCAACCACCAAAAATCAAAAACCAAATGGTAATCAAAGGCCTTAGCCTGTTTGATAACCATTTGTTTTTTTAGTTTTTAGTTTTTGAAGATTATGTTCATAAACACTACTTTCACCTTATAACTTCATTTATTTTGTTATTTAGTTTCTACGAATGTTTTAAAAAATCAACCAAATTTTGAAAACTAAAAAAAACAGCTTTCAAAAAATTAGTTTTGTTTTTAAAATTTGGTTAAGAATTCAAATATTTCTCTAAAAAAAAAAAGTGACACTCATAGTAAAGAAATTAGGAGAAAACAAACCTAAATTTCAAAAGCAGAAAAAAAAAAAAGAAATGGTTATCAAACGAGACCTTAACTTTCAATTTTATATTTAATAGGTCAGTGAACTTTAAAAAGTATCTAATAGGTCCCAAACTTTTAATTGACTCTATTGTGAATTCTCTCTAAGTTCTTAAGAGAAGAAATTTTCTGAACCTTGCATGCATCAACGAGTAGGGAAAATCTCACTTGACATTTACATGCATCAACGATCAATTTTTAGTTGGGGTAGAGGTGACCTGCAACATAGAGAAAACAAGCTCCGATGCTTAAGCTAGATAAAAAAAAAAAGAGTGCAAGAAGCATAGTTTTAGAGAATTGTGAGGAGTCAGTCAGACCTCCCTTCCTTTAGTCATAATGACATTTTTATAGGAGGATTGTTCTTAGATTACTCATGTTCTTAGGTTACTCCTTTAGGCTTTACGTGATAGAAGAGAAGAAGTTGACTTAAGACCCTAATTAGGCCCCTTGGTCTATTGGCCTAGGGATTTGTTAGTAAGGCTACTTAGCCCAATAGTTGATTAACATTGGTCTTTGTTGGGAGAGTGAACACTTTCATTTTCGATTATATACGGGTAGATAACGCTATTTATGGCCAACCCACATAACCTAAATTATATATATATATATATATATATATATATATATATATATATATCACAAGTATCCTATCACCACTCTGCATTTGAATTTCCAAGTTTTCTCTCTTTCTCTCTCCCATAGCTTTCTAAATGATATTTTTTTTTGAGTTAAATTATACCAAATATTGTTGAACTTTGAGAGATAAATTGATAAACTTTCCCAAACTTTAAAATTTGTTCCAAAAATAAAAAAAAATACTATTTAACTTTTAAATTGTTTAAAAAAAAATATTTTTCGTTAAAATAAATGATGAAAATTGACTAAAAATTAAAAGACTGATATTATTTACAAATATATAGAAGATTAGAATCCTTGTTGACATGTGTTCTATCTTAAAAGATGTTAAAATCATTTACATAATCAATTTTTACACATTAATTATCACGTAATTTACGTGAATGATGTTTGTATGCGTTGCAAATTGTAAAAGTTATTTACATAACCATTTTTTACACATAAATTATCCTTTTATATATATATATATATATAGGGTTGGTTGCACAAATAGCAATCAAACCAAAACTAATTGTAAATTTAGCAAGCCAAAGCGAGCATAGCTCAGCTGGCATATGTACGACTTGATGACCAAAAGGTCTGTGGTTCGAATCCCCCCACCCCCAATGTACTCAAAAAAAAAAAAAAAAAAAAAAATTGTAAATTTAGCAAACTTTAAAATGTTTTGTAAATATGGCAAAAAAATTCGTTTCTATCACTGATAGATTTTATCATATCACTGACAAAAATCTATAAAAAGCTGAGGTGATCAGGGATAGACTTCTATCAGCCATAAGATATCAGTGATAGAAATTGCCATATCCGCAAAATTTTTAAAAACATGCTATATTTTTAATTATCTTAATTTAAATTGACATTTGTTATAATTTCCCTATATATATATATATATAGTTTTTTTCTTTAAATCTCTGAACAACCAAAAAAAAAAAAATCAAACGTAAAAAAAAAAAGAGATTTATTTTAGACTAGTTTAAAATTGGAATTATAAATGATTTTTTACTTACATCTTATTCCTTACATTTACGACACAAGCCCCTCACCGTTTCGTTTCTCCTTCCTCTCTCGCACGTCTCCTCTCTCCCTCACAAACGATTAACTGCCACTCACAGCCACCGCCGTCGCTCCGTTCGGACGACACTCATTGTCGTCCTCAACCCATAGCAACCTCGATTAATCTTTCCCACCTTAACTACCAAAATCAATTCCCCCCGATCTCTACGATTTTCCCTCCAATTACAATTTACAAACCCCCAATTTCAACCCTGATTCCTCCAATAATTCCTTTTTCAATCCCACATCCTTAAGATCTCAACCCACCACCGATAGATTGAAGGGAATGAACACTTCAAACCCCACAGCGGAAGCGTTGGAATCGTTATTTGATTTATTTTGAATTAAACTAAAATACAAGATTAACAAATACCTTTGAAGAACTATGAACTTCTTGTATTCCATCTCCACAAGATCCTCCTCGCTATGAATTGAACACAGAACCAAGGCTTGTGGGTGTTGGGATTTATGCCCTAAAGCCTTGTAATTAATTAATAATTATTTTATTATTATTATTTACAATTTATAATATTCATTATATATAAAAATTCAAGGTTATTAGTGTAATCTTGAACAATATGTAGTTGACATACGGGAGGATCATGTTCAAGGAATAACTTAAATAATCTATAATATATGGATAAGGTTGAGTGTCTTATCTTGGTAACACTATTGATACGACCCACTTTGTAATTGTTACAAATGATTTGATCCAAATCATTCATGTAGAGACGTGTGAGTGGGGTATCCTATATAATGAGTTTGTATAAGACTGAACCACGAAATATATAATCTCTCTTTATAAATTTGTTATTTGAGAAGATTAATATTTCACAGGATGATCATATGTGACTTGATCTTAATCCTGAGTGAGTTATGAACTCCTACCTGTGAGGGCTCGTCCTTTGATTTGTATGGGTGATAATGACTTTTATAGTCGATCCAATAAGCCTACCATTTTGGGAACTTGACCAAACAGGGAGCTGAGAACATAAGTTTCACAAGATGAAATTCTCTCATTCCCATATAGGGAAAGTAGATGAGTAGTTCCCTTAAATGCTTATTTCGGGACTTGAACAATGGGGCCCCACCCTCTCATTGGCCCGAGATGGACTTGATTTATGGTTGAATCACAAACATAATGTTCTTAGAGGATCAGTGGTACTTAAGGTGCAAGATGTAATTATATGAGTAAAACAAAATTTTGACCCAACTGTAATTACGAACAACTCGTGAATGATGGACTTGCATGTAATGGTTATATTCACGGACACAACTTGTCCTACGGTACATAAGAGTGCAACTCTAGGCCAATAGTGAAGTGACCTAGAGTTAATGAATTAAAGTTAATTGATTAATGAGTTTAATTAATTAATTTTGTATTATTGGAGCTTATAAATCTGTAGGTTCATAAGGTCCCTTTCCTAGCTTATAGTAACATTACAAGGATAATTTAGTTGAAAGAAAAATTTGAAATATTAAAATTAATATTTAATGTATTTGATATATTAAATGTAGAAGAAGAAAATATATTTATTGTAATTGATACATTAAATATTAGAGGAAATAATTTATGTATTAGATACATTAATATTGAAAACTATATATACATATGAAATTTGAATGAGATTCAAATTGGTTAAATTATTATAAAAGGTTAATTTTTTATTATAAAAGGTTAATTTTATTATATTTGAATGAGAGTTTAGGTTAATTTTATTATATTTAATGAGATTCAAATAAATATAAAATATATATTTTAATATAATAGATATTAAAATATATTTTATTAAAAAAAAAATAATTCTTAAAAACCTTATAAATAGTACATTTGGGTTTAGTCAAAAGTTGTCAAACACACTACTCACTCTCTCTATAGAGAATTGTTCTCTCATTCATTTAAGAAAGCTCCCACAAACCTTGGTCTTGTGTTCGAGTCATAGCGAGGAATATCTCATGGAGAAGGAACACACGAAGATTATGGTCTTCAAAGGTAAAATTGTTTAACCTTATATTTTAATTTAATTCTAAATAAAACAAAAAATTGATTACAACGCTTCCACCGCATGGTTTGAAGTGTTCATTTCCTTAGAGGAAGAAGAGTTCACCACAAAGATGATCTTAGGAAGCTCCAACACCGAAGAACGTTTTTTGGTGGCCAACTTTAAACGATCTACCACCGACATCACATGGTGGGAAGACATGCCTGAAAAAAAAACAAGAGTAAAATCCGAAGGGAATTGATCTTACGAAAGTTGGATCCCAATGAGGTTCTAGCAAAGCCTCAGAGCAGAATCTGACGGGGAATGGACCAGGCTCAACACAGGAAATCGATCTCGCAAAAACGAACCTGTAGAAAATGAGCTGACCCTCGTGGGGTCGACCGAGCATACGGGAAAATTGATCCTCGTAGATCGCACCTGAACTAAAAATACTAGCCTAAGTTTAGTTAGTCAGATAAAAAGGGAAAATTGATCCCGTAAGGATCAGACCCACTACTAAAAAGCCGACCCCTGTAGGGTCAGCCGGGCAAAAGGGAAAACATACTAGGTAAGGACAACCTTGCTCTAGGGATACCATTCCTTGAAAGGATGACCCTACATTCAAGGTGCCTATCCTCAATGGGTTAGAAGGAATAAATAGGAAACTAACCCCTAAAGGGAAGACTTATCCTAAAAACTACCCTTATAAGGATTGACCAAAAAATTATAAAGTCTACATACCTATTGGAATACGGAGAGCATCGATCGACAACCAAACAATGCTCCACAAGGAAGTTTTGTTACACTATCCATGGACCCCATCGAGCCGTATCAAGAAGGAGCGCATCACTCTGAAACGACCGAGCTTGAGTAGAAGCCACCAACTTTTCGTCAACTAAAGAAAAAGTGAAAATATAGTCATAATCCATACAAAAAGGAAAGACATAAATGAAAAAAGAATCAAACTACCTTGGATATTTAAGTCTATTGACACAACAAAATCACCTTTAAAGCTCGTAAGCTAGGAGTCGCTCATAAAAAAAAAAATTGTTCCCTCCATTTCTTGAAGAAGATAGGGCATTTTACGATGGACTCCCCATAAAAATGAGGACTGAGATAATAAAAAGAAGCCCGAGAGTTCTGCTTCAAAACATGTAGTGACATGAAATAAAAAACACTCATCGGAAGAACGTTCCCTTGCTAAAGCCACAAAATGTACCATCCCACCAGTGAACACCTCCCATTATGCATGAGTTGGCTTGGGGCATTGTCTACCAAAGACTGGAACTTCTGAATGAAAGGGTGGAAAAGAAGTTGGATACCTCTATCGAATATGGTTGGGTAGAACACCACTTCTCTCAAAGGAGGAAGCTCCTCCCTCCGCTTCAAAGTCAAAGGTCTCATTCTCACATCCGCACGAATGTTATAGGTAACCTTAAGGTTATCTAAAACCTCCTGAGTCAAAGGTGATGGAGCGCATGTAGCGCAGCGGAAGCGAGTTGGATCAATTGGCACTCTAATTTCATCAATTTAGCTAAATAAGAAACACGCTCAAAGCTTTGAAATAAAAGAAAAATAAAACAAACCTCTTGTAGTTCGAAATTCTTCTATTCCAATGCTCGAATCTCCTCACGAACCCTTCGAAGCTTCCCTCGAACTCTTCGAGAACCACCTCCGGTAGTCCCGTTATCCTCGGGCCGAGCAACGGAGTGGTGGGACTCCTTTACAAAAGAAAAACTTTGGAAGATGAAGATGGGAAGGTGAAAGAGATGCGATTTTTGTGAGAAATATCTAACACTTAGCTTTCTAATTTCTCAAGTAACATGAACTCTTCATGCTCATCCAAATATTCTCACTCTTTGAAAATGCATCAACCTCAAAACCATTTGAACTTCATCCAATTTATAGGCAATTTACGTGCAACAAACTCTTTGCTTAGCATAACACCTCAAATTGGATGGATTAGTCTTCAACCAAGTGTTCCAAAATTTATGAGTTTATGAATGTTGTTGGTGATTCACAATCCACTTCACAACTTGGACAAATCCACTCAACTTGGATAATCCCAAATATTTTGTCATTTTAAAATTAATTCATAATTAATTTTAATAAACAAAATAAATTTTAATTAATTAATATTATTATTTAATTCAATATCAAATATTAATTAAATAATAAGACTAATCCCGGTTTCTTAAACCGAATCATCACACATGAATCCCTATTCATGTTTTAGACCGATCCCATATTTAAATCATGAATAGGATTCATGTGGAAAAAAGTCGGTTTTCATAAAACCGGGTTTAGTCATATTATTTAATTAATATTTGATATTGAATTAAATAATAATTATTAATTAAAAAGTTTAATTAATAATTATATATATATATATATTATTTATTAAAAAGTTTAATAAATAAAATTATTATTATTATTTTTAATAATAATAATAATTAAATATATATGTGTCTTGCATGCATCAAGACATATATATATATATATATATATATATTGAAGTTATGTATATATATATATATATATATAGATGTAAGCTAAACTTTGAAAATGGGCTGAGAATTGAGAAATAGAGAAAGTGGGCTTTGGGGTATTCGATGGTAAGAGAATTTTTGAATTCTCTGGTTTTTATTTTTTGAAGCTCCAGCCTCTGCCTTCTCCTCTCTTCTTCTTCTTCCTCTCTTTTCTTTTTGTTTTCTCTTCTTTCGGAGTCCCACAACTCCGTTGCGCGGCGCCAAGGATAGCGGGACTTCCTAGGGTGGTCCTAGAGGCGTTCGTGAGAAGAGGCCGGAAGAGTTCGTGACGTGGAACGGCCGGCGGACTTGAAGAAATTTGGAACTACAAGAGTATGTATTTCTAATTTCTTAACTTCGTCTTTTTGAGCATGTTTTCTATTTGTTAAATTGATGAAATTAGAGTATCATCGGTCCAAAATCGCTTTCCGCTGCGTATATCGCTCCATCAATTGGTATCAGAGCGATTTTGTGATTAACTCAATTTGCATCAATTTAAGTTGGTGGGTATTTTAATTTAGAAATTGTTTCTGAATTGGCGTCTAAAGTGGATATCGATTTTGGCATAGTTTCTTTTTGAATTTCCTTATTTGTAATTGCCCGAGAATGTATGGGCTTTAATGTGTGCTGAAGTGTATGTATTTTTAGAGTCATTAGAGTCCATATAGGTTTCTTTGTGAAAGAAGCTCGAGTTTTGAGCTCGCCGAAATGTTCGGTATAAGTTCAAACTCGTTCTAGGCAATTCGAAGAGAAGCTCAAATAGAAATTGGCCGAAGCGTTCGGGGAAGCAAGTTTGTCAAAGGCGGTGCGAAGAGTTCGAAGTCCGCTCAAGACTTAGCTTGTTGATCAAGCTTGTAATAAAATAGTTATTGCTTGCTAAATGCCAAAATCGATCCACTTTAGTGTGTTTAATTAATTATGCATTGCGAATGTATGTTTTAATTAAAATACATGTTTGTATGTGCATATAGTATACCATATAGATTTAAAATCCCACCGTAGGAAGCATGTTCCATGCATTGAAAATATGTTATAAGTGTTATAATATATAGTATGCAATTTTTAGGAATTCATGAGTATTAATATAAGAGTTATATTAATTCATGAATTAGATGTTGTTTGCTTAATAGAATAATTGATATAATTGTTATATTAATTATGAAATTAAACTTCCAACATTATTAGTTGCATATTGTATGTTATAAGTGTTATAATGTACATGATGCATGCTTAATTCATGAGAATTGATATAAATGTTATATTAATTTATGAATTAGGAGTTGTATGTTTAAGAGCATAATTAGTATAAGTGTTATATTAATTATGAAGTTAAGCATTCAACTTGTCATGCCTTAGTGATTGCATGTTTGAGAAGCATGTAGATGTTTGTTATAGTATGTCTAAGGTTTTGCAAGAGTTGTAAAATTAGATAGACTTATAAAATATATAACAAAGATAACGGCATGCTCATTTAGGGTTAAATGATTCGGTCTGTTTTATTAGATAAAATAGGTCGATATCTCGTAAATACTAAGGTTATGACAAACTCACCCGGTGAAATCCTGTTCGAGGTTGGAGGTATTTAAGTTGACGGTTTACGGAACACCTCCTACCTGGGGACGATCCGGTACTTGAGTAAAGTTAACCCGATTTTGTGAGCGTGTGCGAGAGGCGTGAGGTTAATTAAACTTGTTAATAACCTAGACATCTCAGGTAAAAAGTTTACCTAGACTTAAGGTTTTAATTTCTTAGCCGGATAAAACCTGAGTAATTTACCCTAAAACCGTCCACGATGCTTAGTAGTGATGGAGCGTTTTACCGCAGCGGAACGCGATTTCGGACCGATGATACTCTAATTTCATCAATTTAACAAATAGAAAACATGCTCAAAAGACGAAATTAAGAAATTAGAAATACATACCCTTGTAGCTCCAATTTCTTCAAGTCCGCCGGCCGTTCCTCGTCACGATCTCTTCCGACCTCTTCTCACGAACACCTCGAGGACCACCCCAGGTAGTCCCGCTATCCTCGGCGCCGTGCAACGGAGTTGTGGGACTCCGAAAAGAAGAGAAAAGAAATGAAAAAGAAGGAGAAGAAGAAGATGGAAATGGAGACAGAGGGTTCTAATGATATTTTTTAAAATAAAACTTTCCAGCAGCTGAAGAAGAAAGGCTTAGAACTTTAAAAACAAAAACAAATCTTAAGAAACCCCAATCTCCACCCACGTCCAAAGCCATTCTAAATATATGTATATAACATATTTAAACAAAAAAAACACATGTCTTGCATGCATAATGCATGTAAGACATGTAATTATTTTATTTATAATATATTATTATTATTATTATTTATAAAATTAATACAATATTAATTTTAAATAATAATAAATATTTTATTTATTAAACTTTTTAATAAATAAAATATATATATTATTAATTAATTAAAACTTTTAATTAATTAATATTATTTAATTTAATATCAAATATCAATTAAATAATATGGCTGAACCCGGTTTTCCGAAAACCGAATTTTTCACATGAATCCTATTCATGTTTTAGACCATTCTCATATTTAAATCATATTTAAATACGTCCATCATCCTTCCAAAAACTGAATTTGAACAATTCAAATTCTTTATCTTTTATTTTCTCTTATACTGTTGCACGACGTTATCCGAGCTAGCCAGGAGAACCTAAAGGACCTACAGATCATGAGCTCCAACGATACGAGATTATTCGGTCAAAACTCTTTTAACCCGAATCAATCAACTTTCGTTAACCCCCGAAGACTCCACTATAGTCCGAGGGTTGCACTCTCCTCACTGTAGATATATTATGTCCTCTGATATAACCGTCACTGGCAAGTCGACCCTTCACAGGTTGTTCGTAATCACAGCTGGGTCATTTAAACCGTTTAACCCCTGCATTACGTCTTGTTCCTTAAGTACCACTGACACCTCTGATGAACAATAGATCTGTGGTCCAACCAACAGATCAGTTAACCCTCTCATCACATGAGAGTGTGAGCGCTCATTGTTCAAGCCCCGGAGTCAGCTATTAAGGGAACAACCTATCTACTAACCCTTAAGAGCGGGTTAGGAGTGAACTCCAATCTTGCTGTACTATGTCCCCAGCTACCTATTCGAATTTATCCCCAAGATGGTAGGCTTATTGAGTCGGCGCTTATGGGCCACTCTCACCCGTGCAAGTCAAAGGATACTATCGAATAAGCAGGAGTTCATAGCGAGCTCAGGATTAAGATCGAGTTACCTAGGCCATCAATATGTATAAGTCGGTCTCATCAGTAAACGGAGTTATAAAGAGAGAGCGACTTAATACGCGGTTCGATCTTGTGTAAACTCTTTACACAGGACGCCCTCACTTCTCACATCTCCATGTGGAACGATTCGGATCACATCGTTCTGTACAATACAAAGTGAGCCGCATCCAATAGTGTTACCAGGATAAGGTACCCAACCTTATCCGTATACTATAGACCGTTTTGACTGACTACTTGAGCCTGATCCACAATCATGTCATACATGAGGCTCAAGTACTCATATTCAGCCAAGGGTGTTGGTTATTGGTATAGGTTAAACCAAACACGTTTCACTTTATTCCAGTAAACTCTTTTACTGAATAAAACTAATAACTCTTTATTCTAAATAGAATATTTACAAACATAACAGATTACAAACCACGAGTTTTAGGACAAAAAACCCAACAAACTCCCACTTGGACTTAAACGTCCGTGGTGTACACGTTAGGTGGAGAAAACTAATATATCATATATCAGAAGCTTTCTCCCACCGTCCTCTCCAGCAACTCGGAGCCCTAGACTCTTCTAGGTGTCTCTCAAACACTTTAGCCATGAGAGACTTAGTAAACAAATCAGCATGAAGTACTACGAGGCTTTCTATGTGACCATCACATCTCCTCATAGCACTATCTGCGAGCTCAACATATAAACCTATTGCTGCTTTACAAACTGCAAATACACTTAGCTACCAACGAGGAATCAACAATACAACTCTTGTATTCTACTCCTCTAAGTACAAGGACAAAACTTTAACCGGAATCCAATCCAATTGGACTAATAATACTGACAGCTCCCACTGCATAGCACATATCGGGTCATGTATCTTAAAAGATACATCTGACCTCCAATATGTAAATGTACTTGGGTGCATCTCGTATCCTCAACACTTGAGGTGTCTTAGGAAACCATTTTCATAGACAATCGAATATTGACAACAGCTTGTCAATAAAAGAGTTTAGAGACAGCACTAGCGATTTGTTCTTACGACTCAGATCAACCTGAATCCATAGAACAAACTAAACCTACCTCCAAATCAACTATTTGGGAATGGGTCGCTAGTTTATGCTAAAAATCAGTAATAAATCCTACATCATTCTCAATGATTAGGACAAAATTACGGGAATATATTATGAAAGCTTTAACATTGATTAAACATTTGTCTAACAAGTTTTATCGATGTAATGTTCAAAACCATAAGATTTGATAAAACAAACCTTATAAATCAGAATATAGATGCTTATTCCAATTCATAAATGGATTGAAGAAGCTTGCAAACGATTTGCTCTTAATCCTGAAAAAAATGTATCTCCCTGGTTGAGACTAATAGATACTCTATCAAGATAGCTAGTCTTGATATCCATATGTCTTGTTCTATCAGATAGAACATGGCAATGGATACGAGTATACTATACGACTTATATCTGACAACAAGAGATGAAGTTAATACACAATTAACCCCTTCTCTTTGGGACAGTCCCTTTGCCAGAAAGTCAAGCCTTAGAGGTTTTCACCTCATAGACTTGGTCTGTAAACCCCTTGAAGATCCATGGCTTTGAGCCACTGGTTCTTGTTTATGAACTCACTGTCATCATCAAACATGATAACTAGAGTCATAAAACATACTATTACAGCAGGCCGAATTATCTCATAATTCTCCCACTGCATTAAAGCTTTCTCACCACTTGAGATGAACCAGCTTAACTAACAACCATTGTTAATTTATAATTTAGCTTTCAATATAAAATAAGATAAGTCTTAACGCTTTAGTTGTTACTAAGTTTAATAGAACACTACTTGTATATATCTTTTGCAAAATGAACTATTCAATAAAAAACAAAAGATACTATATACATAAAGTGTTCACAGCAAACTTGAGTTTATAGACAATAATTACAACACTTGAAATTATTTCTATACAAACAACTATAAACAAGCAAGCTCCCACTGTATAAACTGCGAAGACGTCTTCATAAGGCATCTTCGTCAAGAAACAGGCAGACAGGAACTAGTTTCCTGAAATAGAATAACAAACATGATTAGTGGTTCCTGAATCAACATCCAGGTATGACAATCATAATCCACAAAATATGTTTAGACAGAAGATAAATCATATTTACCTTGTCGTTCATTCTGTGCCTTTTTCTCCGCAAGGTATTTAGGGCAGTTACGCTTCCAGTGCCCTTCTTCACCACAATGAAAACATTTTCCACTGTGTGTAGCTTTAACCTTGCCTACAGCTGGGGTTTTGCCCTTCCTAGCACTTCTCTTCTTCTTGTGAATAATCTTATTACTCACAATAAGAGGTTCAGATTTAGTCCCAGACCCAGACCCTTTCTGGAACTTCACAGAAGTGGTAACATTTACCTCCTTCTCCTTTCCTTTCGAGGTATGCAGGGACTGATAAATTTGAAGCTCGTTCAGAAGAGACGTCAGATTGTATTCTATCTTGTTCATGACCATATTGGCCCTGAAGTGCAGGAAACTCTTCGGAAGAGATTCCAAGATAAATCCAACCTGACCTTGTTCATCGACGATTGCCCCATTTACTTCGGCTGTATTGAAGTACACCATCATGTTAAGGACATGTTCCCTAACAGAGGTTCCTTCAGCCATACGGCAGTTGTAAATGTGCTTGAGGGCTTCATACCTAAGAGATGAGGAAGGCTTTCCAAACATCTCTTGTAGTGAAGCCATGATTTCCTTAGCGGAAACCATCCCCTCATGCTTCCTTGACAAAACATCAGATATGCTTGCCAGGATATAAACTCGAGCTTTATCATTAGCCTGAATCCAACCGTCGTATGCTTCACGAACAGTTCGTGAGGCATTAGAACCAGGAACCGGAGGACACTCCTCCGTTAAGACAAATCTCAGGTTGTCAAGAACCAAAACCGCATTAAGGTTCGACTTCCATGACCCAAAATTTTCTCCGGTTAATTTGTCGTGTGACAGCAACTGTATGAACGAACTCGACATGCTGTAAAGAATGTAAAACTATTAGTGAAACGGTTTTAACCTATTTAAACCAATTAAGAGGTTTAGCAGCAAATAAAGTACCCAAACTCTTTATTTACATGCAACGATACTTTAGTGAGTTAGAATGGTCGCTACCTAAGGGTAAACGAGCACTCCTTCACTAAACCAAGACATTCTTGACTAAATGCTAACTCCAGAATAACTCATATTCATATAGCATCTTAGTTATCGTTTTTGGTCAAGATTTACTAACTCCTTAGCAAATCTCGTAAGTGTGACCCTCCATTTTTAGAACGCACAGGACGGCCCCAACAGTGCAACCTAAGGGAATGTCAGAGTTGGGAATGGCCCTATGTTTCTTTATCCATAAATGGTGATTGACTTGTTCAACTCCCATGAAACGGCCCTCCTAAGGGATTGGTGCCACCAAGGGCACCTTGCAGGCGGAACATGGGAATCTCACGGTTCAATCCAATGGAGGAGACCATAGGATGTACTGACGTACTTCCTTCTCCCACTTACTATAGATACTTACTCCATTCACCTTGCTATTGAAAGTTGCAAATACCATCCTAAGGGGGTTGCCACATTAGCAACACGAGGCCGAGCAAAATTCTCACGTTGTGAACTTTACGGAGTGCGTAGCAGGAGAGGGATATATCATATATTCCTTCTCAACACATCTACTAAGCATCGTAAACGGTAAAAGGGTAAACTACTCAGGTTTTATCCGGCTAAGAAAATAAAACCTTAAGTCTAGGCAAACTATTTACCTGAGATGTCTAGGTTATAAACACTTTACTAACCTCACACCTCTCACGCATGCTCATAAAGTCGGTTAACTTTACTCAAGTACCGGATAGTCCCCAGGTAGGAGGTGTTCCGTAAACCGTCAGCTTAAATACCTCCAACCTCGAACAGGATTTCACCGGGTGAGTTTCTCATAACCTTAGCATTTACGAGATAACGACCTATTCATCTAATGAACTTGATCGACTCATTTAACCCTAAATGAACATGCTTTTCTTTGTTATAGATTTTAAAAGTCTAAGTGATTTTTACAACACTTGCAAAACTAGACTTTCTACAACAACTTCTATATGCTTCTCAAACATACAAACGCTAAGGCATGACAAATTGAATATTTAACTTCATAATCAATATAACACTTATATCGATTATGCTCTTTAAATATACAACTCCTAATTCATAATTTAATATAACACTTATATCAAAAGTTTATGAATTAAGCATGCATCCTATACATTATAACAATTATAACATACAATAATGCATTTTGGTTGGATGTTTAATTTCATAATTAATATAACACTTATATTAATTATTCTATTAAGCAAACAACAACTAATTCATGAATTAATATAACACTTATATTAATACTCATGAATTAAACATGCATCTAATACATTATAACACTTATAACCTACAATATGCATACAACCATGGCAACCTATGTTGTATATTTAATTTCATAATTAATATAACACTTATATCAATTATTCTATTAAATTAGCAACATCCAATTCATGAATTAATATAACACTTATATTAAAACTCATGAAGTCCCAAATATGCATACTATAAATTATAACACTTATAACATAATACCAATGCATGGAGCATGCTTCCTATGGTGGGATTTTAAATCTATATGGCATACTATATGCACATAGAAACATGGATTTTAATTAAAACATACATTCGCAATGCATAATTAATTAAACACACTAAAGTGGATCGATTTTGGCATTAAGCAAGCAATAACTAATTTATTACAAGCTTGAACAACAAGCTAAGTCTTGAGCCGACTTCGAACTCTTCGCACCGCTTTTGACCAGCTTGCTTCCTCCGAACGCTTCGGCCAATTTCTCTTCGAATTTCTCCTCGTAATGCCCAGAACGAGTTTGAACTTTTACCGAACATTTCGGCGAGTTGCAAACTCAAACTTCTTTCACAAAGAAACCTATATGGACTCTAATGACTCTAAAATACAGACTCTTTAGCACGCATTAAAGCCCATACATTCTCGGGCAATTACATATAATGAAATTCAAATAGAAACTATGCCAAAATCGATATTCACTTTAGACATCCATTCAGAAACAATTTCTAAATTAAAATACCCACCAACTTAAATTGATGCAAATTGAGTTAATCACAAAATCGCTCTGATACCAATTGATGGAGCGTTTTACCGCAGCGGAACGCGATTTCGGACCGATGATACTCTAATTTCATCAATTTAACAAATAGAAAACATGCTCAAAAGACGAAATTAAGAAATTAGAAATACATACCCTTGTAGCTCCAATTTCTTCAAGTCCGCCGGCCGTTCCTCGTCACGATCTCTTCCGACCTCTTCTCACGAACACCTCGAGGACCACCCCAGGTAGTCCCGCTATCCTCGGCGCCGTGCAACGGAGTTGTGGGACTCCGAAAAGAAGAGAAAAGAAATGAAAAAGAAGGAGAAGAAGAAGATGGAAATGGAGACAGAGGGTTCTAATGATATTTTTTAAAATAAAACTTTCCAGCAGCTGAAGAAGAAAGGCTTAGAACTTTAAAAACAAAAACAAATCTTAAGAAACCCCAATCTCCACCCACGTCCAAAGCCATTCTAAATATATGTATATAACATATTTAAACAAAAAAAACACATGTCTTGCATGCATAATGCATGTAAGACATGTAATTATTTTATTTATAATATATTATTATTATTATTATTTATAAAATTAATACAATATTAATTTTAAATAATAATAAATATTTTATTTATTAAACTTTTTAATAAATAAAATATATATATTATTAATTAATTAAAACTTTTAATTAATTAATATTATTTAATTTAATATCAAATATCAATTAAATAATATGGCTGAACCCGGTTTTCCGAAAACCGAATTTTTCACATGAATCCTATTCATGTTTTAGACCATTCTCATATTTAAATCATATTTAAATACGTCCATCATCCTTCCAAAAACTGAATTTGAACAATTCAAATTCTTTATCTTTTATTTTCTCTTATACTGTTGCACGACGTTATCCGAGCTAGCCAGGAGAACCTAAAGGACCTACAGATCATGAGCTCCAACGATACGAGATTATTCGGTCAAAACTCTTTTAACCCGAATCAATCAACTTTCGTTAACCCCCGAAGACTCCACTATAGTCCGAGGGTTGCACTCTCCTCACTGTAGATATATTATGTCCTCTGATATAACCGTCACTGGCAAGTCGACCCTTCACAGGTTGTTCGTAATCACAGCTGGGTCATTTAAACCGTTTAACCCCTGCATTACGTCTTGTTCCTTAAGTACCACTGACACCTCTGATGAACAATAGATCTGTGGTCCAACCAACAGATCAGTTAACCCTCTCATCACATGAGAGTGTGAGCGCTCATTGTTCAAGCCCCGGAGTCAGCTATTAAGGGAACAACCTATCTACTAACCCTTAAGAGCGGGTTAGGAGTGAACTCCAATCTTGCTGTACTATGTCCCCAGCTACCTATTCGAATTTATCCCCAAGATGGTAGGCTTATTGAGTCGGCGCTTATGGGCCACTCTCACCCGTGCAAGTCAAAGGATACTATCGAATAAGCAGGAGTTCATAGCGAGCTCAGGATTAAGATCGAGTTACCTAGGCCATCAATATGTATAAGTCGGTCTCATCAGTAAACGGAGTTATAAAGAGAGAGCGACTTAATACGCGGTTCGATCTTGTGTAAACTCTTTACACAGGACGCCCTCACTTCTCACATCTCCATGTGGAACGATTCGGATCACATCGTTCTGTACAATACAAAGTGAGCCGCATCCAATAGTGTTACCAGGATAAGGTACCCAACCTTATCCGTATACTATAGACCGTTTTGACTGACTACTTGAGCCTGATCCACAATCATGTCATACATGAGGCTCAAGTACTCATATTCAGCCAAGGGTGTTGGTTATTGGTATAGGTTAAACCAAACACGTTTCACTTTATTCCAGTAAACTCTTTTACTGAATAAAACTAATAACTCTTTATTCTAAATAGAATATTTACAAACATAACAGATTACAAACCACGAGTTTTAGGACAAAAAACCCAACAAGTAGAAGTGTTGAGAAGGAATATATGATATATCCCTCTCCTGCTACGCACTCTCTAAAGTTCACAACGTGAGAATTTTGCTCGGCCTCGTGTTGTCAATAGGGCAACCCCATTCGGATGGTATTTGCAACTTTCAATAGCAAGGCGAATGAAGTAAGTATCTATAGTAAGTGGGAGAAGGAAGTACGTCAGTACATCCTATGGTCTCCTCCATTGGATTGAACCGTAAGATTCCCATGTTCCGCCTGCAGGTTGCTCTTAGTGGCACCATCCATTCGGAGGGCAGGGCATGGGAGATCGAACATCTCAGTCACCATTCATGGATAGTGAAACATAGGGCCATTCCCAACACTGACATTCCATTCGGTTGCTATGTTGGGGCCGTTCTGTGCGTTCTAAAAATGGAGGGTCACACTTACAGGATTGTCTAAGAAGTTAGTAAATCTTGACCAAAGAACGATAACTAAGATTCTATAGAAAGAAGAGTTATTCTGGTAGTAGCATTTAGTCAAGAATGTCTTGGTTTAGTGAAAGAATGCTTGACTACCATTCGGTAGCGACCATATTGACTCACTAAAGTATCGTTGCATGTAAATAAAGAGTTTGGGTACTTTATTTACTGCTAAATTTACTTGATTGGTTTAAATAGGTTAAAACGGTTCCACTAATAGATTTACATTTCTTTTCAGCATGTCTAGCTCGTTTAAAAACATATTAGCTTCCGTTAAGTTAACTGGCGATAAAAACGAGACCTGGAAAACGAACTCGAATATGATTCTTGTTCGTGATGATCTTAGGTCTGTCTTAACAGAGGATTGTCCTCTTCCCAGCTCAGTAATGAGTCGTGCTGAGAAGAAGCAACAAAGTAAATATGATTTGCTTGTTGTAGAAACGTGTTTAGCGGAAAATGATAGTCATGCCTGGATCCTCGATTCAGGAGCCACTAATCACGTTTGTTCTTTGTTTCAGGAAACTAGTTCCTGGCAGCCACTAGCTATAGGTGAGATAACTCTTAGAGTTGGTACTGGAGAGGTTGTCTCAGCTAAAGCAGTGGGAACTGTTAAGTTGTCTTATAGAGATAGTTACATTTTACTCGAAAATGTGCTATTGGTTCCTAGTTTTAAAAGGAACCTAGTCTCTGTAGCTTGTTTATTAGAACAAATGTATAAAGTATCTTTTACTGATAATGAAGCTATAATTAACAAAAGAGGTGTACATATTTGTTCTGCTAAACTTGAGAACAACTTATATGTGTTAACACCGACAGAGGTTCAAGCTATTTTGAACACTGAGATGTTTAAAACAGCTGAAACTCAAACTAAAAGGCAGAAGCTTTCTCCTGGTACCTATCTTTGGCCCTTGAGAGTAGGCCACTGTTACCTCTCCAAAAGTACATTATTTAGGGACTTATTTACCTAGAAATCATGTAATCTCTTGAGCGTTTTTGTTAGAATTTAGCTTAATACGTGCTTAAATGTGAGAATTCGAGGAATGAAGCTAAAATAAGATTTATTTGGAAAAGGAACGAAAAATAATAGAAAATGATGCTAAAAGAGTTAAAATGTACATTGCAGGAGAATTGCTGAAACATTGCTGGGAGCGCAATGAACATTGCGGCCACCGCGAGGAATCCGCAATTCCAAGTTGCTGCTGCTGAGTTTTTCCAGCCGCCAGTCGTCACGGTTGCGATATTTCAGCCGCCTAAACCTTCCCCTGCTGCCACGTAGGGGGTTGCTGTTCAGAATGGATGGTTCTCCATGACTGAAGGTACCTGCAAAAAGCTATAAAAGGAGATGAAGGGTGAAGGAGAAACACAGCTCGAAAGCGTAGAGTTCTCCGTCACAGCGCATTCCACATACACACTTTCTTTACCCCGTTTGTTGGAGCGAAGAAATCAGCCCTTGACGCCGATAATTCGAGAGGAAGAAGAGAAGATCCTTCTTCTCTTCTGATTGAATTCATCCCCAAGAACAACTAATCTTCCCCTTCATCCGAGGCGCTTGCGACGAGGAGATCCGCGCACACTTTTATAAGCTTTCTTACTGCTTTCTGTCTTTCGTTTCCATTTGTTACACTGCTGTGATTCGTCTTCAATTTGTTCAGTCTTTACTGTTTTTCATACCTTCGCACATTGAGTTTTGAATCTTAATTTATAAAGTAATCGTTTAAGTCTTTGCTAGTTCTTCATCTTGTTATCTTTTATTCTCTTGCTTTCCTTGAGTACTTTAAATCATGCTTAATCAATCTAGTTTTTCCAATTCCCCATCAACCATGAGTAACTAATCACACAAGGGTCTGCTAAAGATGAATCTATAGGTTAGAAATACGAGAGTTCAGCATGTAGGATAGCTTCAAATGCATTGAATGTATGTGTACTTCATCCCATGGGCAATTTCGATCGGCCATCCATTTTGTCTAAAGAACTCCTAACCTCCGGAAGGAGTAAGAGTTCAGAGTCGTCCATTCATGCTAGCCTTTCATGGTAGCCAGAAAACGACCTAGGAATAGGCGTTTTCCTAGCACGGTTCATTAGCTTGTTTGTATAAATAGATGCTTATGTCTTACTTGGATATGAGTGAACTAAAAGATCTAATGCATGTAATCGAGAGATGCATGAGACTGAGCTAAATCGATGCATGATAAGTTAATCAACTGCTGAATAATCGATGTAAAAGTCTATAGAGGAGTCTTAAGTCGACCTTGTTTCCTCATCTCACCTTTAGATTGTTGCTAAATTAATTGCTAGAAAATTGCGGGAACCGCAATTCTATAGTTCTATTTTTGCCTTAGCCATTTTTCCAGTCTTTTACTTTTGCGATTTTATTGCTAGGATATTGCTAGATCCGCAATTCTATCCTATCCACATCAAAGCTTAATCTCTTTACTTGCTTTCGTTTATGCTTGCATACTTCTTACATTCTCTGTTAGTTCGGCACATCAACCTCGAATCCACCCAATTTAAATGACCCTCTCTAATTTAACACCTCCCTTCGTTAGTAACTAAACTCAATCTCTGTGGGAAAACGAATTAAAAAATACTTATCACTTGCTGCAGACCATGTATGCTTGCATGTTCTGAGTGCTCTTCGCATTACATTTTACTTACAACTGAGCACGCAACAAGTTTTTGGCGCCGCTGCCGGGGATTTTGTTTAGTAAACACGAATTGTGTTATTTTTGAAAAAAAAACTTAATATTTAGTGGAGCTAATCTTTCTTTCATTTCCTTTACAGGTACCATCAAGCTAGTTTATGACTGAGCATCCAAATATCAACCTAGAGTTCAATCCTGAGCCTGAAAGACTTCTAAGGGCCAGAAATAAAACCAAGAAACGCCTTTTTAAACAGCCATCTGTAAGTCAACACATTGCGGACTCCGCAGAGTCATCGCAATCCCAACAAACCGAAATGGATAGAGAAGCCCCAAACTGAGCACCTATCATTCGCAACCCCATTGAAATCGCGAATGATAAGGATAGTGCCATCCTTTCGTACCTAGTACCCATGCCTGAGGAGCTTAATCCGAGCATCATACGCCCTGAGATTACAGCTCACTCTTTCGAATTAAAACCCGTCATGTTTCAAATGCTGTCCACAGTTGGACAATTCTTTGGAGTGGAAAACGAGGATCCCCACAACCACTTGAGAAACTTCCTAGGAGTAAGTGACACTTTTGTCATCCCTGGAGTGTCTCAAGAAGCCTTAAGACTTTACCTTTTCCCATATTCGTTAAGAGATAAGGCCAAAACGTGGTTAAATTCCTTCCCCTCTGGATCAATTGTCAATTGGACAGATCTTGCTGAAAAGTTCCTAGTAAAATACTTCCCACCAGATAGGAACTCCAACTTCCGTGATGATATTATTAAATTCAAGGAAGCCGAAAACGAATCATTACACGAAGCTTGGACTCGATTCAAGGACCTATTACTTAAATGTCCACACCATGGCATTCCATGGTGTATTCAAATAGAAGTTTTCTTCAAAGGATGCAACCCCAGCACGAGGCAAGTGTTGAATTCCTCAGCTGGAGGTTCCATGCTTTCAAAGAGCTACAATGAAGCCTTTGAGATTTTGGAGAAAATCTCAACAACACATTGTAGATGGTCAGACGATCCTGTGGAGCCAAGGAAGGCTCAAGACATGGACGCACTTAGTGCAATAAGCAGCCAAATCAATGCCCTGACCAATCTAGTAAAACAAATGGCTCAAACTAATCTTCAACAAAGTGTCAACACCGCAGCAGCCGTTTCAACGAGCGCAACAACCAACCAAGGTGAGGCACTAGTCTGTGGATTCTTTGGGGAAGGGCACATGTATGATTTCTGCCCTGGGAATCCATCCTCGGTATGTTATGTTGGAAGTCAACAACAACCAAGGAACAACCCCTACTCCAACACTTATAACCCTGGTTGGAGAAACCACCCAAATTTCTCTTGGGGGGGACAGCAAAATACCAACCAAATGCAAAATCAACCAAGACCGAGTGGAACATCTGGTTTCACTCAACAACCTGGTCAACTCCCTTATCAAAAACAATATAACCAACCAATAGGATCATCAGTAGAGAACTTGCTTAAGGAATACATTGCAAAAAATGATGCAACCCTGCAAAGTCAGCAAGCAACCCTTAGGAGCTTAGAAAACCAAATAGGGCAGTTAGCAAACGAGCTGAAAAATAGGCCCCAAGGTAGATTGCCTGCAGACACTGAAACACCAAGAAGGGATGGGAAAGAACAAGTTCAAGCAATTGAACTTCGCAGTGGAAGACCGTTGGTGATCAATAACAGAGAAGCCCCAAAGCGAGTAGAGAATGAAGAGTCTAATGCTCCACTGGATTCTCTGCCCAACCTTGATCAATCACTACCAAGCACAACAAGGGTGAGGTTGGAACCTATCATTGAGGAACCAGAAGAAATCCCGAGGCCTCCACCTGTCATTAGGCGATCTGAATTGCCTACATATGTGCCACCACCTCCATTCCCTAGAAGGCTAAAAAAGAAACAAGAACAGGAAGTGCACTTTCATAAGTTTTTAGAAATTTTAAAACAAGTGCATGTTAATATCCCATTTGTGGAAGTTTTGCAATCTATGCCATCTTATGTTAAATTCTTGAAAGATATAATTACTAACAAAAAAATCATTGGTGAATTTGAAACAGTGAATCTCACTGAGGAGTGCAGTGCCATACTCCAAAATAAAATGCCAAAGAAGGAGAAGGATCCTGGTTCCTTCACCTTACCAGTCGAATTGGGAGGCAAGCACGTGGGCAGAGCTCTGTGTGATCTGGGAGCCAGCATCAATCTCATGCCCTTGTCACTATTCCAACAACTTGGGATAGGGGAAGCACGACCTACCACTGTCACCTTGCAGCTTGCAGACAGATCCATCGCATATCCTGAGGGTAAAATTGAGGATATACTTGTCAAGGTTGACAAATTTATTTTTCTTGCAGACTTTATAATTCTGGATTATGAGGCAGACAAGGAGGTACCAATCTTATTGGGCAGACCGTTCTTAGCCACAGGTAGGGCTCTAATCGATGTCCAAAAAGGTGAGCTCACCATGAGAGTTCATGATGAGGAGGTTAAATTCAGTGTATTTAAAGCTCTAAGGTACCCCTCTGACCTTGAATCCTGTGCAACTATAGATGTAGTAGATTCCCTTATGGACGAAGAACTTGAGCATGAACTGTTAATTAAGCATGCTACTAACTATGCACAAGTAGATATAGATGATTTAAATATCTCTGAATTGATGGATGTATCCGTGGACAATCCTCAGCATGTATGTATGACTAATAAATTGTCTGAGAGAACCACAAATCCTTTGAAACCATCAATTGAACACCCACCTTTACTAGAATTAAAACCATTGCCTGAACATCTTAAGTATGCATATGTAACGACCCGACTTTTTTCATGACATCACTATAGAGCCGTTACTAAGAGCATGACGTCGAAACTCAATAAATTATTTGAAACCCTATTTTAGAAATAATCAAAGCAAAATATAAATGTTTAAAGTCAACAAATGCTTTTAGTTTGGGATCCCGATGAAAACATAAAATCAACCAAATAAGTTTTCTCAAAATAAAATTTAAGAACCAAAACGATTTGTTCAAATCTCTAGCAAAATCGTTTGACTGACTTAAACAAATAACGAAACAATTAATGAAAGCGGAAGCTCTGACTCCACATGTTCCATGACATCACCAACGGATCACATCGTCAAGCGCCGAGTACGTCCCTAGTATTACCTGGAAAAGAAGTTTTAGAAAAGAATGAGTATTTTAAATAAAATACTCAGTAAGTAACCCCACTACTGGGGTCAGGCTATGCAATCACATGCAACATGAACTGACTGAGACTTTCACTAGTGGGACCTAAACCTGACTGTTCTATGATGGCCATCTAAGTGAACAATTAACTCAATCCCACAATAACTCTCACAACTACTCGGTATAGTAGACTCCTCTGAAGACTCACCCCTACTGATGGTTAGTTGGCATCCAGTCAGTGGAGCAAAGCCTCAGTCTACTAGCTACCAACATGACTAGGGGGATGAGAATAATTGTCACAAATTTTTCCTGACTGAAAATGTGGCATGCAATAATGAGGTCCCACAACATATATACTCATCTCATCATGTTAAAACATAAAGTTTCATACAATCATATAATTAAATATCATTTTCATCACCTCAATCATAAATTCTCCTCTAACATCATATGAGCACTTTCATCAACATAACATAAACTATCAGAGCTACATAAAAAAAAACCCCATTCAACATTCAAATAAAATTAAATCCACCTCTCGACAACATATGCACAGCATCTCAACAGAAAACCATTCAACACCTCAACATTCAATTCAATCAACTTCACAACATCAGAAAAAATTTCCCAACCGAGCCCGAAGGCGGACCAGTAGTAAGGTCACTTACCTCAATTGATCGTCGGCAAAAATAATTGTTTGTTGGCTTACACAAGCCTTAAGTACAAATCCAAGAAACCTCTACTCCAAAAATTTATCTCTTGACAGGAATCGTTTGAATCCTAAACGCCAGAAAATCAAGTCTTAATTTAAAAGAAATTAACATTTACAAGGGAATTAAAAAATGGATTGAGGCTTCGTTACCCACCGAAACTCGCTACGGAGTCGTTATTCCTTGCTGGACAGCAAGCCTAACGCCTCAAAACTCATGATTTCAGCGCTGGAATAGAATGGGCGTTGGATTTCAGGACTGAACTTAACGTAATTGAAACTAACTACATCGAAAACGAAATAAATTTGGGTTAGAATCGAAGCTCACCCAACAACACAATGACGGACGGAGGAGAGGCGGCTGAGGGCGACGGCGATGCGGCTGGGTGAAATGGAGAGCAAGAGAGAGGGGCGTTCGGCTAGGAAACAACGTGTGCGGCTGCAGAGGGCGGCGACAATGCGGCTGGGCGACGGACAACGGACGATGACGACAGCGACGTGCAGCGACTGACGAAGTGGGGTTGAACAGAGTTAAGAGAGATGATGGGTGCTGAGCGAGAGAGGGAACTGGGAGGGAGAGAAATGAGGGAGAGGTGGGTTGAGTGAGAGGCGGCTGCGGGGGGAGGGGTTGCTGAAGAAGATCAGATCAGATTTTTTTTTTTTTTTTTTTTTTTTTTTTTTTTTTTTTTTTTTAAGTTAATAATAATATCCTATATTAACAATAACAACAACAATAATAATAATAATAATAATAATAATAATAATAATAATAATAATAATAATAATAATAATAATAATAATGTTATTATATTTTTAATAATAATAAAAATATATTATTATTATTATTAGTTTTATTTTTATTTTTGAATACTTTCAAAACAATAACCTAGTTCACTTTGTAAACCCTAAGCCCAATTCCTTTTTAAGCCCAATAACAATAACGATTAATTAAATGTCTCTTAGAGTTCGGGTTGTTACAATCTTCCCTCCTTAAGAACTTTCGTCCCCGAAAGTTCCTCTAGAATGATGTCGTGCACGTTCAGGGCTAGATGACACATGATCTGACTTTCTTTTCTGGCCTGAGAAAGAATGTGCTCTTGTAGGTGCTTGAGACTCCCCTGATGCCTGGTTATCAATCAGAGTTGCCGCGCGGAGGGCCGCGGCATAATCTAGTGGAACGAGAGCCGCCACGATGCCTTGGACTTCCTTCCTCAGACCCATAATGAAGCGTTCAGCTTTCGCAGCTTCTGTAGCCACTAACTCTGGGGCGAAACGGGACAACCTGCTAAACTCCACCTCGTACTCTGCCACAGACCGACTTCCTTGCTTGAGGTGCAAGAACTCTGCTTGCTTCCTATATCGGGTTACCGGCGGGAAATATTGTTGGTAAAATGCTTCTTTGAACTGTGACCAGGTCACCGGACCTCTGCTAGTATCGATCGACCTCTCGGCCGACTCCCACCATAGTTGAGCATTGTCTATTAGCACGAAGGCTGCACACTGCACCTTCTGCTCCTCCGGGCATCTCATGTAACGGAAAATTGTCTCAATGGACGACAACCATATCTCTGCTTTAGTCGGATCTGCCAACGACCCATTGAAGGAACGTGGGTCGTATTTCCCGAAGTCTCGCAAATGTCTCGCCTCTTCTGACAGACCCCTCTGGTCCCGATTCACTTGAGCCATATGGTTGGCGACTGCCGTTTGTATGAACGTTTGCACGGCCTCCATCATCGTCGCCGTTAGTATAGCTCCTACTTGCTGAGTTGTAGGTGTGTTCTCATTCTGGACACCTGGTTGAGTTGTGGGCGTCAGTCCCACTGGTGAGCTCTCAATTTGGTTGTCTGTTTGAGTCGAGGGTACTTGTCCTACTCGTGTCTCATCAGCCTGGTTACTTGACTGACCCTTATCAGACTTACCCCGCTTGCAAGTGCCTTTCTTTCGTGGATTACTTGACTGACCTTTAGCAGCCCAACCTCGTCGTCTGACTAAGTCTCTGTTACGTGCCATAACCTACCTATTATGACCCAACCACTCTATCAAATCATCAATCAAGACAACAGTAACTATTAATGCAATAAACTATTCAAAATCATTCAAATATCATCTTTCTTAAAGCTTGTTAAAACTGAACATACCTGGCGATGACAAAAGACCTGTTGATGAGTCATGGGAACATTTAGGGCTTACGATGTAAGCCAGTCTACAAAACCTAAAACTTAGGCTCTGATACCAACTGTAACGACCCGACTTTTTTCATGACATCATTATAGAGCCGTTACTAAGAGCATGACGTCGAAACTCAATGAATTATTTGAAACTCTATTTTAGAAATAATCAAAGCAAAATATAAATGTTTAAAGTCAACAGATGCTTTTAGTTTGGGATCCCGATGAAAACATAAAATCAACCAAATAAGTTTTCTCAAAATAAAATTTAAGAACCAAAACGATTTGTTCAAATCTCTAGCAAAATCGTTTGACCGACTCAAATAAATAACGAAACAATTAATGAAAGCGGAAGCTCTGACTCCACATGTTCCATGACATCACCAACGGATCACATCGTCAAGCGCCGAGTACGTCCCTAGTATTACCTGGAAAAGAAGTTTTAGAAAAGAATGAGTATTTTAAATAAAATACTCAGTAAGTAACCCCACTACTGGGGTCAGGCTATGCAATCACATGCAACATGAACTGACTGAGACTTTCACTAGTGGGACCTAAACCTGACTGTTCTATGATGGCCATCTAAGTGAACAATTAACTCAATCCCGAAATAACTCTCACAACTACTCGGTATAGTAGACTCCTCTGGAGACTCACCCCTACTGATGGTTAGTTGGCATCCAGTCAGTGGAGCAAAGCCTCAGTCTACTAGGTACCAACATGACTAGGGGGATGAGAATAATTGTCACAAATTTTTCCTGACTGAAAATGTGGCATGCAATAATGAGGTCCCACAACATATATACTCATCATGTTAAAACATAAAGTTTCATACAATCATATAATTAAATATCATTTTCATCACCTCAATCATAAATTCTCCTCTAACATCATATGAGCACTTTCATCAACATAACATAAACTATCAGAGCTACATAAAAAAA
This sequence comes from Herpetospermum pedunculosum, assembly GCA_028017165.1. NCBI lineage: Eukaryota > Viridiplantae > Streptophyta > Magnoliopsida > Cucurbitales > Cucurbitaceae > Herpetospermum > Herpetospermum pedunculosum. The sequence goes on along the minus strand of CM051524.1, from coordinate 31,258,300 downwards.
AAACCCATTCAACATTCAAATAAAATTAAATCCACCTCTCGACAACATATGCACAGCATCTCAACAGAAAACCATTCAACACCTCAACATTCAATTCAATCAACTTCACAACATCAGAAAAAATTTCCCAACCGAGCCCGAAGGCGGACCAGCAGTAAGGTCACTTACCTCAATTGATCGTCGGCAAAAATAATTGTTTGTTGGCTTACACAAGCCTTAAGTACCAATCCAAGAAACCTCTACTCCAAAAATTTATCTCTTGACAGGAATCGTTTGAATCCTAAACGCCAGAAAATCAAGTCTTAATTTAAAAGAAATTAACATTTACAAGGGAATTAAAAAATGGATTGAGGCTTCGTTACCCACCGAAACTCGCTAGAGAGTCGTTATTCCTTGCTGGACAGCAAGCCTAACGCCTCAAAACTCACGATTTCAGCGCTGGAATGGAATGGGCGTTGGATTTCAGGACTGAACTTAACGTAATTGAAACTAACTACATCGAAAACAAAATAAATTTGGGTTAGAATCGAAGCTCACCCAACAACACAATGACGGACGGAGGAGAGGCGGCTGAGGGCGACGGCGATGCGGCTGAGTGAAATGGAGAGTAAGAGAGAGGGGCGTTCGGCTAGGAAGCAACGCGTGCGGCTGCAGAGGGCGGCGACAATGCTGCTGGGCGACGGACAGCGGACGATGACGACAGCGACGTGCAGCGGCTGACGAAGTGGGGTTGAACAGTGTTAAGAGAGATGATGGGTGCTGAGCGAGAGAGGGAACTGGGAGAGAGAGAAATGAGGGAGAGGTGGGTTGAGTGAGAGGCGGCTGCGGGGGAGGGGGGGGGGGGGAGTGGTTGCTGAAGAAGATCAGATCATTTTTTTTTTTTTTTTTTTTTTTTTTTATAGTTAATAATAATATCCTATATTAACAATAACAATAATAATAATAATAATAATAATAATAATAATAATAATGTTATATATTTTTAATAATAATAAAAATATATTATTATTATTATTAGTTTTATTTTTATTTTTAAATACTTTCAAAACAATAACCTAGTTCAGTTTGTAAATCCTAAGCCCAATTCCTTTTTAAGCCCAATAACAATAACGATTAATTAAATGTCTCTTAGAGTTCGGGTCGTTACAACATATCTAGGAGAGCAAGATACTTTGCCTGTTATTATTTCGTCCAAACTGAGTAAACAACATGAAATTGCGTTAATATTGCTGCTTAAGCAACATAAAAAAGCTATTGCCTGGACGATTGCTGATATAAGAGGTATTAGTCCTTCCTACTGCATGCATAAAATATTGTTGGAAGAAGGACATACACCTAGGGTAGATCACCAACGTAGGTTGAACCCCTCCATGAAGGAGGTAGTTAAAAAAGAAATTATCAAATGGTTAGACGCAAGTGTAATTTTCCCCATAGCCAATAGTCAATGGGTTAGTCCGATTCAATGTGTGCCTAAGAAAGGTGGAATGACTGTAATAGTTAATGAAAACAACGAACTAATACCAACTAGAACTGTTACAGGATGGAGAGTCTGTATGGACTACAGAAAACTTAACAAAGAAACAAAAAAAGACCATTTTCCTTTACCATTTATAGATAAAATGTTAGATAGAATAGCTGACCGAGCCTATTACTACTTTTTAGATGGTTATTCAGGATATAACCAAATTACCATAGACCCTGAGGACCAGGAGAAAACAACCTTTACATGTCCCTTTGGAACATTTGCTTTTCGCACAATGCCATTTGGCTTATGCAATGCACCAGCAACATTCCAAAGATGCATGTTGGCTATTTTCTCTGACTTAGATGAGTCCATGATAGAAATATTTATGGATGACTTCTCAGTATTTGGTGATTCTTTTAACAACTGCTTAGAAAACTTAGGACAAGTCCTAACTAGGTGTGAAGAGACCAACCTAGTCTTTAATTGGGAAAAATGCCACTTTATGGTGGAAGAAGGGATAGTCCTAGGACATAGAGTATCCAGAGCAGGAGTAGAGGTCGATAGGGCCAAAATAGAAATCATAGAGAAGCTAGTGGAACCTCAAAACGTCAAAGCTATAAGGAGTTTCCTAGGTCATGCAGGTTTTTATAGGAGATTCATAAAAAACTTCTCAAAAATCTCTAAACCCTTGTGTGAGCTTCTAGAGCTAAATAAACCTTTTGTCTTCTCAAAAGAATGTTTCCTAGCATGGACGAAACTTAAAGAAGCCTTAGTCAAAGCACCAATTATAGTAGGCAAAAATTGGGATTTACCTTTTGAACTAATGTGTGATGCTAGTGACTATGCGATTGGGGCTATGCTGGGGCAGAAAGTAGATAAACTAACACACCCTGTATATTATGCAAGTAAAACTTTAAATGAAGCGCAATGTAATTATACTACCATAGAGAAGGAAATGTTGGCTGTAGTGTTTGCGTGTGAAAAATTTAGGCCTTATATTGTAGGTACTAAAACAATTGTGTACACTGATCACTCTGCAATAAAATATTTAATGAGGAAGGCTGATGCTAAGCCACGGCTAATTAGATGGGTGTTATTATTGCAAGAGTTTGATTTAGACATTATAGATAAAAAAAAAGATGCGAGAATGTAGTTGCTGATCATTTATCTAGATTGCGGAGTAATTGCGAAATAATTGCTGAGCCCGCAATATCTGATGCCTTTGTTGATGAACATGTCTTTGTGTTAGCACATTGTGATAACAATGAGGAACCTTGGTTTGCGGATATTGCTAACTTCCTTGCCTCGCAGGTATTACCAACTTTCAGAGGGGGGCAAGAAAAGAAGAGGTTCCTACACGAAGCTAGAAAGTACATCTGGGACGATCCTACACTTTACAAGAATTGTGCGGATGGATTGCTGAGGAAGTGTGTATCAGCTGTTGAGGCAAAGTCAGTATTGCAGCACTGTCATACATCTCCTTACGGTGGACACTTTGGTGGTCAAAGGACGGCTGCAAAGGTGTTCCAAAGTGGCTACTACTGGCCCACGATCTTCAAGGATGCCCACGACCATGCACACAGCTGCAATGAGTGTCAACGCACAGGTAACCTTAGTAGAAAATATGAGATGCCTCTCACATATATCTTAGAGTTGGAACTCTTTGATGTATGGGGCATTGACTTCATGGGACCATTCCCTCCATCTGCGGGTAATCTTTATATACTAGTAGCTGTAGATTATGTTTCTAAATGGGTAGAAGCCATTGCATGTCCCTCAAATGATGCCAAGACAGTCATTAAATTTCTGAATAGGCATATTTTTACAAGATTTGGTACACCACGTGCAATAATAAGTGATGAAGGAACCCACTTTATAAATAAAGCTATGAAAAATGTACTAGCTAAATATAATGTTAGACATAGAGTAGCAACCCCTTATCATCCACACTCAAATGGACAAGCTGAAATATCTAATAGGGAGATTAAGAGCATACTTGAAAAAGTGGTTAAACCTAATATAAATGACTGGTCTTTTAAGTTAGACGATGCACTTTGGGCGTATAGGACTGCATATAAAACACCCTTAGGTATGTCTCCTTATAGGCTAGTGTATGAAAAAGCATGCCACTTACCTTTTGAGTTAGAAATCAAAGCATTTTGGGCCCTAAAAGAGCTGAATTATTGCGTAACCGATGCGAGAACATTGCGGTCTCTGCAATTACATGAGTTAGATGAACTAAGACACATGTCTTATGAGAATGCTAAAATGTATAAGGAAAAAACTAAGATTTGGCATGATAGTAGACTTAGGATCAAGGACTTTAAAAAGAGCCAGCATGTTTTATTATTCAACTCGCGATTGAGGTTATTTCCAGGCAAACTTAAGTCTAGGTGGTCAGGTCCTTTTGTGATTACTAATGTCTTTGTTCATGGTGCTATTGAAATTCGAAACCTAAACCAAGGGCAGCCGTTCATGGTAAATGGTGCGAGGTTGAAGCACTATTGTGAGGAAGGAGATGTGAAGACACTCTCGGCCTTCCTTCTATCTGAAGCCTAAGAGGCGAATCAAGAGAGGATGAGTGATCACTGTGCTCATCCGTCAGAGGGCTATGCCTTAGATTTTTCTTTATTGTTTTTAGATTGCGTATCATATGGTTATTTCTGACTGTAATTAAGTGTTTTTATTTTTTGTAGGAGTATAATAATGGGAGATTTTAAGCGACAATGAGGGAGGTGAATCAAGAGGAGAAGATCAAAGAAAAGATCTGGAGAAATCAGAGATTTGGTTGCTAAAATCTTGCAACGCAAATCAAGGAAAATCCTAACGGTTATATTGAAAATGCTGAATAATTGCTGAAGAATTGCGGCGTCCGCAACAAAAGAGCCGTTGGGAGAACACTTGAGTATAAATAGCCGGCGTTGGGGATCACTTTCTTTTACGATTTCTCAAACCGTTAGAACTCCACAATTCAGAACTCTCTTTCCTCTGCAACTCCCAAACTCAGATCTTCAAAGAAGCTACAATGGTGACCACAAGAGCAGACCGATCCACGCCCAAGAAAGCGTCACCCGACGCAGAAGAGACAGTAAGAGAGGCGTTGCTATCTTTGGCAGACGCCGACGCTGCGCAACCCTCGAGGCCCCCAAAGCTTCCTGTGAGAAGGAAGAAATGGAAGGTGGCGACGACGGTAGATGCTGACCCCTCTGAGCCGGCAGGAACCCCTAGGAAGAGGAATTGGAAGGTTGCAGTGTCTGATTCACCGATCAGAGAGAAGAAGACCCCGAGCGAGGAGAGCCTCGACAGTGGTCGGCCATCATTTGAAACGGCCATGCAGAGCCCTGAATCTCCTCAGCACGCGCCGGAGCCTGAAATTCCTTCTAAAGAGCGCCAAGATTCGGTGCCAATCGATGATCCAACTGAGGAGGAAGAGGTGTTTTCCCCCTTCAAGGATGTCAATCTTGACAGCCCTGTGGAGAGGGAAAGCAGAGACTCAATGGAGGAAACACCGGGTGAATGTCTCCAGCATGGCCACAAAGGCACGGCTCAGGAAGAAGGCACCTGTGATTGTAAAGGACAAGCGGCTAAAGGCCTCCAAACGGACCAAAAGGAAGAGGGTTGAAGCTGAACCCTCTATGAAGAAAATGAAAACTGAGGCCTTTGAGTCGGCCAAAGAAAGAGAAAAGGAGAAGAGAAAGATGTATCAAGAAGAGTAGCCTCGAGCTGCGAGGTATATCTCCAAGGAAGCAGAGGCCAAGGGCCTCGAATTGATGAAGAAAGAACTCCTCCACGAGAGAGGATTTCTTGATGCCCTTGCGGACCTGCCGCAATTCTTGCGCGCAGGGATTATTAACCATGGTTGGGAGGAGCTATGCAGGCCTCCAATCCCAGCCTACCTTGACATGGTGTACGACTTCTACGCCAACCTCACGCATCCTGAAGATTCTCTGTCGATGGTGAGGGGGATAGAGGTTGATTTCTCAGCCAGCGCCATCAACGAAGCCTATGCTCTCAAGGGGCATAAGCACTCTGAATACGCAAGAATAATCGAATCACCCTCAGAGGCAGTCCTAGAGGAAGCCCTGAATACAATAGGCAAACCTGAGGCAGCTTGGGCAGTCTCAAGGAACGGGAGGCACACATTGATGAGTGCGACCCTCAGAGACAAAGCAGCTGTCTGGTTCTCCCTCGTATGCAGACGAATCTCCCCGGTCACACATGAAACAACTATCAACCAGGGGCGATCGCTGCTGCTCTACGCAATCATGAGGGGACTCACCATTGATGTGGGTGAAGTCATTGCCGCCTCTATCACCGAATGCTCAAAAAAGGGTAAGGGCCAACTCTTTTTCCCCAATACCATTACTAAGCGTTGTTTGCGTGCAGGAGTGCCTGTGACGAAGGAGGAGAGGCAATTGGCCTATGCTGGCCACTTGGAGCTCCCCAGTATCCTAGGGATGAGAAGAAGGGGCAACATGGAGTTCGAGATGGATGGACTTGCTGCTGCACAGTCATTGTCCATGGCCTGCCTGATGGACTTGCAACACAAGATAGCCCAATGGGCTGAGTACTCGCAGGCAAGGGACCAGGAGCTGGCTGAACATCTGCGGTGCACGTTCCCCACCTTCCCTGTTGGTTTGTTGAAGCCTTGGGTGCCTCCAAGAGAAAGGAGTGAAGAAGATGAGGATGTTTGAATGCCAGACTGACGACATTCGAGGGAGCATTTCTGATCCCTCTCCAAAACAAGGAAAAAAAATCTGCTTTTCTGTGACCTGTTACCCCCCCTATAATCAATTGTGTGATCTGTTTTTGAATTGTTCATTTATTTGTTTAGAGTAGTTTAGTGTTGTTTAGTTGTCATCTGAGTAGGTAGCTTATGTAGTTTTGCTATTTTTGTGGTTGTCTATGAATGAATGTCGCATGTCAGGAGCCTTGATCACAGTTAAATTTGCTCTGTTGGAATAATTGCGAATTCCTTGCGGTGTCCGCAATATTTTGTTAGTTTTTCGCATGCTGTTGGATGACTTTTTGATGGGCAGTCTATGTTTAAATCTCAATAGTTTGCTGCTTTACTGAATTCAATAGGTAATCTGTCTATTGAGCATGCTGGATGAGTGTCAAAGTACACCTTTGTTCGTTTAATTTAGCTTCATATATTGCTAAGCATGCACCTCTGTGAGACCTTACCATGTTGTTTTTAGAAAAATTCTGCTTAGGAGTTTTCTGTGCTACGAAGGTCATTTTATACCTAGGAGTTTTAAGTTCTACTTGTTTTTCCTTAGACTAGATGCTTCTAAGACAAGTTTGGGGGTGTGCCACCTCAGACTCTCATTGAGGACAATGAGAAGATAAGTTTGGGGGAGGCAGCCTCTAGGCCTAGGAACACTCCTCTCTCCCTCTTGAAAAACATAAGCATTCTTCTTCTTTGAAAAAAAATGAAAAAGAAAGAAACAGAAAAATAAAGGGTAGTGTGTCTCCGAAGGATGCTGAGTAATCAGGGCCATTTGTGTAACCCATAAGTGGCACTACATCAAAAGGCAAACCAAAAGAAGACTCTACCGAAAGAAAAGAAAAAGAAAAATAAGACCAAGGAAGAAGAATGTATGCCAACAAGCTATGGCCTAAGTGCTTAGGTGTCCTGTGTAATTGAACTCTGATCTTTAGTTTGCTAAGCACAGGGCTGTAGCCTGAAGGTTTGTCAAGGGAGATGAGTGTCGATCCAACTCAGTGATGCCAAGGCTTAGTTGTTCTATGGAATGTACTCTGATTCTCGTATGTGCTAAGCTTGGTATGACTGTAAGGATTCCTAGGTAGCTCAATAATAAATACATTAGAAGCATGTACTGAGTCTGGCTTAAAACTAGGGAGAATTTGAAAACTTAGGGATAACTGCACAATGAACCTAATGACATAGGCAGATAAACCATTTGTCAGGAAATTTGTAAAAGACAAAAGGTTTTAAAGGCAAGAGAAACCAGAATGAGCAGAATGTGAAGTTAGTTTGAACTTAGGAGAGTGTCACAAGACAGCAGTGCCTTGATAGTAAGCCTAGGGAAGTCAGCAAGTCAGTTGGATAGAGTTTAAAAAACAGGAATTAGCAGCCCAAGTAAGCCTTTATATTGCTCGAGGACGAGCAATAACTCAAGTTTGGGGGTGTGTTACCTCTCCAAAAGTACATTATTTAGGGACTTATTTACCTAGAAATCATGTAATCTCTTCAGCGTTTTTGTTAGAATTTAGCTTAATACGTGCTTAAATGTGAGAATTCGAGGAATGAAGCTAAAATAGGACTTATTTGGAAAAGGAACGAAAAAGAATAGAAAATGATGCTAAAAGAGTTAAAATGTACATTGCAGGAGAATTGCTGAAACATTGCTGGGAGCGCAATGAACATTGCGGCCACCGCGAGGAATCCGCAATTCCAAGTTGCTGCTGCTGAGTTTTTCCAGCCGCCAGTCGTCACGGTTGCGATATTTCAACCGCCTAAACCTTCCCCTGCTGCCACGTAGGGGGTTGCTGTTCAGAATGGATGGTTCTCCATGACTGAAGGTACCTGCAAAAAGCTGAAAAAGGAGATGAAGGGTGAAGGAGAAACACAACTCGGAAGCGTAGAGTTCTCCGTCACAGCGCATTCCACATACACACTTTCTTTACCCCGTTTGTTAGAGCGAAGAAATCAGCCCTTGACGCCGATAATTCGAGAGGAAGAAGAGAAGATGCTTCTTCTCTTCTGATTGAATTCATCCCCAAGAACAACTAATCTTCCCCTTCATCCGAGGCGCTTGCGACGAGGAGATCCACGCACACTTTTATAAGCTTTCTTACTGCTTTCTGTCTTTCGTTTCCATTTGTTACACTGCTGCGATTCGTCTTCAATTTGTTTAGTCTTTACTGTTTTTCATACCTTCGCACATTGAGTTTTGAATCTTAATTTATAAAGTAATCGTTTAAGTCTTTGCTAGTTCTTCATCTTGTTATCTTTTATTCTCTTGCTTTCCTTGAGTACTTTAAATCATGCTTAATCAATCTAGTTTTTCCAATTCCCCATCAACCATGAGTAACTAATCACACAAGGGTCTATTAAAGATGAATCTATAGGTTAGAAATACGAGAGTTCAGCATGTAGGATAGCTTCGAATGCATTGAATGTATGTGTACTTCATCCCATGGGCAATTTCGATCGGCCATCCATTTTGTCTAAAGAACTCCTAACCTCCGGAAGGAGTAAGAGTTCAGAGTCGTCCATTCATGGTAGCCTTTCATGGTAGCCAGAAAATGACCTAGGAATAGGCGTTTTCCTAGCACGGTTCATTAGCTTGTTTGTATAAATAGATGCTTATTTCTTACTTGGATATGAGTGAACTAAAATATCTAATGCATATAATCGAGAGATGCATGAGACTGAGCTAAATCGATGCATGATAAGTTAATCTACTGCTGAATAATCGTATGTAATAGCCTATAGAGGAGTCTTAAGTCGACCTTATTTCCTCATCTCACCTTTAGATTGTTGCTAAATTAATTGCTAGAAAATTGCGGGAACCGCAATTCTATAGTTCTATTTTTGCCTTAGCCATTTTTCCAGTCTTTTACTTTTGCGATTTTATTGCTAGGATATTGCTAGATCCGCAATTCTAGGAATCCACATCAAAGCTTAATCTCCTTACTTGCTTTCGTTTATGCTTGCATACTTCTTACATTCTCTGTTAGTTCGGCACATCAACCTCGAATCCACCCAATTTAAGTGACCCTCTCTAATTTAACACCTCCCTTCGTTAGTAACTAAACTCAATCTCTGTGGGAAAACGAATTAAAAAATACTTATCACTTGCTGCAGACCATGTATGCTTGCATGTTCTGAGTGCTCTTCGCTTACATTTTACTTACAACTGAGCACGCAACAGCCACATTAATCTCAATAGGATTGAGAGGTTGGTTAAGAGTGGTCTCCTAAATCGTTTAGAGGACAACTCTTTACCGCCATGTGAGTCATGTCTTGAGGGCAAGATGACCAAACGACCTTTTACTGGAAAAGGTTATAGGTCTAAAGAACCTCTAGAAATCGTGCATTCGGATCTCTGCGGTCCTTTGAATGTCAAAGCACGATGAGGGTATGAATATTTCGTCAGATTCATTGACGATTATTCAAGGTACGACTATCTTTACCTAATACAACGTAAGTCCGAAACTCTTGAAGAATTCATTGAGTAAGGCAGAGGTTGAGAACATATTAGGTAAATCGATAAAAATACTCCGATGTGATCGTGGTGGAGAGTATATGGATACTAGATTCCAGGACTATATGATAGAACATGGAATCGTATCTCAACTCTCAGTGCCCGGAACACCGCAGCAGAACGGTGTATCCGAAAGGAGAAATAGAACCCTGTTGGACATGGTTCGCTCTATGATGAGCTATGCTCGTCTGCCTAGTTCGTTTTGGGGATATGCAGTAGAGACTGCAGTTTATATTTTAAACAATGTTCCCTCTAAGAGTGTTTCTGAAACACCCTATGAGCTCTGGAGTGGGCGTAAAAGTAATTTACGTCACTTCAGAATTTTGGGATGTCCAGCACATGTGCTGGTATCCGGTCCAAAGAAACTGGAACATCGTTCAAAATTATGCCTATTTGTAGGATATCCCAAAGAAACGTTGGGTGGTCTTTTTTACGATCCTCAAGAGGACAAGGTGTTAGTGTCGACTAATGCCACGTTCTTAGAGGAAGACCACATGAGAGATCATCAACCTTCGAGCAAAATAGTTTTGTCCGAATTATCTAGGGAATCTACATAGGGATCAACAAGAGTTGTTGATCAGGCTAGTCCTTCTCAAGAGTTGAGAGAGCCTCGACGCAGTGGGAGGGATGTGAGACAACCCGACCGCTACATTGGCTTGTCTGAGACTCAATTCGTCATACCTGATCATGGAATTGAGGATCCATTGACCTTTAAACAGGCAATGACAGATGTAGACAAGGATCAGTGGCTCAAAGCCACAGACCTCGAAATGGAGTCTATGTACTTCAATTCGGTCTGGAGTCTTGTAGATCAACCAGATGGTGAAAGACCCATCGGTTGCAAGTGGATCTACAAGAGGAAACGAGACCAGGCCGGTAAGGTGCAAACCTTTAAGGCCCGACTTGTGGCAAAGGGTTTTACCCAGCGAGAAGGGGTGGACTATGAAGAAACTTTTTCTCCTGTTGCCATGTTAAAGTCGATTAGAATACTCTTGTCCATTGTGACATTTTATGATTATGAAATCTGGCAAATGGATGTCAAGACTGCCTTTCTGAATGACAATCTTGAAGAGAGTATCTATATGACAATCTTGAAGAGAGTATCTATATGGTCCAACCAGAGGGGTTCATAATTCAGGGTCAAGAGCAAAAAGTTTGCAAACTGAATCGATCCATTTATGGGTTGAAACAGACATCTAGATCCTGGAATATAAGGTTTGATACGGCGATCAAATCTTATGGCTTTGAACAGAATATTGATGAGCCTTGTGTTTACAAGAAGATTGTCAATAAGGCTGTAGCTTTCTTAGTCTTGTATATAGATGACATACTACTCATTGGGAATGATGTAGAGGTTCTTACTGACGTAAAACTGTGGCTAGCAACCCAATTCCAAATGAAAGATTTGGGAGAGGCTCAGTTTGTTCTTGGGATTCAGATCGTAAGGAGTCGCAAGAATAGAACGTTAGCACTGTCTCAGGCATCATATATAGATAAGGTGTTATCTCGATATTCGATGCAGAATTTCAAGAAAGGTTTGCTGCCATTTAGGCATGGATTTCATTTGTCTAAGGAACAGTCTCCTAAGACACCTCAAGAGGTTGAGGACATGAGACGGATTCCGTATGCATCTGCAGTTGGCAGTCTGATGTATGCTATATTATGCACTAGACCTGACATCTGCTTTGCAGTCGGAATTGTCAGTAGATACCAGTCTAATCCAGGATATGATCACTGGATCGCCGTTAAACATATCCTCAAGTATTTTAGGAGAACGAGGAACTATGTGCTCGTGTATGGGCCTAAGGATATGATCCTGACAGGATACACTGACTCTGATTTTTAGACTGATATAGATTGTCAGAAATCTACATCAGGATCAGTGTTCACTCTTAACGCAGGGGCTATAGTATGGAGGAGTATCAAGCAATGTGGCTGACTCCACCATGGAAGCTGAATACGTCGCAGCTTGTGAAGCAGGGAAGGAAGCAGTATGGCTCAGGAAGTTCTTGACAGATTTGGAAGTTGTTCCAAATATGAATTTTCCCATCACACTTTATTGTGATAACAGTGGTGCTGTGGCAAATTCTAAAGAACCTCGGAGTCATAAGCGCGGGAAGCATATCGAGCGGAAATATCACCTTATCAGGGAGATAGTGCAACGAGGAGATGTGATCGTCACACAGATTGCCTCATAGCACAATGTTACTGATCCGTTTACAAAGTCTCTCACGGCTAGAGTGTTTGAGAGACACCTGGAGAGTCTGGGGTTGCGAGCTGCTAAATAGGACAGTGGGAGATACTTTGTATTCCTGACCAACATTCGTCCCACATACATGTTAGTCCAAGTGGGAGTTTGTTGGGTTTTATGTCCTAACACTCGTGGTTTGTAAACGTTGTAAATGTAATATGTCTATTAAATGCAATAAAGAGTTATTGAGGTTTACTCAGTAAAAGTGTTTATTGAATATAGTGAAACGTGTTTGCTTTAACCTGTACCAATAACAACACCCTTGGCTGAATATGAGTACTTGAGGTTCATGTATGACATGATTGTGGGTCAAGCTCAAGTAGTTAGTCAAAAGGTCTATAGTATATGGATAAGGCTGGGTACCTTATTCTAGTAACACTATAGGATGCAACCCGCTTTGTATTATACAAAACGATGTGATCCGAATCGTTTCACATGGAGATGTGCGAGCGGGGGCGTCCTATGCAAAGAGTTTGCATTAGACAGAACCACGATAAAGTGAGACCGACTTTATCACTTTTGATGAACCTAAGGTAACTCGTTCTTAATCCTGAGCTTACTATGAACTCCTGCTTATTCGAGAGTATCCTTAGATTTGTATGGGTGAGAGTGGCAGGTCGCCCACTCAATAAGCCTACCAACTTGGGGATAAACTCGAATAGGTAGCTGGGGATATAGTGTAGCAAGATGGAATTCACTCCTACCCTCTTTAGGGTCTAGTAGATAGGTGTTCCCTTAATAGCTGACTCCGGGACTTGAACATGAGGCCTCATCCTCTTCTGTGTGAAGAAGATTCTGATCTGATGATTGGATCACAAATCAAATGTTCATTAGAGGCGTCAGTGGTACTTGTTACGTGCTCAATGCGTTAAAATAATTAGGCAATAAGATAGAGAGAGCACTCAGAACATGCAAGCATACATGATCTTATAGCAAGTAGTAAGTATTTTTTTCATTCGTTTTCCCACAGAGATTTATTATAAGCTATTCATGAAGTGTAAAGTTAAGAAAGAAAGGGTGGATTCGATGGTGTAGAATTGGTTTTAAATTGTCTATTTCCTACTGAATATGTAGAGGGTAGCAACATAAACAAGTGTAAGTTAAAGCTAAACTCAAACGAAAAGAAACGAGACTAATAAATGAAGACAAAGATGGCTAGACAGAATTGTAACTTTAGCAGAATTGCGGAAACAACAATTCTACCGCAATTTAATTAACAACGAAAGTGTGTAAAATGATGAATTAAGGGCTACTAACGACTATCCTATAAGCTTTTTCATACGATTCTCAAGCACTGGATCAACTCACTATGCATCAAACTATCTCATTCTCATGTATCTTCCGATTTCATGCATTAGATTCTTTAGTTTACTCATGTCCAAGTAAGGTCTTAAGCATCTTGTTAAGGCAGAAAAATATGGTTTGTCCTAGGGAAACGCCTATTCCTAGGCCGTTTCCTGGCTACCTTGAAAGGCTAGCATGATAGTATGACTCTGAACTCTTACTCCTTCCAGAGGTTAGGAGTTCTTTGGACAAAATGGATGGCCAATCGAAATTGCCCGTGGGATGAAGCTTACATACAATCAATGCTTCGAGAGCTATCCTACATGCTTGGTTCACGTTTTTTAGCCTATAGTGTTGTCATTAGCGTGCCCCTATGTGACTTAGTTACTCATGGATATAGGGAGAACAGAAAGAAGAGATAAAATAGACATGCTTAGAAGAGAAATGAAGACAAACAGTAAGGGAAAAACAGTAACAACAAAGCGAAGAAACTGTGAAATGGAGAATTGTGCTTTGATTACTTGATTGTTTGAATGAACAAAAAGGGAAGCTTAAAGTAAATAATGTAAAGACAGACAGCAACGAAATGAAATGATCTAGCTATTAGAAGAGAAACAGCAACTAAACAGAATTGGAATTTAGAATTGAAAGACAGAAAGCAGTAAATGATGCTTGAAAGCCTCGTCGCAACCGCCTCGGCTGAAGGGGATGAAAGAATAGCTTCGCTTGGATGAATCCAATCGGGAGAGAAGATGAATCTTCTCTCCTTCCTATCAGATTGTCGATTCCAACAGCTGAGACTCTCACACCAACAGACGGCAAAGGAAAACACGAAGAAAGATGGAGCTGCGAGAAGACTTCTACGCCTTCGGATGATGCTTGAACCCTCGACTTTGACCCCTATTTATAGTAATCTGCAGGTGCATTTGGGCCAAGGAGAACCATCAATCTTCAACGTCGTACTTCAGAATGGATGGAGGAGAAAGAACGAATCCCTGAAATAACGGAAATTAACAGAAAAAGATCAGTCAACTTACGGTTTTCACTTGAAACATTGCGGTTTCAGCAATGTTTCCGCAATGCTATCGCAATGCTTGTTTTTCATTCTTTTCCTTCGGTTTTCAACCCTTTTCTTTCCTATTGTACATAAGTCCTAATTTAGCTACCTTCTTCTAATTCTCATATTTAAGCATAGGTTTAGGCTAAATGCTATCAAAAACACCTAAGAGTGAACATCTTTCTAAGATAATTAAGTCCTAAAAAGGTCACTTTTGGAGACGTAACACACCCCCAAACTTAAGGTTTTGCTTGTCCTCGAGCAATCTAAGGACTTTCCTAGGCTGCTGTTTCTTCTTCTTTAACCACTTACTGACTCCCCTATATCCTTATCTATAGCCATGCTGTCCTTTGACACACTTCTAAGCTTGAAACTACCCTCTCATCTAGCTTCTTCTGATTTCACATGCCTAATACTCCTACTGTCTTTATTAACTCCCTACCCTGATCTACCTGCTTTTGTCATATCCTGCCACTATCCCTAAGGTTTCAAATTCTACCTAGCTTTACCCCAGACTCAGTACATGCTTCTAGTTTATACTTATGCGCTACCTAGGATTCCTTAGAGTCATGCCAGTCTTAGTATTAATGGTGATAGTAGTGCTTTTAGAGAACAACCTAAGCCCTGGCATCACTACATTGGATATACACTCATCTCCCTAAACAACCCTACAAGTTACAACTTTGCTCTTAGCTAAATTGAGGATCAGAGTTCTTTTTAAACAGGACATCTAAGCCACAAAGTTGCAACTCCTAGGTATACATTCTTCTTCCCTACTTTTTCCTTCTTTTTTTCTTTTTTTTTTTTCTTTCATACTTTGGTGGAGCCTCTCCTTTGGTTGCCTTTTGATGCAACGCCACTTGTGGGTTACACACTTGACACTGATTACTCAGCAACCTAAGAGAGACTCCCCCCTTTATTCTTTTTTCATTTTTTTTTTTTTCTCATTTTTTATAAAGGGGAAGAAGAATGCTTATGCTTAAAGGGAGAGAGGAATGTTCCTAGGCCTAGGGTGGCCTCCCCCAAACTAAAACTACTCATTGTCCTCAATGAGTGTCTGAGGTGGCACACCCCCAAACTATCCTAGAAGCATCTAGTCTAAGGTAAAACAAAGAGAATTTGAAAGTCCTAGGCATAGGCAGAACATTCTAAAAGAAAATATCACAGCAGCAGAAAATTGAAAAAAACAGACAGGCAAGGACTTACAGCTATGCATGCTGAGCTTTTTAGAGGTTAATTTAAACTATCAAAGGGTGTCCTATGACACTCATCCAGCATGCATTTAGATAAACTATATAAGGTAGTCATGAAAGCAGCAAAAGATAGAATTTAAACAGATCACAGCCTAGCTAAACAGACAGTCCAAAACATGCATTCAGTAATAAAAATTGCGGGTGCCGCAATTATTTCGCAATCAAGTCAGGGTAGATATATCAGTCACTAAGGCCCCTAAGCATGCTTTATCCAGTCATTCGAGCTCGACAAAAATACACCTAAACTATCCTACCTAATCAGCTAGTAGCAGGCTATACTAGGCAATTTAAAAACGTAAAACTAAGCAACTAAAGCAGATCAAAATTTTACTAAAAACAGCATAATTCACATGGTCTATCAGAAAGCAGATTTTTTTTTTATTATTCTAAGGGAACAGCAATACTCCCTTGAGTGCAATTCAAACCAGCACTCAGATGTCTTCATCCTCATCAGGTCTTCGTGGTCGTGGAGGCACCCATGGATTCAGGAGATTCGTGGGGAAGTCAGGGAAGATGCACCCAAGTTGGTCAGCAACTTCCTTGTCCCGTGCCTGCGCGTAAGTGGCCCATTGAGCCATCCTCTTCTGCATATCCATCAGGCAAGCCATGGACAGCGACTGATCAGCAGCCAATCTATCCAACTCGAATTCCATGTTCCCCTTCCTCTTCAGCCTTAAGCCAGCAGGTAGCTCCAAGTGGCCCGTGTAAGCCATCTGCTGCTCCATTCGCTCAATAGGGACTCCTGCAAGAAAACAGAGTTTAGTTATAGTATTAGGGAAAAACAATGGACCCTTACCCTTCTTGGCGCACTCAGTAATGGCAGCAGCACTGACTTCTCCCACGTTGATCGTGAGACCTCTCATTATCGCATATACCAGCAGCGATCTGCTCTGGTTGATGGTGGTCTCATGAGTCACTGGGGACAGTTTCCTTCTCACGAAAGAAAACCAAACAGCCGCCTTAGCTGTAAGGTTGGCACTCATGAGAGTGTGCCTCCCATTGCGTGACACGGTCCAGGATGCCTCAGGCTGTCCAATGGTCCGAATGGCCTCCTCCAAGACAGCATCAGTGGGCTCATCAACAATCCTTGCATAATCTGTATGTTTTTGGCCCTTGAGACCATAGGCTTCGTTGATGGCCTTTGCTGAGAAGTCCACTTCTACCCCTCTGACCACAGACAGGCCATCCTCAGGGCTAAGCACATTGGCGTAGAAATCATACACCATGCTTGTGTAGACTGGATTGGGTGGTCTGCAAAACTCCTCCCATCCGTGGTTTGTAATTCCTGCGCGCAAGAACTGCGGCAGGTCAGCAGGTCTGTCGAGGAAGCCCTTCTCGTGCAGCAACTCCCTCTTCCTCAGCTCAATGTCTCTGGACTCAGCGTCAGAGGACACATACCTCACTGATTGAGGCTCATCTTCAGGGTAAAGCTTGGCCTTCCCTTTGTCTGTTGGTTTGGCTGACTCCGCAACCTCAACCTTGAGTTTCTTGAGCGATGGCTCCGTGCTTTCCTTCTCTGATGAAGGCGCCCTCTTGGCCTTCTTCTTTTTCAGCTTCTTGGACCGTTTGGCCTTGAGAATCTTGGCCTTCTTCTTCTTCTTGAGCTTAGCCTTGATGGTGATCTGCTGGAGGCACGCCCCCAGTGTCTCCTCCATTGAGTCATCCTTCTGTGCAAGACTCTCCGGGCTAGCTTCCCTCATAGGAGAGAAATCCTCCTCTTCCTCACCCTCCCCGCTGCCCTGCGTTGACTCTTGATATTCACCATACGGGAATTCAGGGTCACGTTGTGGGGAAGTGGGTGATGCCTCAGGGCTCTCTTCTGGCGGAGTATGCTCAGAACTCTGCGGTGATGAAGGCAGTTCAGGGCTCTGCTCTGGTGGTGATGGTGAAGAGCTGTGCACTGGTGGTGCAGATGGCAAAGAACTCTTCTTGGCCGAATCGTGGGACACACGATCAGTTTCTTGACTCTCCACAGAGGGAGTCTTTTCTTTGCTCGGTTCTGCGGCCACCGCTAAACTCCATCTGCGCTTCTTGGGTGTGCCTGCTGGTTCAGAGGGTCCAGCAGGTATCTCTGTGACGACCTTCCACTTCTTCTTGCGAATCGGAAGTTTGGGAAGGCGTTCGGTGCGCGCAGCATCAGCCTCAGCCAAGGCAAGCAGTGCATCTCTCGCAGCCGTTTCAGCTTCGTCAGCCTTCTTCTTGGCCGCAGATCTTTCAGCCCTCGTGAGTACCATTTTTGAATCGTGGAGGTTTGGAGAGAAGAATCACAGATGAAGAGAATCGCAGCTTTCTTGGAGTTCAGATACTTGGGAAATCGTATAGATCAACGCGCGTCTCAACGGATATAAAGAAAACGGAAAAATCCCAACGGCTATATTTTTGCGGATCCTGCAAATCCAGCGCAATTCTAGTGACCGTTGGAGATTTTTTCCATTTAAATGTCAATCTTTGCTCAACCGTATCTTTGATTTGGCCCAATATCTTCTTGATTTTTAACGCTGGAGTTAATCTCCTTGATTCCCTCTATTGATTCCCTACAAAAAGAAATAAAATCAACATCAAATTCGCAATTAAAATCATACAAACTTATACACAAATGATAACCGGAAAATCGCAAAAAATAAACTAAGGCATGAGCCTCATGTTGACGAGCACAGCAATCACTCGTCCTCTCTCGTTCTTAATTTCATGCTTCAGTCAAGAGGAAGGCCGAGAGAGTCTTCACATCTCCTTCCTCATAGTAGTGCTTCAACCTTGCACCATTAACCATGAATGGTTGACCTTGCTGCAGGTTCTTTATCTCGATGGCACCATGAACAAACACATTAGTAATCATGAAAGGACCTGACCATCTGGACTTTAGTTTGCCTGGAAACAACCTCAATCGTGAGTTAAATAATAAAACAAGTTGGCCTTTCTTAAAGTCCTTGATCCTAAGTCTACTATCGTGCCAAATCTTGGTCTTTTCCTTATACATTTTGGCATTTTCATAAGACATATGTCTAAGCTCATCAAGCTCATGTAATTGCAGAGACCGCAACGTTCCCGCATCGGTCACGCAATAATTCAACTCTTTTAGTGCCCAAAATGCCTTGATTTCTAACTCGAATGGAAGATGACAAGCTTTACCATACACAAGTCTGTAAGGAGACATACCTAAGGGTGTCTTATATGCAGTCCTATACGCCCAAAGTGCATCCTCGAGTTTAAATGACCAGTCCTTTCTATTAGGTTTGACCACTTTTTCTAGGATGTTCTTAATCTCCCTATTAGAAATTTCAGCCTGACCATTCGAGTGTGGGTGATAGGGAGTGGCTACTCGATGTCTAATGTTATACTTAGCCAACACTCTCTCCATAGCCTTATTAATGAAATGTGTCCCCTCATCACTAATGATAGCACGTGGTGTTCCAAACCTAGTAAAAATGTGCCTATGCAAGAATGTTATGACTGTTTTGGCATCATTATTGGGACATGCTATGGCCTCTACCCACTTGGATACATAGTCTACTGCCACTAATATGTAAAGGTTACCTGAGGATGGGGGAAATGGTCCCATGAAGTCAATGCCCCATACATCAAAGAGCTCCAACTCTAAGATGTAGGTGAGAGGCATTTCATCCTTGCGACTGAGGTTACCTGTCCTTTGGCATTCATCACAGCTGTGGGCATAGTTGTGGGCATCCTTGAAGATTGTTGGCCAATAGTAGCCACTCTGAAATACCTTTGCAGCTGTTCTTTGGCCACCAAAGTGTCCACCATAAGGAGCTGTGTGGCAGTGCTGCAGCACAGACTTCGCCTCAGCAGCTGAAACACACTTCCTTAGCAAGCCGTCAGCACATGTTTTGTAAAGTGTGGGGTCATCCCATATGAATTTCCTTGCTTCATGAAGGAACCTCTTCTTCTCTTGTCCTCCCTTGAAAGCTGGTAGTACCTGTGATGCAAGGAAGTTAGCAATGTCAGCAAACCACGGTTCCTCATCGTTATCACGATAAGTCAATACAAAGACATGTTCATCAATAAAAGCATCAGAAATTGCGGGTTCCGCAATTTTTTCGCAATTATGGTGCAATCTAGAAAGATGATCCGCAACCACATTTTCACTTCCTTTCTTGTCTCTAATGTCTAGATCAAACTCTTGCAGCAGCAGTACCCACCTAATCAACCTAGGCTTAGCATCAGCCTTCCTCATGAGGTACTTTAAGGCAGAATGGTCAGTGTACACTATTGTCCTAGTGCCTACAATATAGTTCCTAAATTTCTCACAAGCAAACACTACAGCTAGCATCTCTTTCTCAGTGGTTGTATAATTACATTGAGCCTCATTAAGTGTTTTACTAGCATAATATACAGGGTGTGTTAACTTGTCAATCTTCTGTCCTAACATAACCCCTACAGCATAGTCACTAGCATCACATAACATCTCAAATGAGAGATCCCAATCTGGCCCTACTATAATAGGTGCTGTGACTAGTGCCTTCTTAAGGGTTTTCCAAGCTACTAAACATTCCTTAGAGAAGATGAATGGCCTATTTAGCTCTAGAAGCTCACACAGAGGCTTGGCTATCTTAGAAAAGTCCTTAATGAACGTTCTGTAGAAGCCAGCATGCCCTAAGAAACTTCTAATGGCCTTGACATTCTGAGGCTCTACCAACTTCTCTATGAT
Source organism: Herpetospermum pedunculosum (assembly GCA_028017165.1). NCBI lineage: Eukaryota > Viridiplantae > Streptophyta > Magnoliopsida > Cucurbitales > Cucurbitaceae > Herpetospermum > Herpetospermum pedunculosum. Next base: position 31,238,087 of record CM051524.1, on the reverse strand, counting down.
TTCTATTTTTGCTCTGTCAACTTCTACACCTGCCCTCGACACTCTATGTCCTAAGACAATCCCTTCATCCACCATGAAATGGCACTTTTCCCAATTTAGGACTAGGTTGGTCTCCTCACACCTAGCCAGGACTTGTCCTAGGTTCTATAGACAGTTTGTAAATGAATCCCCAAAGACTGAGAAATCATCCATGAATATCTCTATCATGGACTCATCCAAATCAGAAAAGATTGCCAACATGCACCTTTGGAATGTTGCCGGTGCATTGCATAAGCCAAAAGGCATTCTGCGAAAGGCAAAAGTTCCAAAAGGGCAAGTGAAGGTAGTCTTCTCTTTATCCTTAGGGTCTATAGTGATCTGGTTATAACCTAAGTAACCGTCTAAGAAGAAGTAGTAGGCTCTACCAGCTATTCTGTCTAACATTTGGTCAATGAATGGTAGAGGGAAGTGGTCTTTTTTAGTTTCTTTATTTAGTTTCCTATAATCCATACATACTCTCCATCCTGTGACAGTCCTAGTTGGAATCAGTTCATTGTTCTCATTGACTACCACAGTCATCCCCCCCTTCTTAGGTACACATTGTATAGGGCTCACCCACTGACTACTAGCTATGGGGAAGATCACACCAACATCTAACCATTTAATTATTTCTTTCTTAACTACCTCTTTCATAGAGGGATTTGTTGCGTGCTCAATGTGTAAAGATAAATATGCAAAAGGGTAGAGAGAGCACTTAGAACATGCAAGCATACATGGTCTTACAGCAAGTAGTGAGTATATTTAATTCGTTTTTTCCACAGAGACTTGTTTTTAGCTATTCGCGAAGTGTGTTTGTTAAGAAAGATGGGATGGATTTGATGGGGTAAAATTGGTTTTTAATTAACTACTTTCTGCTGAATGTATAAAGGAATATGCCATAAACAAATTAAAGTAAAAATCAGGCTTAAAGAACAAAAGATGGAATCAATAAACGAAGAAGAAAACAGCTAGACAGTAAGCAATTTAGCAGAATTGCGAGAACCGCAATTAATCCGCAATTAATTGGCAGCGAAAAACTGGTTAAATGGGTGAATTAAGGGCTACTAATGACTATCCTATAGGCAGTTTATTACGATTATCAAGCTTTGGATCAACTCTCTATACATTAAACTCACTCTATCTCAAGTATCGTCCGATTCCATGCATGAGAGACTCAAGTTTACTCGACTTCAAAGTAAGGTCTTAAGCATCTTGTTAAAACAGGAGTGTTCAGTTTATACTAGGGGAACGCCTATTCCTAGGCCGTTTCCTGATTACCATGGAAGGCTAGCATGATTATACGACTCTGAACTCTTACTCCTTCCAGAGGTTAGGAGTTCTTTGGACAAAATGGATGGCCAATCGAAATTGCCCGTGGGATGAAGCTTACATATAATCAATGTTCGAGTGTTGATCTACCTACTTGACTTACATTTTTTAGCCTATAGTTCTGTCATTAGCATGCCCCTAAATGAATTTAGTTACTCATGGATATATGAAGAACAGAAATATAAGATAAAGTAGACATGCTTAGAAGGGAGAAGTGTGTAAAACAGCAAGCCAAACTCGTAGCAGAATAAGGAATAACTGTGAAATGCAGAAACTTACTTTGATTACTTAAAGTGTTTGAATGACAAAGGAAAGCTTAAACAGAATGAATTCAAGGCAGACAACAACGAAATGCAATAAGTAAATGACTAAGCTAAGAACAACATTGAACAGAAATGGAATTGAGAAGGAAAGAGCAGAAAACAGTAAAGGTGTGCTGGAAATCTTCGTGGCAGTCGCCTCGAATGATGGTGATGAGAATTCAGCCGTGCTTGGATGAATCCAATCGAGAGAGAAGAAGAATCTTCTCTCCTTCCTATCAGATTATCGACTCCAAAAGCTGAGAACCTCACTCCAACAGACGGCAAGGGAAAATCGAGAGAAATGGTGGACTGTGAGAAGACTTCTGCACGTTGAATGATGACTGAACCTCCGACTTTGGCCCCCTTTTATAGTAGTTTGCAGGTGCGATTGGGCCAAGGAGAACCATCAATCTTCAACGTCGTATATCAGAATGGGTGGAGGAGAAAGAACGAATCCCTGAAAAGTCGGATCTAAACAGAAAAATGTCAGCCAACTTACGGTTTTAACTTGAATAATTGCGGCCACCGCAATTATTCCGCAATGCATTCGCAAGGGTTATTTTTTCATTCTTTTCTTCGGTTTTCACCCCTTTTCCTACCTATTGTGCATAAGTCCTATATTAGCTACCTTCTTCTAATTCTCATATTAAAGCATAGGTTTAGGCTAAATGCTCACAAAAACACCTAAATGTGTACATCTTCTTAAGCTAAATGGGTCCTAAATAAGTCACTTTCAGAGACTTAACACACCCCCAAACTTAAGGCTTTGCTTGTCCTCAAGCATACTAAGGACTTACTTAGGCTGCTGTTTCTTCTTCTTTTATCTACTCACTAACTCCCTTATATTCTTGTCTCTAGCAGTGCTGTCCTGTGACACACTTCCAAGTTTAGAACTAGCCTCTTGTCTAGCCTCTTCTGACTTCACCTGCCTACTATACCCACTGCTTTTGTTGACCCCCTACTACTGATCTAACTACTTCTATGATATCATGCTACTATCCCTAAGGTTTCAAATTCTACCAAGCTTTACTCCAGACTCAGTACATGCTTCCAGCTTATTTTTAATGTGTCTAGGATTCCTTAGAGTCATGCCAGTCTTAGTATTAACAGTGACAGTGGTACTTTATAGAGAACAACCTAAACCCTGGCATTACTACATTGGATAAACATTCATCTCCCTAGACAAACCTAAAAGCTACAACCTTGTGCTTAGCTCATTAAGGATCAGAGTTCTTTTTCATAGGACATCTAAGCCACAAGATTATAACTCCCAAGCACACATTCTTCTTCCCCTATTTCTCTTTTTTCTTTCTTTTTTACTTAGGTGGAGTCTCCCCTTGGTTTGCCTTTTGATGCAATGCCACTTGTGGTTTACACACTTGGCACTGATTACTCAGCAACTTGAGAAAGACTCCCCTCTTTATTCTATTTTTCACTTTTTCTATTTATCACAAAATTTTTTTTTTTTTTTTAGGAGAAGAAGAATGCTTATGTCTTAAGGAAGAGAGGAATGTTCCTAGGCCTAGGGTGGCCTCCCCCAAACTTCAACTACTCATTGTCCCCAATGAGTGTTTGAGGTGGCACACCCCCAAACTTGTCCTAGAAGCATCTAGTCTAAAGTAAAACAAAGAGAATCTAAACATCCTAGGCATAGGCAAAACATTCTAGAAGCAACTATCCCAGCAGCAGAAAATTTGAACATAACAGACAGGTTGAAGGACTTATGGTTTATGCATGCTGAGCACTATTCAGAGGCAAATTTAAACTATCAAAAGGTGTCCTATGACACTCATCCAGCATGCTTCAAGATCAGCTATATAAGGTAGTCATGCTAGCAGCAAAAGATAGAATTTAACAGATCACAGCCTAACTAAACGGGCAGTAAAAAACATGCAATCAGTCACAAAAATTGCGGGAACCGCAATTATTTCGCAATACAATCTGGGCAGATTTAACATTAACTCAGGCCTCTAGCATGCTTTTTCCCGTTACTCATGCATCCTAAAAATAAAACTAAACTATCCTACCTAATCAACTAACATCAGACTATCCTAAGCAAAAGGAAAAACATAAAACTAAACATCCAAAACAGATCAAAACTTAACCACAAAACAGCATAATATACATGAATCTATCAAAAAAAACAGGAAAATTGTCTTTGTTTCTTTCGGGATCAGTAATACTCCCTCTAGTGCTCTTCAAACCAGCACTCAATTCTCATTATCTTCATCTGGTTGCCTTGGTCGTGGGGCCACCCATGGAGTTAGGAGGTTGGTGGGGAAGTCCGGGAAGGTGCATCCCAACTGGTCTGCAACCTCTTTGTCCCTCGCCTGCGCATAGTTGGCCCATTGAGCCATTCTTCTCTGCAGGTCCATCAAACAGGCCATGGATAGGGACTGCTCAGCAGCCAACCTATCCAACTCAAACTCCATATTGCCCTTCCTTCTCAGCCGTAGGTGTGCAGGCAACTCCAGATGGCCTGTGTAGGGCAGCTGCTGCTCCAAGCGCTCGGTAGGAACTCCTGCAAGCAAGCATAACTTTGTTATGATGTTGGGGAAAAATAATGGCCCCTTACCCTTTTTAGCACACTCGGCGATGGCAGCATTGATGACTTCTCCCACGTTGATCGTGAGACCTCTCATGATAGCATAAACCAGCAGCGGACGGCTCTGGTTAATGGTAGTCTCATGCGTCACCGGGGAGAGTCTTCTTCTGACGAAAGAGAACCACACAGCTGCCTTAGCCGTGAGGTTGGCACTCATGAGCGTGTGCCGCCCATTGCGTGAGACTGTCCAGGAGGCCTCAGGCTGGCCAATGGTGCGGATGGCTTCTTCTAGCACAGCCTCAGTCGGCTCATCCACTATCCGTGCATAGTCTGTGTGAGGCTGGCCCCTTAGACCGAATGCTTCATTGATGGCCTTAGCAGAGAAGTCCACTTCTACCCCTCTGACCACAGACAGGCCATCCTCAGGGCTGAGCACGTTCGCATAGAAGTCATACACCATGCTTGTGTATGCTGGATTGGGAGGTCGACAGAATTCCTCCCAGCCATGGTTGATCACCCCTGCGCGCAAGAACTGCGGCAGGTCAGCTAGGCGATCAAGGAACCCCTTCTCGTGCAACAGGTCCCTTTTCCTCAGCTCCACGCCCCTTGATTCAGCATCAGACGAGACATATCTCACTGATGGAGGTTCATCTTCGGGGTAGAGTTTAGCCTTCCCCTTATCAGCTGGCTTGGAAGATTCAGCAGCCTCCACCTTGAGGCGCTTGAGCGAAGGCTCAGTACTGTCTTCTTCTGCTGAAGGCACTCGCTTGGCCTTCTTCTTCTTCAGTTTCTTGGCTTTCTTGGCTTTCTTGGCCTCCTTGTTGGCCTTCTTCTTGGCCTTCTGCCTCGCCTGGAGTTGTGGGAAACAGGCCCCCAACGTCTCCTCCATAGAATCATCAGCAGGCGTTTGCTGTGCAGGCTCATCAGGGCTGTCTTCTCTCATGGGAGAGAAGACGTCTTCTTCTTCTGCCTCTCCACTGCCTTGCGTGGATTCTTGGTAATCCCCATAAGGGAATTCCGGATCAGGCCGTGGAGAGTTGTGCTCTGCTGACGGGGTATGCGCAGAACTCCATGGTGAAGACGGCAGCTCAGGACTCTGCACATCCGCAGGTGGTAGATCAGCACTCTGAGGCGCTGGAGATGACTCGGCGCTCGGCACTGGTTCAGATGGCAGGGGGCTGCGCACAGGTGATTCAGACGGCAGAGGGCTGCGCACAGGTGATGCAGACGGCGTCGCACCTTCTTTAGCTGACTCGTGGGATGCACGATCAGATTCTTGACTCGCCACAGAGGGAGTCTTGGATTTGCTTGGTCCGGCGGCAGTCTTGACAGTCCACCGGCGCTTCGTGGGCGTGCCCATTGGTTCAGATGGGCCAGCAGGAATCTCAGTGACCACTCTCCACTTCTTCCTACGAATAGGAAGCTTGCCAAGACGGCCAGTGCGTACAGCACCCTGATCAGCAAGGGTGAGAAGCGCTTCCCTCGCAGCCGCTTCAGCTGCGTCGTCGGCCTTCTTCTTGGCGGCGGATCTCTCAGCCCTAGTGGAAACCATGGTCGAATCTTGGAGGTTTGGAGAGAGAGATCAAAGGTGGAGAGAATCGCAGAAATCTTGGAGAGCAAAGAATGAGAAGATCGTATCAAACGGGCGCCTTCTAACGGCTATAAAAGCAACGGATGAAATCCCAACGGCTCTTTTTGCGGAGTCAGCAATATTTTCGCAATTCTAGGGACAAGATTTCATACAAAATCCAAACTTTGATCGCCCGTATCTTTCAATTGGCCCAACCGATTCTTGATTTTTAAAGTGCGATTTACTCCCCTTGATTCCCTCTTTCGATTCCCTACAAAAACAAACAAAACAAACATTAAATACGTAATTAAAATTACACCACAAAACGTACAAACGATCATCGATAAAAACAGAAAAAAAAATAAACTAAGGCATTGGCCTTGACTAAACGAGCACAGGAACCACTCGTTCTCTCTCGTTTCTAACTTCATGCTTCATGTAGGAGGAAGGCTGAGAGAGTCTTTACATCCCCCTCCTCATAGTAGTGCTTCAACCTAGCACCATTGACCATAAATGGCTGTCCTTGCTGTAAGTTTTTAATCTCTATGGCACCATGAACAAAGACATTAGTAATAATAAATGGACCGGACCATCTAGACTTTAATTTGCCTGGAAAGAGCTTTAAGCGTGAGTTAAATAATAATACAAGTTGGCCTTTCTTAAAATCTTTGATCCTGAGTCTACTGTCATGCCATATTTTTGTCTTTTCTTTGTACATCTTGGCATTCTCATAGGCCATGTGCCTAAGCTCATCAAGTTCATGCAGCTGTAAAGATCTTAATGTCCCTGCATCCTTCACACAAAAATTTAATTCTTTCATGGCCCAAAATGCCTTGTTTTCTAACTCAAGTGGCAAGTGACAAGCCTTGCCATATACCAACCTATAGGGAGACATGCCTAGAGGTGTCTTATATGCTGTTCTATAAGCCCAAAGTGCATCCTCAAGCTTGAAAGACCAGTCCTTCCTATTAGGCTTAACTACCTTCTCTAGAATGTTCTTTATCTCCCTATTGGAAATCTCAGCTTGGCCATTTGAATGTGGGTGGTAGGGAGTAGCTACCCTATGTCTGATGTTATACTTAGCCAATATTTTCTCCATAGCCTTATTAATGAAATGTGACCCCTCATCACTAATGATAGCACGAGGAGTCCCAAATCTAGTGAAAATGTGTCTATGCAAGAAATTAGTGACTGTCTTAGCATCATTATTAGGACATGCCTTAGCTTCTACCCACTTTGACACGTAGTCTACTGCTACCAGAATATACAAGTTACCTGATGATGGAGGGAAGGGTCCCATGAAATCAATGCCCCATACATCAAAGAGCTCCAACTCTAAGATGTAGGTGAGGGGCATCTCATCCTTACGACTGAGGTTACCTGTCCTTTGGCACTCGTCACAGTTGTGGGCATAGTTGTGGGCGTCCTTAAAAATTGTTGGCCAGTAGTAGCCACTCTGAAATACCTTGGCAGCTGTTCTTTGACCACCAAAGTGCCCACCGTAAGGAGATGAATGACAGTGCTGTAGCACAGACTTCGCTTCAGCAGCTGTAACACACTTCCTCAACAACCCATCAGCACAGGTCCTGTAAAGTATGGGGTCATCCCAGATGAATTTCCTTGCTTCATGGAGGAACCTCTTCTTCTCTTGTCCTCCCTTGAACACTGGTAATACCTGTGCTGCACGGAAGTTAGCAATGTCAGCGAACCAAGGTTCCTCATCGTTATCACGATGAGTTAAAGCAAAGATATGTTCATCTATAAAAGCATCAGAAATTGCGGGGTCCGCAATTTTTTCGCAATTGTGCTGCAATCGAGACAGGTGATCTGCAACCACGTTTTCACATCCCTTCTTGTCCCGAATGTCCAAATCGAATTCCTGCAGCAATAACACCCATCTAATTAGTCTAGGCTTAGCATCAGCCTTTCTCATTAGATATTTTAAAGCAGAATGGTCAGTATATACAATGGTCCTAGTTCCTACAATATAGTTCCTAAATTTTTCACAAGCAAATACTACAGCAAGCATCTCTTTCTCTGTAGTTGTATAGTTACATTGGGCCTCATTCAAGGTCTTACTAGCATAATAGACAGGATGTGTGAGCTTGTCAATCTTCTGTCCTAACATGACTCCTACAGCATAGTCACTGGCATCACATAGCATCTCAAATGGGAGATCCCAATTTGGTCCTACTATGATTGGTGCTGTGACCAGTGCTTCCTTAAGGGTTTTCCAAGCTACTACACATTCCGTAGAGAAGATGAATGGCCTACCTAGCTCTAGTAGCTCACATAGAGGCTTGGCTATCTTAGAAAAGTCCTTGATGAACCTTCTATAGAAGCCAGCATGCCCTAAGAAACTCCTAATAGCCTTGACATTTTGGGGCTCTACCAACTTCTCTATGACCTCTATTTTCGCCCTATCCACTTCTACACCCGCCCTTGACACTCGATGTCCTAAGACAATCCCTTCATCTACCATAAAATGGCACTTTTCCCAATTCAGGACTAGGTTAGTCTCCTCACACCTAGTCAGGACTTGTCCTAGGTTTTCTAGACAGGTTTTAAATGAATCCCCAAAGACTGAGAAGTCATCCATGAATATTTCTATCATGGACTCATCCAACTCAGAGAAGATTGCCATCATGCACCTCTGGAAAGTTGCCGGTGCATTGCATAAGCCAAAAGGCATTCTGCGGAAGGCAAACGTTCCAAAAGGGCAAGTGAAGGTGGTCTTCTCTTGATCCTTAGGGTCTATAGTTATTTGATTGTAGCCTGAATAGCCATCTAGGAAACAGTAGTAGGCTCTACCAGCTATTCTGTCTAGCATCTGGTCAATAAACGGTATGGGGAAGTGGTCTTTTTTAGTTTCTTTATTTAGTTTTCTGTAATCCATACATACCCTCCACCCTGTGACAGTCCTTGTTGGAATTAGTTCGTTATTCTCATTGACTACCACAGTTATTCCCCCCTTTTTAGGTACACACTGGATGGGGCTCACCCACTGACTACTCGCTATGGGGAAAATTACTCCTGCATCTAACCACTTTATTATTTCTTTCTTCACTACCTCTTTCATAGAGGGGTTTAACCTACGCTGGTGATCTACCCTAGGTGTGTGCTCTTCCTCTAATATAATTTTGTGCATGCAATAGGAAGGGCTAATGCCTCGAATATCAGCAATAGACCATGCTATAGCCTTCCTATGTTGCTTAAGCAGTAAAATTAAATCAACCTCATGCTGTTCACTTAGCTTAGAAGAAATAATTACAGGCAGTGTGTCATTATCTCCTAGATATGCATATTTGAGGTGAGTAGGTAGTGGTTTTAGTTCTAAAACAGGTGGATGCTCAATGGAGGGCTTCAGAGGGTTAATAATTCTATCAGTTAAGTCTATAGTCATACATACATGCTGAGGGTTATTTACAGGCATGTTCATTATGTCAGCTACATTTAGATCATCTATATCTATTTGTACATATTCACTAGCATGCTTGGTTAATAATACATGCTCTAATTGTTCTTCCATTAGTGAGTCAACAACATCCATGCTCGCACAAGACTCAGAATCAGAGGGATATTTTAAAGCTTTGTAAACACTAAATTTTACCTCTTCATCATGAACTCTCATAGTTAACTCACCTTTTTGCACATCTATTAGTGCCCTACCTGTGGCTAGAAATGGCCTACCTAGCAGGATGGGTACCTCCTTGTCTGCCTCATAGTCCAGGACAATGAAATCTGCAAGGAAAATGAATTTGTCAACTTTAACTAGAATATCCTCAATCTTACCTTCTGGATATGCGATGGATCTGTCTGCTAGTTGTAAAGTGACAGTAGTTGGACGTGCTTCTCCTATTCCCAACTGACGGAATAGGGACAGGGGCATGAGATTTATGCTGGCGCCCAGGTCACAAAGCGCTCTGCCCACATGCTTGCCTCCAAGTTCTACAGGTAAGGTGAAGGAACCAGGATCCTTCTCCTTCTTGGGCAGCTTGTTTTGGAGGATGGCACTGCACTCCTCGGTGAGGTTTACTGTTTCAAACTCACCAATTATCTTTTTGTTAGTAATGATATCCTTCAAAAACTTTACATATGAAGGCATAGACTGTAAAACCTCTACAAAAGGAATATTCACATGCACTTGCTTAAGTATTTCTAAAAATTTATTAAAATGAACTTCCTGTTCCTGCTTCTTCTTCAGTCTTCGAGGATAAGGAGGTGGTGGCACATAAGCAGGCACGTCAGGGCGCTTTAAGATAGGTGGAGGCCTTGGAATTTCTTCTACGTCCTCTACAATTGGCTCTAGCCTGGCTCCTGATGTGCTAGTTGGTGGTGGACCTTGGCTTGGCAGAGACTCCAGTGGAGCACTAGACTCAGTGTTCTCTACTCTCTTTGGTGTGTCTTTTGTAATGCTCACCAATGGTCTTCCACTCCTAAGTTCAATTGCTTGAACTTGTTCTTTGCCATCTCTCCTTGGTATCTCGGTGTCAGCAGGGAGTCTACCTTGGGGCCTACTTTTAAGTTCATTGGCTAACTGGCCTATTTGGTTTTCCAGGCTCCTAAGGGTAGCTTGCTGGCTCTGAAGAGTAGCATCATTTTTAGCTATATACTCCTTGAGTAGGTTTTCTACAGAAGATCCTACAGGTTGATTATAAGGTTTTTGGTACATTGACTGGTTATGTTGGGGAGTGAAACCAGGTGTTCCACTCGGCCTTGGTTGGTTAGGATTTTGGTTAGTGTTTTGTTGGCCACCCCATGACAGGTTAGGGTGGTTTTTCCAACCAGGATTATAGGTTTGTGAGTAGGGGTTATTCCTTGGCTGCTGCTGGCTTCCTACATAGCAGACCGAGGATGGATTCCCAGGACAGTATTCATAAGGGTGTCCTTCTGTTAAGTCTCTGAAAGTGACTTATTTAGGACCCATTTAGCTTAAGAAGATGTACACATTTAGGTGTTTTTATTAGCATTTAGCCTAAACCTATGCTTTAATATGAGAATTAGAAGAAGGTGGCTAATTTAGGACTTATGCACAATAGGTAGAAAAAGGGGTGAAAACCGAAGAAAAGAATGAAAAAATAACCCTTGCGAATGCATTGCGGAATAATTGCGGTGGCCGCAATTATTCAAGTTAAAACCGTAAGTTGGCTGACATTTTTCTGTTTAGATCCGACTTTTCAGGGATTCGTTCTTTCTCCTCCACCCATTCTGATATACGACGTTGAAGATTGATGGTTCTCCTTGGCCCAATCGCACCTGCAAACTACTATAAAAGGGGGCCAAAGTCGGAGGTTCAGTAATCATTCAACGCACAGAAGTCTTTCTGCAGTCCACCCTTTCCACTGTTTTTCCTTTGCCGTCTGTTGGAGTGAGAGTCTAGGCTTTTGGAATCGATAATCTGACAGGAAGGAGAGAAGATTCTTCTTCTCTCTCGATTGGATTCATCCAAGCACGGCTGAATTCTCATCACCTTCATTCGAGGCGACTGCCACGAAGATTTCCAGCAACCTTTACTGTTTTCTGCACTTTTCTTCTCATTTCCATTACTGATCATTGTTGTCTTAGTTTAGTCATTTCAATCATTGTATTTCGTTGTTGTCTGCCTTGAATTCATTCTGTTTAAGCTTTCCTTTGTCATTCAAGCACTTTAAGTAATCAAAGTAAGTTTCTGCATTTCACAGTTATTTCTTATTCTGCTACGAGTTTGGCTTGCTGTTTTACACACTTTTCCCTTCTAAGCATGTCTACTTTATCTTATATTTCTGTTCTTCATATATCCATGAGTAACTAAATTCACTTAGGGGCATGCTAATGACAGAACTATAGGCTAAAAAAACGTAAGTCAAGTAGGTAGATCAACACTCGAACATTGATTATATGTAAGCTTCATCCCACGGGCAATTTCGATTGGCCATCCATTTTGTCCAAAGAACTCCTAACCTCTGGAAGGAGTAAGAGTTCAGAGTCGTATAATCATGCTAGCCTTTCATGGTAATCAGGAAACGGCCTAGGAATAGGCGTTTCCCTAGTATAAACTGAACACTCCTGCTTTAACAAGATGCTTAAGACCTTACTTTGAAGTCGAGTAAACTTGAGTCTCTCATGCATGGAATCGGACGATACTTGAGATAGAGTGAGTTTAATGTGTAGAGAGTTGATCCAAAGCTTGATAATCGTAATAAACTGCCTATAGGATAGTCATTAGTAGCCCTTAATTCACCCATTTAACCAGTTTCGCTGCCATTTAATTGCGGATTAATTGCGGCTCTCGCAATTCTGCTAAATTGCTTACTGTCTAGCTGTTTTCTTCTTCGTTTATTGATTCCATCTCTTGTTCTTTAAGCCTGATTTTTACTTTAATTTGTTTATGGCATATTCCTTTATACATTCAGCAGAAAGTAGTTAATTAAAAACCAATTTTATCCCATCAAATCCATCCCATCTTTCTTAACAAACACACTTCGCGAATAGCTAAAAACAAGTCTCTGTGGAAAAAACGAATTAAATATACTCATTACTTGCTGTAAGACCATGTATGCTTGCATGTTCTAAGTGCTCTCTCTACCCTTTTGCATATTTATCTTTACACATTGAGCACGCAACAAGTTTTTGGCGCCGCTGCCGGGGACTTATTTTTAAGTGAAAACGAAGTTGTTAAGTTTAAGAAAACCAAGTCTATCATTGAGTGAAACTAATCTGTTTCATTTCTTTTGCAGGTGCTATTAAGGTAGTTTATGAGTGAGCGTTCACATAGTAATTTAGAGTTCGATCCTGAACCTGAAAGATCACTCCGAGCTAGAAATAAAGCAAAGAAACGCCTCTTTAAACAACCTCCTATACCTCAAATCTTACCTGAAAACAAAGAAATGGGCGATTTAGTTCCAAATCCGGCACCTGCCGTTCGCAACCCCATAGAAATAGCGAATGACAAGAATAGTGCCATTCTTTCATATCTAGTACCTATGCCTGGGGAGCTGAACCCCAGCATAATCCGTCCTGAAATCACTGCTCACTCCTTTGAGTTAAAGCCAGTGATGTTCCAAATGTTGTCCACTGTGGGACAATTCTTTGGAATAGAAAACGAGGACCCCCACAACCATCTTAGGAACTTCTTAGGAGTTAGTGACACCTTCCTAATCCCTGGAGTTTCCCAAGAGGCCCTTAGGCTATATCTTTTCCCTTATTCTTTGAGGGACAAAGCCAAAACATGGTTGAACTCGTTACCCTCAGGATCTGTTCGCAATTGGACAGATCTAGCAGAAAAATTCCTAGTCAAATACTTCCCACCTGATAGGAATTCTACTTTCCGTGATGACATAGTCAAATTCAAACAAGCTCCAAGTGAATCTCTTCACGAAGCTTGGACTAGATTTAAAGATCTTCTCGTTAAATGTCCACACCATGGCATTCCATGGTGTATTCAAATAGAAGTTTTCTTTAAAGGATGCAACCCCAGCACCAGACAAGTCTTAAATTCGTCTGCTGGAGGTTCCATGTTGTCCAAGAGTTACAACGAAGCTTATGAGATCTTGGAGAAGATCTCAGCATCTCACTGCAGATGGTCAGATGATCCTGTAGAGCCAACTAGAGCTCAAGACAAGGATGCTCTAAGCGCCATGAGCACCCAAATAAATGCCCTGACCAACTTAGTTAAGCAAATGGCTCAGGCCAATCTCCAAACCAGTGCCAATACCGCCACAGCCATGTCAATGGGCACTCAACCAAGTCAAGGCGAGGCACCAATCTGTGGATTCTGTGGGGAAGGACACCCTTATGAATACTGTCCTGGGAATCCATCCTCGGTCTGCTATGTAGGAAGCCAGCAGCAGCCAAGGAATAACCCCTACTCACAAACCTATAATCCTGGTTGGAGAAACCACCCTAACCTGTCATGGGGTGGCCAACAAAACACTAACCAAAATCCTAACCAACCAAGGCCGAGTGGAACACCTGGTTTCACTCCCCAACATAACCAGTCAATGTACCAAAAACCTTATAATCAACCTGTAGGATCTTCTGTAGAAAACCTACTCAAGGAGTATATAGCTAAAAATGATGCTACTCTTCAGAGCCAGCAAGCTACCCTTAGGAGCCTGGAAAACCAAATAGGCCAGTTAGCCAATGAACTTAAAAGTAGGCCCCAAGGTAGACTCCCTGCTGATACCGAGGTACCAAGGAGAGATGGCAAAGAACAAGTTCAAGCAATTGAACTTAGGAGTGGAAGACCTTTGGTGAGCATTACAAAAGACACACCAAAGAGAGTAGAGAACACTGAGTCTAGTGCTCCACTGGAGTCTCTGCCCAGCCAAGGTCCACCACCAACTAGCACATCAGGAGCTAGGTTAGAGCCAATTGTAGAGGACGTAGAAGAAATTCCAAGGCCTCCACCGATCCTAAAGCGTCCTGACGTGCCTGCTTATGTGCCACCACCTCCTTATCCTCGAAGACTGAAGAAGAAGCAGGAACAGGAAGTTCATTTTAATAAATTCTTAGAAATACTTAAGCAAGTGCATGTGAACATTCCTTTTGTAGAGGTTTTACAGTCTATGCCTTCATATGTAAAGTTTTTGAAGGATATCATTACTAACAAAAAGATAATTGGTGAGTTTGAAACAGTAAACCTCACCGAGGAGTGCAGTGCCATCTTCCAGAACAAGCTGCCCAAGAAGGAGAAGGTTCCTGGTTCCTTCACCTTACCTGTAGAACTTGGAGGCAAGCATGTGGGCAGAGCGCTTTGTGACCTGGGCGCCAGCATAAATCTCATGCCCCTGTCCCTATTCCGTCAGTTGGGAATAGGAGAAGCACGTCCAACTACTGTCACTTTACAGCTAGCAGACAGATCCATCGCATATCCAGAAGGTAAGATTGAGGATATTCTAGTTAAAGTTGACAAATTCATTTTCCTTGCAGATTTCATTGTCCTGGACTATGAGGCAGACAAGGAGGTACCCATCCTGCTAGGTAGGCCATTTCTAGCCACAGGTAGGGCACTAATAGATGTGCAAAAAGGTGAGTTAACTATGAGAGTTCATGATGAAGAGGTAAAATTTAGTGTTTACAAAGCTTTAAAATACCCCTCTGATTCTGAGTCTTGTGCTAGCATGGATGTTATTGACTCACTTATGGAAGAACAATTAGAGCATGTCTTATTAACCGAGCATGCTAGTGAATATGTACAAATAGATGTAGATGATCTAAATGTAGCTGACATAATGAACATGCCTGTAAATGACCCTCAGCATGTATGTATGACTATAGATTTAACTGATAGAATTATTAACCCTCTGAAGCCCTCCATTGAGCATCCACCTGTTTTAGAACTAAAACCACTACCTACTCACCTCAAATATGCATATCTAGGAGAGAATGACACACTGCCTGTAATTATTTCTTCTAAGCTAAGTGCACAGCATGAGGTTGATTTAATTTTACTGCTTAAGCAACATAGGAAGGCTATAGCATGGTCTATTGCTGATATTCGAGGCATTAGCCCTTCCTATTGCATGCACAAAATTATTCTAGAGGAAGAACACACACCTAGGGTAGATCACCAGCGTAGGTTAAACCCCTCTATGAAAGAGGTAGTGAAGAAAGAAATAATAAAGTGGTTAGATGCAGGAGTAATTTTCCCCATAGCTAGTAGCCAGTGGGTGAGCCCCATCCAATGTGTACCTAAAAAGGGGGGGATAACTGTGGTAGTCAATGAGAACAACGAACTGATTCCAACAAGGACTGTCACAGGGTGGAGGGTATGTATGGATTACAGAAAACTAAATAAGGAGACTAAAAAGGATCACTTCCCCATACCGTTTATTGACCAGATGCTAGACAGAATAGCTGGTAGAGCCTACTACTGTTTCCTAGATGGCTATTCAGGCTACAATCAAATAACTATAGACCCTAAGGATCAAGAGAAAACCACCTTCACTTGCCCTTTTGGAACGTTTGCCTTCCGCAGAATGCCTTTTGGCTTATGCAATGCACCGGCAACTTTCCAAAGGTGCATGATGGCAATCTTCTCTGAGTTGGATGAGTCCATGATAGAAATATTCATGGATGACTTCTCAGTCTTTGGGGATTCATTTAAAACCTGTCTAGAAAACCTAGGACAAGTCCTGACTAGGTGTGAGGAGACTAACCTAGTCCTGAATTGGGAAAAATGCCATTTTATGGTAGATGAAGGGATTGTCTTAGGACATCGAGTGTCAAGGGCGGGTGTAGAAGTGGATAGGGCGAAAATAGAGGTCATAGAGAAGTTGGTAGAGCCCCAAAATGTCAAGGCTATTAGGAGTTTCTTAGGGCATGCTGGCTTCTATAGAAGGTTCATCAAGGACTTTTCTAAGATAGCCAAGCCTCTATGTGAGCTTCTAGAGCTAGGTAGGCCATTTATCTTCTCTAAGGAGTGTGTAGTAGCTTGGAAAACCCTTAAGGAAGCACTGGTCACAGCACCAATCATAGTAGGACCAAATTGGGATCTCCCATTTGAGATGCTATGTGATGCCAGTGACTATGCTGTAGGAGTCATGTTAGGACAGAAGATTGACAAGCTCACACATCCTGTATATTATGCGAGTAAGACCTTGAATGAGGCCCAATGTAACTATACAACTACAGAGAAAGAGATGCTTGCTGTAGTATTTGCTTGTGAAAAATTTAGGAACTATATTGTAGGAACTAGGACCATTGTATATACTGACCATTCTGCTTTAAAATATCTAATGAGAAAGGCTGATGCTAAGCCTAGACTAATTAGATGGGTGTTATTGCTGCAGGAATTCGATTTGGACATTCGGGACAAGAAGGGATGTGAAAACGTGGTTGCAGATCACCTGTCTCGATTGCAGCACAATTGCGAAAAAATTGCGGACCCCGCAATTACTGATGCTTTTATAGATGAACATATCTTTGCTTTGACTCATCGTGATAACGATGAGGAACCTTGGTTCGCTGACATTGCTAACTTCCGTGCATCACAGGTATTACCAGTGTTCAAGGGAGGACAAGAGAAGAAGAGGTTCCTCCATGAGGCAAGGAAATTCATCTGGGATGACCCCATACTTTACAGGACCTGTGCTGATGGGTTGTTGAGGAAATGTGTTTCAGCGGCTGAAGCGAAGTCTGTGCTGCAGCACTGTCATTCATCTCCTTACGGTGGGCACTTTGGTGGTCAAAGAACAGCTGCCAAGGTATTTCAGAGTGGCTACTACTGGCCAACAATCTTTAAGGACGCCCACAACTATGCCCACAACTGTGACGAGTGCCAAAGGACAGGTAACCTCAGTCGTAAGGATGAGATGCCCCTCACCTACATCTTGGAGTTAGAACTCTTTGATGTATGGGGCATTGATTTCATGGGACCCTTCCCTCCATCATCAGGTAACTTGTACATTCTAGTAGCAGTAGACTACGTGTCAAAGTGGGTAGAAGCTAAGGCATGTCCTAATAATGATGCTAAGACAGTCACTAATTTCTTGCATAGGCACATTTTCACTAGATTTGGGACTCCTCGTGCTATCATTAGTGATGAGGGGTCACATTTCATTAATAAGGCTATGGAGAAGTTATTGGCTAAGTATAACATCAGACATAGGGTAGCTACTCCCTATCACCCACACTCAAATGGCCAAGCTGAGATTTCCAATAGGGAGATTAAGAACATCCTAGAAAAGGTAGTCAAACCAAATAGACAAGACTGGTCTTTCAAGCTTGAGGATGCACTTTGGGCTTATAGAACAGCATATAAGACACCTCTAGGAATGTCTCCCTATAGGTTGGTATATGGCAAGGCTTGCCACTTGCCACTTGAGTTGGAGAACAAGGCATTTTGGGCCATGAAAGAATTAAATTTTTGTGTGAAGGATGCAGGGACACTAAGATCTTTACAGCTACATGAACTTGATGAGCTTAGGCACATGGCCTATGAGAATGCCAAGATGTACAAAGAAAAGACAAAAATATGGCATGACAGTAGACTTAGGATCAAAGACTTTAAGAAGGGCCAACTTGTATTGCTATTTAATTCACGATTAAAGCTATTTCCAGGCAAATTAAAGTCTAGATGGTCAGGTCCCTTTATTATTACTAATGTCTTTGTTCATGGTGCCATAGAGATTAAAAACTTGCAGCAAGGACAGCCATTTATGGTCAATGGTGCTAGGTTGAAGCACTACTATGAGGAAGGGGATGTAAAGACTCTCTCGGCCTTCCTTTTGACTGAAGCATGACAAAGAGAACGAGAGAGAACGAGTGGTTACTGTGCTCGTTTAGTCAAGGCCCATGCCTTAGTTTATTTTTTCTGTTTTTATCGATGATCGTTTGTATGTTTTGTAGCGTGATTTTAATTGTGTATTTAATGTTTGTTTTGTTTGTTTTTGTAGGGAATCGAAAGAGGGGATCAAGGGGAGTAAATCGCACTTTAAATATCAAGAATCGGTTGGGCCAATTGAAAGATACGGGCGATCAAAGTTTGGATTTTGTATGAAATCTTGTCCCCAGAATTGCGAAAATATTGCTGACTCCGCAAAAAGAGCCGTTGGGATTTCATCCGTTGCTTTTATAGCCGTTAGAGGGCGCCCGTTTGATACGATCTTCCCATTCTTTGCTCTCCAAGATTTCTGCGATTTTCTCAACCTTTGATCTCTCTCTCCAAACCTCCAAGATTCGACCATGGTTTCCACTAGGGCTGAGAGATCCGCCGCCAAGAAGAAGGCCGAAGACGCAGCTGAAGCGGCTGCGAGGGAAGCGCTTCTCACCCTTGCTGATCAGGGTGCTGTACGCACTGGCCGTCTTGGCAAGCTTCCTATTCGTAGGAAGAAGTGGAGGGTGGTAACTGAAATCCCTGCTGGCCCATCTGAGCCGGTGGGTACGCCCACGAAGCGCCGGTGGACTGTCAAGACTGCCGCCGGACCAAGCAAATCCAAGACTCCCTCTGTGGCGAGTCAAGAATCTGATCGTGCATCCCACGAGTCAGATAAAGAAGGTGCGACGCCGTCTGCATCACCTGTGCGCAGCCCTCTGCCGTCTGAATCACCTGTGCGCAGCCCCCTGCCATCTGAACCAGTGCCAAGCACCGAATCAGCACCGCCTGCGCAGAGCGCCGAGTCATCTCCAGCACCTCAGAGTGCTGATCTACCACCTGCGGCTGTGCAGAGTCCTGAGTTGCCGTCCTCACCATGGAGTTCTGCGAATACCCCATCAGCAGAGCACAAGTCTCCACGGCCTGATCCGGAATTCCCTTATGGGGATTACCAAGAATCCACGCAAGGCAGTGGAGAGGCAGAAGAAGAAGAAGTCTTCTCTCCCATGAGAGAAGACAGCCCTGATGAGCCTGCACAGCAAACGCCTGCTGATGATTCTATGGAGGAGACGCTGGGGGCCTGTTTCCCACAACTCCAGGCGAGGCAGAAGGCCAAGAAGAAGGCCAACAAGGAAGCCAAGAAAGCCAAGAAACTGAAGAAGAAGAAGGCCAAGCGAGTGCCTTCGGCAGAAGAAGACAGTGCTGAGCCTTCGCTCAAACGCCTCAAGGTGGAGGCTGCTGAATCTTCCAAGCCTACTGATAAGGGGAAGGCTAAACTCTACCCCGAAGATGAACCTCCATCAGTGAGATATGTCTCGTCTGATGCTGAATCAAGGGGCGTGGAGCTGAGGAAAAGGGACCTGTTGCACGAGAAGGGGTTCCTTGATCGCCTAGCTGATCTGCCGCAGTTCTTGCGCGCAGGGGTGATCAACCATGGCTGGGAGGAATTCTGCCGACCTCCCAACCCAGCATACACGAGCATGGTCTATGACTTTTATGCTAACGTGCTCAGCCCTGAGGATGGCCTGTCTGTGGTCAGAGGGGTAGAAGTGGACTTCTCTGCTAAGGCCATCAATGAAGCATTCGGTCTAAGGGGCCAGCCCCACACAGATTACGCCCGGATAGTTGATGAGCCGACCGAGGCTGTGTTGGAAGAAGCCATCCGCACCATTGGCCAGCCTGAGGCCTCCTGGACAGTCTCACGCAATGGGCGGCACACGCTCATGAGTGCCAACCTCACGGCAAAGGCAGCTGTGTGGTTTTCATTCGTGAGAAGAAGACTCTCCCCGGTGACGCATGAGACCACCATTAACCAGAGCCGTTCGCTGCTGGTTTATGCTATCATGAGAGGTCTCACGATCAACGTGGGAGAAGTCATCAATGCTGCCATCGCCGAGTGTGCTAAAAAGGGTAAGGGGCCATTATTTTTCCCCAACATTATAACGAAGTTATGCTTGCTTGCAGGAGTTCCCACCGAACGCTTGGAGCAGCAGCTGCCCTACACAGGCCATCTGGAGTTGCCTGCACACCTACGGCTGAGAAGGAAGGGCAATATGGAGTTTGAGTTGGATAGGTTGGCTGCTGAGCAGTCCCTATCCATGGCCTGTTTGATGGACCTGCAGAGAAGAATGGCTCAATGGGCCAACTATGCGCAGGCGAGGGACAGAGAAGTTGCAGACCAATTGGGGTGCACCTTCCCGGACTTCCCCACCAACCTCCTAACTCCATGGGTGGCCCCACGACCAAGGCAACCAGATGAAGATGATTGAGTGCTGGTTTGAAGAGCACTAGAGGGAGTATTACTGATCCCTCAAGAAACAAAGACAATTTTCCTGCTTTTTGATAGAGTAATGTATATTATGCTGTTTTTTTGGTTAAGTTTTGATCTGTTTTGGATGTTTAGTTTTATGTTTTCCTTTTTGATTAGGATAGTCTGATGTTAGTTGATTAGGTAGGATAGTTTAGTTTTATTTTTAGGATGCATAAGTCACGGGAAAAAGCATGCTAGGGGCCTGAGTTAATGTTTAATCTGCCCAGATTGTATTGCGAAATAATTGCGGTTCCCGCAATTTTTGTGACTGATTGCATGTTTTTGACTGCCCGTTTAGTTAGGCTGTGATCTGTTAAATTCTATCTTTTGCTGCTAGCATGACTACCTTTTATAGCTGATCTTGAAGCATGCTGGATGAGTGTCATAGGACACCTTTTGATAGTTTAAATTTGCCTCTGAATAGTGCTCAGCATGCATAAACCATAAGTCCTTAAACCTGTCTGTTATGTTCAAATTTTCTGCTGCTGGGATAGTTGCTTCTAGAATGTTTTGCCTATGCCTAGGATGTTTAGATTCTCTTTGTTTTACTTTAGACTAGATGCTTCTAGGACAAGTTTGGGGGTGTGCCACCTCAAACACTCATTGGGGACAATGAGTAGTTGAAGTTTGGGGGAGGCCACCCTAGGCCTAGGAACATTCCTCTCTTCCTTAAGACATAAGCATTCTTCTTCTCCTAAAAAATTTTTTGTGATAAATAGAAAAAGTGAAAAATAGAATAAAGAGGGGAGTCTTTCTCAAGTTGCTGAGTAATCAGTGCCAAGTGTGTAAACCACAAGTGGCATTGCATCAAAAGGCAAACCAAGGGGAGACTCCACCTAAGTAAAAAAAAAAAAAAAAAAAAAAAAAAGAAGAAAGAAAAAAAAGAAATAGGGGAAGAAGAATGTGTGCTTGGGAGTTATAATCTTGTGGCTTAGATGTCTTATGAAAAAAAAGAACTCTGATCCTTAAATGAGCTAAGCACAAGGTTGTAGCTTTTAGGTTTGTCTAGGGAGATGAATGTATATCCAATGTAGTGATGCCAGGGTTTAGGTTGTTCTCTATAAAGTACCACTGTCACTGTTAATACTAAGACTGGCATGACTCTAAGGGATCCTAGACACATTAAAAATAAGCTAGAAGCATGTACTGAGTCTAGAGTAAAGCTTGGTAGAATTTGAAACCTTAGGGATAGTAGCATGATGTCATAGAAGTAGCTAGATCAGTAGTAGAGGGTCAACAAAAGCAGTGGGTATAGTAGGCAGGTGAAGTCAGAAGAAGCTAGGCAAGAGGTTAGTTCTAAACCAAGAAGTGTGTCACAGGACAGCATTGCTTGAGAGAGGGATATAAGGGAGTTAGTGAGTAGTTAAAGAAGAAGAAACAGCAGCCTAAGTAAGTCCTTAGTATGCTTGAGGACAAGCAAAGCCTTAAGTTTGGGGGTGTGTTAAGTCTCTGAAAGTGACTTATTTAGGACCCATTTAGCTTAAGAAGATGTACACATTTAGGTGTTTTTATTAGCATTTAGCCTAAACCTATGCTTTAATATGAGAATTAGAAGAAGGTGGCTAATTTAGGACTTATGCACAATAGGTAGAAAAAGGGGTGAAAACCGAAGAAAAGAATGAAAAAATAACCCTTGCGAATGCATTGCGGAATAATTGCGGTGGCCGCAATTATTCAAGTTAAAACCGTAAGTTGGCTGACATTTTTCTGTTTAGATCCGACTTTTCAGG
Source organism: Herpetospermum pedunculosum (assembly GCA_028017165.1). Lineage (NCBI taxonomy): Eukaryota > Viridiplantae > Streptophyta > Magnoliopsida > Cucurbitales > Cucurbitaceae > Herpetospermum > Herpetospermum pedunculosum. The sequence goes on along the minus strand of CM051524.1, from coordinate 31,215,987 downwards.
GATTCGTTCTTTCTCCTCCACCCATTCTGATATACGACGTTGAAGATTGATGGTTCTCCTTGGCCCAATCGCACCTGCAAACTACTATAAAAGGGGGCCAAAGTCGGAGGTTCAGTAATCATTCAACGCACAGAAGTCTTTCTGCAGTCCACCCTTTCCACTGTTTTTCCTTTGCCGTCTGTTGGAGTGAGAGTCTAGGCTTTTGGAATCGATAATCTGACAGGAAGGAGAGAAGATTCTTCTTCTCTCTCGATTGGATTCATCCAAGCACGGCTGAATTCTCATCACCTTCATTCGAGGCGACTGCCACGAAGATTTCCAGCAACCTTTACTGTTTTCTGCACTTTTCTTCTCATTTCCATTACTGATCATTGTTGTCTTAGTTTAGTCATTTCAATCATTGTATTTCGTTGTTGTCTGCCTTGAATTCATTCTGTTTAAGCTTTCCTTTGTCATTCAAGCACTTTAAGTAATCAAAGTAAGTTTCTGCATTTCACAGTTATTTCTTATTCTGCTACGAGTTTGGCTTGCTGTTTTACACACTTTTCCCTTCTAAGCATGTCTACTTTATCTTATATTTCTGTTCTTCATATATCCATGAGTAACTAAATTCACTTAGGGGCATGCTAATGACAGAACTATAGGCTAAAAAAACGTAAGTCAAGTAGGTAGATCAACACTCGAACATTGATTATATGTAAGCTTCATCCCACGGGCAATTTCGATTGGCCATCCATTTTGTCCAAAGAACTCCTAACCTCTGGAAGGAGTAAGAGTTCAGAGTCGTATAATCATGCTAGCCTTTCATGGTAATCAGGAAACGGCCTAGGAATAGGCGTTTCCCTAGTATAAACTGAACACTCCTGCTTTAACAAGATGCTTAAGACCTTACTTTGAAGTCGAGTAAACTTGAGTCTCTCATGCATGGAATCGGACGATACTTGAGATAGAGTGAGTTTAATGTGTAGAGAGTTGATCCAAAGCTTGATAATCGTAATAAACTGCCTATAGGATAGTCATTAGTAGCCCTTAATTCACCCATTTAACCAGTTTCGCTGCCATTTAATTGCGGATTAATTGCGGCTCTCGCAATTCTGCTAAATTGCTTACTGTCTAGCTGTTTTCTTCTTCGTTTATTGATTCCATCTCTTGTTCTTTAAGCCTGATTTTTACTTTAATTTGTTTATGGCATATTCCTTTATACATTCAGCAGAAAGTAGTTAATTAAAAACCAATTTTATCCCATCAAATCCATCCCATCTTTCTTAACAAACACACTTCGCGAATAGCTAAAAACAAGTCTCTGTGGAAAAAACGAATTAAATATACTCATTACTTGCTGTAAGACCATGTATGCTTGCATGTTCTAAGTGCTCTCTCTACCCTTTTGCATATTTATCTTTACACATTGAGCACGCAACACCTTCCCCACAGAATCCACAGATTGGTGCCTCGCCTTGATTTGGTTGGGTGCCCATTGACATGGCTGTGGCGGTATTGGCACTGGTTTGGAGATTGGCCTGAGCCATTTGCTTGACTAAGTTGGTCAGGGCATTTATTTGGGTGCTCATGGCGCTTAGAGCATCCTTGTCTTGAGCCCTAGTTGGCTCTACTGGATCGTCTGACCATCTGCAGTGAGATGCTGAGATCTTCTCCAAGATCTCATAAGCTTCGTTGTAACTCTTGGACAACATAGAACCTCCAGCAGATGAATTTAAGACTTGTCTGGTGCTGGGGTTGCATCCTTTAAAGAAAACTTCTATTTGAATACACCATGGAATGCCATGGTGTGGACATTTAACGAGAAGATCTTTAAATCTAGTCCAAGCTTCGTGAAGAGACTCACTTGGAGCTTGTTTGAATTTGACTATGTCATCACGGAAAGTAGAATTCCTATCAGGTGGGAAGTATTTGACTAGGAATTTTTCTGCTAGATCTGTCCAATTGCGGACAGATCCTGAGGGTAAAGAATTTAGCCACGTTTTGGCTTTGTCCCTCAAAGAATAAGGGAAAAGATATAGCCTAAGGGCCTCTTGGGAAACTCCAGGGATTAGGAAGGTGTCACTAACTCCTAAGAAGTTCCTAAGGTGATTATGGGGGTCCTCATTTTCTATTCCAAAGAATTGTCCCACAGTGGACAACATTTGGAACATCACTGGCTTTAACTCGAAAGAGTGGGCAGTGATTTCAGGACGGATTATGCTGGGGTTCAGCTCCCCAGGCATAGGTACTAGATATGAAAGAATGGCACTATTCTTGTCATTCGCTATTTCTATGGGGTTGCGAACGGCAGGTGCTGGATTTGGAACTAAATCGCCCATTTCTTTGTTTTCAGGTAAGATTTGAGGTATAGGAGGTTGTTTAAAGAGGCGTTTCTTTGCTTTATTTCTAGCTCGAAGTGATCTTTCAGGTTCAGGATCGAACTCTAAATTACTATGTGAACGCTCACTCATAAACTACCTTAACAGTACCTGCAAAAGAAATGAAACAGATTAGTTTCACTCAATGATAAACTTGGTTTTCTTAAACTTAACAACTTCGTTTTCACTTAAAAATAAGTCCCCGGCAGCGGCGCCAAAAACTTGTTGCGTGCTCAATGTGTAAAGATAAATATGCAAAAGGGTAGAGAGAGCACTTAGAACATGCAAGCATACATGGTCTTACAGCAAGTAGTGAGTATATTTAATTCGTTTTTTCCACAGAGACTTGTTTTTAGCTATTCGCGAAGTGTGTTTGTTAAGAAAGATGGGATGGATTTGATGGGGTAAAATTGGTTTTTAATTAACTACTTTCTGCTGAATGTATAAAGGAATATGCCATAAACAAATTAAAGTAAAAATCAGGCTTAAAGAACAAAAGATGGAATCAATAAACGAAGAAGAAAACAGCTAGACAGTAAGCAATTTAGCAGAATTGCGAGAACCGCAATTAATCCGCAATTAATTGGCAGCGAAAAACTGGTTAAATGGGTGAATTAAGGGCTACTAATGACTATCCTATAGGCAGTTTATTACGATTATCAAGCTTTGGATCAACTCTCTATACATTAAACTCACTCTATCTCAAGTATCGTCCGATTCCATGCATGAGAGACTCAAGTTTACTCGACTTCAAAGTAAGGTCTTAAGCATCTTGTTAAAACAGGAGTGTTCAGTTTATACTAGGGGAACGCCTATTCCTAGGCCGTTTCCTGATTACCATGGAAGGCTAGCATGATTATACGACTCTGAACTCTTACTCCTTCCAGAGGTTAGGAGTTCTTTGGACAAAATGGATGGCCAATCGAAATTGCCCGTGGGATGAAGCTTACATATAATCAATGTTCGAGTGTTGATCTACCTACTTGACTTACGTTTTTTAGCCTATAGTTCTGTCATTAGCATGCCCCTAAATGAATTTAGTTACTCATGGATATATGAAGAACAGAAATATAAGATAAAGTAGACATGCTTAGAAGGGAGAAGTGTGTAAAACAGCAAGCCAAACTCGTAGCAGAATAAGGAATAACTGTGAAATGCAGAAACTTACTTTGATTACTTAAAGTGTTTGAATGACAAAGGAAAGCTTAAACAGAATGAATTCAAGGCAGACAACAACGAAATGCAATAAGTAAATGACTAAGCTAAGAACAACATTGAACAGAAATGGAATTGAGAAGGAAAGAGCAGAAAACAGTAAAGGTGTGCTGGAAATCTTCGTGGCAGTCGCCTCGAATGATGGTGATGAGAATTCAGCCGTGCTTGGATGAATCCAATCGAGAGAGAAGAAGAATCTTCTCTCCTTCCTATCAGATTATCGACTCCAAAAGCTGAGAACCTCACTCCAACAGACGGCAAGGGAAAATCGAGAGAAATGGTGGACTGTGAGAAGACTTCTGCACGTTGAATGATGACTGAACCTCCGACTTTGGCCCCCTTTTATAGTAGTTTGCAGGTGCGATTGGGCCAAGGAGAACCATCAATCTTCAACGTCGTATATCAGAATGGGTGGAGGAGAAAGAACGAATCCCTGAAAAGTCGGATCTAAACAGAAAAATGTCAGCCAACTTACGGTTTTAACTTGAATAATTGCGGCCACCGCAATTATTCCGCAATGCATTCGCAAGGGTTATTTTTTCATTCTTTTCTTCGGTTTTCACCCCTTTTCCTACCTATTGTGCATAAGTCCTATATTAGCTACCTTCTTCTAATTCTCATATTAAAGCATAGGTTTAGGCTAAATGCTCACAAAAACACCTAAATGTGTACATCTTCTTAAGCTAAATGGGTCCTAAATAAGTCACTTTCAGAGACTTAACAGGATTCAGCCTACGTTGGTGATCTACTCTAGGTGTATGCTCTTCCTCTAGTATAATCTTATGCATGCAATAAGAAGGGCTAATGCCTCTAATATCAGCAATAGTCCATGCAATAGCCTTCCTATGTTGCTTAAGTAGTAAAATCAGTTCAACCTCATGCTTTTCACTTAATTTAGAAGAAATAATTACAGGCAAGGTATCATTACTTCCTAAATATGCATACTTGAGGTGAGTGGGGAGAGGTTTTAATTCTAAGACAGGTGGATGCTCAATGGATGGTTTTAATGGATTCAAAGATTTTTCAGTTAAGTCAATGTTCATACAAACATGCTGAGGGTTATTTACAGGTATGTCCATTATCTCAGCTATGTTTAAGTCAGTTAATTCTAATCCTACATATTCATTAGCATGCTTGGTTAATAACACATGCTCCAGTTGTTCTTCCATTAAAGAATCTACAACGTCCATGCTAGCACAGGATTCAAGGTCAGAGGGGTACCTTAAAGCTTTATACACACTAAATTTCACCTCTTCATCATGAACCCTCATAGTGAGCTCACCTTTTTGGACGTCGATCAGGGCCCTACCTGTGGCAAGAAACGGTCTGCCTAATAGGATGGGGACCTCCTTGTCTGCTTCATAATCCAGGATAATGAAATCTGCAAGGAAAATAAATTTGTCAACTTTCACTAGAATATCCTCAATCTTACCTTCAGGGTATGCGATGGATCTGTCTGCTAGTTGTAAAGTGACAGTGGTTGGACGTGCTTCTCCTATTCCCAACTGGCGGAATAGTGATAGGGGCATGAGGTTTATGCTGGCGCCCAGGTCACAAAGCGCTCTGCCCACGTGCTTGCCTCCTAGTTCTACAGGTAAGGTGAAGGAACCAGGATCCTTCTCCTTCTTGGGTAGCTTGTTCTGGAGTATGGCACTGCACTCCTCAGTGAGGTTTACTGTTTCAAACTCACCAATTATTTTTTTGTTAGTAATAATATCTTTCAAAAACTTTACATAGGAAGGCATAGACTGTAAAACTTCTACAAAAGGAATGTTGACATGCACTTGCTTAAGTATTTCTAAGAATTTATTAAAGTGCACTTCCTGTTCCTGCTTCTTCTTAAGCCTTCGAGGATATGGAGGTGGTGGCACATATGCAGACACTTCAGGTCGCCTTAGAATAGGTGGAGGCCTTGGAATTTCTTCTATCTCCTCAATAATTGGCTCTAGCCTTGTTCCTGATGTGCTTGTTGGTGGTGGACCTTGGTTTGGCAGAGACTCCAGTGGAGCACTAGACTCAGTGTTCTCTACTCTCTTTGGTGTGTCTTTGGTGCTGCTCACCAATGGTCTACCACTTCTAAGTTCAATTGCTTGAACTTGCTCTTTACCATCTCTTCTTGGCACTTCAGTGTCAGCAGGAAGCCTACCTTGGGGCCTACTTTTGATTTCATTGGCTAGTTGCCCTATTTGGTTTTCTAGGCTCCTAAGAGTAGCTTGCTGGCTCTGTAGAGTGGCATCATTCTTGGCTATATATTCCTTGAGTAAGTTTTCTACAGAAGACCCTACAGGTTGGTTGTATGGTTTTTGATACATGGATTGGTTATGTTGGGGAGTGAAACCAGGTGTTCCACTCGGCCTTGGTTGGTTAGGATTGTGGTTAGCATTCTGTTGGCCACCCCATGACAGGTTTGGGTGGTTCCTCCAACCAGGGTTGTAAGTATTAGAGTAGGGGTTGTTCCTAGGCTGCTGTTGGCTTCCAATATAGCAGACTGAGGATGGATTCCCAGGGCAGTATTCATACAGGTGCCCTTCCCCACAGAATCCACAGATAAGTGTCTCACCTTGACTTGGTTGGGTGCCCATTGACATGGCTGTGACGGTGTTGACACTTGTTTGAAGATTGGCTTGAGCCATTTGCTTAACTAGGTTGGTCAGGACATTTATTTGGCTGCTCATTGCACTTAGAGCATCCTTGTCTTGAGCTCTAGTTGGCTCAACTGGATCATCTGACCACCTACAGTGAGATGCTGAGATCTTCTCCAAGATCTCATAGGCCTCGTTGTAACTCTTGGACAACATGGAACCTCCAGCAGATGAGTTTAAGACTTGTCTAGTGTTGGGGTTGCATCCTTTGAAAAAGACCTCTATTTGGATACACCATGAGATGCCATGGTGTGGACATTTAAGAAGAAGATCTTTAAACCTTGTCCAAGCTTCGTGAAGAGACTCAGTGTCAGCTTGTTTGAACTTGATTATGTCATCACGAAAGGTAGAATTCCTATCAGGTGGGAAGTATTTGACTAGGAATTTCTCTGCTAAGTCTGTCCAATTAAGGACTGATCCTGAGGGTAATGAGTTCAACCATGTTTTGGCTTTGTCCCTCAAAGAGTAAGGGAAAAGGTATAGCCTCAAGGCTTCTTGGGAAACTCCAGGGATGATGAATGTATCACTGACTCCTAAGAAGTTTCTAAGATGGTTGTGGGGGTCCTCATTTTCCACTCCAAAGAATTGTCCCACAGTGGACAACATTTGGAACATCACTGGCTTCAACTCGAATGAGTGGGCAGTGATTTCAGGACGGATTATGCTGGGGTTCAGCTCCCCAGGCATAGGTACCAGGTAAGAGAGTATGGCGCTATCCTTATCATTCGCTATTTTGATGGGGTTGCGAGTGACAGGCACCGGATTTGGAATTATTCCAGCCATTTCTTCTTGAGACAATTGCGGAGGAATTGCGGTTCCCGCAATTACTTGAGGTAAAAGGGGTTGGTTAAAGAGACGTTTCTTGGCTCTATTTCTGGCCCTAAGTAATCTCTCAGGCTCAGGATTGAACTCTAGATCACTACTTGAATGCTCACTCATAAACTAACCCGACGGTACCTGAAAAAGAAATGAAACTAGATTAGTTACAATAGACAATAAGCTCGGTGTTTCAAACTTAACAAACATCGTTTTCACTTAAATAAATCCCCGGCAGCGGCGCCAAAAACTTGTTACGTGCTCAATGCGTTAAAATAATTAGGCAATAAGATAGAAAGAGCACTCAGAACATGCAAGCATACATGATCTTATAGCAAGTAGTAAGTATTTTTTCATTCGTTTTCCCACAGAGATTTATTATAAGCTATTCATGAAGTGTAAAGTTAAGAAAGAAAGGGTGTATTCGATGGTGTAGAATTGGTTTTAAATTGTCTATTTCCTACTGAATATGTAGAGGGTAGCAACATAAACAAGTGCAAGTTAAAGCTAAACTCAAACGAAAAGAAACAAGACTAATAAATGAAGACAAAGATGGCTAGACAGAATTGTAACTTTAGCAGAATTGCGGAAACAGCAATTCTACCGCAATTTAATTAACAACGAAAGTGTGTAAAATGATGAATTAAGGGCTACTAACGACTATCCTATAGGCTTTTTCATACGATTCTCAAGCACTGGATCAACTCACTATGCATCAAACTATCTCATTCTCATGTATCTTCCGATTTCATACATTAGATTCTTTAGTTTACTCATGTCCAAGTAAGGTCTTAAGCATCTTGTTAAGGCAGAAAAATATGGTTTGTACTAGGGAAACGCCTATTCCTAGGCCGTTTCCTGGCTACCTTGAAAGGCTAGCATGATAGTATGACTCTGAACTCTTACTCCTTCCAGAGGTTAGGAGTTCTTTGGACAAAATGGATGGCCAATCGAAATTGCCCGTGGGATGAAGCTTACGTACAATCAATGCTTCGAGAGCTATCCTACATGCTTGGTTCACGTTTTTTAGCCTATAGTGTTGTCATTAGCGTGCCCCTATGTGACTTAGTTACTCATGGATATAGGGAGAACAGAAAGAAGAGATAAAATAGACATGCTTAGAAGAGAAATGAAGACAAACAGTAAGGGAAAAACAGTAACAACAAAGCGAAGAAACTGTGAAATGGAGAATTGTGCTTTGATTACTTGATTGTTTGAATGAACAAAAAGGGAAGCTTAAAGTAAATAATGTAAAGACAGACAGCAACGAAATGAAATGATCTAGCTATTAGAAGAGAAACAGCAACTAAACAGAACTGGAATTTAGAATTGAAAGACAGAAAGCAGTAAATGATGCTTGAAAGCCTCGTCGCAACCGCCTCGGCTGAAGGGGATGAAAGAATAGCTTCGCTTGGATGAATCCAATCGGGAGAGAAGATGAATCTTCTCTCCTTCCTATCAGATTGTCGATTCCAACAGCTGAGACTCTCACACCAACAGACGGCAAAGGAAAACACGAAGAAAGATGGAGCTGCGAGAAGACTTCTACGCCTTCGGATGATGCTTGAACCCTCGACTTTGACCCCTATTTATAGTAATCTGCAGGTGCATTTGGGCCAAGGAGAACCATCAATCTTCAACGTCGTACTTCAGAATGGATGGAGGAGAAAGAACGAATCCCTGAAATAACGGAAATTAACAGAAAAAGATCAGTCAATTTACGGTTTTCACTTGAAACATTGCGGTTTCAGCAATGTTTCCGCAATGCTATCGCAATGCTTGTTTTTCATTCTTTTCCTTCGGTTTTCAACCCTTTTCTTTCCTATTGTACATAAGTCCTAATTTAGCTACCTTCTTCTAATTCTCATATTTAAGCATAGGTTTAGGCTAAATGCTATCAAAAACACCTAAGAGTGAACATCTTTCTAAGATAATTAAGTCCTAAAAAGGTCACTTTTGGAGACGTAACAGTACTTAAGGAACAAGAGGTATCACAGAGGTTAAACGGTTTAAAAGACCTAGCTGTGATAACGGACACCTGTGAAGGATCGACTTACCCATGACGGTTATATCAGAGGACATAATATATCTACAGTGAGGAGAGTGCAACCCTCGGACTATAGTGGAGTCTCCGGGGGTTAACAAATGTTGATTAGTTCGGTTAAAAGAGTTTTGACAGGATAATCTCGTATCGTTGGAGCTCATGATCTGTAGGTCCTTTAGGTTCTCCTGGCTAGGGATAACGCCGTGCAACAGTTTAAAAGAAATTAAAAAGAAAATGAATTTGAATGGTTCAAATTCAGTTTGTGGAAGAATGATGGACATATTTAAATATGATTTAAATATGAGTTTGGCCTAAAACATGAATAAGATTCATGTGGAAAAAAGTCGGTTTTCGTAAAATCGGGTTTCGTCATATTATTTAATTAATATTTGATATTGAATTAAATAAGAATTATTAATTAAAAAATTTAATTAATAATTAATAATTATATATTTTATTTATTAAAAAGTGTAATAAATAAAATTATTATTATTATTTTTAATAATAATAATAATTAAATATATATATATATATATATTTAAGTTATGTATATATATAGATGTAAGCTAAACTTTGAAAATGGATTGAGAATTTAGAAATAGAGAAAGTGGGCTTTGGGGTATTCGATGGTAAGAGAATTTTTGAATTCTCTGGTTTTTATTTTTTGAAGCTCCAGCCTCTGCCTTCTCCTCTCTTCTTCTTCTTCCTCTCTTTTCTTTTTGTTTTCTCTTCTTTCGGAATCCCACAACTCTGTTGCGCGACGCCGAGGATAGCGGGACTTCCTGGGGTGGTCCTAGAGGCGTTCGTTAGAAAAGGTCGGAAGAGTTCGTGACGTGGAACGGCCGGCGGACTTGAAGAAATTTGGAACTACAAGGGTATGTATTTCTAATTTCTTAACTTCGTCTTTTTGAGCATGTTTTCTATTTGTTAAATTGATGAAATTAGAGTATCTTCGATCCAAAATCGCTTTCGGCTGCGTATATCGCTCCATCACGGTTAAGGCTGGGTACCTTATCCTGGTAACACTATTGGATGCGACTCACTTTGTATTGTACAAAACGATGTGATTCGAATCGTTTCACATGGAGATGTGCGAGTGAGGGCGTCCTGTGCAAAGAGTTTGCATAAGACCGAACCGCGAAATATGTCGCTCTCTCATTATAACACCGTTTACTGATGCGACCAACATTTTCATTTGATGGCCTAGGTAACTCGATCTTAATCCTGAGCTCGCTATGAACTCTTGTTTATTCGAAAGTATCATTTGACTTGCATGGGTGAGAGTGGCCCATAAGCGCCGACTCAATATGCCTACCATCTTGGGGATAAAGTCGAATAGGTAGCTGGGGACATAGTACAACAAGATTGGAGTTCACTCCTAACTCGCTCTTCAGGGTTAATAGATAGGTTGTTCCCTTAATAGCTGACTCCGGGGCTTGAACAATGAGCGCTCACCCTCTCCTGGTACGAGAGGGTTAATTGATCTGTTGGTTGGACCACAAATCTATTGTTCATTATAGGTGTCAGTGGTACTTAAGGAACAAGACGTAATACAGGGGTTAAACGGTTTAAATGACCCAGCTGCGATTACGAACAACCTGTGAAGGGTCGACTTGCCCATGACGGTTATATCAAGAGGACATAATATATATACAATGAGGAGAGTGCAACCCTCAGACTATAGTGGAGTCTTCAGGGGTTAACGAATGTTGATTAGTTTGGTTAAAAGAGTTTTGACCGGATAATCTCGTATCGTTGAAGCTCATGATCTGTAGGTCCTTTAGGTTTTCCTGGCTAGCTCGGATAGCGCCGTGCAACAATATAAGAGAAAAGGAAAAAGAATTTGAATTCTTCAAATTCGGTTTTTGGAAGAATGATGAACATATTTAAATATGGTTTAAATATGAGAATGGTCTAAAACATGAATGCGATTCATGTGCAATAAGTCAGTTTTCGGAAAACCGGGTTTAGCCATATTATTTAATTAATATTTGATATAAAATTAAATAATATTAATTAATTAAAAAGTTTATTTAATTAATATATATATATATATATATATATTTTATTTATTAAAAAAATTAATAATTAAAAAAGTTATTATTATTTAAAATTATTAAGTTTTAATTAATTTTTAAAATAATTATATATATATATATATATATCTTACATGCATTCAGACATATGTTTTTGTTAATATATATATATATTCATATGGCAAAATCAAAGTGACTTTTTGGGTACTTAAAAGAAGTTGAGTTTTAAAACTCAATTCCTTTTGATTTTCGGCTACTGCCTTCGGGCTTATGAAGCTGATAAAAATAAAAAACCCAAGCCCCTCATCTGATGCTTTCGTCCTTCATTCTTTCTTCTATTCTTTTTCGTTTTCTCTTCTAACGGAGTCCCACAACTCCGTTGATCGACGCCAAGGATAGCGGGACTACCGGAGGTGGTCCTCGGGCGTTCGTGAGGAGAAATGTGCAACGAAACTCGAAGAAAATTAGAACTACAAGGGTATGTTTTCTAATTTTTCTTATTTCCGTTATTTGAGCATGTTTTTTGTTTGTTAAATTGATGAAATTAGAGTATCAACGATCCAAAATCGCTTCCGCAACGTAAAACGCTCAATCTATTGGTATCAGAGCGTATTTTGATAAACTCAATTTGCATCAATTTAATCTTGGTGGGTATTTTAATTTAGAAATTGTTTCTGAATGGACGTCTAAAGTGAATATCGGTTTTGGCATTGTTTCTTTTTTACTTTCATTATTTGTAATTGCCCGACCATGTATGGGCTTTAATGTGTGCTGAAGAGTCTGTATTCTTTAGAGTCATTAGAGTCCATATAGGATTCTTTGTGAAAGAAGCTCGAGTTTTGACTTGGCCGAAATGTTCGGTGCAAGTTCAAACTCGTTCTGGGCGATACAAAGAGAAGCTCGAAGAGAAATTGGCCGAAGTGTTCGGGGGAGCAAGCTTGTCCAAGGCGGTACGAAGAGTTCGAAGTCCGCTCAAGACTTAGCTTGCTGTTCAAGCTTGTAATAAAATAGTTATTGCTTGCTGGATGCCAAAATCGGTCCACTTTAGTGTGTTTAATTAATTATGCCTTGCGTATGTATGTTTTAATTAAATTTCATGTTTGTATGTGCATATAGTATGCCATATAGATTTAAAATCCCACCGTAGGAAGCATGCTCCATGCATTGAAAATATGTTATAAGTGTTATAATATATAGTATGCATATTTAGAAATTCATGAGTATTGATATAAAAGTTATATTAATTCATGAATTAGATGTTGTTAGTTTAATAGAGGAATTGATATAAGTGTTATATTAATTATGAAATTGAACATACAATATAGTTTGCCTTTGTTTTATGCATATTGTATGTTATAAGTGTTATAATATATATGATTTTATGCATATTGTATGTTATAAGTGTTATAATGTATATGATGCATGTTTGATTCATGAGTATTAATATAACTAGTTGTTGTTTGGTTAATAGAATAATTGATATAATTGTTATATTAATTATGAAATTAAACATCCAACATTAGTTGCATATTGTATGTTATAAGTGTTATAATGTATAGGATGCATGCTTAATTCATTAGAATTGATACAAGTGTTATATTAATTTATGAATTAGAAGTTGTATGTTTAAGAGGATAATCGATATAAGTGTTATATTGATTATGAAGTTAAATATTCAACTTTTCATGCCTTAGTGATGCATGTCTGAGAAGCATGTAGATGTTTGTTGTAGAAAGTCTTAAGTTTTGCAAGTGTTGTAAAATTGACTTAGACTTTTAAAATCTATAACAAAGATAAAGAGCGTGGTCATTTAGGGTTAAATGAGTCGATCTGGTTCATTAGATGAATATGTCGATATCTCGTAAATTCTAAGGTTATGAGAAACTCACCCGGTGAAATCCTGACTAAGGTTGGAGGATTTTGAATTGACGGAACACCTCCTACCTGGGGACTATCCGGTACTTGCGTAAAGTTAACCCAGCTTTATGAGCATGCGTGAGAGGTGTGAGGTTAATAAAATTGTTTATAACCTAGACATCTCAGGTAAAATGTTTGCCTAGACTTAAGGTTTTATTTACTTAGCCAGATAAAACCTGAGTATTTACCCTAAACACCGTCTTACGATGCTTAGTAGACGTGTTGAAAAGGAATATATGATATTTCCCTCTCCTGCTACGCACTACCTAAACTTCACAACGTGAGAATTTTGCGTTGTTTGAGCATGTTTTCTATTTGTTAAATTGATGAAATTAAAGTATCAACGATCCAAAATTGCTTCCGCAGCGTAAAACGCTCCATCAGAATCTACCCCTTACCCGGGCAGTTACACGATCATTAGTGCTTAAGAGTTATGTCAATCATCAATACCTTCAATACTGAAATATCAAATAACGACTATAAGGAAGGTCTGTAAAAGAGAAAATGAAGGGATTAAAAGGGTAAACAATTTTTCTTGTCATTTAGAGATTATTTCCATTTTTTAGATATTTTTTCTTAAATTGACTGACTGTCTGAACTTATGTGATTAGCACTAGTGGGGTTAGAACCACATTGGTGCAAGAGGTCATTGATCATTTCTTCAACATATTGTAGTTCGCTCCGCCAAGATACAAATTTACAGTCGATACCAAAATTCGATATAAGCTGTAAGTAACAATTATCTGGTGATTAGTAAATTCACATAATAAATGTTGACACCGTATTTTTTCCGGCCTTGTTTATCATCATTTTGGGTTTTTCACCTCATTTTATGTTTTTTCACATTTTTGAAGTATTTTTGGAGTTTTTCTTTAATTTCATGTTTTTCCGTTATTTTTGAAGTTTTCGAAACAATCACCAAAAAAGTGCTTCTGTTAGTAGATCGTTCGAAGTATCCAAGTTTCTTGTTTTAGAGTTTGGTGTCTCGGTCTCGAGATTCCAGTTTAAGGTTTCTCGTTTTAGGGTTTGGTGTCTTGACCTCAGAATTCCAATTTAGGGTTTCTTGGTTTAGGGTTTGGTGTCTCGGTCTCGAGATTCAAGCTTAGGGTTTCTTGTTTTAGGGTTTGGTTTAGGGGTTCAAGTTTAGGGTTTTGTTTAGTGTTTCAAGTTTGGGGTTTCATTTGTTTAAGGTTTATGACCATTAAAGAGGCCCATTTTTGTTGGGCATTTTGACCTAATTTAGTTGTTATAGATAGGAAATGTGGATAGGACAAAAGATAGAGAGAAAAAGTTGGGGAAATTTTAGGAAGAGGACAAAATTGGGGGAATTTCAAGAATTCTATAATTTATTCTCTCTCCAAAAATACCATTGATTATCTTCAACATCTCCTCCATCCATCCTCTTCTCCCTCATCTTCAACCCGATGCGCATCGGAGCTCCGATCTTCAACCCCACTCCGACGGTGGCACATCACCACGCACGGCGGCGCACGACGGTGGGCTCACGACGAAGAACCACGAATCAGACGAGTTCTTCACCTCCAACCTCCAGACGGCGGGCTTTGAGCAACGACGACCACCACCTCCGTACAATCGACTTCTTCTTCTTCGATCTCGACGACGGCGGACGAACTAGCGACTTTTCATTCCTCATCACGAACGACGACGATCCGACGGTGTTCACGGTGTTGGGTTTTATGTCCTAAAACTCGTGGTTTGTAAAATGTTATGTTTGTAAATATTCTATTTAGAATAAGGAGTTATTAGTTTTATTCAGTAAAAGAGTTTACTGGAATAAAGTGAAACGTGTTTAGCTTAACCTATACGAATGACCAACACCCATGGCTGAATATGAGTATTTGAGCCTCATGTATGACATGATTGTGGATCAGGCTCAAGTAGTCAGTCAAAACGGTCTATAGTATACGGATAAGGCTGGGTACCTTATCCTGGTAACACTATTGGATGCGGCTCACTTTGTATTTTACAAAACGATGTGATCCGAATCGTTTCACATGGAGATGTGCGAGTGAGGGCGTCCTGTGTAAAGAGTTTACACAAGATCGAACCGCGTATTAAGTCGCTCTCTCTTTATAAGTTCGTTTACTGATGAGACCGACTTATACATATTGATGGCCTAGGTAACTCGATCTCAATCCTGAGCTCGCTATGAACTCCTGCTTATTCGATAGTATCCTTTGACTTGCACGGGTGAGAGTGGCCCATTAGCGCCGACTCAATAAGCCTACCATCTTGGGGATAAAGTCGAATAGGTAGCTGGGGACATAGTACAGCAAGATTGGAGTTCACTCCTAACCCGCTCTTCAGGGTTAGTAGATAGGTTGTTCCCTTGATAGCTGACTCCGGGGCTTGAACAATGAGCGCTCACACTCTAAGGAGATGAGAGGGTTAATTGATCTGATGGTTGGACCACATATCTATTGTTCATTAGTTGTGTCAGTGGTACTTGAGGAACAAGACGTAATACAGGGGTTAAATGGTTTAAAATGACCAAGCTGTGATTACGAACAACCTGTGAAGGGTCGACTTGCCTGTGACGGTTATATCAGAGGACATAATATATCTACAATGAGGAGAGTGCAGCCCTCGGACTATAGTGGAGTCTTCGGGGGTTAACAAATGTTGATTAGTTCGGTTAAAAGAATTTTGACTGGATAATCTCGTATCGTTGGAGCTCATGATCTGTAGGTCTGGCTAGCTTGGATAACGCTGTGCAACAGTATGAGAGAAAAGGAAAAGAAAAATAATTTGAATTGTTCAAATTCGGTTTTTGCAAGAATGATGGACATATTTAAATATGATTTAAATATGGAAATTGTCTAAAACATGAATAGGATTCATGTGCAAAAAAAAAAAAACCGATTTTCGAAAAATCGGGTGTAGCTATATTATTTAATTAATATTTCATATTGAATTAAATAATATTAATTAATTAAAAAGTTTAATTAATTAATATATATTATTTATTAAAAGGTTTAATAAATAAAAATATTTATTATTATTTAAAATTAATTAATTTTTAAAATAATAATAATTATATATTGTGCATGTAAGACATATGTTTTATATATATATAGAAAAACACTATTGAACTTTGGGGTATTTATAAGACAAAAGTTCTAAATTCATTTTGAATTTGGAAAAGCTTCTGTCCTACGAAAAAAAAACTCCAGCTCTTCTTTTTCTCCTTCTTTTTCTTTCTTTTCTTTTGTTTACGGAGTCCCACAATTGTATTGCACGACGTCGAGGATAGCGGGACTACCTCGGGTGGTTCTCGGGGCGTTCGTGAGAGGAAGATCGAAGTGTTCGTGACGAGGAACGACCGACGGAACACGAAGAAAATTAGAACAACAAGGGTATGTTTTCTAATTTTTCTTATTTCTGTTTTCTTAGCATGTTTTCTACGTGTTAAATTGATAAAATTAGAGTTTCAACGATCCAAAATTACTTCCGCAACGTAAAACGCTCCATCAATTGGTATCAAAGCTTTTTTTTTATCAACTCAATTTGCATCAATTTAAGTTTGGTGGGTATTTTAATTTAGAAAGTGTTTCTGAATGAACGTCTAAAGTGAATATTGGTTTTGGCATTGTTTCTTTTTGAATTTCATTATTTGTAATTGCCCGAGAATGTATGAGCTTTAATGTGTGCTGAAGAGTCTGTATTTTTTAGAGTCATTAGAGTCCATATAGGTTTCTTTGTGAAAGAAGCTCGAGTTTTGAGCTTGCCGAAATGTTCGACGCAAGTTCAAACTCGTTCTAGGCGATACAAAGAGAAGCTCGAAGCGTTCGGGGGAGCAAGCTTGTCCAAGGCGGTACGAAGAGTTCGAAGTCCGCCCAAGTTTTAGCTTGTAATAAAATAGTTATTGCTTGCTTAATGCCAAAACCGGTCCACTTTAGTGTGTTTAATTAATTATGCATTGTGAATGTATGTTTTAATTATATTCCATGTTTGTATGTGCATAACGTATGCCATATAGATTTAAAATGCCACCGTAGGAAGCATGCTCCATGCATTGGTATTATGTTATAAGTGTTATAATATATAGTATGCATATTTGAGAATTCATGAGTATTAATATAAGAGTTATATTAATTCATGAATTAGATGCTGTTAGTTTAATAGAATAATTGATATAAGTGTTATATTAATTATGAAATTAAACATACAACATAGGTTGCCCTAGATTTATGCATATTGTATGTTATAAGTGTTATAATGTATAAGATGCATATTTAATTCATGAGTATTAATATAAAAGTTATATTAATTCATGAATTAATTGTTGTTTGCTTAATAGAATAATTGATATAAGTGTTATATTAATTATGAAATTGAACATCCAATTTTAGATGCATATTGTATGTTATAAGTGTTGTAATGTATAAGATGCATGCTTAAATCAGAGAATCGATATAAGTGTTATGTTAATTATGAATTAGGAGTTGTATGTTCAAAAGCATAATTGATATAAGTGTTATATTGATTATGAAGTTAAATATTCAACTTGTCATGCCTTAGCGATGCATGTTTGAGAAGCATGTAGATGGTTGTTGTAGAAAGTCTAGTTTTTTGCGAGCGTTGTAAAATTGGCTTAGACTTTTTAAAATCTATAACAAAGATTAAAGAGCATGTTAATTTAGGGTTAAATGAGTCGATCTGTTTCATTAGATTAATAGGTTGATATCTCATAAATGCTAAGGTTATGAGAAACTCACCCGGTGAAATCCTGTCGAAGGTTGAAGGATTTGAATTGACGGAACACCTCCCACTTGGGGGCAACCCGGTACTTGAGTAAAGTTAACCAGGCTTTATGAGCGTGCGTGAGAGGTGTGAGGTTACTAAAGTGTTTATAACCTAGACATCTCAGGTAAAATTGTTTGCCTAGACTTAAGGTTTTATTTACTTAGCCAGATAAAACCTGAGTATTTACCCTAAACACCGTCTTACGATGCTCAGTAGAATTATTGAGAAGGAATATATGATATATCCCTTTCCTACTACGCACTCCCTATAGTTCACAACGTGAGAATTTTGCTCGGCCTCGTGATGTGAATAGGGCATTCCCCTTCGGATGGTGTTTGCAACTTTCAATAGCAAGGTGAATGGAGTAAGTGTCTATAGTAAGTGGGAGCAGGAAGTACGGTACTTCCTGCGATTTCCTCCATTGGATTGAACCGTGAGATTCCCATGTTCCGCCTGCTAGGTGCTCACAAGTGGTACCGATCCCTACGGAGGGCCGTTCATGGGAGTCAGAACATCTCAGTCACCATTTATGGATAAAGAAACACAGGGCCATTCCCAACTCTGACATTCCCTACGGTTGCACCGTTGGAGTCGTCCTGTGAATTCTAAAAATGGAGGGTCACACTTACGGGATTTGCTAACAAGTTAGTAAATCCAGACCAAAAATCATAACTATGATGCTCTAGGAATAAAAGTTATTCTAGTAATAGCATTTAGTCAAGATTGTTTTGATTTAGTAAAGAAGTGCTCGACTGCCCTACGGTAGCGACCATTCTGACTTACTAAAGTATCGTTGCAAGTAAATAGAGAGTTTGGGTACTTTATTTACTGCTAAAGCTCTTAATTGGTTAAATAGGTTAAAACCGTTTCACTAATAGATTTACATTCTTTTCAGCATGTCGAGCTCCTTTATATAGTTGTTAGCTCATGACAAATTGATCGATGAAAATTACGGGACCTGGAAGTCGAACCTAAGTACGATTATGGTTCTCGACAATCTCAGGTTTGTCTTAACGGAGAATGTCCTCCAGCTCCTGACTCGAGTACTTCTCGAAGTGTTCGAGAGGCATACGATGGATGGATTAGGGCTAATGATAAAGTCCGAGTCTATATCTTGGCAAGCATATCTTATGTCTTGTGCAAGAAGCATAAGAGGATGGTTTCCGCTAAGGAAATCATGCTTTCATTACAAGGGATGTTTGGACAATCGTCCTTATCTCTTCGACATGAGGCCCTCAAGTTCGTTTATAACTCCCGTATGGTGGATGGTACATCTGTTAGGGAACATGTCATTAACATGATGGTCCACTTTAATACGGCGAAAGTAAACGGAGCTTCCATCGACGAGAAAAATCAAGTCAGTTTCATCTTGGAATCTCTTCTGAAGAGTTTCCTTCATTTCAGAACCAATATGGTGATGAATAATATTGAATACAACTTTACTTCTATCCTGAACAAGCTTAAGACTTACCAGTCTCTGCACACCTTAAAAGGAAAGGAGAATGAGGCAAATGTTGTCTCTTCAAAGAAATTCCATGAGGGGTCGGGGTCAGGGAGTAAGCCTGAATTGACTTATGTGAGTAATAAGATTATTCATAAGAAGAAGAGTAACAGGAGAAAAGAGAAAGCCCCTACTGTACGCAAGGGAAAATCTTCAAGATAGGCACTGGAAGCGTAACTGCCCCAAATACCTTGCGCAGAACAAAGCTGAAAAGGAACGACAAGGTAAATGAGATTTATTGAGTGTCATATTTCACTAATCGTGTTTATTCTTCATTTTAGGAAACTAGCTGATAGCTCTAAAATAGAGCTATTATTATGACCTTAATATTGGCTAGAACCATGATTATTATTGATTAAAATGTCTTGTTGTAGGTCAATTCATGGTCGGGAGCTTTTGGAGTCCAAAGGCGTGTTTCAGCGCTAAGACGGACATTTTAGATAGTTCGGGATCACTTCGGGAAAGGAGGAACATAAAACATGAAGTATTGGCCTAAAAAAAGCATCCAAAGGCTTAAATTTTAGCTCAAACCCGAGAGCTAGCGTTGAGCAACAACGTCGAGACGCTGGCTCAACGCTGCTCGGCGTCGAGACGCTGCTTCGTCAAAATTTTTAGAAAACCCGAGAGCAAGCGTTGAGACGCTGTCCGAGCGGCTCAACGCTCCGAACGCGTGCGCGCTGCAAATTTAGGGCGTAGCGTCTCGACGCTCCGACGATTATAAAGGCCATAAGTCCACTTTTTGGCTTATCTTCTCCAACGGTTTTGCCTCGGGATTGCGGCATTCTCCACCATTTTTGGCCCTTTTTTTCCTTCTCTTGTATGCAACTAAGCTCTTCCATGGAGTGTTGGATTTATTCATCCTCCATGGAAGGCTAAACAAGGTTAGTGCTTAATTTTGAGCTTGGGATTGTAAAACTATGGATTGAAGGGGAGAATTGCCCTCTTGTGTATGTATGGCTTTTATGAACTTCTTGCATCTCTTTCCTTTGTTTATCTTCAATATTAGCATGTGTAGCTTAGTTAGGAATGACTCCTTAATTCCTATGCATGTTAGAACGCTAAAGAGTAGGACGTATAATTTCCTATATCGCTAAGTAGCAAGGGCTTAAGCATGACCAAGTAATTCAAGCCCAAGTGATAGTTGGGGGAATGAATTAGTTAACGTTTTCATATTAGGCTTTGGACGAGAGAGAAATCAGGTTAGTCTTAGGATTAATTCGTCGCAATGTTCCCACTACCGGCCTTTGGTCAATTTAAGATTAGCTACCTTGAATTGATTGTTGGCCAAGTATTATTAGAATTGCACTTTTCTAATTATGTCTTTGGGTCGTTTGAGTTAGAAATTAACCAATCGAATTGTGTGTTGAAGCATATTAGCTAATTATTTGTTATCGATGAACTGAACATCCATAGCGATCAATCCCTTTACTCGAAATTAAGCATGCTCGTTTAGTTTTTCACTTCGCCGCTTAAGTTTTCGTTAGCGTTTGCATGTTTAGAGCTCCCGTTTAACAAACCAAGTTCCCCTCTTTTTATCATTAGCAACTTAAATTTAATCAAATCTGAATTTAACATAATTCCCTGCGGATCGATCCCATTACCATTAAGCTACAAATTGCTCGGTGGATTCGGGTATATAAATATTATTTTGGCAAGCCTCGATAGGTTGAAATTTAGGTGAACATTCGAAAAGTTCTACTTACCAAAATTGGCGCCGTTGCCGGGGAATTTAGAATTAATTTGGTTTGATTGAGTTTAATTTGTTTGTTTTAAATTTTTCCTTAACTTTTGTTTGTACAGTTTAATTCTTCTTGTATTATTTTACCCGTTTTGTTTGAGTTCTTGAGCGCAGTTATTCCTTGAAAATCTAAGAGAAGCGCAAAAATGGAGGTCGTGGGTAATTATGAGCAACAAAGAACCTTGAGGCAACTTGCAGCATCTGAGCTAGGCCGGAATTCATCGAGTATAATGTATCCGGTAGCAACAGGTAAATTTGAACTTAAAGCTAGTCTGATTGACTTATTACCTTCCTTTTGTGGTAACGCAGATGAAGATCCCATTAGACATCTTAAGGCATTCGGGATGGTATGTTCGGCAGTAAGAACTGACGACGTCACTGAAGATCAACTCAGTTTAAGGGCCTTTCCTTTCTCTTTAAAGGAAAAAGCAAAAGATTGGATGTATTATCTTCCGACCGGGTCTGTCACTACATGGAGTGAGCTTAAGGGAGCATTTTTAGCGAAGTATTTTCCTCCTCCCAAGGTCGCCGCCCTCAGAAGAATGATAAACAGAATCGAGCAAGGAGAGGGAGAGACCGTTATCGAGTGTTGGGAGCGGTTTGGTCGGTTGTGTGAGGATTGTCCCAATCACCAAATAGCTGACCAACAACTCATTCAGAATTTCTACGAAGGTCTGTTACCGCAGAATCGACAGTTAATTGACGTCGCCAGCGGAAGATGTCTCATGGATAAAACCCCCGCCGAAGCTAGAGTTTTGATTTCCAACTTGGCTAGAAGCTTAGAGTGGAGTGGAGATGGAGACAAGGAGCAAGCTCACCTGGTGAAGGATGTGGACGAGATTAAAGCCCGACTTTTTGAGGTAAGTAATGTTGTTCTTGCTTTAAAAGATAATTTACAGCGTCGTTGTTGCGTGCTCAGTGTGTGTGTAAATTAGATGCGAAGAGCACTCAGATCATGCAAGTATACATGGTCTGCAGCAAGTGATAAGTATATTTTATATCGTTTTCCCACAGAGATTTGATTAAGTTTATGCTAAGTACAGATTGATTGAAGGAAAATGTAACCGGTGACAAAAGGTTGTTGGTTGGGTTGCTGCATTAACGATTTGATGCGTGTTAAATTAGATAAAGTAACCAGGAATGAAATGGATTTTGATTCGAGACACAAGATTGTAAAGGACACAAAGAAAACGCAAAGTTACAACAATGCAAATAAAGTAAGGAAACTATAGTCCATGAAAATAGGCTAACTAACTCACAGAATAGAAACAGTATTGCGGGTCTCGCAATACTTTAACAATAAACTAACAACAGATTAACAAACAAGTAAAATCTAAGATAAAGACAACAAGGTTTGCTAAGAATCCTCCATAGACATAAACCATGATCATTCAGCAGTGAACAAACAGTACATGCATCGTATTCAGCTAGGTCTCATACATCTTCCGATTATATGCATTAGATTCATAAGTTACTCATATCCATGTAAGGCTAAGAACCTATTGATGATTGCATGCTATTCAACGTGCTAGGAAAGCACCTATTCCTAGATCACTCTCTGGTTACCATGAAAGGCTAACATGAATGAATGACTCTGAATTCTTACTCCTTCCAAAGGTTAGGAACACTTTAGAACAAAATGGATGGCCGGTCGAAATTGCGCATGGGATGAAGTTCACACTCATTCAATGCATTCATGCCTATCCACATGCTGAATTCACATAGTGGTATCCTACAGATTCACCTTAACAAACCCTTATAAAACTAGCTACTCATGGCTTTAGAAGAACTCAACAAAACTAATTGATTACTCATGAATAGAACTCAACAAAACTAATTGCTTAAATAATAAAGCAGATCCAATAACAATTCAAACAACAAGGCACAATTCGTTCTGAAAACAATCATTAAAGTAAAGCAGTAGAAAATCTGAGAACAGAAACTAAAATAAAAGCAGTAGCTAATTCGAAACAGAAGTTAAAGAAAGCAGTAGATGAGTGAAGGTCCGATCATCCACGATCTGCCTCGGTTAAAGGAGAAGAACGTCTTGTCAGGAATCTTTTCCTTCTTCCGCCAAATTCCAGAACGCCAAGGAGGTTTCTTCTCGGATCTGATGATCGAGAAGATCTCTCTTGGGGTTTTCGGGTTTTCGAAACTCTTCACCGTCGAGTTGTGTTTTGATTTCTTCATCTAACTCTCTTTATATAGCCTTCATAGGTTGCCATAGGCTGCTCCCTAATCATGGATCACCATCCAAATTTGAGGTAACAACCTCACACGTGGCAGCTATAGGAAGGCCGACGGCTGGAAAAATGTAGCAACAAAGACCAGTATTGTGATTGCGTTGCGATTGCAATGCTCTGTTTTCGGTTGTGCTTCTTCTGATCCCATTGCGCTCCTCGCAAAACTTCAGCAATACATCTGCAAAGCATTAATTAGACATTTTTTAACCAATTTACACACTTTTGCACAACTTTTTCACACAAGCCTTAAATTAACCTCATTTCACAAAATGTCACGATAAAACACATATTATGCTCATTAATAGTTAAAATGCTCGAAAGACTTCATGAATATCAAGTAATTATAGCCCTAAATAACTCTCTTTTGGAGAGGTAACACACCCCCAAACTTGAGTTATTGCTAGTCCTCGAGGAATACAAAGACTCACTTTCCCTCTCTTTTTCACTGTCTAACTGCTAACTCCTGTCCTTCTCTCCAACTAACCAAACTGTTTTTCTCTTGGCTTACTGTCGATGACAATGCTGTCCTGTGACATACTTCAAGCTAAAACAAACTTCATCTTTATCATTCTGAATTCCCTGCCTTTAAAACCTTCTGCTTCTAACACCTCCCTACCTTCTGGTTTATTGATAACTCCATTTTGGAGCTATATTTCACTCCCTAACTCTAGCTAAAAGTCGTGATTAATTGTTTAATATGTCTCGTTTATAGGAGTTTTGCGGCATACAGCTCGTGGTATCCATTGAGTGCATTTTGTGGCTAAGGAAGGCGTTTTAGTGCCCCAAGAGTGCTTCGGGTAAAGGACAAGCTCACGCGAGAAGAACTGGGCAAAATTGCCATGAAGAGGCAATTTTCCAGCCCCAAACCCTAGAGCAAGCGTCGAGACGCTTGCTCAACGCTGCAGCGTCGAGACCCTTGCACCAGCGTCGGGATGCTCTGGAGGCACGCGCGCGCTGGAAATCATCGGGGCAACGTCGAGACGCTCGCCTGGCGTCTCGACGCCATCGCGAACGCGCGCGCTGGAGAAATTGGCCGCAGCGTCGAGACGCTCTCCTAGCGTCTCAACGCCATCACGACAAAAGGCGCGCGACACTTAGGGTGCAGCGTCGAGACGCTTGCCTAGCGTCTAGACGCTCCGACGGCTTAAAACGCCATTTTAACGATTTTCAACCCATCTTCATCACTCTCTCTCGGGTCTTCGGTTTTCTTCTTCGTTTCGCCGCCATTGTTGGCCATTTTTTGAGGTTTTCTTGTGTATTTAGCTTGGGATGATGTCCAAAGCTTTCATGGGAGTATTGGGACTCCAAACCTCCATGGTTGGCTAAGGTATTTGTGTTTGGATTTGGGATAATTAGGGATCTTTGTTAAGCTTTTTAATGTTTTGATAATTTATGCTTAATGCTTATGATTTTGCTTTAGTTATGTATGCATTTATTGTTCTTCCTTAATGCCATGCATGTGTTAGATTTCGCCGACGAACAATCGAGTTTTCTAGCATGTGTTAGAGTTAAAGAATAGCGATGTCGTGCCTCTCATTTTCGCCTAGTAACACAGAACAATGAAATAAATCGGAGTATCGAGTTATGCATGATAATTGTTGGGTACTTCAGGGTTGCCGGGTAACCAATTAGCAATTTGATTACATAGTCGAATGTTCGTCGCGGTTTGCTAGTGACTGTTTAGAGTCAAATTGGGGCAAATCACTCTAACGAGACTTTGAATAATGTTTAATTAGAACTGTGTGATCTAATTAATTAATATGGAGCCGGTTACAAAAGGGAGTCCCAGTAACCGACCGCGTGCATGTCATTATTGATTAGCCTTACTTTAGAATTAAGTGATAAATGTTAAAGTGCTTAGCAAGATCCCGAAATCCCCCAAATCCAACACTCTTCAATCTCAATCTTATTATTTTTCCGTTAGCATTTTCTATTACGTTGCATGTTCAAAATCCCCCTTTTTGTGACAAACTGCACCAGTTAACTTAATCATAACTCAAAAGATTAATTCTCAATTTTATTCCCTCTCTGTGGTTCGACCCCGTTACCGCTAGCTGCAAAGCTAAAAGCTACGGGTTTATAAATTTATTTTGGCAAGCCTCGACAGCTTGATATTGGAGTACCCCAAAAGTAACTCTACCAAAATTGGCGCCGTTGCCGGGGAGCGCAACTAAAAATGAAGTTAATGTTTGTTTTTGATTTACGTTGATTGGTTGTTTTTAAAAAAAAAAATTAAGTGGATTTTTTATTTTATTTTGGATAACGGTCCTCTCTTCCAAGTTTTTTAAAGTCCAGGTTACATTCGGAAGAGATGGAGGTCTTGGAGGGGAATAATGAGAGTCCGAGAACATTGAAGGAGTGGGCGATGCATGGCTTCTCTGCCAACCGCCGTGCATATCATTTCCGCCGACAACAGGTAACTTCGAGTTTAAATCAAGTTTGTTTAACTCACTTCCTTCTTTTTATGGTGAAACAGGTGAAGATCCTATCAAGCACCTTAAGGAATTCCACATGGTGTGCTCTGCGATGAGGACAAGTGAGATAACGGAGGAAGAGCTGAATTTGAGAGTCTTTCCTTTCACCTTGAAGGATAAGGCAAGGGATTGGCTACACTACTTACCCTCAGGGACCATCTCTTCGTGGAAAGGATTGAAGGGTCTGTTTTTAGACAAATATTTTCCCGCCTCGAGAGCCATGTTCCTAAGGAAGGAGATCTACGGGATTATCCAAAATGAAGGGGAGACCTTTCCTGGATACTGGAAGCGGTATACCCGGATGTGTGAAGACTTCCCCCACCATCAGATCTCGGAGGCTGAACTCATTCGTTTCTTCTATGAAGGCTTGTGCATGCATGATAGACTGATGCTAGATGCAGCTAGTGGAGGGGCATTGATTGGTAAGACCCCAGCGGAAGCTCGACGTTTGATTTCAAATATGGCTCAGAATATGCAGCAGAATGGAAGTGGAGCACATGAGCAAACCCACCTCTCAAGCGAGATCAAGGAGCTTCAAACTCAAATCTCTCAGGTATGTAAATCCCTTGAAGGAATGTTCAATTCCTTTATGGAAAAGGACGTGGAGCGTCGCAAGGAGTCCGAAGCGCGATTTGAGTTGTTGAAAAAGGAGAGTCGCGAGGAGTCCAAAGCGGGATTTGAGTCATTGAGGAAGGAAATTTCTGAGATGAAGGATAGAACGAGTAAGGTGGAAACTCAGGCGGTAGAACACCCAAACGTTATTGCTCTTAGAAGTGGAAGGGATATTCCCTCGAGTTCTGCGCCTGTCAAGTCCAATGAGAGTCCTTGGATGCTACCCCCACAAGCGAGGATGAGTTCCTGTGAGCAGGTCTGTGCCATTAACTTACGAAGTGGGAGAGAAATTTTTCCAAACACCGTTTTTGTGGAGAAAGAAGAAGGCAAGGATGAGAAAAAGATCGAGGATCTTGAGTCAAGAAGGAAGGAAGTTCAGTTGGATGCACCCCCGAGCTTGAAAGGCTACAAGCCCAAAGCTCCCTTCCCAAGCCGTTTGTTGCCTCCCAATGTTGAGAAAAAGGGGAAACCGATTGCATGTTCCCCAAGCCATCTTGGGGATGAGAAGATGGTGAAAAATGAAGAATTAAAGAAAAATGTGTGTGAGTATGTTCCCATAGCACCCTTCCCGAGTAGGCTCGCAAGGCCTATCGTCGTGAATGAAGATGAGGAGGTCCTCAAAACCTTCCAGAAGGTGACGGTGAACATCCCACTCTTGGAGGCCGTGAAGCAAATACCGAAATATGCAAAGTTCCTCAAGAGTTGGTGCACGAGTAAGAGAATGTCGAGAAAATGTGATGAGAAGAAGAAAGAAACTGTCTCTGCAATTTCCCAAGGTACGCTTCCACCAAAGTGCGTTGATCCTGGTATGTTTACTATCCCATGCACTATTGGTACTAAACTGATTGAAAATGCCATGCTAGATCGCGGTGCCTCAATTAATATCATGTCTTTTGATGTGTTTAAAGAACTTGAATTGTGCAATTTAATTGAGTCTAATATAGTTGTCCAACTAGCCGATCGATCTTATGTGCATCCGTTAGGGAAAATTGAGGACATTTTAGTCAAAGTGAAAGAATTGTTGTTTCCATGCGATTTCTACGTGCTGAATATGAACAAAAACTCTTCGCATGTTTCCTCTTCTATCTTACTAGGACGCCCATTTATGAAGACCGCTAAGGTCAAGATTGATGTTGATAGGGGTGCCTTGTCTGTAGGATTTGATGGAATTGTGCATGAATTTTTAATGAATGAATCGAAATCTTTTGTGTATGATGAGAATGGAAATGCAAAGTCTGTGGATTGTGTGAAGGAAGAGCGATTCTTTTACCTCTATTAGGAAGAAAGATTTGGATTTAAATGATAATGGTGCTGTTTTTTATAGTACTAACAATGAGGATGTTCACGTGCTCAAGGCACGAAGAGAAAAAATGTTTTTAAATGATGTTTGCAGGAACAGTGTGGACGAGGATATGTCTGGGACGTCCCTGGCGCTGTCAGAATATGGATGAGTTCGTTGGGTGAATTCAGTCGAGAAAACGACTTTAAAAATTCTGCGCTTCTCGGAGGCACCCGAGTGTTGAACTGTTTTTAAGTCATTTAGTTTATCGTTGTTTTAGTTTTAAGTTTCGTAGTGTAATTTAGCTTAATTTAGCTTGCTGTTTTTTTTTTTAGGAAATAAGGAGAAGTTGAGGAAATTGGGCTCGGATAAGGAAAGCGCCGCCTCTTTCCCCTCGCCAGTTTCACAAAGGGAAGTGTTGGTTTTCTTTCCCTTTAACTTTTGTGTATCTGATTAAGAAGCATTGAGGACAATGCTCGCTTCTGAAGTTGGGGGTGGATGTTGTGGATATGCATGTGTAGTTTGTTAAGCAGTGCTAATTTTGATTTTGAAGTGCTTGAGACTCTGTTTATATGCTTTCTAATTATGACGATCTAGGAAGTGTCTTTTTGGAATCTGAGCATTTGCATAATCTAGTTTTTGCATGACATTGTTTTGCATTTATTAGGTTCATGTCAAAAATTTTAAAAATTTTCTGTTGCTCCCTTGCACCTATCGAGCACTTAGCAACCTCATCTTAGACTTCGTAGGCTTAGTTGATTGCATGTTGCATGATTATTGTTGTCACCCCGAAAGGCACCCCTAAGGTAGCTTGTTGCATGAGAGTTAGTGGTTAATTAAGCCTGAAGAAAACAAAAATTAGAAAAGCATGATTGGTTAGAAATTTCCCTCGAGGCGCTCCTCCTTCTTATTTGCGCTTAAAAAGTGAGCGTTAGTCCTTAAAAATGTGAAGCTTTGGCCAAAGTTTGACATGTTAGGCAACTCGAGGTGGGAAAGAAAAAGAAAATAAAAAGTTGTGTTCAAAGAACCATAACAAAGAGTACAAAGTACTCAAAAAGAGAAAAAAAAAAGTATGAGAAAATCGTTTTAGGCCTTTTAATTTATTGCTCTCTCTTATGCGGTCAAGTTTAGACTGATCTTAAATGCTAGAAGTAGGGGGAAAACAGGATGATATGTTGCATGTGGTTTTTCCGGGCTTGCGTAGGTTTAGGATAGGTTGGCTAGCACACACACACGTTAGGGAGCGATAGTTAATTTTTGATATGTTCGTAATTAAATGCATGCGCTGATTGCTTTCGTGATTATGTTTTGTTTGGATTTGTAAAAAGCATCGAGGTTTGAATTAGAAGCATGTATGCATGGTCCTTTAGAGTTGAATTCTTTATTTGCCTTGCTCGAGGACTAGAAGGATTTAAGTTGAGGGTGTTTGATAACTCCATTTTGGAGCTATATTTCACTCCCTAACTCTAGCTAAAAGTCGTGATTAATTGTTTAATATGTCTCGTTGGTAACGATATTTTTGAACTATCGCTATAAACTCAAGCGGTCGAGGCTTGCCAAAATAAATTTATAAACCCGTAGCTTTTAGCTTTGCAGCTAGCGGTAACGGGGTCGAACCACAGAGAGGGAATAAAATTGAGGATTAATTGTTTAAGATGTGATTAGGTTAGTTGGTAAGGTTGTCACAAAAAGGGGGGTTTTAATCATGCAATGTAGTGAAAAGTGCTAACGGAAAAGTAATAAACTTGAGAATGAAGAGTGTTGGATTTGGGGAATTTTCGGGATCTTGCTAAGCATTTTAACATTTATCATTTAATTCTAAGGTAAGGCTAATTGATGATGACATGCACACGGTCAGTTACCCGAGAAGCCCCAAGGTAACCGGCTCCATAGAAATTAATTAGACCACACAGTTCTAATCAAACATTATCTAAAGTTGCATTAGGGTGATCTGCCCCAAATTTGACTCTAGATAGTCACTAACATACCGCGACGAACATTCAAGAGTGAATTCTAATTGCTAGTAGATTGCCCGCAAACGCTGTATGCAATCAACAACTATCCTACACGACTCGATACTCCGATTTAGTTTTATCTATCTGTGTTACTTAGTCGAGCAGTGAGAGGCACGACATCGCTACTCTTTAACATACACAACATGCAAGATGACTCGAGTGTCAATCGTCAAAATCTAACATGCGCGTTGGATTAAGCAAGATAGACAAATGCATACATACTCAAAGCCAAATCAGAACCATTAAGCATACATTATCAAAACATTAAAAACTTAGCAAAAATCCCTAATTAACCCAAATCCAAGCACAAGTACCTTAGCCACTCATGGAGGTTTGGAGTTCCAACACTCCCATGGAAGCTTTGGGCATCATCCCCAAGCTAATATACAAGAAATAAGCTCCAAAAGGCCACAAATGGCGGAGAAAATGAAGAAGACCCGAGAGAAAAATCGAAGGGAAGAAGAAGATGTAAAAGTTGGCTGAAAAATCGTCAAATTGACGTTTTAAGCCGTCGGAGCGTCGAGACGCTAGGCCAGCGTCGAGACGCTGGTGCCCTAAGTGCCGCGCGCGTTTTCGTCGTGATGGCGTCGAGACGCTGCGCGAGCGTCTCGACGCTGAGGCCAAATTTTCCAGCGCGCGCGCTCGCGATGGCGTCGAGACGCCAGGCGAGCGTCTCGACGCTTGCCCGATGTTTTCCAGCGCGCGCTGTTAAGTCTCTGAAAGTGACTTATTTAGGACCCATTTAGCTTAAGAAGATGAACACTTTTAGGTGTTTGTGATAGCATTTAGCCTAAACCTATGCTTAAATATAAGAATGAGAAGAAGGTAGCTAATTTAGGACTTTTGTACAATAGGAAAGAAAAGGGTTGAAAACCGAAGGAAAAGAATGAAAAAAAGCTGCATTGCGACAGCATTGCGAAAACATTGCTGAGGCCGCAATTATTCAAGTGAAAACCGTAAGTTGACTGATCTGTTTCTGTTAATTTCCGTAATTTCAGGGATTCGTTCTTTCTCCTCCATCCATTCTGATATATGACGTTGAAGATTGATGGTTCTCCTTGGCCCAAACGCACCTGCAAACTACTATAAAAGGGGGTCAAAGTCGGAGGTTCAGTCATCATCCGAAAGCGTAGAGTCTTCTCGCAGTCCATCTTTTCTCCCTGTTTCCTTTGCCGTCTGTTGGAGTGAGAGTCTCAGCTGTTGGAATCGATAATCTGATAGGAAGGAGAGGAGATTCTTCTTCTCTCTCGATTGGATTCATCCAAGCAAGGCTGACCTTTCATCCCCTTCATTCGAGGCGACTGCAACGAGGCTTTCAAGCACCCTTTACTGTTTTCTGTCTTATTCTTCTAATTTCCAGCTTTGATCAGTTGTTGTTTCTAGTTTAGTGTTTTATCTACTGCATTTCGTTGTTGTCTGTCTTTGAATTATTTACTTTAAGTTTCCTGTTGTTCGTTCAAACATTCAAAGTAATCAAATTACAGGTCTTCATTTCACAGTTTCCATCTTCTGCTGCTACGGTTTTATCTTACTGTTTTGAGTTCATTTCCCTTCTAAGCATGTCTGTTTTATCTTGTATTTCTGTTCTCCATATATCCATGAGTAGCTAAGTCACTTAGGGGCATGCTAATGACAGAACTATAGGCTTAAAAACGTGAACCAAGTATGTAGGATAGCTCTCGAACCATTGATTGTATGTAAGCTTCATCCCACGGGAAATTTCGATTGGCCATCCATTTTGTCCAAAGAACTCCTAACCTCTGGAAGGAGTAAGAGTTCAGAGTCGTATAATCATGCTAGCCTTTCATGGTAACCAGGAAACGGCCTAGGAATAGGCGTTTCCCTAGTACAAACTAAACACTTCTGTTTTAACAAGATGCTTAAGACCTTACTTTGAGTCGAGTAAACTAAAGAATCTAATGCATGGAATCGGACGATACATGAGATAGAGTGAGTTTGATGCATAGAGAGTAGATCCAGTGCTTGAGAATCATATAAAAATGCCTATAGGATAGTCATTAGTAGCCCTTAATTCGCCCATTTACACACTTTCGCTGTTATTCAATTGCGGTAAAATTGCGGTGTCCGCAATTCTGCTAAGTACCATTCTGTTTAGCTGTTTTCTTCTTCGTTTATTAATTCCATCTCTTGTCTTTTGAGTCTAATTTCAACTTGCATTTGTTTATGTTGCATTCCTTTACACATTCAGCAAAAATTAGATAATTAAAAACCAATTTTACCCCATCAAATCCACCCCTTCTTTCTTAACAAATACACTTCATGAATAGCTAAAAATAAGTCTCTGTGGAAAAAACGAATGAAATATACTTACTACTTGCTGTGAGACCATGTATGCTTGCATGTTCTGAGTGCTCTATCTACCTTCTTGCTTATTTATCTTTAACACATTGAGCACGCAACAAGTTTTTGGCGCCGCTGCCGGGGACTAATTTTAAGTGAAAACGAAGTTTGTTAAGTCTGAAACACCAAGTTATTTTCCATTGAATTTGATCCATTTTCATTTCTTCTTCAGGTACAATTTAGGGTAGTTTATGAATGAGACTCCAAGTATTGATCTAGAGTTCAACCCTGAGCCTGAGAGATTATTTAAAGCTAGAAATAGAGCCAAGAAACGTCTCTTTAAACAACCCCTTTTACCTCAAATAATTGCTGAAACCGCAGAGGCTCCGCAATCCACTCAAGAAGAAATGGATAGAATAGATCAAAACCTGGTGCCTGTCACTCGCAATCCCATTGAAATAGCGAATGACAAGGATAGCGCCATCCTTTCGTACCTAGTACCTATGCCTGGGGAGCTGAACCCCAGCATAATCCGTCCTGAAATCACTGCCAACTCCTTCGAGTTAAAACCAGTGATGTTCCAAATGTTGTCCACTGTGGGACAATTCTTTGGAATAGAAAATGAGGACCCCCATAACCACCTTAGGAACTTCCTAGGAGTCAGTGATACCTTCCTCATTCCTGGAGTTTCCCAAGAAGCCCTGAGGCTATATCTGTTCCCTTACTCTTTGAGGGACAAAGCCAAAACGTGGTTAAATTCATTACCCTCAGGATCTGTCCTGAATTGGACAGACTTAGCAGAAAAATTCCTAGTCAAATATTTCCCACCAGATAGGAATTCGACCTTTCGTGATGATATCATCAAATTCAAACAAGCTCCGAGTGAGTCTCTTCACGAAGCTTGGACGAGATTCAAAGACCTTCTCATTAAATGTCCACACCATGGCATCCCATGGTGTATCCAAATAGAAGTCTTCTTTAAAGGATGCAACCCCAGCACCAGACAAGTTCTAAACTCATCTGCTGGAGGTTCCATGTTGTCCAAGAGTTACAACGAAGCTTATGAGATCTTGGAGAAGATCTCAACATCTCACTGTAGGTGGTCAGATGATCCAGTAGAGCCAACTAGAGCTCAAGACAAGGATGCTTTAAGCGCCATGAGCACCCAAATAAATGCCCTGACCAACCTAGTTAAGCAAATGGCTCAGGCCAATCTCCAAACCAGTGCCAATACCGCCACAGCCATGTCAATGGGCACCCAACCAAGTCAAGGCGAGGCACTTATCTGTGGATTCTGTGGGGAAGGGCACCCATACGAATACTGCCCTGGGAATCCATCCTCAGTCTGCTATGTTGGGAGCCAACAGCAGCCTAGGAATAACCCCTACTCACAAACTTACAACCCTGGTTGGAGAAACCACCCAAACCTGTCATGGGGTGGCCAACAGAATGTTAACCAAAATCCTAACCAACCTAGACCGAGTGGAACACCTGGTTTCACTCCCCAACATAACCAGTCAATGTACCAAAAACCATACAATCAACCTGTAGGATCTTCTGTAGAAACCTTACTCAAGGAATACATAGCTAAGAATGAAGCTACTCTTCAAAGCCAGCTGTTGCGTGCTCAATGTGTAAAGATAAATAAGCAAGAAAGTAGAGAGAGCACTCAGAACATGCAAGCATACATGGTCTCACAGCAAGTAGTAAGTATATTTCATTCGTTTTTTCCACAGAGACTTATGTTTAGCTATTCGCGAAGTGTATTTGTTAAGAAAGATGGGGTGGATTTGATGGGGTAAAATTGGTTTTTAATTATCTAATTTTTGCTGAATGTGTAAAGGAATATAACATAAACAAATGCAAGTTGAAATTAGACTCAAAGGACAAGAGATGGAATTGATAAACGAAGAAGAAAAACAGCTAAACAGAATGAAAATTTAGCAGAATTGCGGGGACCGCAATGTTTCCGCAATTAAACAGCAGCGAAAGTGTGTAAATGGGTGAGTTAAGGGCTACTAATGACTATCCTATAAGCATTATTATACGATTCTCAAGCACTGGATCTACTCTCTATGCATCAAACTCACTCTATCTCATGTATCGTCCGATTCCATGCTTTAGATTCCTAAGTTTACTCGACTTCAAAGTAAGGTCTTAATCATCTTGTTAAAACAGAAGTGTTTAGTTTGTACTAGGGAAACGCCTATTCCTAGGCCGTTTCCTGATTACCATGAAAGGCTAGCATGATTATATGACTCTGAACTCTTACTCCTTCCAGAGGTTAGGAGTTCTTTGGACAAAATGGATGGCCAATCGAAATTGCCCGTGGGATGAAGCTTACATACAATCAATGTTTCGAAGGCGATCCTACATGCTTGGTTCACGTTTTTTAGCCTATAGTTCTGTCATTAGCATGCCCCTCAGTGACTTAGCTACTCATGGATATATAGAGAACAGAAATGTAAGATGAAACAGACATGCTTAGAAGGGAAATAAACTTAAAACAGCGAGACAAAACCGTAGCAGCAGAAAAAGGAAACCGTGAAATGAAACTTGCACTCTGATTACTTTGAATGTTGAACGAACAAAGGGAAACTTAAAGGCAGTAATTCAAAGACAGACAACAACGAAATGCAGTAACTAAAACACTAAACTAGGAACAACAATGATCAAAACTGGAAATTAGAAGAAGAACGACAGAAAACAGTAAAATGGCGCTTGAAAGCTTCGTTGCAGTCGCCTCGAATGAAGGGGATGAAAGGTCAGCCTTGCTTGGATGAATCCAATCGAGAGAGAAGAAGAATCTCCTCTCCTTCCTATCAGATTATCGATTCCAACAGCTGAGACTCTCACTCCAACAGACGGCAAAGGAAAACAGGGAGAAAAAGTGGACTGTGAGAAGGCTTCTACGCTTTCGGATGATGATCAAACCTCCGACTTTGGCCCCCTTTTATAGTAGTTTGCAGGTGCGTTTGGGCCAAGGAGAACCATCAATCTTCAACGTCATATATCAGAATGGATGGAGGAGAAAGAACGAATCCCTGAAATTACGGAAATTAACAGAAAAGGATCAGTCAACTTACGGTTTTCACTTGAATAATTGCGGCTTCAGCAATGTTTTCGCAATGCTGTCGCAATGCAGTTTTTTCATTCTTTTCCTTCGGTTTTGAACCCTTTTCTTTTCTATTGTGCATAAGTCCTAATTTAGCTACCTTCTTCTCATTCTCATATTTAAGCATAGGTCTAGGCTAAATGCTATCAAAAACACCTAAAAGTGCACATCTTCTTAAGCTAAATGGGTCCTAAATAAGTCACTTTCAGAGACTTAACACACCCCCAAACTTAAGGCTTTGCTTGTCCTCAAGCATACTAAGGACTTCCCTAGGCTGCTGTTTCTCCTTCTTTAACCACCTACTGACTCCCTTATACCCCTATCTATAGCACTGTTGTCCTGTGACACACCTCCAAGCTTAAAACTACCCTCTTATCTAGCTTCTCCTGAGCTTGCCTGCCTAACACTTATTTGTTTTCATTAACTCCCTACAACTGATCTATTTGCTTTTGTCATATCATGCCACTATCCCTAAGGTTTCAAATTCTGCCTAGCTTTACCTCAGACTCAGTACATGCTTCTAGCTTTATTTTTAATGTGTCTAGGATTCCTTAGAGTCATGTCAGTCTTAGTATTAACGGTGACAGTAGTACTTTTAAAGAACAACCTAAACCCTGGCATCACTACATTGGATAAACACTCATCTCCCTACACAACCCTACAAGTTACAACTTTGTGCTTAGCTAATTGAGGATCAGAGTTCTTTTTAAATAGGACATCTAAGCCACAAAGTTATAACTCCTAGGTATACATTCTTCTTCCCTATTCTTTTCCTTTTTTCTTACTTAGGGGGGACCTCTCCTTTGGTTGCCTTTTGATGCAATGCCACTTGTGGGTCGCACACTTGGCACTGATTACTTAGCAACCTAAGAGAGACCCCCCTCTTTATTCTATTTTTCATTTTTTTTTTCAGTTCATCATTTTTTGTAAAGGAGAAGAAGAATGCTTATGTTTCTAAGGGAGAGAGGAATGTTCCTAGGCCTAGGGTGGCCTCCCCCAAACTTCAACTACTCATTGTCCCCAATGAGTGTCTGAGGTGGCACACCCCCAAACTTTCCTAGAAGCATCTAGTCTAAGGTAAAACAAAGAGAATCTAAAGCCCTAGGCATACACAGAACATTTAAAAGAAAATATCATAGCAGCAGTAACTTAAAAAAAACAGACAGTTAAGGGCTTAAAGCTGTGCATGCTGAGCTTTTTAGAGGTTGATTTCAAACTAGCAAAGGGTGTCCTATGACACTCATCCAGCATGCATTTAGATAAGCTATATACGGTAGTCATGATAGCAGCAAAAGATAGAATTTAAACAGATCACAGCCTAGCTAAACAGACAGTCAAAAACATGCTGTCAGTCATAAAAATTGCGGGTACCGCAATTATTTCGCAATTAGATCAGGGCAGATATAACATTGATTAAGGCCCCTAAGCATGCTTTTTCCAGTCACTCAAGCTTCCTAAAAATAAAACTAAACTATCCTACCTAGTCAGCTAACATCAGACTATACTAAGCAAAAGGAAAAGCATAAAACTAAACATCTAAAACAGATCAAAATTGAACCAAAAACAGCATAATTCACATGGTCCTATCAGAAAGCAGAAAATTGTTTTTTTTTCTAAGGGAACAGCAATACTCCCTTCAGTGCACTTCAAACCAGCACTCAAGCGTCGTCATCTTCATCTGGTTGCCGTGGTCGTGGGGGCACCCATGGAGTCAGGAGATTTGTGGGGAAGTCAGGGAAGATGCACCCCAGTTGGTCTGCAACTTCCTTGTCCCTCGCCTGCGCATAAGTGGCCCATTGAGCCATTCTCCTCTGCATATCCATCAGGCAGGCCATGGATAGGGACTGTTCAGCAGCCAGCCTATCCAGTTCAAACTCCATATTCCCCTTCCTTCTCAGCCTCAGGTTAGCAGGCAGCTCCAAGTGGCCCGTGTAGGCCATCTGCTGCTCCAAGCGCTTGGTGGGGACTCCTGCAAGCAAACATAGCTTGGTTATGGTATTAGGGAAAAACAGTGGTCCCTTACCTTTCTTGGCGCATTCAGCAATGGCCGCAGTGATGACTTCTCCCACATTGATCGTGAGACCTCTCATTATCGCATACACCAGCAGCGATCGGCTCTGGTTGATTGTAGTCTCGTGAGTCACAGGGGACAATCTCCTTCGCACGAACGAAAACCAAACAGCTGCCTTAGCCGTGAGGTTGGCACTCATGAGAGTGTGCCTCCCATTGCGTGACACGGTCCAGGAAGCTTCAGGCTGGCCAATGGTGCGAATGGCCTCTTCCAGCACTGCCTCAGTAGGCTCATCAACGATCCGTGCATAATCTGTATGTGTTTGGCCTTTGAGACCATAGGCTTCGTTGATGGCCTTGGCTGAGAAATCCACCTCTACCCCTCTGACCACAGACAGGCCATCCTCAGGGCTGAGCACATTGGCGTAGAAATCATACACCATGCTCGTGTAGGCTGGATTGGGCGGTCTGCAGAATTCCTCCCAACCATGGTTGATCACTCCTGCGCGCAAGAACTGCGGCAAGTCAGCAGGTCGGTCGAGGAAGCCTTTCTCGTGCAGCAACTCCCTCTTCCTTAACTCAACGCCCCTGGATTCAGCGTCAGATGAAACATACCTCACTGACTGAGGTTCGTCTTCAGGGTAGAGTTTGGCCTTCCCCTTATCTGCTGGCTTGGCTGACTCGGCAGCCTCAACCTTGAGTCGTTTGAGCGAAGGCTCAGTGCTCTCTTTGTCTGCTGAAGGCACCCTCTTGGCCTTCTTCTTCTTCAGTTTCTTGGATCGCTTGGCCTTGACAATCTTGGCCTTCTTCTTCTTCTTGAGCTTAGCCTTGATATTGATCTGCTGGAGGCATGCCCCCAACGTCTCTTCCATGGAATCATCCTGCCGTGCAGGACTCTCGGCACTAGCTTCCCTTGCAGGCGAGAAGACCTCGTCTTCACCACCTTCCCCACTGCCCTGAGTGGATTCCTGGTACTCCCCATAGGGGAATTCAGGATCAGGCTGTGGAGGCGTGTGCGAAGGTGTTGCACTCTGCTCTGCTGTAGGCGTCTGCACGGAATTCAGTGGTGAAGACGGCGTCGCAGGGCTCTGTGCAGGTGGCGATGATGATAGCTCTGGGCTGTGCACTGGTTCAGATGGTGAAGGGCTGTGCGCAGGTGATGCAGATGGCGACGAACCCCTCTTGGTCGACTCGTGGGACGCACGATCTGATTCTTGACTCTCCACAGAGGGAGTCTTGGCTTTGCTTGGTTCGGCGGCCGTCTCGACACTCCACCGGCGTTTCTTGGGCGTGCCCGCTGGTTCAGAAGGTCCAGCAGGGATCTCAGTGACAACCCTCCACTTCTTCCTACGGATCGGAAGCTTGGGAAGAGGTACGGCGCGTACAGCCCCAGCATCTGCAAGGGTCAGAAGTGCTTCCCTTGGAGCCGCTTCAGCTGCATCATCGGCCTTCTTCTTGGCTGCGGATCTTTCAGCCCTTGTGGACACCATTGTCGAATCTTGGAGGTTTGGAGAGAAGGATCAAAGATGAAGAGAATCTCAGTTTTCTTGGAAATCAGAGAATGAGAGAATCGTATCGATCGAGCGCCTTCTAACGGATATAAAGGCAACGGCTAAATCCCAACGGCTCTATTTTGCGGATCCTGCAATTCCAGCGCAATTCTAGGGATATTTTTTCATCAAAATCTCAAACTTTGCTCGTCCGTATCTTTTATTCGGCTCGATCGTTTTTTGATTTTTAAAGCTGGGATTACTCTCCTTGATTCCCTCTTTCGATTCCCTACAAAAAGAAATAAAAACAATATCAAATACGTAATTAAAATCACACAACAAAACACACAAATGACAACCGGAAAATCGCAAAAAAATAAACTAAGGCATGAGCCTTATGTTGACGAGCACAGTAACTACTCGTCCTCTCTCGTTCTCATTGTCACGCTTCAGTCAAGAGGAAGGCCGAGAGAGTCTTCACATCTCCTTCCTCATAGTAATGCTTCAACCTCGCCCCATTGACCATAAATGGTTGGCCTTGCTGCAAGTTTTTTATCTCTATGGCACCATGAACAAACACATTAGTAATGACAAATGGACCCGACCATCTAGACTTAAGTTTCCCTGGAAATAGTTTCAACCGTGAGTTAAACAACAAAACAAGTTGACCCTTCTTAAAGTCCTTAACTCTAAGTCTACTATCATGCCAAATCTTGGTTTTTTCCTTGTACATCTTAGCATTTTCATAGGCCATATGCCTGAGCTCATCAAGCTCATGTAATTGCAAAGATCTCAGTGTCCCCGCATCTTTTACACAAAAATTCAATTCCTTCATGGCCCAAAATGCTTTGTTTTCTAACTCAAGTGGTAAGTGACAAGTCTTGCCATATACCAGCCTATAAGGAGACATTCCTAGAGGTGTCTTATATGCTGTCCTATAAGCCCAAAGTGCATCCTCAAGCTTGAAGGACCAGTCCTTCCTATTAGGTTTGACTACTTTCTCTAGGATGTTCTTAATTTCCCTATTTGAGATTTCAGCTTGGCCATTTGAGTGTGGGTGATAGGGAGTGGCTACTCTATGCCTAATGTTATACTTAGCCAATACTTTCTCCATAGCCTTGTTAATAAAATGTGACCCCTCATCACTAATGATGGCACGAGGTGTCCCAAACCTAGTAAAAATGTGCCTATGCAAGAAGTTGGTGACTGTTTTAGCATCATTATTAGGACATGCTTTGGCCTCTACCCACTTGGACACATAATCCACTGCCACTAATATGTAGAGGTTACCTGATGATGGAGGGAATGGTCCCATGAAGTCAATGCCCCATACATCAAAGAGCTCCAACTCTAAGATGTAGGTGAGGGGCATCTCATCCTTTCGACTGAGGTTACCTGTTCTTTGGCATTCATCACAGCTGTGGGCGTAATTGTGGGCATCCTTGAAGATTGTTGGCCAATAGTAGCCACTCTGAAATACCTTTGCAGCTGTTCTTTGGCCACCAAAGTGTCCACCATAAGGAGATGCGTGACAGTGCTGCAGCACAGACTTCGCTTCAGCAGCTGAAACACACTTCCTTAGCAAGCCATCAGCACAGGTTCTGTAAAGTGTGGGGTCATCCCAGATGAATTTCCTTGCTTCATGAAGGAACCTCTTCTTCTCTTGTCCTCCCTTGAACACTGGTAATACCTGTGATGCACGGAAGTTAGCAATGTCAGCAAACCAACGTTCCTCATCGTTATCACGATGAGACAAAACAAAGACATGTTCATCAATAAAAGCATCAGAAATTGCGGGCTCCGCAATTGTTTCGCAATTGTGCTGCAATCGAGACAGGTGATCTGCCACCACGTTTTCACATCCTTTCTTGTCCCGAATGTCCAAATCAAATTCCTGCAGCAATAACACCCATCTAATCAACCTAGGCTTTGCATCAGCCTTCCTCATAAGATATTTCAAGGCAGAATGGTCAGTATATACAATAGTCCTAGTGCCTACAATATAGTTTCTGAATTTTTCGCAAGCAAACACTACAGCAAGCATCTCTTTTTCAGTAGTGGTATAATTACATTGAGCCTCATTCAAAGTCTTACTAGCATAATAGACAGGGTGTGTTAGCTTGTCAATCTTCTGGCCTAACATCACTCCTACAGCATAGTCACTGGCATCACATAACATCTCAAAGGGCAGATCCCAATTTGGTCCTACTATGATAGGGGCTGTGACTAGTGCTTTCTTAAGGGTGGTCCAAGCTACTACACATTCCTTAGAGAAGATGAAGGGCCTATTTAGCTCTAATAGCTCACACAGAGGCTTGGCTATCTTAGAAAAGTCCTTAATGAACCTTCTGTAGAAGCCAGCATGCCCTAAGAAGCTTCTAATGGCTTTGACATTCTGGGGCTCTACCAACTTCTCTATGATCTCAATTTTGGCTCGGTCGACTTCTACACCTGCCCTTGACACTCTATGTCCTAAGACAATCCCCTCATCCACCATAAAATGGCATTTCTCCCAATTTAGGACTAGGTTGGTCTCCTCACACCTAGCCAGGACTTGTCCTAGGTTGTCTAGACAGTTTGAAAATGAGTCCCCAAAGACTGAGAAGTCATCCATGAATATTTCTATCATGGACTCATCCAACTCAGAGAAGATTGCCATCATGCACCTTTGGAAAGTTGCCGGTGCATTGCATAAGCCAAAAGGCATTCTGCGAAAGGCAAAAGTTCCAAAAGGGCAAGTGAAGGTGGTCTTCTCTTGATCCTTAGGGTCTATAGTTATTTGATTATAGCCTGAATAGCCATCTAAGAAACAATAGTAGGCTCTACCAGCTATTCTGTCTAACATCTGGTCAATGAACGGTAGAGGGAAATGGTCTTTTTTAGTTTCTTTATTTAATTTCCTGTAATCCATACACACTCTCCACCCTGTGACAGTCCTTGTTGGAATCAGTTCGTTGTTCTCATTGACTACCACAGTTATTCCCCCCTTTTTAGGTACACATTGGATGGGGCTCACCCACTGGCTACTAGCTATTGGGAAGATCACTCCTGCATCTAACCATTTTATTATTTCCTTCTTTACTACCTCTTTCATAGAGGGGTTTAGCCTACGTTGGTGATCTACCCTAGGTGTGTGCTCTTCCTCTAGTATAATTTTGTGCATGCAATAAGAAGGGCTAATGCCTCGAATATCAGCAATAGTCCATGCTATAGCCTTCCTATGTTGCTTAAGCAGTAAAATCAGTTCAACCTCATGCTTTTCACTTAATTTAGAAGAAATGATAACAGGCAGAGTTTCATTACTTCCTAGATATGCATACTTGAGGTGAGTAGGTAGTGGTTTCAGTTCTAAAATAGGTGGATGCTCAATGGAGGGCTTTAAAGGATTCACAGATCTATCAGTTAAATCTATATTCATACATACATGTTGTGGTTTATCTACAGGCATATTCATTATGTCAGATACGTTCAAGTCAGCTACATCTAATTGTACATAATCATTAGCATGCTTAGTTAATAATACATGCTCCAATTGTTCCTCCATCAAGGAGTCTACTACGTCCATGCTAGCACAGGATTCAAGGTCAGAGGGGTACCTTAAAGCTTTATATACACTAAACTTCACCTCTTCATCATGAACCCTCATAGTAAGCTCACCTTTTTGGACGTCTATAAGTGCCCTACCTGTGGCTAAAAATGGTCTGCCTAGCAGGATGGGGACTTCCTTGTCTGCCTCATAGTCCAGGACAATGAA
The DNA here is from genome assembly GCA_028017165.1 of Herpetospermum pedunculosum. Taxonomy (NCBI): domain Eukaryota; kingdom Viridiplantae; phylum Streptophyta; class Magnoliopsida; order Cucurbitales; family Cucurbitaceae; genus Herpetospermum; species Herpetospermum pedunculosum. The sequence continues at coordinate 31,173,658 of CM051524.1, read as the reverse complement.
ATCTGCAAGGAAAATAAACTTGTCAACTTTAACTAGAATATCCTCAATTTTACCTTCTGGATATGCAATGGATCTGTCTGCTAGTTCCAAAGTGACAGTTGTTGGACGTGCTTCTCCTATTCCCAACTGGCAGAATAGGGACAGGGGCATGAGATTTATGCTGGCGCCCAGGTCACAAAGCGCTCTGCCCACATGCCTGCCTCCAAGTTCTACAGGTAAGGTGAAGGAACCAGGATCCTTCTCCTTCTTGGGCAGCTTGTTCTGGAGGATGGCACTGCACTCCTTAGTGAGGTTTACTGTTTCAAACTCACCAATTATTTTTTTGTTAGTAATGATGTCCTTCAAAAACTTTACATAAGAAGGCATAAATTGTAAAACTTCTACAAAAGGAATGTTAACATGCACTTGCTTAAGAATTTCTAAGAATTTATTAAAATGCACTTCCTGTTCCTGCTTCTTCTTAAGCCTTCGAGGGTATGGAGGTGGTGGCACATATGCAGGTATGTCAGGGCGCTTTAGGATAGGTGGAGGCCTTGGAATTTCTTCTACCTCCTCAATAATTGGTTCTAGCCTGGCTCCTGATGTGCTAGTTGGTGGTGGACCTTGGTTTGTCAGAGACTCCAGTGGAGCACTAGACTCAGTGTTCTCTACTCTCTTTGGTATGTCTTTTGTGTTGCTCACCAATGGTCTTCCACTCCTAAGTTCAATTGCTTGAACTTGTTCTTTACCATCTCTCCTTGGTACCTCGGTGTCAGCAGGGAGTCTACCTTGGGGCCTACTCTTAAGTTCATTGGCTAATTGGCCTATTTGGTTTTCTAGGCTCCTAAGAGTAGCTTGCTGGCTTTGAAGCGTAGCATCATTCTTAGCGATGTATTCCTTGAGTAGGTTTTCTACAGAAGATCCTACAGGTTGATTGTATGGTTTTTGGTACATTGACTGATTATGTTGGGGAGTGAAACCAGGTGTTCCACTCGGTCTAGGTTGGTTAGAATTTTGGTTAGTGTTTTGTTGGCCACCCCATGACAGGTTAGGGTGGTTTCTCCAACCAGGGTTATAGGTATTGGAGTAGGGGTTATTCCTAGGCTGCTGTTGGCTTCCAATGTAGCAGACTGAGGATGGATTCCCAGGGCAGTATTCATATGGGTGCCCTTCCCCACAGAATCCACAGACAAGTGCCTCGCCTTGACTTGGTTGGGTGCCCATTGACATGGCTGTGGCGGTATTGGCACTGGTTTGGAGATTGGCCTGAGCCATTTGCTTAACTAGGTTGGTCAGGGCGTTTATTTGGGTGCTCATGGCGCTTAGAGCATCCTTGTCTTGAGCCCTAGTTGGCTCTACTGGATCATCTGACCACCTACAGTGAGATGTTGAGATCTTCTCCAAGATCTCATAAGCTTCGTTGTAACTCTTGGACAACATGGAACCACCAGCGGATGAGTTTAGAACTTGTCTGGTGCTGGGGTTGCATCCTTTAAAGAAGACTTCTATTTGGATACACCATGGAATGCCATGGTGTGGACATTTAATGAGAAGGTCTTTAAATCTTGTCCAAGCTTCGTGAAGAGACTCACTTGGAGCTTGTTTGAATTTGATGATATCATCACGAAAGGTCGAATTCCTATCTGGTGGGAAATATTTGACTAGGAATTTCTCTGCTAAGTCTGTCCAATTGAGGACAGATCCAGAGGGTAATGAATTTAACCACGTTTTGGCTTTGTCCCTCAAAGAGTAAGGGAACAGATATAGCCTCAGGGCTTCTTGGGAAACTCCAGGAATCAGGAATGTGTCACTAACTCCTAGGAAGTTCCTAAGGTGGTTATGGGGGTCCTCATTTTCTATTCCAAAGAATTGTCCCACAGTGGACAACATTTGGAACATCACTGGCTTTAACTCGAATGAGTTGGCAGTGATTTCAGGACGGATTATGCTGGGGTTCAGCTCCCCAGGCATAGGTACGAGGTATGAAAGGATGGCGCTATCCTTGTCATTCGCTATTTCAATGGGATTGCGAGTGACAGGCACCAGGTTTTGACCTATTCCAGCCATTTCTTCTTGAGTGGATTGCGGAGACTCTGCGGTTTCAGCAATTATTTGAGGTAAAAGGGGTTGTTTAAAGAGACGTTTCTTGGCCCTATTTCTAGCTCTAAGTAATCTCTCGGGCTCAGGGTTGAACTCTAGATCACTACTTGGAGTCTCATTCATAAACTACCCTAAATGGTACCTGAAAAAGAAATGGAAATGGATCAAGTTCAATGGAAAATAACTTTGTGTTTCAGACTTAACAAACTTCGTTTTCACTTAAAATAAGTCCCCGGCAGCGGCGCCAAAAACTTGTTGCGTGCTCAATGTGTAAAGATAAATAAGCAAGAAAGTAGAGAGAGCACTCAGAACATGCAAGCATACATGGTCTCACAGCAAGTAGTAAGTATATTTCATTCGTTTTTTCCACAGAGACTTAGGTTTAGCTATTCGCGAAGTGTATTTGTTAAGAAAGATGGGGTGGATTTGATGGGGTAAAATTGGTTTTTAATTATCTAATTTTTGCTGAATGTGTAAAGGAATATAACATAAACAAATGCAAGTTGAAATTAGACTCAAAGGACAAGAGATGGAATTGATAAACGAAGAAGAAAAACAGCTAAACAGAATGAAAATTTAGCAGAATTGCGGGGACCGCAATGTTTCCGCAATTAAACAGCAGCGAAAGTGTGTAAATGGGTGAGTTAAGGGCTACTAATGACTATCCTATAAGCATTATTATACGATTCTCAAGCACTGGATTTACTCTCTATGCATCAAACTCACTCTATCTCATGTATCGTCCGATTCCATGCTTTAGATTCCTAAGTTTACTCGACTTCAAAGTAAGGTCTTAATCATCTTGTTAAAACAGAAGTGTTTAGTTTGTACTAGGGAAACGCCTATTCCTAGGCCGTTTCCTGATTACCATGAAAGGCTAGCATGATTATATGACTCTGAACTCTTACTCCTTCCAGAGGTTAGGAGTTCTTTGGACAAAATGGATGGCCAATCGAAATTGCCCGTGGGATGAAGCTTACATACAATCAATGTTTCGAAGGCGATCCTACATGCTTGGTTCACGTTTTTTAGCCTATAGTTCTGTCATTAGCATGCCCCTCAGTGACTTAGCTACTCATGGATATATAGAGAACAGAAATGTAAGATGAAACAGACATGCTTAGAAGGGAAATAAACTTAAAACAGCGAGACAAAACCGTAGCAGCAGAAAAAGGAAACCGTGAAATGAAACTTGCACTCTGATTACTTTGAATGTTGAACGAACAAAGGGAAACTTAAAGGCAGTAATTCAAAGACAGACAACAACGAAATGCAGTAACTAAAACACTAAACTAGGAACAACAATGATCAAAACTGGAAATTAGAAGAAGAACGATAGAAAACAGTAAAATGGCGCTTGAAAGCTTCGTTGCAGTCGCCTCGAATGAAGGGGATGAAAGGTCAGCCTTGCTTGGATGAATCCAATCGAGAGAGAAGAAGAATCTCCTCTCCTTCCTATCAGATTATCGATTCCAACAGCTGAGACTCTCACTCCAACAGACGGCAAAGGAAAACAGGGAGAAAAAGTGGACTGTGAGAAGGCTTCTACGCTTTCGGATGATGATCAAACCTCCGACTTTGGCCCCCTTTTATAGTAGTTTGCAGGTGCGTTTGGGCCAAGGAGAACCATCAATCTTCAACGTCATATATCAGAATGGATGGAGGAGAAAGAACGAATCCCTGAAATTACGGAAATTAACAGAAAAGGATCAGTCAACTTACGGTTTTCACTTGAATAATTGCGGCTTCAGCAATGTTTTCGCAATGCTGTCGCAATGCAGTTTTTTCATTCTTTTCCTTCGGTTTTGAACCCTTTTCTTTTCTATTGTGCATAAGTCCTAATTTAGCTACCTTCTTCTCATTCTCATATTTAAGCATAGGTCTAGGCTAAATGCTATCAAAAACACCTAAAAGTGCACATCTTCTTAAGCTAAATGGGTCCTAAATAAGTCACTTTCAGAGACTTAACACCAGCAAGCTACTCTTAGGAGCCTAGAAAACCAAATAGGCCAATTAGCAAATGAACTCAAGAGTAGGCCCCAAGGTAGACTCCCTGCTGACACCGAGGTACCAAGGAGAGATGGCAAGGAACAAGTTCAAGCAATTGAACTTAGGAGTGGAAGACCATTGGTGAGCAACACAAAGGACACACCAAAGAGAGTAGAGAACACTGAGTCTAGTGCTCCACTGGAGTCTCTGCCAAACCAAGGTCCACCACCAACTAGCACATCAGGAGCCAGGCTGGAGCCAATTATTGAGGAGGTAGAAGAAATTCCAAGGCCTCCACCTATCCTAAGGCGACCTGACGTGCCTGCATATGTGCCACCACCTCCATACCCTCGAAGGCTTAAGAAGAAGCAGGAACAGGAAGTTCATTTTAATAAATTCTTAGAAATTCTTAAGCAAGTGCATGTTAACATTCCTTTTGTAGAAGTTTTACAGTCTATGCCTTCTTATGTAAAGTTTTTGAAGGACATCATTACTAACAAAAAAATAATTGGTGAGTTTGAAACAGTAAACCTCACTGAGGAGTGCAGTGCCATCCTCCAGAACAAGCTGCCCAAGAAGGAGAAGGATCCTGGTTCCTTCACCTTACCTGTAGAACTTGGAGGCAAGCACGTGGGCAGAGCGCTTTGTGACCTGGGCGCCAGCATAAATCTCATGCCCCTGTCCCTATTCCGCCAGTTAGGAATAGGGGAAGCACGTCCAACCACTGTCACTTTACAACTAGCAGACAGATCCATCGCATACCCTGAAGGTAAGATTGAGGATATTCTAGTGAAAGTTGACAAATTTATTTTCCTTGCAGATTTCATTGTCCTGGACTATGAGGCAGACAAGGAGGTCCCCATCCTGCTAGGCAGACCATTTCTAGCCACAGGTAGGGCACTTATAGACGTCCAAAAAGGTGAGCTTACTATGAGGGTTCATGATGAAGAGGTGAAGTTTAGTGTATATAAAGCTTTAAGGTACCCCTCTGACCTTGAATCCTGTGCTAGCATGGACGTAGTAGACTCCTTGATGGAGGAACAATTGGAGCATGTATTATTAACTAAGCATGCTAATGATTATGTACAATTAGATGTAGCTGACTTGAATGTATCTGACATAATGGATATGCCTGTAGAAAAACCACAACATGTATGTATGAATATAGATTTAACTGATAGATCTGTGAATCCTTTAAAGCCCTCCATTGAGCATCCACCTGTTTTAGAACTGAAACCACTACCCACTCACCTCAAGTATGCATATCTAGGAAGTAATGAAACTCTGTCTGTTATCATTTCTTCTAAATTAAGTGAAAAGCATGAGGTAGAACTGATTTTACTGCTTAAGCAACATAGGAAGGCTATAGCATGGACTATTGCTGATATTCGAGGCATTAGCCCTGCTTATTGCATGCACAAAATTATACTAGAGGAAGAGCACACACCTAGGGTAGATCACCAGCGTAGGCTAAACCCCTCTATGAAAGAGGTAGTAAAGAAGGAAATAATAAAATGGTTAGATGCAGGAGTGATCTTCCCAATAGCTAGTAGCCAGTGGGTGAGCCCCATCCAATGTGTACCTAAAAAGGGGGGAATAACTGTGGTAGTCAATGAGAACAACGAACTGATTCCAACAAGGACTGTCACAGGGTGGAGAGTGTGTATGGATTACAGGAAATTAAATAAAGAAACTAAAAAAGATCACTTCCCTCTACCGTTCATTGACCAAATGCTAGACAGAATAGCTGGTAGAGCCTACTATTGTTTCTTAGACGGGTATTCAGGCTATAATCAAATAACTATAGACCCTAAGGATCAAGAGAAGACCACCTTCACTTGCCCTTTTGGAACTTTTGCCTTCCGCAGAATGCCTTTTGGCTTATGCAATGCACCGGCAACGTTCCAAAGGTGCATGATGGCAATCTTCTCTGAGTTGGATGAGTCCATGATAGAAATATTCATGGATGACTTCTCAGTATTTGGGGACTCATTTTCAAACTGTCTAGAAAACCTAGGACAAGTCCTGGCTAGGTGTGAGGAGACCAACCTAGTCCTAAATTGGGAAAAATGCCATTTTATGGTGGATGAGGGGATTGTCTTAGGACATAGAGTGTCAAGGGCAGGAGTAGAAGTTGATAGGGCAAAGATTGAGATCATAGAGAAGTTGGTAGAGCCCCAGAATGTCAAAGCCATTAGAAGCTTCTTAGGGCATGCTGGCTTCTACAGAAGGTTCATCAAGGACTTTTCTAAGATAGCCAAGCCTCTGTGTGAGCTTTTAGAGCTAAATAGACCATTCATCTTCTCTAAGGAATGCTTAGTAGCTTGGACTACCCTTAAGAAAGCACTAGTCACTGCACCTATAATAGTAGGACCAAATTGGGATCTGCCCTTTGAGATGTTATGTGATGCCAGTGACTATGCTGTAGGAGTGATGTTAGGCCAGAAGATTGACAAGCTAACACACCCTGTCTATTATGCTAGTAAGACCTTGAATGAGGCTCAATGTAAGTATACAACTACTGAGAAAGAGATGCTTGTTGTAGTGTTTGCTTGCGAAAAATTTAGAAACTATATTGTAGGCACTAGGACAATTGTATACACTGACCATTCTGCCTTGAAATATCTTATGAGGAAGGCTGATGCCAAGCCTAGATTGATTAGGTGGGTGTTATTGCTGCAGGAATTTGATTTGGACATTCGGGACAAGAAAGGATGTGAAAACGTGGTTGCAGATCACCTGTCTCGATTGCAGCACAATTGCGAAAAAATTGCGGACCCCGCAATTTCTGATGCTTTTATTGATGAACATGTCTTTGCTTTGACTCATCGTGATAACGATGAGGAACCTTGGTTTGCTGACATTGCTAACTTCCGTGCATCACAGGTATTACCAGTTTTCAAGGGAGGACAAGAGAAAAAGAGGTTCCTTCATGAAGCAAGGAAATTCATCTGGGATGACCCCACACTTTACAGAACCTGTGCTGATGGCTTGCTGAGGAAGTGTGTTTCAGCTGCTGAAGCGAAGTCTGTGCTGCAGCACTGTCACACATCTCCTTATGGTGGACACTTTGGTGGCCAAAGAACAGCTGCAAAGGTATTTCAGAGTGGCTATTATTGGCCAACGATCTTCAAAGATGCCCACAACTATGCCCACAGCTGTGATGAATGCCAAAGAACAGGTAACCTCAGTCGAAAGGATGAGATGCCCCTCACCTACATCTTAGAGTTAGAGCTCTTTGATGTGTGGGGCATAGACTTCATGGGACCATTCCCTCCATCATCAGGTAACCTTTACATATTAGTAGCAGTGGACTATGTGTCCAAGTGGGTAGAAGCCAAAGCATGTCCTAATAATGATGCTAAAACAGTCACCAACTTCTTGCATAGGCACATTTTTACTAGGTTTGGGACACCTCGTGCCATCATTAGTGATGAGGGGTCACATTTCATTAAGAAGGCTATGGAGAGAGTGTTGGCTAAGTATAACATTAGACATAGAGTAGCCACTCCCTATCACCCACACTCAAATGGACAGGCTGAAATTTCAAATAGGGAGATTAAGAACATCCTAGAAAAAGTGGTCAAACCTAATAGGAAAGACTGGTCCTTCAAGCTTGAGGATGCACTTTGGGCTTATAGGACAGCATACAAGACACCCCTAGGTATGTCCCCTTATAGGCTGGTATATGGCAAGGCTTGTCACTTACCACTTGAGTTAGAAAACAAAGCATTTTGGGCCATGAAGGAATTGAATTTTTGTGTAAAGGATGCGGGGACACTGAGGTCTTTGCAATTACATGAGCTTGATGAGCTTAGGCATATGGCCTATGAAAATGCTAAGATGTACAAGGAAAAAACCAAGATTTGGCACGATAGTAGACTTAGAGTTAAGGACTTTAAGAAGGGTCAACTTGTTTTGTTGTTTAACTCACGGTTGAAACTATTTCCAGGGAAACTTAAGTCTAGATGGTCGGGTCCATTTGTCATTACTAATGTGTTTGTTCATGGTGCAATAGAGATAAAAAACTTGCAGCAAGGTCAGCCATTTATGGTCAATGGGGCGAGGTTGAAGCACTACTATGAGGAAGGAGATGTGAAGACTCTCTCGGCCTTCCTCTTGAATGAAGCGTGAAACTAAAAACGAGAGAGAACGAGTGGTCACTGTGCTCGTTCAGTCAAGGCTAATGCCTTAGTTTATTTTTTCACTTTTTTCGGTTATCATTTGTATGTTTTGTGGTGTGATTTTAATTAAGTATTTAATGTTTGTTTTATTTGTTTTTATAGGGAATCGAAAGAGGGGATCAAGGAGAGTAATCCCAACTTTAAAAATCAAGAAACGCTCGAGCCAAATAAAAGATACGGACGAACCAAGTTTGCCGTTTAGATAAAAAGAAATCCCTAAAATTGCGCTGGAATGGCAGGATCTGCAAAATAGAGCCGTTGGGATTTAGCCGTTGCCTTTATATCCGTTAGAAGGCGCTCGATCGATACGATTCTCTCATTCTCTGATTTCCAAGAAAACTGAGATTCTCTTCATCTTTGATCCTTCTCTCCAAACCTCCAAGATTCGACAATGGTGTCCACAAGGGCTGAAAGATCCGCAGCCAAGAAGAAGGCTGATGACGCAGCTGAAGCGGCTGCAAGGGAAGCACTTCTGACCCTTGCAGATGCTGGGGCTGTACGCACCGGACCTCTTCCCAAGCTTCCGATCCGTAGGAAGAAGTGGAGGGTTGTCACTGAGATCCCTGCTGGACCTTCTGAACCAGCGGGCACGCCCAAGAAACGCCGGTGGAGTATCGAGACGGCCGCCGAACCAAGCAAAGCCAAGACTCTCTCTGTGGAGAGTCAAGAAACAGATCGTGCGTCCCACGAGTCGCCCAAGAAGAGTTCGTCGCCATCTGCCTCACCTGCGCACAACCCTTCATCATCTGAACCAGTGCACAGCCCAGAGCTTTCATCGTCACCGCCTGCACAGAGCCCTGAAACGCCGTCTTCACCACTGAATTCCGTGCAGACGCCTACAGCAGAGCAGAGTGCCACACCTTCGCACACGCCTCCACGGCCTGACCCTGAATTCCCCTATGGGGAGTACCAGGAATCCACTCAGGGCAGTGGGGAAGGTGGCGAAGACGAGGCCTTCTCACCTGCAAGGGAAGCTAGCCCAGAGAGTCCTGCACAGCAGGATGATTCCATGGAGGAGACGCTGGGGGCATGCCTGCAGCAGATCAACATTGAGGCAAAGCTGAAGAAGAGAAAGAAGGCCAAGATCCTTAAAGCCAAGCGATCCAAGAAACTAAAGAGGAAGAAGGCTAAGGAGGTGCCTTCATCAGAGAAGGAAAGTACTGAGCCATCGCTCAAACGACTCAAGGTTGAGGCTGCCGAGTCAGCCAGGCCATCAGATAAGGGGAAGGCAAAGCTCTACCCTGAAGACGAGCCTCAGTCAGTGAGGTATGTTTCATCTGATGCTGAGTCCAGGGGTGCTGAGCTGCGGAAGAGGGAGTTGCTGCACGAGAAAGGCTTCCTCGACCGACCTGCTGACCTGCCGCAGTTCTTGCGCGCAGGAGTGATCAACCACGGCTGGGAGGAATTTTGCAGACCGCCCAATCAAGCCTACACGAGCATGGTGTATGATTTCTACGCCAATGTGCTCAGCCCTGAGGATGGCCTGTCTGTGGTCAGAGGGGTAGAAGTGGATTTCTCAGCCAAGGCCATCAACAAAGCCTATGGTCTCAAGGGCCAAACTCATACAGATTATGCACGGATTGTTGATGAGCCTACTGAGGCTGTTCTCGAAGAGGCCATTCGGACCATTGGCCAGCCTGAAGCTTCCTGGACCGTGTCACGCAATGGGAGGCACACTCTCATGAGTGCCAACCTCACGGCTAAGGCGGCTGTTTGGTTTTCGTTCGTGAGAAGGAGATTGTCCCCAGTGACTCATGAGACTACAATCAACCAGGGTCGATCGCTGCTGGTGTATGCGATAATGAGAGGTCTCACGATCAACGTGGGAGAAGTCATCACTGCTGCTATTGCTGAGTGCGCCAAGAAAGGTAAGGGACCACTGTTTTTCCCTAACACCATAACCAAGCTATGTTTGCTTGCAGGAGTCCCTACCGAGCGCATGGAGCAGCAAATGACTTACACAGGCCACTTGGAGCTGCCTGCTAGCCTGAGGCTGAGGAGGAAGGGAAATATGGAGTTTGAACTGGATAGGCTGGCTGCTGAACAGTCCCTATCCATGGCCTGCCTGATGGATATGCAGCGGAGAATGGCTCAATGGGCCACTTATGCGCAGGCGAGGGACAAGGAAGTTGCAGACCAACTTGGGTGCATCTTCCCGGACTTCCCCACAAATCTCCTGACTCCATGGGTGCCCCCACGACCACGGCAACCTCATGAAGATGAAGACGTTTGAGTGCTGGTTTGGATTGCACTGAAGGGAGTATTACTGTTCCCTTAGAAACAAAAACAATTTTCTGTTAAACTATGTGAATTATGCTGTCTTTTAGTACACTTTTGATCTGTTTTAAATGCTTAGTTTTATGTTTTTAATTTTGTTTAGGATAGTCTGATGATAGGAGCTTAGGTAGGTTAGTTTTGTTTTATTTTTAGAAGAGCTTGAATGACTGGAAAGAGCATGCGTAGGGGCCTTAATCAATGTTATATCTGCCCTGATCTAATTGCGAAATAATTGCGGTACCCGCAATTTTCATGACTGAAAGCATGTTTTGGACTGTCTGTTTAGCTAGGCTGTAATCTGTTTAAATTCTATCTTTTGCTGCTAACATGACTACCTTATATAGCTTATCTAAATGCATACTGGATGAGTGTCATAGGACACCCTTTGTTAGTTTAAAATCAACCTCTAAAAAGCTCAGCATGCACAGCTTTAAGCCCTTAACTGTCTGTTTTTTTTAATTTACTGCTGCTATGATATTTTCTTTTAAATGTTCTGTCTATGCCTAGGGCTTTAGATTCTCTTTGTTTTACCTTAGACTAGATGCTTCTAGGAAAGTTTGGGGGTGTGCCACCTCAGACACTCATTGGGGACAATGAGTAGTTGAAGTTTGGGGGAGGCCACCCTAGGCCTAGGAACATTCCTCTCTCCCTTAGAAACATAAGCATTCTTCTTCTCCTTTACAAAAAAAAAAAATAAAATAAAATAAAAAAATAAATGAAAAATAGAATAAAGAGGGGGGTCTCTCTTAGGTTGCTAAGTAATCAGTGTCAAGTGTGTGACCCACAAGTGGCATTGCATCAATAGGCAACCAAAGGAGAGGTCCCACCTAAGTAAGAAAAAAGGAAAAGAATAGGGAAGAATAATGTATACCTAGGAGTTATAACTTTGTGGCTTAGGTGTCCTATTTAAAAAGAACTCTGATCCTCAATTAGCTAAGCACAAAGTTGTAACTTGTAGGTTTGTTTAGGGAGATGAGTGTTTTTCCAATGTAGTGATGCCAGGGTTTAGGTTGTTCTTTAAAATACTACTGTCACCGTTAATACTAAGACTGGCATGACTCTAAGGATTCCTAGACACATTAAAAGTAAAGCTAGAAGCATGTACTGAGTCTGAGGTAAAGCTAGGTAGAATTTGAAACCTTAGGGATAGTAGCATGATATGACAAAAGCGAATAGATCAGTTGTAGGAAGTTAATAAAAGCAGGTGAGTGTTAGGCAGGCGAAGTCAGAAGAGGCTAGATAAGAAGGTAGTTTTAAACTGAGAAGTGTGTCACAGGACAGCAGTGCTATAGATAGGGATATAAGGGAGTCAGTAGGTGGTTAAAGAAGGAGAAACAGCAGCCTAGGTAAGTCCTTAGTATGCTTGAGGACAAGCAAAGCCTTAAGTTTGGGGGTGTGTTAAGTCTCTGAAAGTGACTTATTTAGGACCCATTTAGCTTAAGAAGATGAACACTTTTAGGTGTTTGTGATAGCATTTAGCCTAAACCTATGCTTAAATATGAGAATGAGAAGAAGGTAGCTAATTTAGGACTTTTGTACAATAGGAAAGAAAAGGGTTGAAAACCGAAGGAAAAGAATGAAAAAAAGCTGCATTGCGACAGCATTGCGAAAACATTGCTGAGGCCGCAATTATTCAAGTGAAAACCGTAAGTTGACTGATCTGTTTCTGTTAATTTCCGTAATTTCAGGGATTCGTTCTTTCTCCTCCATCCATTCTGATATATGACGTTGAAGATTGATGGTTCTCCTTGGCCCAAACGCACCTGCAAACTACTATAAAAGGGGGTCAAAGTCGGAGGTTCAGTCATCATCCGAAAGCGTAGAGTCTTCTCGCAGTCCATCTTTTCTCCCTGTTTCCTTTGTCGTCTGTTGGAGTGAGAGTCTCAGCTGTTGGAATCGATAATCTGATAGGAAGGAGAGGAGATTCTTCTTCTCTCTCGATTGGATTCATCCAAGCAAGGCTGACCTTTCATCCCCTTCATTCGAGGCGACTGCAACGAGGCTTTCAAGCACCCTTTACTGTTTTCTGTCTTATTCTTCTAATTTCCAGCTTTGATCAGTTGTTGTTTCTAGTTTAGTGTTTTATCTACTGCATTTCGTTGTTGTCTGTCTTTGAATTATTTACTTTAAGTTTCCTGTTGTTCGTTTAAACATTCAAAGTAATCAAATTACAGGTCTTCATTTCACAGTTTCCATCTTCTGCTGCTACGGTTTTATCTTACTGTTTTGAGTTCATTTCCCTTCTAAGCATGTCTGTTTTATCTTGTATTTCTGTTCTCCATATATCCATGAGTAGCTAAGTCACTTAGGGGCATGCTAATGACAGAACTATAGGCTTAAAAACGTGAACCAAGTATGTAGGATAGCTCTCGAACCATTGATTGTATGTAAGCTTCATCCCACGGGCAATTTCGATTGGCCATCCATTTTGTCCAAAGAACTCCTAACCTCTGGAAGGAGTAAGAGTTCAGAGTCGTATAATCATGCTAGCCTTTCATGGTAACCAGGAAACGGCCTAGGAATAGGCGTTTCCCTAGTACAAACTAAACACTTCTGTTTTAACAAGATGCTTAAGACCTTACTTTGAGTCGAGTAAACTAAAGAATCTAATTCATGGAATCGGACGATACATGAGATAGAGTGAGTTTGATGCATAGAGAGTAGATCCAGTGCTTGAGAATCATATAAAAATGCCTATAGGATAGTCATTAGTAGCCCTTAATTCGCCCATTTACACACTTTCGCTGTTATTCAATTGCGGTAAAATTGCGGTGTCCGCAATTCTGCTAAGTACCATTCTGTTTAGCTGTTTTCTTCTTCGTTTATTAATTCCATCTCTTGTCTTTTGAGTCTAATTTCAACTTGCATTTGTTTATGTTGCATTCCTTTACACATTCAGCAAAAATTAGATAATTAAAAACCAATTTTACCCCATCAAATCCACCCCTTCTTTCTTAACAAATACACTTCATGAATAGCTAAAAATAAGTCTCTGTGGAAAAAACGAATGAAATATACTTACTACTTGCTGTGAGACCATGTATGCTTGCATGTTCTGAGTGCTCTATCTACCTTCTTGCTTATTTATCTTTAACACATTGAGCACGCAACACGCGCGTGCTTCCGGAGCGTCTCGACGCTGATGTAGGGTCTCGACGCTGCAGCGTTGAGCAAGCGTCTCGACGCTGTTGCTCGACGCTTGCTCTCGGGTTTGGGGCTGAAAAATTGCCTCTCCTAGGCAATTTTCTTCCTATCTTCATGTGTGAGCTTCCCCTTCTCCCGAAACACTCCCGAGGCGCTAAAACGCCTTCCTTAGCCACAAAACGCACTCAATGGATGCCACGAGCTCTATGCCGCAAATCTCCTATAAATGAGACATATTACACGATTAATCACGACTTTTAGCTATAGTTAGGAAGTGAAACATAGCTCCAAAATGGAGTTATCAAACACCCCCAACTTAAATCTTGCTAGTCCTCGAGCAAGGCTAATAAAGAATTTGACTCAAAAGGACCATGCATACATGCTTACAATTCAAACCTCAATGCTTTTTACACATCTAAACAAAACATAATCATGAAAGCAACCGGCGCATGCATTTAATCAAGAACACATCAAAAATTAACTATCGCTCCCTAACGTGAGTGTGTGCTAGCCAACCTATCCTAAACCTACGCAAGCTCGGAAAAAAAACCGCATGCAACATATCGTCCCGTTTTCCCCCTACTTCTAGCATTTAAGAACAGTCTACACTTGATCGCATAAGAGAGAGCAATGAATTAAAAAAAACCTAACACGATTTTCTCATACTTTTTCTCTTTCTCTTTTTGAGTACTTTGTACTCTTTGTTATGGTTCTTTGAACCTAACTTTATTTTCTTTTTCTTTCCAATCCCGAGTTGCCTAACATGTCAAGCTTGGGTCTAAGCTTCACATTTTTAAGGACTAACGTTCACTTTTTAAGTGCGCACTTTAAAAAGGAGGAACGCCTCGGGAGATTTTTCTAACCAACACGCTTTTCTGCTTTTTTTTTTTATTAGGCTTAATCAACCACTAACTCTCATGCAACAAGCTACCCTAGGGGTGCCTTTCGGGGTGACAACAAGAATCATGCAACATGTGATCAAACTAAGCGTACAGAGTCTAAGATGAGGTTGCTAAGTGCTCGATAGATGCAAGGGAGCAATAGAAAAAATTTTAAAATTTTTGACATGAACCTAATAAATGCAAAACACCATCATGCAAAAACTAGATTACGCAAATGCTCAGATTCCAAAAAGACACTTCCTAGATCGTCATAATTAGAAAGCATATAAACAGAGTCCCAACACTTCAAATTCAAAATTAACACTGCTCAACGAACTACACATGCATATCCAAAACATCCAACTCCACCCCCAACTTCAGAAGATAGCATTGTCCTCAATGCTTTTCTATCAGATACACAAAAGTAAAGGGAAAAGAAAAACAACACTTCCCTGATCTTTGTGAAGCTGGCGAGGGGAAAGAGGCGGTGCTTCCCTGATCTTTGCCCAATTTCCTCAACTTCTCCTTATTTCCTAAAAAAAAAACAGCAAGCTAAATTAAGCTAAAGTATACGACGAAACTAAACTAAAACAACGATAAACTAACTGATAGAAAAACAGTTCAACACTCGGGTGCCTCCGAGAAGCGCAGAATTTTTAAAGTCGTTTGCTCGACTGAATTCACTCAACGAACTCATCCATACTCCGACAGCGCGGGGGACGTCCCAGACATGTCCTCGTCCACACTGTTCCTGCAAACATCATTTAAACACATTTTTTCTCTTCGTGCTTTGAGCACGCGAACATCATCATTGTTAGTGCAATAAAAAACAGCACCATTATCATCCAAGTCTAAGTCTTTTTTCCTAACAGAAGCAAAAGAATAGTCCCTCAAGCGCGAGGTCAAATTCTCTTCCTTCACACAACCCACAGATTTTGTTTTTCCATTCTCATCATACACAAAAGATTTCGATTCATTCATAAAAAATTCATGCACATTTCCATCAAATCCTATAGACAAGGAACCCCTATCAACATCAATCTTGACCTTAGCGGTCTTCATAAATGGGCGTCCTAGTAAGATAGGAGAGGAAACATGCGAAGAATTTTGGGTCGTATTAAGCACATGGAAATCACATGGAAATAACAAATCTTCCACTTTAACCAAAATGTCCTCAATTTTCCCTAATGGACGCACACAAGATTGATCGGCTAGTTGAACAACTACATTAGACTCAATTAAATTGCATGGTTTAAGCTCTTTATACACATCAGCAGACATGACATTAATTGAGGAACCGAGATCTAGCATGGCATTTTCAATCAGCTTATTACCAATAGTGCATGGGATAGTAAACGTACCAGGATCGACGCACTTTGGTGGAAGCGTACCTTGGAAAATTGCGGAGACAATTTCGTTCTTTTTCTCATCACTCTTGTCCATCTTTTCATTCTCAAGATGGCTTGGGGAGCATTCAATCGGCTTCCCCTTTTTCTCAACTGGAGGCAACAAACGGCTTGGGAAGGGAGCCTTGGGCATGTAGCCTTTCAAGCTCGGGGGTGCACCCAACTGAGCTTCCTTCCTTCTTGACTCAAGATCCTCGATCTTTTGCTCAACCTTGCCTTCCTCTTTCTCCACAACAGCGGTGATTGGAGAAATTTCTCTCTCACTCAGTAAGTTAATGGAATAGACCTGCTCACAGAAATTCATCCTCGCGTGTGGGGGTAGCTTCCAAGGATTCTCAAGTGCCGAAATCAAGGGAATATCCCTTCCACTCTTCAGTGCAATACCATCTGGCCAATCAGCTGCCTGAGTTTCCATCCCACTCGTTCTGGTCTTTGCCTCCGTCATCCCTTCTCTCGTCGACCGCATCTGCGCATTGGTATCCTCGTAAGTTTCCACGAGGGACTTGAACATTCCTTCAATGGATTGAGAAGGAACAGAAGGACGATTTCGCGATGGGTCTCCTTGAAATTTAAGCAAATCGTCATGTATCTTTAACAGTTGGCCCTTTAGCTCTTTCACTTCGCTTTGGAGTCGGGCTTGCTCACGTGCTTCAATTCCATTATGCTGCATATTCTGAGCCATATTACAGATCAAACGCCGAGCTTCCACTGGGGTCTTGTCAATCAACGCCCCTCCACTAGCTGCATCAAGCAACCAACAATCACGATCACACAAGCCTTCGTAGAAGAAGCGAATGAGTTCTGCCTGTGGAATCCGATGGTGGGGGAAGTCTTCGCACAACCAGGTAAACCGCTCCCAATATTTATCAAAGGTCTCCCCTTCCTCCTGCATGATCCCGTAAATCTCCTTCCTTAGGAACTTGGCTCTCGAAGCGGGGAAGTATTTGTCTAAAAACAGCTCTTTCAACCCATTCCACGTAGAGGTAGTCCCTGGTAAGTAGTGCAGCCAATCCCTCGCTTTATCCTTCAGGGAGAAAAGGAAAGCTCTCAAGTACAACTGATCTTCAGTTACTTCGCTCGTTTTCATCGCAGAGCACACCATATGGAATTCCTTAAGGTGCTTGATCGGATCTTCACCTGATTTGCCATAAAAATAAGGAAGTGAGTTAAGCAAACTTGATTTTAGCTCAAACTTACCTGTTACCGGCGGAAATGATATACACAAAGGTTGACAGGGCAAGCCATCCATCGCCCACTCCTTGAGCGTTCTCCGATTCTCATTATCGTTCTCCAAGACCTCCATCTCTTCTGAGTGTAACCTGAACTTTCAAAATCTTGGAAGAGAGGACCGTTATCCAAATAAAATAAAATAAAACAAAAAACAATTCACTTAAAAATTTAAAAAAAAACAACCAATCAACCTTAATCAAAAACAAAAATTAATCTCATTTTTAATTGCCCTCCCCGGCAACGGCGCCAATTTTGGTAACGATATTTTTGAACTATCGCTATAAACTCAAGCGGTCGAGGCTTGCCAAAATAAATTTATAAACCCGTAGCTTTTAGCTTTGCAGCTAGCGGTAACGGGGTCGAACCACAGAGAGGGAATAAAATTGAGGATTAATTGTTTAAGATGTGATTAGGTTAGTTGGTAAGGTTGTCACAAAAAGGGGGGTTTTAATCATGCAATGTAGTGAAAAGTGCTAACGGAAAAGTAATAAACTTGAGAATGAAGAGTGTTGGATTTGGGGAATTTTCGGGATCTTGCTAAGCATTTTAACATTTATCATTTAATTCTAAGGTAAGGCTAATTGATGATGACATGCACACGGTCAGTTACCCGAGAAGCCCCAAGGTAACCGGCTCCATAGAAATTAATTAGACCACACAGTTCTAATCAAACATTATCTAAAGTTGCATTAGGGTGATCTGCCCCAAATTTGACTCTAGATAGTCACTAACATACCGCGACGAACATTCAAGAGTGAATTCTAATTGCTAGTAGATTGCCCGCAAACGCTGTATGCAATCAACAACTATCCTACACGACTCGATACTCCGATTTAGTTTTATCTATCTGTGTTACTTAGTCGAGCAGTGAGAGGCACGGCATCGCTACTCTTTAACATACACAACATGCAAGATGACTCGAGTGTCATACATCGAAATCTAACATGCGCGTTGGATTAAGCAAGATAGACAAATGCATACATACTCAAAGCCAAATCAGAACCATTAAGCATACATTATCAAAACATTAAAAACTTAGCAAAAATCCCTAATTAACCCAAATCCAAGCACAAGTACCTTAGCCACTCATGGAGGTTTGGAGTTCCAACACTCCCATGGAAGCTTTGGGCATCATCCCCAAGCTAATATACAAGAAATAAGCTCCAAAAGGCCACAAATGGCGGAGAAAATGAAGAAGACCCGAGAGAAAAATCGAAGGGAAGAAGAAGATGTAAAAGTTGGCTGAAAAATCGTCAAATTGACGTTTTAAGCCGTCGGAGCGTCGAGACGCTAGGCCAGCGTCTCGACGCTAGTGCCCTAAGTGTCGCGCGCGTTTTCGTCGTGATGGCGTCGAGACGCTGCGCGAGCGTCTCGACGCTGTGGCCAAATTTTCCAGCGAGCGTCTCGACGCTTGCCCGATGTTTTCCAGCGCGCGCGTGCTTCCGGAGCGTCTCGACGTTGATGTAGGGTCTCGACGCTGCAGCGTTGAGCAAGCGTCTCGACGCTTGCTCTCGGGTTTGGGGCTGAAAAATTGCCTCTCCTAGGCAATTTTCTTCCTATCTTCATGTGTGAGCTTCCCCTTCTCCCGAAACACTCCCGAGGCGCTAAAACGCCTTCCTTAGCCACAAAATGCACTCAATGGATGCCACGAGCTCTATGTCGCAAATCTCCTATAAATGAGACATATTACACGATTAATCACGACTTTTAGCTATAGTTAGGAAGTGAAACATAGCTCCAAAATGGAGTTATCAAACACCCCCAACTTAAATCTTGCTAGTCCTCGAGCAAGGCTAATAAAGAATTTGACTCAAAAGGACCATGCATACATGCTTACAATTCAAACCTCAATGCTTTTTACACATCTAAACAAAACATAATCATGAAAGCAACCGGCGCATGCATTTAATCAAGAACACATCAAAAATTAACTATCGCTCCCTAACGTGAGTGTGTGCTAGCCAACCTATCCTAAACCTACGCAAGCTCGGAAAAAAAACCGCATGCAACATATCGTCCCGTTTTCCCCCTACTTCTAGCATTTAAGAACAGTCTACACTTGATCGCATAAGAGAGAGCAATGAATTAAAAAAAACCTAACACGATTTTCTCATACTTTTTCTCTTTCTCTTTTTGAGTACTTTGTACTCTTTGTTATGGTTCTTTGAACCTAACTTTATTTTCTTTTTCTTTCCAATCCCGAGTTGCCTAACATGTCAAGCTTGGGTCTAAGCTTCACATTTTTAAGGACTAACGTTCACTTTTTAAGTGCGCACTTTAAAAAGGAGGAACGCCTCGGGAGATTTTTCTAACCAACACGCTTTTCTGCTTTTTTTTTTTATTAGGCTTAATCAACCACTAACTCTCATGCAACAAGCTACCCTAGGGGTGCCTTTCGGGGTGACAACAAGAATCATGCAACATGTGATCAAACTAAGCGTACGGAGTCTAAGATGAGGTTGCTAAGTGCTCGATAGATACAAGGGAGCAACAGAAAAAAATTTAAAATTTTTGACATGAACCTAATAAATGCAAAACACCATCATGCAAAAACTAGATTACGCAAATGCTCAGATTCCAAAAAGACACTTCCTAGATCGTCATAATTAGAAAGCATATAAACAGAGTCCCAACACTTCAAATTCAAAATTAACACTGCTCAACGAACTACACATGCATATCCAAAACATCCAACTCCACCCCCAACTTCAGAAGATAGCATTGTCCTCAATGCTTTTCTATCAGATACACAAAAGTAAAGGGAAAAGAAAAACAACACTTCCCTGATCTTTGTGAAGCTGGCGAGGGGAAAGAGGCGGTGCTTCCCTGATCTTTGCCCAATTTCCTCAACTTCTCCTTATTTCCTAAAAAAAAAACAGCAAGCTAAATTAAGCTAAAGTATACGACGAAACTAAACTAAAACAACGATAAACTAACTGACAGAAAAACAGTTCAACACTCGGGTGCCTCCGAGAAGCGCAGAATTTTTAAAGTCGTTTGCTCGACTGAATTCACTCAACGAACTCATCCATACTCCGACAACGCGGGGGACGTCCCAGACATGTCCTCGTCCACACTGTTCCTGCAAACATCATTTAAACACATTTTTCTCTTCGTGCTTTGAGCACGCGAACATCATCATTGTTAGTGCAATAAAAAACAGCACCATTATCATCCAAGTCTAAGTCTTTTTTCCTAACAGAAGCAAAAGAATAGTCCCTCAAGCGCGAGGTCAAATTCTCTTCCTTCACACAACCCACAGATTTTGTTTTTCCATTCTCATCATACACAAAAGATTTCGATTCATTCATAAAAAATTCATGCACATTTCCATCAAATCCTATAGACAAGGAACCCCTATCAACATCAATCTTGACCTTAGCGGTCTTCATAAATGGGCGTCCTAGTAAGATAGGAGAGGAAACATGCGAAGAATTTTGGGTCGTATTAAGCACATGGAAATCACATGGAAATAACAAATCTTCCACTTTAACCAAAATGTCCTCAATTTTCCCTAATGGACGCACACAAGATTGATCGGCTAGTTGAACAACTACATTAGACTCAATTAAATTGCATGGTTTAAGCTCTTTATACACATCAGCAGACATGACATTAATTGAGGAACCGAGATCTAGCATGGCATTTTCAATCAGCTTATTACCAATAGTGCATGGGATAGTAAACGTACCAGGATCGACGCACTTTGGTGGAAGCGTACCTTGGAAAATTGCGGAGACAATTTCGTTCTTTTTCTGATCACTCTTGTCCATCTTTTCATTCTCAAGATGGCTTGGGGAGCATTCAATCGGCTTCCCCTTTTTCTCAACTGGAGGCAACAAACGGCTTGGGAAGGGAGCCTTGGGCATGTAGCCTTTCAAGCTCGGGGGTGCACCCAACTGAGCTTCCTTCCTTCTTGACTCAAGATCCTCGATCTTTTGCTCAACCTTGCCTTCCTCTTTCTCCACAACAGCGGTGATTGGAGAAATTTCTCTCTCACTCAGTAAGTTAATGGAATAGACCTGCTCACAGGAATTCATCCTCGCGTGTGGGGGTAGCTTCCAAGGATTCTCAAGTGCCAAAATCAAGGGAATATCCCTTCCACTCTTCAGTGCAATACCATCTGGCCAATCAGCTGCCTGAGTTTCCATCCCACTCGTTCTGGTCTTTGCCTCCGTCATCCCTTCTCTCGTCGACCGCATCTGCGCATTGGTATCCTCGTAAGTTTCCACGAGGGACTTGAACATTCCTTCAATGGATTGAGAAGGAACAGAAGGACGATTTCGCGATGGGTCTCCTTGAAATTTAAGCAAATCGTCATGTATCTTTAACAGTTGGCCCTTTAGCTCTTTCACTTCGCTTTGGAGTCGGGCTTGCTCACGTGCTTCAATTCCATTATGCTGCATATTCTGAGCCATATTACAGATCAAACGACGAGCTTCCACTGGGGTCTTGTCAATCAACGCCCCTCCACTAGCTGCATCAAGCAACCAACAATCACGATCACACAAGCCTTCGTAGAAGAAGCGAATGAGTTCTGCCTGTGGAATCCGATGGTGGGGGAAGTCTTCGCACAACCGGGTAAACCGCTCCCAATATTTATCAAAGGTCTCCCCTTCCTCCTGCATGATCCCGTAAATCTCCTTCCTTAGGAACTTGGCTCTCGAAGCGGGGAAGTATTTGTCTAAAAACAGCTCTTTCAACCCATTCCACGTAGAGGTAGTCCCTGGTAAGTAGTGCAGCCAATCCCTCGCTTTATCCTTCAGGGAGAAAAGGAAAGCTCTCAAGTACAACTGATCTTCAGTTACTTCGCTCGTTTTCATCGCAGAGCACACCATATGGAATTCCTTAAGGTGCTTGATCGGATCTTCACCTGATTTGCCATAAAAATAAGGAAGTGAGTTAAGCAAACTTGATTTTAGCTCAAACTTACCTGTTACCGGCGGAAATGATATACACAAAGGTTGACAGGGCAAGCCATCCATCGCCCACTCCTTGAGCGTTCTCCGATTCTCATTATCGTTCTCCAAGACCTCCATCTCTTCTGAGTGTAACCTGAACTTTCAAAATCTTGGAAGAGAGGACCGTTATCCAAATAAAATAAAATAAAACAAAAAACAATTCACTTAAAAATTTAAAAAAAAACAACCAATCAACCTTAATCAAAAACAAAAATTAATCTCATTTTTAATTGCCCTCCCCGGCAACGGCGCCAATTTTGGTAACGATATTTTTGAACTATCGCTATAAACTCAAGCGGTCGAGGCTTGCCAAAATAAATTTATAAACCCGTAGCTTTTAGCTTTGCAGCTAGCGGTAACGGGGTCGAACCACAGAGAGGGAATAAAATTGAGGATTAATTGTTTAAGATGTGATTAGGTTAGTTGGTAAGGTTGTCACAAAAAGGGGGGTTTTAATCATGCAATGTAGTGAAAAGTGCTAACGGAAAAGTAATAAACTTGAGAATGAAGAGTGTTGGATTTGGGGAATTTTCGGGATCTTGCTAAGCATTTTAACATTTATCATTTAATTCTAAGGTAAGGCTAATTGATGATGACATGCACACGGTCAGTTACCCGAGAAGCCCCAAGGTAACCGGCTCCATAGAAATTAATTAGACCACACAGTTCTAATCAAACATTATCTAAAGTTGCATTAGGGTGATCTGCCCCAAATTTGACTCTAGATAGTCACTAACATACCGCGACGAACATTCAAGAGTGAATTCTAATTGCTAGTAGATTGCCCGCAAACGCTGTATGCAATCAACAACTATCCTACACGACTCGATACTCTGATTTAGTTTTATCTATCTGTGTTACTTAGTCGAGCAGTGAGAGGCACGACATCGCTACTCTTTAACATACACAACATGCAAGATGACTCGAGTGTCAATCGTCGAAATCTAACATGCGCGTTGGATTAAGCAAGATAGACAAATGCATACATACTCAAAGCCAAATCAGAACCATTAAGCATACATTATCAAAACATTAAAAACTTAGCAAAAATCCCTAATTAACCCAAATCCAAGCACACGTACCTTAGCCACTCATGGAGGTTTGGAGTTCCAACACTCCCATGGAAGCTTTGGGCATCATCCCCAAGCTAATATACAAGAAATAAGCTCCAAAAGGCCACAAATGGCGGAGAAAATGAAGAAGACCCGAGAGAAAAATCGAAGGGAAGAAGAAGATGTAAAAGTTGGCTGAAAAATCGTCAAATTGACGTTTTAAGCCGTCGGAGCGTCGAGACGCTAGGCCAGCGTCTCGACGCTGGTGCCCTAAGTGCCGCGCGCGTTTTCGTCGTGATGGCGTCGAGACGCTGCGCGAGCGTCTCGACGCTGTGGCCAAATTTTCCAGCGAGCGTCGAGACGCTTGCCCGATGTTTTCCAGCGCGCGCGTGCTTCCGGAGCGTCTCGACGCTGCAGCGTTGAGCAAGCGTCTCGACGCTTGCTCTCGGGTTTGGGGCTGAAAAATTGCCTCTCCTAGGCAATTTTCTTCCTATCTTCATGTGTGAGCTTCCCCTTCTCCCGAAACACTCCCGAGGCGCTAAAACGCCTTCCTTAGCCACAAAACGCACTCAATGGATGCCACGAGCTCTATGCCGCAAATCTCCTATAAATGAGACATATTACACGATTAATCACGACTTTTAGCTATAGTTAGGAAGTGAAACATAGCTCCAAAATGGAGTTATCACTCGTTTATAGGAGTTTTGCGGCATAGAGCTCGTGGTATCCATTGAGTGCGTTTTGTGGCTAAGGAAGGCGTTTTAGTGCCCCGGGAGTGCTTCGGGAAAAGGACAAGCTCACGTGAGAAGAACCGGGCAAAATTGCCATGAAGAGGCAATTTTCCAGCACCAAACCCGAGAGCAAGCGTCGAGACGCTTGTTCAACGCTGCAGCGTCGAGACCCTTGCACCAGCGTCGGGACGCTCCGGAGGCACGCGCGCGCTGGAAATCATCGGGGAAGCGTCGAGACCCTCGCCTGGCGTCTCGACGCCATCGCGAACGTGCGCTGGAAAAATTGGCCGCAGCGTCGAGACGCTCTCTTAGCGTCTTGACGCCATCACAACAAAAGGCGCGCGACACTTAGGGCGCAGCGTCTCGACGCTTGCCTAGCGTCTCGACGCTCCGACGGCTTAAAACGCCATTTTAACGATTTTCAGCCCATCTTCATCACTCTCTCTCGGGTCTTCGGTTTTCTTCTTCGTTTCTCCGCCATTGTTGGCCATTTTTGGAGGTTTTCTTGTGTATTTAGCTTGGGATGATGTCCAAAGCTTCCATGGGAGTATTGGGACTCCAAACCTCCATGGTTGGCTAAGGTATTTGTGTTTGGATTTGGGATAATTAGAGATCCTTGTTAAGCTTTTTAATGTTTTGATAATTTATGCTTAATGGTTCTGATTTGACTTTAGTTATGTATGCATTTATTGTTCTTCCTTAATGCCATGCATGTGTTAGATTTCGCCAACGGACAATCGAGTTTTCTAGCATGTGTTAGAGTTAAAGAATAGCGATGTCGTGCCTCTCCTTTTCGCCTAGTAACACAGAACAATGAAATAAATCGGAGTATCGAGTTAAGCATGATAATTGTTGGGTACTTCAGGTTTCCCAGGTAACCAATTAGCAATTTGATTACATAGTCGAATGTTCGTCGCGGTTTGCTAGTGACTGTTTAGAGTCAAATTGGGGCAGATCACTCTAACGAGACTTTGAGTAATGTTTAATTAGAACTGTGTGATCTAATTAATTAATATGGAGCCGGTTACAAAAGGGAGTCCCAGTAACCGACCGCGTGCATGTCATTATTGATTAGCCTTACTTTAGAATTAAGTGATAAATGTTAAAGTGCTTAGCAAGATCCAGAAATCCCCCAAATCCAACACTCTTCAATCTCAATGTTATTATTTTTTCGTTAGCATTTTCTATTACGTTGCATGTTCAAAATCCCCCTTTTTGTGACAAACTGCACCAGTTAACTTAATCATAACTCAAAAGATTAATTCTCAATTTTATTCCCTCTTTGTGGTTCGACCCCGTTACCGCTAGCTGCAAAGCTAAAAGCTACGGGTTTATAAATTTATTTTCGCAAGCCTCGACAGCTTGATATTGGAGTACCCAAAAAGTAACTCTACCATTTATCTGCCTATATCACCAAGCTCATTGTGCAGCCATCCCTTAGCTTTAAAATCTACCTAGCTTTAACTTAAAACTCAGTACATGCTTCTAAATTTTTATTCTTTTATTTCCTAGGAATCCTTAGAGTCATGCCATGCTTAGAACAAAAACAAAGTGACAGAGTATAGAATCCATAGAACAATCTAAGCCATAGCATCACTCTTGTCAGGACAAACACTCATTTCCCTAGATAAGCCTTCTAGTTACAGCCCCTTGCTTAGCTAACTTAGGATCAGATTTCAGTACATAGGACATCTAAGCACTAAGGCTGCAACCTTATGGCATACATCATTCTTCTTTGTTTTCTTTTATTTTTTCATATCTTTGCTTTTCTTTCTCAATGTTTACTTTTCCCTAAGTTTGCCTTTTGATGCAGTGCCACTTGTGGGTTACACAAATGGCCCTGATTACTCAGCATTTCTAGAAAAAAGAAAAATGTTTTTTCCTTTTTTTGTTTTTTTGTTTTTTCAAAGCAATGCATATCTAATAAGGGAGATGGGAGTGTTCCTAGGGACTAGAAGGCTGCCTTACCCCCAAACTTGGACTTCTCATTGTCCTCAATGAGAGCATTGGGTGGCACACCCCCAAACTTAATTAGAAGCATCTAGTTTAAGTTAAAAACAGGCAGACTTTAAATAGCTAAAGGTTGGAATGACTCTCCTAAGTTAGATAACACAGTAGGCAGAGGTTTATTCAAAACAAAGGTAAGGTGTTACAGAGTTTCATGCTTTCCAACCTATGAAGCTAATTCAATCTTACAGCGTGTACTCGACACTCATCCAGCACACTCAACAAACAGTAAACAGCCCACAGAGAATCACATTTTAGCCAGTTGCAAAAGATATAGACAGAAACTATCAGCAGAGAAAATAGTCCAAGCTAGCTAAACATTATAAATCTAATAGCATCATCACAAGACAAATTCGGAAGGCAGAATTCCACACTTGGGTTGCTGGTTGGGTTGGTTGGGTTGCTGCATTAACGATTTGATGCGTGTTAAATTAGATAAAGTAACCAGGAATGAAATGGATTTTGATTCGAGACACAAGATTTTAAAGGACGCAAAGAAAACGCAAAGTTACAGCAATGCAAATATACTAAGGAAACTACAGTCCACGAAAATAGGTTAACTAACTCACAGAATAGAAAATAGTATTGCGAGTCTCGCAATACTTTAGCAATAAACTAGCAACAGATTAACAAACAAGTAAAATCTAAGATAAAGACAGCAAGGTTGGCTAAGAATCCTCCATAGACATAAACCATGATCATTCAGCAGTGAACAAGCAGTACATGCATCGTATTCAGCTAGGTCTCATACATCTTCCGATTATATGCATTAGATTCATAAGTTACTCATATCCAAGTAAGGATAAGAACCTATTGATGATTGCATGCTATTAAACGTGCTAGGAAAGCACCTATTCCTAGATCACTCTCTGGTTACCATGAAAGGCTAACATGAATGAATGACTCTGAATTCTTACTGCTTCGAGAGGTTAGGAATTCTTTAGAACAAAATGGATGGCCGGTCGAAATTGCCCATGGGATGAAGTTCACACTCATTCAATGCATTCATGCCTATCCACATTCTGAATTCACATAGTGGTATCCTACAGATTCACCTTAACAAACCCTTATAAAACTAGCTACTCATGGCTTTAGAAGAACTCAACAAAACTAATTGATTACTCATGAATAGAACTCAACAAAACTAATTGATTAAATAATAAAGCAGATCCAATAAAAATTCTAACAGCAAGGCACAATTCGTTCTGAAAACAATAATTAAAGTAAACCAATAGATAATCTGAGAACAGAAACTAAAATAAAAGCAGTAGCTAATTCGAAACAGAAGTTAAAGAAAGCAGTAGATGCGTGAAGGTCCGATCGTCCACGATCCGCCTCGGTTGAAGGAGAAGAACGTCTTGTCAGGAATCTTTTCCTTCTTTCGCCAAATTCCAGAACGCCAAGGAGGTTTCTTCTCGGATCTGATGATCGAGAAGATCTCTCTTGGGGTTTTTGGGTTTTTGAAACTCTTCACCGTCGAGTTGTCTTTTGATTTCTTCATCTAACTCTCTTTATATAGCCTTCAGAGGTTACCATAGGCTGCTCCGTAATCATGGATCACCATCCAAATTTGAGGTAACAACCTCACACGGCAGCTATAGAAAGGTCGACGACTGGAAAAACGCAGCAACAAAGACCAGTATTGCGATTGCGTTGCGATCGCAATGCTCTTTTTTCGGTTGTGCTTCTTCTGATCCCATTGCGCTCCTCGCAAAACTTCAGCAATACATCTGCAAGGCATTAATTAGACATTTTTTCACCAATTTACACACTTTTGCACAACTTTTTCACATAAGCCTTAAATTAACCTCATTTCACAAAATGTCACGATAAAACACATATTATGCTCATTAATAGTTAAAATGCTCGAAAGACTTCATGAATATCAAGTAATTATAGCCCTAAATAACTCTCTTTTGGAGAGGTAACAGTCGTCCTTCTGTTTCAGGTAGATCATTGTAAGAAATACTTGAATCACAACATAGGAAAACTCGAGAGTCGTTTCAAACTCTGAGCGAAGCAGTGATTCAGGTTCATAACAGGTTGACATTGATGAAAAATCAGAAGGCAGAAAGCGCTAGTGCCATTACTCTGAGAAGTGGGAAGAAGCTTCCCACATGTACCCTGCTAGTGGAAGTCAATCCAGGTCACAGCGATCCAGTGGTGGTAGAGCCCGAACCAAGATGGAAAGGGGTAAATTTCGATCCTACATGTACTAGAGTTTATGTGCCTAAGGCTCCTCTTCCTAGCAGGTTAGCAAGACCACCTAAGGAGAACTACGAGGAGGAGTTTCTAGACATATTCAAGAAGGTAGAGATCAATATCCCTCTGTTGGATGCCATCAATCAAATTCCCAGGTACATTAAGTTCCTAAAGAGTTATGCACCAACAAGAGGAAGACAAAGGAGAAAGAACGCGTCGTGGTAAGTAAGAACGTATCTGCTTTGATCACGGTATGTTTTCTCTCCCTTGCACGATTGGAGGCATGAAAATTAGAAGAGCCATGCTAGATTTAGAAGCCTCCATTAGTGTCATGCCTCATTCCATTTATCAGGATATGAATTTGAAAGAAATACAAGAAACACGTGTAGTTATAAAACTTGCTAATAGATCTTTCGTGCATCCTTTAGGAGTAGTGGAAGATGTATTAGTTAAAGTTGATGGATTAATTTTTCCTGTGGATTTTTATATTCTGAAAATGGATGGAAATTCTGTTTCTTCGTCTGCTTCGATTTTATTAGGTAGGCCCTTTATGAAAACTGCTAAAACTAAGATAAATGTTGATAAGGGCACTCTATCTGTTGAGTATCGTGGCCAGGTTGTTGAGGTTAATGTGTCTAAGGAAATGGAGCATGATGAGAATGTCCACTCTCTTTGTAGATACAATTGAATCTCTAGTTCAGGATGAATGCATGACTGTTAAGGATGGGGATGACCCATTGTTTTTAACTGAGCTTTTTGATGAGTCTGAGTTGCATGCATGAACCATCCATGACTGAATGTTGTGATTCAACTGTCTCTGCTTTGGAAATTGTTCAGAATCATGTTAAGATGCTCCCTTCTACTTTGCAGGCACCTAAATTGGAGTTGAAACACTTGCCTGATCATCTGAAATCCGCGTATTTGGGGGATGATGAGACGTTGCCGGTCATAATAGCGAAGAACCTTATACCGGATCAGGAAGGGAAGTTAATGGCAGTTCTTAAAGAGCACAAGCTGACAATTGGATGGAGACTAGCAGATTTACATGGGTTAAGTCCAGCTACATGCATGCACAGAATCCTACTCGAGGATGGAGCGAAACCTTCACGAGAGCCCCAAAGGAGGCTCAACCCAGCGATGAAGTAGGTAGTAGTATCTGAAATTCTCAAACTCCACGAAGCAGGTATTATCTATCCTATCTCAGATAGTAAGTGGGTCAGTCCAATACATGTCGTTCCTAAGAAAACTGGCATAATTGTGGTTAGGAATGAGAAAAATGAATTAGTGCCCAAAAGAGTTCAAAATGGATGGAGAATGTGCATAGACTTTAGGAAGCTGAATGAGGTCACTAGAAAGAACCATTTTCCCATTCCTTTTATAGATCAGATGGTGGAGCGTTTAGCTGGGAAGCCATTCTTTTGTTTTCTCGATGGTTTCTCTAGCTTCTACCAAATCCCCATAGCTAAAGAGGACCAAGAGAAAACAACGTTCACGTGCCCTTTTGGCAGATTTTCATTTAGAAGGATGCCTTTCGGGCTTTGTAATGCACCGGATACATTTCAACGATGCATGATAAGTATTTTTTCTGAGTTTGTAGAAAAATGCATTGAAGTGTTCATGGATGATTTTACAGTTTATGGCAATTCCTTAAATGATTGTCTGACTAACTTATCGCATGTTTTGAAATGGTGTATTGAAACGAACCTTGTTCTAAATTTCGAGAAATGTCATTTTATGGCTAGTCAAGGAATCGTTTTAGGTCATGTGGTTTCTGCTAAGGGTATAGAGGTAGATAAGGCTAAGATTGATGTTATTTCTAATCTAACTTACCCAACGAATGTTAGGAAGGTTCGATCTTTTCTTGGCCATGCAGGGTTTTATCGCAGGTTTATCAAAGACTTCTCCAAGGCTGCCATGCCAATGACGTACCTCCTTCAGAAGGATGTCACGTTCGAATTTGGAGAGGAATGTAGAAAAGCCTTCGATCTGCTAAAGGATAGTTTGACGAGCGCACCAATTATACACCCACCCCAGTGGGACTTGCCTTTCGAGATAATGCGCGACGCCAGCAACTATGCCTTGGGTGTAGTGCTTGGTCGGAGGATCGAGAACAAGAGCCGAGTCATTTACTATGCCTCCAGGACACTCAATCTGGCGCAGTGCAATTATACGACAACAGAAAAAGAACTTTTTTCTATTGTATTTGCGCTAGATAAGTTTCGTCCTTACATTATTGGTTCTCAAGTAACTGTTTTCTCTGACCATGCAGTTGTTCGGTACCTAATGACCAAGAAAGATTCGAAACCGAGGTTGCTTCAATGAATTTTGCTCATCTAGGACTTCGACGTGAAAATCAAGGATAGGAGAGGAGTAGAGAACCCGGTAGCCGATCATCTGAGCCGACTGGTCAGAAAGGAAGACCTCCTACCTCTCAATGAAGATTTCCCCAATGAGACACTCTTCAGAATTCATGCAGTACTTCCCTAGTATGCAAACATGGTAAATTACTTAGTTACAGGTAATTTTCCTTCTGGTTTCTCTTCTGCTAGGAAAGCTAAGCTGAAAAGCGACGCTAAATCCTATGTTTGGGAGGATCCCCATTTGTGGAAGTTCTGCTCTGATCAGATTATTAGGAGGTGTGTCCCTGAGCATGAACATGCATCCATTCTTGCTTTGGATCATACTTATGCATATGGGGGACATTTTGGGCCTAGGAGAACAGCTAGGAAAATTTTAGATAGCGGGTTTTACTGGACTTTCCTGTTTAAAGATTCATATGAATTTTGTAAAACATGTGATAAATGTCAAAGAGTAGGGTCAATATCAGGTAGAAATGAGATGCCTCAAACATCTGTCATAGTTTGCGAAATTTTTGACGTTTGGGGCATGGACTTTATGGAACCTTTCCCTTCTTCTTGTGGTTTCTCTTACATTTTACTGGCTGTCGATTATGTCTCTATGTGGGTTGAGGCGAAAGCCACGAAGACTAACGATTCTAATACTATTGTTAGGTTTGTTCAGTCTAACATTTTTACCAGGTTTGGAATCCCACGAGCCATAATCAGTGACCAGAGAACGCATTTCTGCAACCGATCTATGGAGGCTTTGCTGAGGAAGTATGGGGTGCATCATCGAGTGTCCACCACCTACCATCATCAAGCCAACGGGCAAGCCGAGGTTTCCAACAGATAGGTAAAATCAATTCTAGAGAAAACCGTGAGACCGAGCAGGAAGGACTGGAGCGTTCGTTTGCAGGATGCTTTGTGGGCGTACCGCACAACCTACAAAACCCCTATCGGTATGTCCCCATACATGTTGATTTTTGGGAAGGCTTGCCACTTACCCGTGGAGATTGAGCACAAGGCATTCTGGGCGATCAAGAAATGTAACATGTGCTCTGATGAAGCTGGCGAGGCAAGGCTACTTCAATTGCAGGAATTGGACGAGCTGCGTTTGGACTCCTATGAGAACTCCAGGATCTATAAGGAAAAGTCCAAACAGTTTCATGACCGAAAGATCTCAAAGAAACATTTTGAAGTCAGTTAGAAGGTTCTACTGTTCAATTCTCGCCTGAAGTTCATGCCAGGTAAGCTTCGTTCCCGTTGGAAAGGACCCTACATTATAACTAAATTTTTTCCTTATGGCACTGTAGAAATTGAGAGCTTGGACTCAGGTGAGGTGCAGAAAGTGAACGACCATCGTTTGAAGGTTTTCCACGAGGGTGACGTCGAGTGCTATGACGTTACATTAATTCTAGCACCACCCGAGTACAAGAAGGGATGAGAGGATGCGAGAATACAGTCGAGCAATCGACTCTAAAAATTTGCGCTTCTCGGAGGCACCCGAGCTTCGACTGTAATTCTATTATTTATTATTTTGTTATTTTTGTTTATTTTGGCTTTTTAAGTTGGTTGTTCGTTTTTCTTAGAAGAAAAAGGGGAATGGCCGACAGTTCGAATTTATTTTGGAGACGAGGTTGCACATCTCTATCCTTCGACCCCGTAAAATTCAGGGGAGGTTTCCTGTTCCCTTAGAATTTTGTTGTTTTAATTGATTAATGCATTGGGGACAATGCATGTCTTAAGGTGGGGGGTGAAGTTTGTTGAAAGAAGGACTTCTTTGTAGTTGTCAGGCATGTGTACTCTGATTTTTAGATTAGAATCTATTTGCATGTTGTCCGATGAGGACGGTCCGTGATATGCCGTGAATACTCCGTATTTGTGTAATTCAAAAATGTTGACAATGTATGCACATTTTGAGCCTATTTTAAATTTTTTCTGCTATTTCCCTACATTCACTGAGCACATAGTCCTCTTATTCTCACTTCTGTAGGCTTAGAATGATCTTATTTGGTCTGAACCTTGTTGTCACCCCGAAAGGTACCCTTAGGAAGGCTTGATGTGTTGGAAGTAGTAATAATTCACTTGTTTTATAATGAAGCTATTGCCTAGAAAAAATAAAAAAAAATAGTAAGCATGAAAATAATATCTCTAAAGATGCTCCTCCTTCTTGTGCCACCCGTGTAACTAGGGACGATCGTGTAACCCACGGTTGTCACTGCATGAAAGGGGAACTAATAGAAGTGAGCACTAGTCCTTAAAAATGTGAAACAAGTTAAGCTTCACGTGTTAGGCTCTCTTGGAGAAAAAAAAAGTGGTTCAAAAGAAATAAAGGGTACAAAGTACTCAAAGAACGAAATATAGGCCTTTTGTTTTGTTGCTCTTTCTGTCACTGAAAAGCCGTTAGACTGTTCTTATTGCCAGAAGTAGGGGGAAACGAGTTATAGGTTTGTATAAGGTTATTTGGGCTTATAAGAGCTAGGCTAAGAGGTTCTAAACACACACACACGTAAGGGAATAACAATGACATTTTGGAATGTTCTCAACTTATGTATGTATTTGATGGTTTTCCATTTATTTAAATACCTTGTTTTCACAAGCATGGAGGTTAGAGTTGTCAGCATGCAAGTTCGTTCATATGAGATAATTTAGAGTATACCTTGCTCGAGGACTAGCAAGATTCAGGTCGGGGGTATTTTGATAGCTCTAAAATAGAGTTATTATTATGACCCTAATATTGGCTAGAACCATGGTTATTATTGATTAAAATGCCTTGTTGTAGGTGAATTCATGGTCGGGAGCTTTTGGAGTCCAAAGGCGTGTTTTGGCGCTAAGACAGACATTTTAGATGGTTCGGGATCAGTTCGGGAAAGAAGGAACATAAAGCATAAAGTATTGGCCTAAAAGAAACATCAAAATGCTTAAATTTAGAGTGCAGCGTCGAGACGCTGCCCTAGCGTCTCGACGCTCCGACGATTATAAAGGCCATAAGTCCGCTTTTTGGCTCATCTTCTCCAACGGTTTTGCCTCGAGATTGCGGCATTCTCCACCATTTTTTGCCCTTCGTTTCCTTCTCTTGTATGCAACTAAGCTCTTCCATGGAGTGTTGGATTTATTCATCCTCCATGGAAGGCTAAACAAGGTTCGTGCTTAATTTTGAGATTGGGATTGTAAAACTATGGATTTAAGGGGAGATTTGCCCTCTTGTGTATGTATGACTTTTATGAACTTCTTGCATCTCTTTCCTTTGTTTGTCTCAATATTAGCATGTGTAGCTTAGTTAGGAATGACTCCTTAATTCCTATGCATGTTAGAACGCTAAAGATTAGGACGTATAATTGCCTATATCGTTAAGTAGCAAGGACTTAAGCATGACTAGGTAATTCAAGCCCAAGTGACAGTTGGGGGAATGAATTAGTTAACGTTTTCATGTTAGGCTTTGGGCGAGAGAGAAATCGGGTTAGTCTTAGGATTAATTCGTCACAATGTTCCCGTTATTAGCCTTTGGTCAATTTAAGATTAGCTACCTTTTATTGATTGTTGGCCAAGTATAATTAGAATTCCACTTTTATAATTATGTCTTTGGGTCGTTTGAGTTAGAAATTAACCAATTTAATTGTGTGCTGAAGCATATTAGCTAATTATTTATTATCGATGAACTGAACGTCCATAGCGATCAATCCCTTTACTCGAAATTAAGCATGCTCGTTTAAATTTTCACTTCGCCGCTTAATTTTCCGTTAGCGTTTGCATGTTTAGAGCTCCCTTTTCACAAACCAAATTCCCCTCTTTTTATCATTAGCAACTTAAATTTAATCAAATCTGAATTTAACATAATTCCCTGCGGATCGACCCCGTTACCATTAAGCTACAAATTGCTCGGTGGATTCGGGTATATAAATATTATTTTGGCAAGCCTCGACAACTTGAAATTTAGGTGAACATTCGAAAAGTTCTACTTACCACTAGTTCCTGATAGCAGCTGGCCGTGAGATGACTTGTGAAGACATCGTCACAGCTAATCCAGTGGAAGCTTGTAATAGTTGTTGTATAGAGATAATATCATCTGATGTATTTATTTTCTATATTTCTAGTTTGAACCGAACACCTGTATATGTTATCTTTTGTTTGTATATAAAGAACCGTTCTTTTCACAAAAGATGTATACTGTGGTGTTCAATTAAACTCGAAAACAAATAAAGGGTTAAGACTTACAGTGTAATAAGAAAGCTGTTTTTATTCAACAATGGTTGTTGATCAAACTAGAGCTTCCCAACCGTTGAGAAACCCTCATTGCAGTGGGAGGGATGTTGTTACCTCTCCAAAAGAGAGTTATTTAGGGCTATAATTACTCGATATTCATGAAGTCTTTCGAGCATTTTAACTATTAATGAGCATAATATGTGTTTTATCGTGACATTTTGTGAAATGAGGTTAATTTAAGGCTTATGTGAAAAAATTGTGCATAAGTGTGTAAATTGGTGAAAAAATGTCTAATTAATGCTTTGCAGATGTATTGCTGAAGTTTTGTGAGGAGCGCAATGGGATCAGAAGAAGCACAACCGAAAACAGAGCATTGCGATCGCAACGCAATCGCAATACTGGTCTTTGTTGCAGCGTTTTTCCAGCCGCCGACCTTCCTATAGTTGCCACGTGTGAGGTTGTTACCTCAAATTTGGATGGTGATCCATGATTAAGGAGCCAACTATTGAACCACTAAAGGCTATATAAAGAGAGCTAGATGAAGGATCAAAGCATTGAATTGAAGGGAATTCAATCCATAAACCACTCGACGATGAAGAGAATCAAAAACCCTCTCCCGATTGTTGGATCGAAGAACCAACAATCCCTTGGCGTCGATAATTCAAAAGGAGGAAGAGAAGATTCATCTCTCTTCTGATTGAATTCCTTCCAAGGATCGGCCATTCTTCTCCTTCATCCGAGGCGAATCGTGGTCAAGAGGATATTCATCTGATCTACTGCTTTCTTTAATTGCTTTTCGAATTAGATATTGTTTCTCTTAGTTCTTGTTCGGTTCATCTACTGTTTTTCTTTAATATCGCTTTCGGATTGAGTTGTGTTTGCTTTATGAATTATTATTGGATTTGCTTTTATAAGTGATCGATTAATTTTGTTAAGTTCTTCTCTCAATCATAATTCAATCAATTAGTTTTGTTGAGTTCTTCATTTCAGGAGTAATCAATTAGTTTTGTTGAGTTCTTCCAAAACCATGAGTAGCTAATTTTATAGAGGTTAGCTGAGATGTATCTGTAGGATATACTTATGTGAAATCGGCATGTAAATGAGCATGAGTGCATTGAATGAGTGTGAACTTCATCCCATGGGCAATTTCGACCGGCCATCCATTTTGTTCTAAAGAATTCCTAACCTCTGGAAGGAGTAAGAATTCAGAGTCATTCATTCATGTTAGCCTTTCATGGTAACCAGAGAGTGATCTAGGAATAGGTGTTCTCCTAGCACGTTTAATCGCATGCAGTCATAAATAGGTTCCTAACCTTACTTGGATATGAGTAACTTATGAATCAAACGCATATAATCGAAAGATGTATGAGATCTAGCTGAATACGATGCATGTAATGTTTGTTCACTGCTAATTGATCATAATTTATGCCTATGGAGGATTCTTAGCCATCCTTGTTGTTTTATCTTTAGACTTTATTCATTGCGAGTTCATTGCGAAAGTATTGCGAGACCCGCAATACTATTTTCTATTCTGTGAGTTAGTTAGCCTATTTTCGTGGACTGTAGTTTCCTTAGTTTATTTGCATTGCTGTAACTTTGCGTTTTCTTTGCGTCCTTTAAAATCTTGTGTCTCGAATCAAAATCCATTTCATTCCTGGTTACCTTATCTAATTCAACACGCATCAAATCGTTAATGCAGCAACCCAACCAACAACATTTTGTCACCGGTTACATCTTCCTTCAATCAATCTGTACTTAGCATAAACTTAATCAAATCTCTGTGGGAAAACGATATAAAATATACTTATCACTTGCTGCAGACCATGTATACTTGCATGATCTGAGTGCTCTTCACATCTAATTTACACACACACTGAGCACGCAACAGATGTGAGACAACCTGATCCGCTGTTTAGCCTTGTCTTGAACTCGAAGTTGTCATATTCAATGATGACATTGAGGATTCGTTGACAAGGCCAAGTGGCTCAAAACCAAGAATCTATGAGTGGTATTGAGACCAAGCCTCTTAGGTGAAAACCTTTTGGGCTTGACTTTCTGGTAAAGGGACTGTCCTGAAGAGAAAGGGTTTATTGTCTATACTCACGTTTTCTTGTTACCATACGTAAGTTAATAGATAGCTCTTATCCATTCCCATGTTCCATTTTGATAGGATAAGGAAAATGGATGTAAAGACTAGCTATCTTAATTTGAGTATCTATAAGTCTCAACCAGAAAGATACATAATTCGAGGACGAAGAGCAAATGATTTGCACGCCTATTCGATTCATTTATGAATTTGAATAAGCATCTTTATCTTGAATTGTAAGACTTGATATGGTGATAAAATCTTATGGTTTTGAACAACAGTTTGATGACAAGGGTTTAATCAAAGTCGTAGTTTTCTTGATTTGTTTCCGTAATTGATGTCCTAATCATTGAGAATGATGTAGGATTCACTTCTAACAAATAAGCATAAACTAGTGGCACACTCCCAAATAGTTGTATTGAAGGTAGGCTTAGTTTGTTCTAAGGATTCTGGTTGATCTGAGTCGTAAGAAAAAATTGCTAATGGTTGTCTCTAAAGTCTTTTATTGACAAGCAGTTGTTCATATTCGATGGTCTATGGAAATGGTTTCTAGAGACACCTCAAGTGTTGAGGATACGAGACGCACCCAAGTGCATTTACATATTGGAGGTTAGATGTATCTTTTGAGATACATGACCCGATATGTGCTATGTAGTGGGAGCTGTCAGTAATATTAATCCAATCGGATTGGATTCCGGTTAAAGTTTTGTCCTTGTACTTAGAGGAGTAGAATACAAGAGTTGTATTGCTGATTCCTCGGTGATAGCTAAATCTTTTTGCAGCTTGTGAAGCAGCAAAAAGTTTATAAGTTGAGCTCGCAGTTAGTGTTATGAGGAGATGTGATGGTCACATGGAAAGCCTCGCAGCACTTCATGCTGATTGGTTTACTAAGTCTCTCATGGCTAAAGTGTTTGAGAGACACCTAGAAGAGTCTAGGGCTCCGAGTTGATGGAGAGGACAGTGGGAGAAAACTTCATGATATATAATATATTAGTTTTTCTCCACCTAACATGTACAACAAGATTGGAGTTCACTTCTAACCCGCTCTTCAGGGTTAGTAGATAGGTTGTTCCCTTAATAGCTGACTCTGGGGCTTGAACAATGAGCGCTCACACTCTCGTGAGATGAGAGGGTTAATTGATCTGTTGGTTGGACCACAAATCTATTGTTCTTTAGAGGTTTCAGTGGTACTTAAGGAACAAGACGTAATGCAGGGGTTAAACGGTTTAAAATGACCCAGCTGTGATTACGAATAATCTGTGAAGGGTCGACTTGCCCGTGACGGTTATATCAGAGGACATAATATATGTACAGTGAGGAGAGTGCAGCCCTCAGACTATAGTGGAGTCTCCGGGGGTTAACAAATGTTGATTAGTTCGGTTAAAAGAGTTTTGATCGGATAATCTCGTATC
Organism: Herpetospermum pedunculosum; assembly: GCA_028017165.1. Classification (NCBI taxonomy): domain Eukaryota; kingdom Viridiplantae; phylum Streptophyta; class Magnoliopsida; order Cucurbitales; family Cucurbitaceae; genus Herpetospermum; species Herpetospermum pedunculosum. The sequence continues at coordinate 31,135,475 of CM051524.1, read as the reverse complement.
GTTGTAGCTGATGATCTGTATGTTGGGTTTTATGTCCTAAAACTCGTGGTTTGTAAACTGTTATGTTTGTAAATATTCTATTTAGAATAAAGAGTTATTAGTTTTATACAGTAAAAGAGTTTACTGGAATAAAGTGAAACGTGTTTATGTTAACCTATACCAATGACCAACACCCTTGGCTGAATATGAGTACTTGAGCCTCATGTATGACATGATTGTGGATCAGGCTCAAGTAGTCAGTCAAAACGGTCTATAGTATACGGATAAGGATGGGTACCTTATCCTGGTAACACTATTGGATGCGGCTCACTTTGTATTTTACAAAACGATGTGATCCGAGTCGTTTCACATGGAGATGTGCGAGTGAGGGCGTCCTGTGTAAAGAGTTTACACAAGATCAAACCGCGTATTAAGTCGCTCTCTCTTTATAACTTCGTTTACTGATGAGACCGACTTATACATATTGATGGCCTAGGTAACTCGATCTCAATCCTGAGCTCGCTATGAACTCCTGCTTATTCGATAGTATCCTTTGACTTGCACGGGTGAGAGTGGCCCATTAGCGCCGACTCAATAAGCCTACCATCTTGGGGATAAAGTCGAATAGGTAGCTGGGGACATAGTACAACAAGATTGAAGTTCACTCCTAACCCGCTCTTCAGGGTTAGTAGATAGGTAGTTCCCTTAATAGCTGACTCCGGGGCTTGAACAATGAGCGCTCACACTCTCATGTTATGAGAGCGTTAACTGATCTGTTGGTTGGACCACAGATCTATTGTTCATTAGAGGTGTCAGTGGTACTTAAGGAACAAGACGTAATGCAGGGGTTAAATGGTTTAAATGACCCAGCTGTGATTACGAACAACCTGTGAAGGGTCGACTTACCGATGACGGTTATATCAAGCGGACACAATATATCTACAGTGAGGAGAGTGCAACCCTCAGACTATAGTGGAGTCTCCGGGAGTTAACGAAAGTTGATTGATTCGGGTTAAAAGAGTTTTGACCGAATAATCTCGTATCGTTGGAGCTCATGATCTGTAGGTCCTTTAGGTTCTCCTGGCTAGCTCGGATAACGTCGTGCAACAGTATAAAAGAAAAGAAAAAGAAAAAGAATTTGAATTGTTCAAATTCGGTTTATGGAAGGAGGATAGACATATTTAAATATGATTTAAATATGAGATTGGCCAAATACATGAATAGGATTCATGTGTAAAAAAGTCGGTTTTCGGAAAATCGGGTTTAGTCATATTATTTAATAAATATTTGATATTAATTAAATAATATTTATTAATTAAAAAGTTTAATTAATAATTATATATATATATTTTATTTATTAAAATGTTTAATAAATAAAATTATTATTATTATTTTTAATAATAATAATAATTATATATATATATATATATATATATATATATATATATATATGTCTTGCATGCAGCAAGACACATATATATTTTGTAAAGTATATATATATATATATAAAACTAAACTTCATTAAAAAGCCAGAGGATTTGAGTTATGAGTAGGGTGAAGTTTTCATTTTCCTTCTGAAATTGAAAAATCAGGGGATTCGAAAGTGATAAAAAAAAAAAAAAAAAATTCAATTGTTGAATTTTTTTTTTTTTCCTTTCCTCTGTACCCTTCTCTTTTTCTCTGCCTCTCTTTTCTTCTTCCTTCTTCCTCTTTTCTTTTTCGTTTCTCTTCTTTTCGGAGTCCCATAACTCCGTTGCGCGGCGCCGAGGATAGCGGGACTACCTGGGGTGGTCCTCGAGGCGTTCGTGAGAAGAGGCCGGAAGAGTTCGTGACGAGGAACGTGCGGCGGAGCTTGAAGAAATTGGAACTACAAGGGTATGTATTTCTAATTTCTTATTTCCGTCGCTTTGAGCATGTTTACTATTTGTTAAATTGATGAAATTAGAGTATCATCGGTCCGAAATCGCTTTCCGCTGCGCAAGTCGCTCCATCACTGTAGGTCCTTTAGGTTCTCCTGGCTAGCTTGGATAACGCCGTGCACTAGTATGAGAGAAAATGAAAAGAAAAAGAATTTGAATTGTTCAAATTCGGTTTTTGGAAGAATGATGGACATATTTAAATATGATTTAAATATGAGAATGGTCTAAAACATGAATATGATTCATGTGCAAAAAAAAAAGTCGGTTTTCGGAAAACCGGGTTTAGCCATAGTATTTAATTAATATTTGATATTGAATTAAATAATATTAATTAATTAAAAAGTTTAATTAATTAATATATATATATATATATATTATTTATTAAAAGGTTTAATAAATAAAAATATTTATTATTATTTAAAATTAATTAATTTTTAAAATAATAATAACTATATATATGCCTTACATGCAATCTGCATGTAAGACATATGTTTTATATATACATATAGAAAAAGACTATTGCACTTTGGGGTATTTATAAGACAAAAGTTCTAAATTCATTTTGTATTTGGAAAAGCTTCTGTCCTACGAAAAAAAAAAAAACTTCAGCTCTTCTTCTTCTCCTTCTTTTTCTTTCTTTTCTTTTGTTTTCGGAGTCCCACAATTCCGCTGCACGGCGCCGAGGATAGCGGGACTACCTCGGGTGGTCCTCGGGGCGTTCGTGAGAGGAAGATCGAAGTGTTCGTGACGAGGAACGACTGGCAGAACACGAAGAAAATTAGAACAACAAGGGTATGTTTTCTAATTTTTCTTATTTCCGTTGTCTGAGCATGTTTTCTACTTGTTAAATTGATGAAATTAGAGTTTTAACGATCCAAAATCGCTTCCGCAGCGTAAAACGCTCCATCACACGGCGTATCACGAGCGTCTTCGGAGCCCAGATCCAGACCTCGACGACGTCGTCTCCACGAACCAGCTGCAGACATCGCACAATGACGGTGGACGAACCAGCGACGAAGCTCCTCCTCCTTCTTCTTCTTCTTCTTCCCTCTCGACTTCACCTTCCTCGCGATCTCCAACGACAATTTCAGATCGCAAGCGAACCAAGCGGCGGCGACTCAGTCTTCAACGTAATCAGACGATGGCAAGTTTCGAACCAGACAACGCCGATATTCGCCTCTAGACGACGCCGATCTTCACCTCCAAACGACGACGGAGCTACCTACGAGCTTAAAGCTTCAGCGACGGACCTCGTCTTCTTAAGATCTTGAACGACGTTCCTCTTCTTCGACTCAACCAATGATGGATCTCCGGCGAGCAGGGCTTCATGAACCAGACGGAGGCGAACCAAGCGGCAGACCTTCAGTGGGCTCGGCTCTTCACGGCAGCGCAGCCTCAGGTGGACGGGGCTTGAACTTGACGAACAGTGGCTGCTCTTCGGGGGTAACAAAGCTGATTTTCTTTTTTAAGTTTTAAGTGAAATTACGCTTCTGCCCCTATTGTTGTGCCCATATATACTCCCGCATATTCGATATATACTTGCTTGTTTATTTATATATACCTAGGTTATATTGCATACGCCTACTGTTTGAAGTCGATATTGCTACTCTTTGGTTAATTGTGTTGGGTATTCGAGTATACTAGAGTAGTTGGGGTGTTGATGTATCGTTTGGGGTTCATATATACCCCCGTATATGTGATTCATACTCCCCTATTTTGGTTCATATATACCCAGTTATATTCGATATATGCCCATGATTTGTTTTACTTATATACTGTGGTCTGTTCAATTTGTACCCGTTGGTTTCTTCTCTTGCTCTATCTTTTAATCCCGATGTATGCCTCTTCAATCTTAAGAGTGCACTTTTATTTTTACTTCTTTGATTGTAATCAGATTTAAAAGAAATCCCGGGAAAGGTGAAAGAGTATTCCTCTCACCTCGAGGATTTGTTGTTTTTTTATTTAGAATCCTCGGATAGGTGGAGGATTGTTCCTCCCACCTTGAGGACATCATTAAGCTTCGTTGTTCTAAGCTCTTAATCCCGGGATAAATGGAGATTTCCCTATTTGGAGGATTCGTTCTTATTATTTTAAAAATGTCATTATGCGCTAATTACAGAATTTCCCTCTTTTAAGTTTTCATTTGATTTTCAAATTGATTTTTAAATTGAATTTCAAATTTATTTTGATTGCAAAACGAAAATAGTTTGATTTTCAAATTGAATTTCAAATTTATTTTGATTGCAAAGCGAAAAGAATTTGATTTTCAAATTAAGTTTTAAATTGAATTTCAAATTTATTTTGATTACAAAACGAAAAAAAAATTGATTTTCAAATTGAGTTTTAAATTGAATTTCAAAATTGGTTTGTCAAAACACAATGATTTTCTTAAATGATTTTAAAATTCTTATTTTGTTGTATGATCCCAGTAAATTAGATTATGGCGATTAATGGCAAAATTAATAGTTAATTTCTCTCACGAATAAAATTCCTATTTTATCTTAAAATTAGGGTACGATTAGTTGAGACATTTGCTTTAATTTTAATTATTGTTTATTTTATTATTTTTCTCAAATTAAGGACCATTTGAAATTAATTGGATATTTAGGATAAATTGATTTTGGCTACTATTTTAGACGGGATGTTGTAGGGTGCTTATACCTTCCCTACACTCAAACGACCCCCGGGCCCATTTTCTGTTTTCGTAGACCGTCTTTTTTTGGTGACCAATCACACCCAAAATGATTGGTGGCGACTCCGTTTTGTTTTTGTATTGTTTGTAAAAATCCCGTTTAATAGAAGGATGTCGGCTACTCCGGGTCGCAAAAACGTTGCTACAACCTGGCGACTTCACTGGGGAAATTTTTAGTGGGTCAAGGTCATTGCATTTTATCTTACATTTATCCGATTTTCTTTGTGGTCCTTGTTTGTTTTTGTTATTAAATTGTGTCTTGTTCTAATTGTCTTGCTTTATTTATTGTAATTTACTGTTTATTGCATTGTCATGCATTTCACACACATTCACGAGCCTCCTACCCGGGCTCTACCCTTTAAATTTATATTTGGAGATTGAGTAATGTGACCTTCGTGAAATTTTGATTCTCGTACAGGCGCATGAAATTCTCTACTCGAGCTGACCGTGCTGTTTAATCAGTTGGAAGGTTCGGGGGCCGTTTCCTTCTAGGATTATTTAGAACCTAAACCACACTCAATTACATCCTAGAGTCGGTCATAGTTTGTTTATTGTTATGTTATATACTAATTATCTCATGCGTTTTAATTTTGTCGGGTATTATTAAGATTCTCGCTTTCCTTCTCTTATTTCGCATTATCATGCATTTCACACACGTTCACGAGCCTCCTACTCGGGCTCTACCTTTTAGGATTAAATTTGAGAATCGAGTAATGTCGACCTTCAGGGGGATATAATTGCCCTTGTATAGGCACACGAAAGATTCTCGCTCAGGTTAATTCATTTGCTAATCTTTGGCCTTCGAATTAAGTTGGGGGCCTTTATCCTTATGTTTAAAACCATACCCTCACATCATTTTTATTATTCAATTTATTTCGTTGTTATGCATTGTTTTATTTAACTTGTTTCATTTATCGTAATCTTCATTGTTTGCATGATCATGCATTACACACACGTTCACGAGCCTCCTACCCGGGCTCTACCCTTTAGGATTAGATTTGAAAATTGAGTAGTGTGGCCTTCGTGGAATTTCGGTTCCCGTGCAGGTGCATAAAATTCTCCACTTGAGCTGACCGCGCTGTTTAATCAATTGGAAGGCCGGGAGCCGTTTACCTCTAGGGCTGTTTAGAACCTAAATTACACTCATACATCCTAGAGCAAACCATTAATTATCTAAACTCTGAGTTGTAGGATACACCTACTTTGGCGCATGTTTGATTCTCGTGCTTATATCGTATTGCGTGTTTCATTCACGTATTCAAGTTGTGTGTGTTATTGTCATTTTATGTGTTTTCATTTTGGTTTTTGCAACCGAGTCGTACCCCTTAGGTTTAGAACTGATAATCGAGTAATGCTGACCTTCAAAGGGACATAATCGCCCTATGGCGCACAAAAGATTCTTGTTCAAGTTATTTCGTTTGCTAATCTTTAGCATTCGATTTAAATTGGGGACCTTTTTGTTTAGATGTAGAATGAAGAGTTGAGTAATGTCGACCTTCGGGAGGATGCAAATGCCCCCGTAAAGGCGCATGAAAAGTCTTAGTACATTTTTCCTCGTTTTTCCTTTTTTCAGAAAATTTTCTTTCTGTGAATACTTGTTTTAGATACGTCAGTTTTTCAAAAAAAAAAAAATATATGAAAAAAAAAAATCATTTGTGTTTCGGCAGCTTAGAATTTAAGAATCATGCATTTTTCACGAGTCATCAGGTTCTCATCCAAATAAATCCTTCGTTCGGGAAAATTTTGTTCTCTTCCTTAGAACATTTAAGGTTTAGACATATGCAGGACAAAAAGATAAAAAAATAAATCATTTCAATAATTGCATCTCATCTATGCATCGTAAGAAAAAATCAAGTTTCACTTCATCACTCAGGCATAAATAAAAATTCATGAATTATCTCATTTGCATGCATAAAAAAATGTTCATGCGTCATTATCTCATTTTGCATGACATAAAAAAATGTTCATGGGTCATTATCTGATAATTTTGCATCACATACAAAAAAATATCTCAAAAAAAAAATAAATCATTTGCATGCATAAAAATGTTCATTCCAAAAATATTTCTCATTTCTTATGCAATTGCATAACATCACACATGCACATGTAATAAAAGCATCAATTCATGCATTTTGCATGCCAAAAAAATCATTTCATCAATTGCATAGTATCATTTCACACATGCAATAAAAACATCAATTCTTGCATTTTGCATGATAAAAAAATAAAATAAAAAAATAAATCAATTGCATGATGTCATCTCACACATGCATAATAAAAATGTACATTCATGCATCATCTTATGTTGCATGTCAAAAATCATTTTGCATAAGAAATGTTCCTGCATTCATTTCTCATTTGAATGACAAATCATAAAATTCCAAAAAAATATTTTTCATTTCTTTCTCACAAAATATATAACATCATAAAAATTTATGCATCTTATCATGCATAAAATCATAGAAAAATCATTCATCAATCGCATAGTGTCATTTCACACGTACACGTGTAATAAAAACATTCATTCATGCATTATCTCTGCATGGCAAGCCTTAAAGCATAAAAAAATTAAAAAAAACATTTCATACAAGCATAGAAAAATGTTCATGCATAAAATCATAGAAAAATCATTCATCAATCGCATAGTGTCATTTCACACGTACACGTGTAATAAAAACATTCATTCATGCATTATCTCTGCATGGCAAGCCTTAAAGCATAAAAAAATTAAAAAAACATTTCAAACAAGCATAGAAAAATGTTCATGCATCATAAATTCATTTTGCATTTCGAATTATCATTCAATTGCATATCATTATGCATAGTAAAAAATATTCATGCATCATAAACTCATTTTGCATGTCGAATTATCATTTAGTTGCATATCATTATGCATAATAAAAAAATGTTCATGTGTCAATATTTTTGCATGACAATTCTAAAAAAATCACATGCATCATAGAAAGTGTCAATACATGTGTTATCTCATTTTGCATGACATAAATATAATCTAAAAAATGCATACATAAAAATTCACATATAAAAAAATAAAGAAAAAAAAATGCATGAACTCATCTTGCATGACAAGTCATAAATCATTAATCATTTGGATAACATCATGCAGGTAAAAAAAAAATGTGTGCATCGTCCGTTTTTGCATGACAAATTCAAAAATAAAAAAATAGTTGCATAACATCATATCATCGTGTCATCACATCATAAAAGTTGTTCATGCATTATTTCATTTGTATGAAATGTCGAACATTAAAAAAAAAAAAAATTAAAAAAAAAAAAATCAGTTGCATTACATCATATATGTCATAAAAAATGTTCATCGCATTTCGCATGTCAAGTCATTCAAAAACAATTTTTGTTCTTAATTGCATAAAATTGCATGTGACATTTATTTCATGCATCGTCTCATTTTGCATACCAACTCATAAAATAAAAAAATCTTGTCTTCCAGTAATTGCATCTTGTGCATATTTTGAAATTACAAAAAAAAAACTCATCACTTGCATTTAAAAAAAAAACGAAACAAAAAGTCTTTTGTTTGCTTACTTGATCATCCTTGTAATTATTTTGATCGTTCTTATTGGTTGAAACATTAGTAAGAATTAATGACAAAATCATGGTGTTTCATCATTTGGAAGAAATAAAAAAATATGTGCGTTAAAAAAAATTGAAAGAAAGAAAAATGGTTGCTTTCACTGCTTTTCTATGAGAAATTTGTCGAGTCTCAACCTTCTTATGACCTTTCAAATACTCCTCTCAAACCTTTTTAAGCTGAACTCCATTTTCGAGAGGAACTTTATTTTGACCTTCATTATCCCTCATGTGCTAAAATTCATACCCTCATACTCCACTAAGTAGTGTTTTATTTATTATCACATTGGCAAACTCATCTTGTAGCGAGAGTTCAAAATTACTCACTGTGAAACATTGTACCTGCATGCCACACATAATTTTGAGACAATCTACTCAATTTGCAGATCCACCGTAAAATCTTTGGCTAATTTCACCATCTACATTTATACGGTGTATCTCTACATTTATCTATCCGCCAAGCCTTTTGCAAAGCATGTCACAATTTAACTCAAAAAGTAAATTAATAAGTAGGCTTTAAAGGGTAAAAACATGACATAAATGACGTTCATCATTCCCTAAGTAGACGCGGTCATTTCACGTAAAGTGGAAATGCCCAAACTGACGCATCTACAAAGGAGAAGTAACGCCCTTAACTCGGCGCACCAATCTCACGCGGGCTGAAGATGATGACTCGGCACACCAACAAGGATGGAGTACGTTCCCTAAGCAGACGTGCATCTACAAAGGAGAAGTAACGTCCTTAAGTCGACGTGCCGATCTCACAGAAACTGAACACGGTGATCCAACGCACCAACAAGGACGGAGTACGTTCCCTAAGCAGACGTGCATTTACAAAGGAGAAGTAACGTCCTTAAGTCGGCGCGCCGATCTCACAGAAACTGAACACGGTAATCCGACGCACCAACAAGGACAGAGTACGTTCCCTAAGCACACGCGCATCTGCAAAGGAGAAATAACGTCCTTAAATTGACACGTCGAGGTCACAAGAGCTGAACATGATGACTCGGCGCACCAACAAGGACGGAGTACGTTCCCCAACCAAACACACCGATTTCACACAAAGTGTGAATTGAAGCATCCACAAAGAAGAAGTAACGCCCTTAAATCAGCACACCGATTTCATACGAAGTGGCGGTAAAAAAAATATGAATTTTGGCGCACCTACAAAAGGAAAAGTAACGTAATCCAACTCAATCCGGAAACCCGTTTGTTCGTTCCAAATAAGATAAATAATAATAAAAAAAATCACATCAAGGGACAAGTCCAAATTACAACCCAAAAATCCAAATTACTAAATTAAAGTCCAAATTACCAAATTAAAGTCCAAATAAATCAATTAAAATCCAAATAAACCAATTAAAGTACCGTCCAAATAAACCAATTAAAGTAACAAATTAAAGTACTATCACTAAATTAAAGTATACAAATCACTGAATTAAAGTATAGTACAAAATGTATAGTACAAATCACTAAATTACAATATATTACAAATCACCACAGTAAAAATATAATCACCACAGTTCAAATAAAAAATATAATAAAATCACTCAATTAAAGTCCAAGAGTCCAAATCAAATTACAGTCCAAATCAAAAAGATAATAAAATCACACAATTAAATCACAGTCCCAATTAAATTACAGTCCCAATCAAATTACAGTCTCAATCAAATTACAGTCCCAATCAAAAAGATAATTAAAAAATTAATTACCCAAATCGATCAATAATCGAATTAGCGGCGATCCGCAAGCACACGGTGGAGATTGGCGCGGCTGTAAAAAAAAGATATATATTAAGAGTCGTAAAATATATATATATATATATATAAATAAATAAAGTAAATAAAAAATACAGAATAAAAAAAAAACTGTGCAAAAAAAAACAAACTAAAAACAAAAATCAATGATAAAAAAAAGAAAAAAAAACTTCACCTTCCTCAAGATGAGCAACGGAGATTGATATGCGGCGAGGGGAGGCGCGGCGGCAGGACTTCTCCAACTCCTCCAAACAACCTAAATGAGAATTCTCATTCTATTTATATCATAGATGAAACCTAAAGACAAAAGGTTATTGAGGGTGAAGTTACTAAAATACCATTCACTAAAGAGTTAAAAAATTTGTGCTAAATGTGTATAAAATCAAACTAAAACTTAGAACCAAAGGAAGCCAAGGTTGTCCAAGTTCCACTTTGCCAAACAAGCTTCAACATTATCATTTGGCTTCAGATTTTAATATTTCGTTCAACTTGGATGAGAAATTTTAATTCATTCGTTGAATTGAGATTTGGGGCGTATTCTAAATTTCGTTCCATGAGCACAAGTTGAGTTCAAATTTCATCTCAAAATTTAAGCCTCAGATCCATCAAATGTCCATCAATTTTACTTCACGTTCTAGCAAATTTTTAAACGTAAGCCAAATTTACTAGGACTTGAGGGAATGAAAAATTCCAAATTTCATTCCCGAGCAAGATTTAGAGTTAAAATTTATGTAAATCTAAGTATCAAAATTGAATATGATGGGTTGGGTATACTCCAAATTTTATCCCACCTCGAAATTGGAGTAAAAAAAAATTCAAAGTCAAACCCTTTTTCAAAATTCAATTGGGCAGACGCAAAACTCTACTCTACATCCAAAATAGAATTAAAGTATAACACAAAAAATCTACTAAAGTTCAAGTCAAGTTTCTGCCAAATAAGAAAGATCAAAATTGTGAGCCTAATTCATGTTTTTTTTGGTCAATTGGCATAGAAAAATGTATCAATCAAAATAATTGATTTATGAACCAAATTTCATATTTCGATAAAATTGATATATCGAGGCGGATTCGAAATTAGGTGTGTCCTACATTTCGATTTCAAAATTTAACTTTTCCGAGACTCACCCAACCGTACATGTGCATAACTCTCGAAAAATGGGGCATTTATTGACCGAGAAATTACGGCCAATCAGTGGTCGCCACGTGTCTTCATCATGGCCGATAGATCGAATAAAATTAACCGAGCAAATTCGGTCATAGCTCAATTGGGCTCGAAATCGAATCGGGCTAGAAAGCTATTTAAATGGTAATTTGGCCCAAAGCCCAAAAGTCCATTGGGCCCAGAACCCAAAAGTCCATTGGACCCAAGTCCATTGGATCCAGGCCCAAGCCCATTAAACCCACGAGAAACTCTATAAATAGAGAGCTCATTTTTCATTCTGTGGTTCAGAAATTTTCTTCTCCTAAGAACTCAGAGAGAATTCAAAAACAACGAAAGACTTTTTGAACCTGAAGACTGAACATCACTTGAAGATCGAACACCTAAAGAATTCACCGCTACGCGAAGCTGAAGATTCAACCTCGAGAACAAGCTGTGAAGCCCTCGAGTACAGTTACATTTGAGAGAGAAAGAATCAGAGGATAAACATTAGAGATTGTAAACCACTACGCATTGATACAAATACAATACAACACAATACAAAATTCAAATTTCATTTACACGTGTCTAAATTCCTTCGTCGAATTCTTCGTGTGAACAGTCATCATCGAAATGTACCTCGATTTTGAGGAAGGAATTGAGAATTTCCTGACAAGCGACGACGGGAGTAGTGTGACTGAGAAGGAGGCTGAGCTTAGCCCCGAGGAGCATCCTGAAAAGACTGACGATGCGAACGAGCTGAGAAGTGGAGCTGAGACTTCTTCAAGATTGAAATTCCAGGCAACATTTCTCGCCTGTGATGAAGAATATCTCAGAGAGTTCTTAGAGGTAAGTATTTCTCCACCTGTTGATTTCGATTTAGAGCATGAATTCTGCATTGAAAATCTTTTTGAAGATTCATGCATTGATGAGCTCGAGCATCTTTCTATTAATGAAAATATTTTAGGAAGTCTTTTCTCTGGGGATGTTAAACCAACCTGTATTGAAAATGCTTTGATGGATGAGGAAGTAGCAATTGTGCCTTTTGAAAATTTATCTCCTTTTGCTTTGCCTTGTGATGATTCATGTATTATAGGAGAATTATCTAGCATGCCCCCTTCCATCTGTACATCTGAGAATGTTGGTCACCTCGGAAATTTTAATGTGATCCCTCCCTTGGTCGAGTCTTTATTTTTTGTTCAGTTAGTTGAGTCTTTTACTTCTGTTGAGTCAGTTGAGTCTTCTTTTATTTTGTTTGAGTTTGTTGAGTCTTTCTTTCCATATATCAAAAAAAGTAAAAAAAATAACAACTCTGTCCGGCTGCCTACAAAAGTCGAAGAGTTTGCTTCTCTTAGTAGGTTTTATTGATTCAAGGAAGAAGGGGCCGAAAAAGTACGAGAATTTCTACGTACCCTGACAGAGTGGAGGACACGTCGAGCATAACGACGTTAAAAAAAATTGCGCTTCTTGGGAGGCAACCCATGAGTATTTTAAATTCATGTCTTTACTTTCAGTTTTTATTTTTCCTAGCTTAGTTTCTTTGCTTTTCTTTTGTAGGGGTTTGTGGCTTAAGGAGCGAGATATTTGGGCAAGAATTGGGCTGCTCCATCCACCAACCTAGCAAAATTCAGGGGAGGTTTTCTGTTCCCTTAAATTTTGTAGCTTAAACTGCTTGGTCTGAAGTGTTAATACATAGAGGACTATGTATCCTTTTAGGTTGGGGGTGGAGATGGTTGTTGGATTTCATGTGCAGTTGTTGAGCAGGAGTAAATTTTTAATTTGAAGTGCTTTAATTTGGACTCTGTGTTGCATGCTTTCTGATTATGATGATCTAGGAAATATTTTTAGAATCTTCGTATTTGCATGTTTAGATGAGCATGAAGTTGTTTGCACTGATTGAGATCCATTTCAAAAAAAATAAAATTTTTCTGTTGCTCCCTTGCATCTATCGAGCACTAAGCAACTTTTCTTAGACTTTGTAGGCTTAGATTGACTGTTTGCGCATGAATTCTTGTTGTCACCCCGAAAGTGTTGGGTTTAATGTCCTTAAACTCGTGGTTTGTAAACTATGTTTGTAAATATACTATTTAGAATAATCAGTTATTAGTTTTATTCGGTAAATGCGTTTACCAGAATAAAGTGAAACGTGTTTTGCATTAATCTATACCAATACACAAAACCCTTGACGTATGCCAAATATTGGAGCTTCATGTATGACATGATTGTGGATGAAGCTCTAGCATTTATAGTCAAAACGGTCTATAGTATATGAATTAGGTTGGGTACCTATTCCTGGTAACACTATTGAATGCGGCCTGCTCTGTGTTACACAGAACGATGTGATCTGAATCGTTTCACATCGAGATGTGCGGGCGGGGGCGTTCTACGCGATGAGTTTGCGTAAGACTGAACCACGAAAACGTTGCTCTCTCTTTATAACACCGTTTACTGAAGAGACCGACTATTTCACTTTGTGATGGCCTAGGTAACTCGATCTGAATCCTGAGCTTGCTATGAACTCCTGCTTATTAGACATTATCCTTAGATTTGTACGGGTGAGAGTGGCCCATTAGCGCCGACTCAACAACTTATCATTTCAGGGATAAAGTCCAATAGGTAGCTGGGGACATAGTGTAGCAAGAATGAGTTTACTCCTAACCCGCTCTTCAGGGTTAGTAGATAGGTTGTTCCCTTAATAGCTGACATCTAGTCTTGAACAATCTGCGCACACTCTCTCCAAGCTTGAGAGAGGATCTGATCTGTCGGTTGGACCCCTGATCAATTGTTCATTAGAGGTGTCAGTGGAACTTAAGGAACAAAGATGTAACACAGGGGTTAAGCGGTTAATATGACCCAGCTGTGATTACGGACAACCTGTGAAGGGCCGACTTGCCCATGACGGTTATATCAAGAGGACATAATATATCTATAGTGAGGAGAGTGCAACTCTCGGACTATAACGGAGTCTCCGGGAGTTAACGAATGTTGATCGTTTGAGGTTAAAAGAGTTTTGACCGAATGATCTCGTATCGTTGGAGCTCATGATCTGTAGGTCACTACAACAAATTAGGCCTACGATGACAGTTCTAAACTGCCATCGTAGTCGTATGATGGTGGTTTTACAACCGCCATCTAAAGTGGCGCCATCTTAGGGGTATGGTGGCGGTTATCTTTTAATGGCGGTTTAAAACCGTCATTAAAAGAAACCGCCATTGTATCCTTATAATGGCGGTTCAAAACCGCCATCGTATCCCTACAATGACGGTTCTAAACCGCCATCGTATCCCTACAATGGCAGTTCTAAACCGCCATCGTATACCTACATTGGCGGTTACGAACCGCCATCGTATGTGCAAAACCGCCATTGTAAGGTATATTTAATGACGGTGAATGCCCGTCATGGTTACTTTCATAATTTAATAAAAAAAATATTGTTGGTTGCATTGAAACCAACAATATTTTTTCTTTTATAAACCACCTATGCACAAAATAAAATATCAATATTGTATTTTACACAAGAATTAACTCAAGGTCTACTAGACAACATCTTGATTGCCACTATAATAATATGAATCCCTTAGTTCGGGTTGTAATTTAATTAATCGTCACTAATCATGAAAGTGAATAACAAATTTGTTAATTACAAAGATCCATATAGAGAGATACATGAACAACCATATATTAGAAATAAAAGCTTACAAAACCATGGCAGAGACTTTGGTGTGACATTCTTACTAGCTACCATTCATTTGTGGACAACATTGGGACGCATCTTCAAACAATGGCAAAAAACGTGTGAATCCAATCAACAAACCCTACAAAAAGAAAAAGAAAAAAAGATTGCAAAAATTTGAACACTATATAAAACCAAAATCCTTGAGAAAAGAAGAAAACAAGTGAAAATGCTATTTCTATAGCCTTCATTCATTTCTCCAATCATCGAGATAAAATAATTAAGGAGAGAGCTTACCATGTTCTCCATTTCTTGTAAATTGCTTCACCTTTAGTTGCTTGAATATTGTCCAAACATAATGTTAGACTTATCACTAACTCTAAAATCTAAAATCTCATTTCAACATGAAGCCTAAATAAGAAAACATATCACTGACTCTAACATCTCTACTGATGAAGAAAGCACGAGCAACAAACATAAATGTTCCAATTCATTGAAAATCAAGTGCTAGTAAATGATTTCAGCTGACAAAACCGAATGGAAATCAATATTGGGAACAAACATCTTCTTGTACACAATAAGAACAAAAGATGATGAAAGATTGTGCCCTAAAAATTAAAAACAAAACTCATGGTTCAATCAGTGTGCGTCTAGGGAAAGAAGAAATCAAACAAAAGTAGAAACCCTAGCTAAAATCTATGATTCGAAATTAGAGTAGACATCACAAGGAAGGATCTGTATTGACAGGCATAGTCAACATAAAGAATTGAGAGGGATAACAACAACATTAAGAAACATATTTCACACATTTATATAATCTTAAGATTAAAGGGTGGTGATTAAAGACAAGACAGAATGCAAATAATCTTACAGGAAAAGCTGCAGAACAACCCAAGTAAAGAAAATAGTGTCAAGCAAAGAAGATAGATCGAGCCTGCGCTTGAACGCTTACTTGAGCATTTCTTTGACGAATTCAAAAAGAATTTTTGTAGCTGGTCCTTGCAAAAATTTGAGGTAGGCATTGGTTGCATGTGAAACAATGACAAGAACAACGACAAGAATTAGAATTAGTGTTATTTATCATATATTCTCCTTTAAAGAGGGGGAATGGGGAGAATAAGAGGATACGAAATTAGCCTTAATCATTTTGTTGATATTCTCTAGGCTTAAGATTGAGGATAAATTTAGTATCACTAGACTCTATATGTTACTGTTATGGAAATAGAAACTAATATGAAAAATGCAAGTCAATTTGTACCATACCAATTTAATACATAGAAAGAACACATCTAACCTCTACACTCAAGCAAGAAATAATAAAAAACATTGAATACATAGAAAGAACTATACAAATAACACTCTTTTTTGCAATAAAACCTAATTTCGAATGGAACCTCTGGCTTTTTCATTTATACAAATACATACAAATACAGAAATGAATTGGATTAAGACACATAATTGAAAAACAATATAGAAATGAAACTCAAACCTGTAGGGGAGTGGGCAGGGGAAGAAACAACAGCACGTGAAGCCATAGCCAAGAACTGTTTTCTGATGTGAATCGAACAAGACAGCGAAGAAACCGACAGTAATCTCCATTGACGATGGGGCAATGACTGTTTTCTGAGGCTTCGATTGAAACGTTGTAATTTCCTCGAAACAAATGACGAACCGTAAACACGCGCGAGAGAAGCTGTGACCTGAGCTAGAGAAAATGAGATCATACAAATTTGTAATAGGAAAAAATACTTACCTTGTATACAAGACCTAAACCACCTTTGAGGCACAATGGATTTGCCAAGACGCTTACAATAATTGGGAGGATCATCAACAGCTAGGGTTTGGTTGGTTGATCTCAATTGCTTTCAAACAACTACCTCCAATAATTACGGCCCTTCAAAAGAGAATTATAAAAAATGAGATGAATCAGTTAATGAATGACTTTATTCTTAAATCGTCTCCATTATTAATTTATAAGTTTGGACTCTTAATTCTTAAAGTTTTATTTATTCTATTCTTCTCTACTTTTAAATTTTTTTAAGAAATTTTGAACTTTTAATTTTTTGTCTAATAAATTTTAACTGTCAAACAATTGAACAGGCAACATCTATTATTAGAAAAATAAAATTATTTGTGGCAATCTATTTCACAGAGTGGCATCTCAAAGTCATTCTCCTAAAGATTGAAACTCACCTGCAGTGTTCTCATTACCTGGTTCACAAAATTTAGAGATAAGAAACAAAAATGTAAACATATGAGCCATGACAATTGACAAAAGAAATTCAAAAAAAGAAAAATTTTATTTAACATACCCACTTCTTGTAACCAATTACATGGAATGCCTACCATTTTGCTTCATCCAGATTTAGAGGCAGTGCTCCAAATTGAGCCATTCCTCTTGGGATTTCAAAGAAGCAGCAAGCTAACATCGAAGGCACATTACAATTCATAAACTCAACACTACATATGATAAAAACTACAACGAACAGGCTACCTCCATTTCAATTCAATAATTTTCTCATCAAGATGTAAAATAATCTGATTTGGGCAATGGATAAACTTTTAAAAATGCACAATATTTCAAGAAGTTCAGACCTTTTTCTTTCGGTTTGAATTGAACAATATAGATCAAAGAAAATAAAGTCTTGTAATTGGAAGATTTGCCTCCCATTGAGATCTCATTAATTGTTTTGGAATCGTTTCATAATGATGATGCTCATATACGGAAGAAGGAGGAATGTTTACCTCCAACTTTCCTTCCACGCCAGAGGATAAAGAAAACGACTAAAACCATGAAACTTATTAGTGAAGCCATAGACACACTAATTAAGCACAAGTACAAGCTTCCGATTAGCCGAATCAACAATAGATGAAACATTGTTTTGAATCTGATCTTCATGTTACATACACATTCACAATAGGCAAACTAACAATTATAAGAGTTGAAAACATATACTAGAACATAAGGGTTTGCAATTTAATACCTAATTCAGAAGCTGCCACTCTCACATAGAGATTCTGTCCATTTTCAGGAACAAATCTAATAATAACATCCATCAATTTCTGAAACCAGGTGACGCAGCTAAAGAAGTGTCGAATTACCAGTTGGGTTTACCGAAATGAGGAATCGCGATTCTGAAGGGGAAGAAGACGAAGAAGAAGAAGAGGATGGGAGGAAATCGGAGCTTGTGAGAAGTGAGGAATCGAAAGTATGAAGGGGAAGTTAGGGATGAATCAAAACGACGTCGTTTTGATCAGTTAATTTAACGACGTCGTTTCCAAGTTTCCAGTTTATCATTTTCAGGGATTCGGTGACGGTGTAAAACCGCCATCGAAAGTGACTTATAATGGCGGTTCTCAACCGTCATTATATGTTTACTTCCGAAAAAACGATATCGTTTTGATAGATTCCTTTAACTTTTGTCGTTTTCATGGTTTAGATGACGGGTTAAAACCGCCATCAAAGGAGTCTCATAATGATGGTTTAAAACCGCCATTATATGTTTAATTTCCAGAAAAAAAAGAAAATCATCTAAATGAGCGCGTTTTTTTTTAAAATCGCCATCGTAGGGTTTAATTCATTTTTGAACTGTCATTGTAAGTGAAATTTGTTGTAGTGGGTCCTTTAGGTTCTCCTAACTAGCTCGGATAAAGCGGTATAGTAGGGCTATAGGGTAGAACTCGGAGAAATCCGAATTCGGGTCTATTGTTCGAGGGTTTGTGTATTTCAATATATAACCGGAAGAAGTCGTATTTAAATATGATTTAAATATCGACTGGTGGAAAATATGAATTTTGATTCATATATTGGAATAGTCGGTTTTCGGAAACCGGGCTTAGTGGATAGTTTATTATAATATTAATATTTGATATTTATATTGATAATAAATATTATAATTAAAATTGTTTTCATTATAATTAATAATTTATAATATTAATAATTATTTATAATAATTATTATTATTATTATTATTAAGAATCCATTATGGAGCCATCCATTGTGCATGGGCTCCATGTGGATTTCACTATCCATTTTCCATTCTCCATCTTTGGAGAATTTGAACATTTCCAACATAAGTTTTTTGACTTCTCTATCAAGCACTTCCTCTCTCTAATTTTTCTCTCAACCGAACATTCATCTTCAAGGGTTGAAGAAGAAGTTCTTAGTTGTTGCTTGAGATTGATGAAGTTTTGAAGCTTTTGACTTTTGAATCTTAGAGGTTTGTTCTTTGCAAGAACTCCAAGTAAGTGTACAGTTGTTTATACTTATTCCTCTAATTTTGAATTTCAATTGTTGAAATTTATGAGTTTGTTGTTTGAGTTCTTCATGTTCTTGGTGAATTGTTCATCAAGTTCTTGGTAAACTCATATCCAAACTCATCCAAGCTTCATCACCTTCTTCCTCCCTCTCAACAAACCCCCTTAGCTCAAGGAGTCTCACTACTCCGCTATTAAGCCCAAGAATAGTTGGGACTACCCTAAGGGTGTTCCTCGACGGTGCTCGTGCTGAGTTCGTGACCGGAGAACAGGTAGAGTTCGAGGGGGCAGTAGAGGTGCTGAGGTAGATGAGAAGACGAATGTCAAAATAAGGTATTTTTGTTACAATATATACGGGTACTTTTTCTGAAGAGTTCTCTTCGCTGGAAAATATACCGGTGTATATATGATATATACCGGTGGTATATACCGGTCAGGAATTTCACGGTATAATATTTATCGGTGTATATATGATATATACCAGTGGTATATATACCGGTCAGAAATTCCTCGGTATAATATATACCGGTGTATATATGATATATACCGGTGATATTTACCGGTGGTATATACCGGTCAGAAATTCCTCTATATAATATTTACCGGTGTATATATGATATATACCAGTGGGTGTATATATACAATATATACCGGTCATGAATTCCTCGGTATAAAATATACCGGTGTATATATGATATTTACCGGTATGTTTACACCGTTTCTACCGGTCGGGTTCTCTTTGGTACAAAATATACCGGTGCATTTTCTTGAATTTTACCGATCAGTTTATCAGTCAACCAATTATTGGTTGACCTTTACCGATCGGTTTACTAATCGATAAATGTGTTTATCGATCGGTATTTCGGGCAAAATAAAAAATTTCAAAGTGTTTGATATTTTCTCTCCTGGTTTGTTCCTTATTGATTGTTAAAGGTCCTCAACCAGTTTTAGGCTTTTGTTTAAGTCTTTCTTCCTCTGCGCCTCTGGTTGGGGTCGGGACCCTCGCAGTTGGTTGAGTGAGGGTTCCAGCAATTGGTATCAGAGCATGCTTTTAGTTCTCAATTTGGAATGAATTGTGTCCTAGGTGGGTTTAGTTTGTTTTCTTACTTGGGTGGCTGAAATGTATCGGATTATGGCAACCGTTTATTTTTCTTGTACTTTATTTTTGGTTTGTAATAGCCTTGTCTGTTAATTAAGGCTTAATGTTTGGATGAGAGTCTGTATTCGTTGAGTCTTAGAGTTTTAGGCTGTTGCGGAAGCCGTGGTGTGCAAGAAGCCAGAAGCCGAGGTGGTTGAGGTTGTTCGAAGAGTTCGAAAAGCTTCAAGAGCCTAGCTCGGGGGTGGACGAGATTGTAAAAATTAGTTGTTGCTTCCTAGTTGCCATAATCTAGTTCGTTTTAGTGTTATTAAGATATATGATGCATGAGATGTATGGTTTAATTTAACGCCCTTGTTTGTGCATAAAGTATGCCATGTAGATTTCAAATCCCACCATAGGAAGCATGTTTCATGCATTTTGTACATAATAAGTGTTATGATGTATTGGATGCATTCCTGATTCATAATTAATATAAGCGTTATATTGTTTTTGAATTAGGAGTTGTATGTTTAAGACCATAATTGATATAAGTGTTATATTGATTATGTATTTAAATATTCAATTATCCATTCCTTAGTGATGCATGTTTGAGAAGCATGTAGAGTTGTTGTAGAAAGTCTAGTTTTGTAAGTGTTGTAAAATCAACTTAGACTTTTAAAATCTATAACAAAGATAAATGCATGTTCATTTAGGGTTAATGATACCTCCGGTTCATTAGATGAATAGGTTGTTATCTCGTAAATGCTAAAGGTTATGAGAAACTCACCCGGTGAAATCCTGTTCTAGGTTGGAGGTATTTAAGCTGACGTTTTACGGAACACCTCCTACTTGGGGACAATCCAGTAGTTGAGTAAAGTTAACCAGGCTTTATGAGCGTGCGGGTGAGGTGTGAGGTTAATTAATCTGTTAATAACCTAGATATCTCAGGTAAAATAGTTTGCCTAGACTTAAGGTTTTGTTTTCTTAGCCGGATAAAACCTGAGTAAGTACCCTTAAAAACCGTCTACTATGCTTAGTAGAAGTGTTGAGAAGGAATATATGATATATCCCTCTCCTGCTACGCACTCCCTAAAGTTCACAACAAGAGAATTTTGTTCGGCCGTGTATTGTCAATAGGGAAATCCCCAGAAGGGCGGTGTTTGCAACTTTCAATAGTAAGGTGAATGGAGTAAGTGTCTATAGGAAGTGCGTCGGTGATTCCCATGTTTCGCCTGCAAGGTGGCCCCTGGAGGAACCGATCCCTACGGAGGGCGGGGCATGGGAGATCAAACACCTCAGTCACCATTTATGGATAGAGAAACACAGGACCATTCCCATCTGACATTCTCTACGGTTGCACTGTTGGGATCGTCCTGCGCATTCTAAAAATGGAGGGACACACTTACGGGATTTGCTAAAGAGTTAGTAAATCCAGACCAAAAACGATAACTAAGATGCTAATGGAATATGAGTTATTCTGGCATTAGCGTTTAGTCAAGATTGTCTTGATTTAGTAAAGGAGTGCTCGACTGACCTTACGGCAGCGACCGTTCCGACTTACTAAAGTATCGTAGTTAGTAGATAAAGAGTTTGGGTCCTTTATTTTACTGCTAAAATCTCTTAGTTGGTTTAACTAGGTTAAAATCGTTTCACTGATAGATTTACAGTCTGTTTCAGCATGGCGAGTTCTTTCGTACAGTTGTTAGCGAACGACAAATTAACCGGCGAAAATTATGCGACATGGAAGTCCAACTTGAATACGATTCTAGTGTTGGACGACCTAGGATTTGTCTTAACGGAGGACTGTCCTCCGGCTTCTGCTGCAAATGCTTCACGAAGTGTTTGTCAGGCATACGATCGCTAGATAAGGGCTAATGATAAAGCCCGGGTCTATATTTTGGCAAGCATGCAAGATGTCTTGGCCAAGAGGCACGAGCTAATGGTTTTCGCTAAGGAAATCATGACTTAATTGCAAGCGATGTTTGGACAACCGTCCTTAACACTTCGCCATGAAGCCCTCAAATACGTTTACAATGCTCGAATGAAGGAGGGCACATCGGTTAGGGAGCATGTCCTTAATATGATGGTCCACTACATGACAGCAGAAGTAAACGGGGCTACGATCGATGAAAAGAGCCAAGTTAGCTTCATTCTAGAATCTCTTCGGAAGAGCTTTCTAAATTTCAGATCTACTATGATCATGAATAAGATTGAATATAACTTGACCACTCTTCTGCATGAGCTGCAGACTTACGAGTCCCTTCGAGCCTCTAAAGGGAAGGAGAAGGATGCTAATGTAGTCACTTCAAAGAAATTCCAGAAGGGGATCAGGCTGGGAACTATGTCTGAAGCCATTACTACGAGTAGTAAGACTATTCGTAAAAAGAAGAAAAGTAGAAGAAAAGGCAAGGCTCCGATGGTTATGGCCAGGGTTAAAACTTCGGACAAAGGAAAATGTTTCCATTGTAACGAAGACGGGCACTGGAAGCGAAATTGCCTGAAATACCTTGAGGAGAAACGCGCCGAGAATGAACGACGAGGTAAATAAGATTTATTTGTCTAAACAAGTTTGGTGGATTTATGAATGTCATACCTGAATTATCTTTCAGGAACCACTAATCTTGTTTGTTCTTTCTGTTTCAGGAAACTAGTTCCTGACTGCTGGTTTCTCCATACGGATGACTTTTGAAGACATCTTCATAGCTGCTCACTTGGGAGCTTGTCTGTTTTGAGTGTTGTTTGTATATATTTAATCACATACTCTGGTTATGTAATTATCTGTATATATTTTTGTTACAATAGAACTTATGTATATATTGTATCTTTTGTTGTATATAAATGAACTGTTCATTTTAACAAAAGATATATACTCTGTTCTATTTAAATCAGAAAACAACATTTTGGTTAAGACTTTATGTTATAGAAAGTTGTCTTGGTTATACTCAATAGTTGAGAAAACCATCAAACATTGGTTTGTCCATATGACTCAATGTTATCTTGTTTGAAGATAATATTGAGGATTCATTGTTTTTAATTAAACAAAGAATTTATAGACAATATACCAATAATTTAAAGTCACAGATTTACAAAGGTTTGGAGACCGAACCTTGAAGGTAAAAACCTTTAAGATTTTAACTTTTGGTAATGAGATTGTCCCAAAGTAGAGGGGTTGATTGTGTATCAACTTCTTTACTTGTTACCAAATATAAGTTAATTTTGTTACTCGTATCAAGATTAGCTATCTTGGTAAGAGTATCTATGAGTCTCAACCTTTGTAAATCATTATTTTAGATTAAGAGCAATACTGTTGCTAGCTCGTTCAGTTCACTTCTGAATTGAACCTAGCACTTAGTCTCAAATAATGTAGGGATTGATTTGATTATCAAAGTCTCGTGATTTTGAATGTTGAGATCGTAGCTTTGATAATATGGGTTGCATAATTCTTGTCTTAATCGTTTTAAATGATGTATGATTAAATTCCGACTTTTTAGCATATACTAGTGACACGTTTTCACATTGCTTTGAAAATGGTTGTTTGTCCAATGGATTCAGGTTCATCTGAGTCGTAAAAACAAATCTCTAGTATAATCTCTTTATACCTAATATTGACAAGAGTTGTCTAAAATCTAGGTAAAAGAGATGCTATCCCTATGCATTAAGAAATTGGATGTTAAGATGTATATTTTCTGAAATACATAACCCAATATGCTTATCGCAGTGGGAGTTGTCCGAGAGTGTTTAATCCTGGTTAAAAGTTTGTCATAAACGTTCATGAGGAACATAATACAAGTGTTGCATTATGGGTGCCCCAATAATAACTAGCACGAGTTGCAGCTTATTTAAAGCAGCAATAGTTAGACTGTTGAACTCTTAAGTAGTACCATGAGGCTATGTGATGGTCACATAGGGAACCTCGTAGTACTTCATGTAGATAAGTTTGCTAGGTCTCTCATGGCTAAAGTGTTTGAGAGGACACCTAGAAGAGTCTAGGGATCCGAGTTGCTAAAAGGATAGTGGGAGATTACAAACTGATGTGAGACATTGTAGTTCTCTCCCTACCAACATATACACCACGGACGTTAAGTCCAAGTGAGAGTTTGTTGGGTTTAATGTCCTTAAACTCGTGGTTTGTAAACTATGTTTGTAAATATACTATTTAGAATAATCAGTTATTAGTTTTATTCAGTAAATGCGTTTACCAGAATAAAGTGAAACGTGTTTTGCATTAATCTATACCAATACACAAAACCCTTGACGTATGCCAAATACTGGAGCTTCATGTATGACATGATTGTGGATCAAGCTCTAGCATTTATGGTTAACACGGTCTATAGTATATGGATTAGGCTGGGTACCTATTCCTGGTAACACTATTGAATGCGGCCTTCTCTGTGTTACACAGAACGATGTGATCTGAATCGTTTCCCATCGAGATGTGCGGGCGAGGGCGTTCTACGCGATGAGTTTGCGTAAGACTGAACCACGAAAAAGTCGCTCTCTCTTTATAACACTGTTTACTGAAGAGACCGACTATTTCACTTTGTGATGGCCTAGGTAACTCGATCTGAATCCTGAGCTTGCTATGAACTCATGCTTATTAGACAGCATCCTTAGATTTGTACGGGTGAGAGTGGCCCATTAGCGCCGACTCAACAACTTATCATTTCAGGGATAAAGTCCAATAGGTAGCTGGGGACATAGTGTAGCAAGAATGAGTTTACTCCTAACCCGCTCTTCAGGGTTAGTAGATAGGTTGTTCCCTTAATAGCTGACATCTAGTCTTGAACAATCTGCGCACACTCTCTCCAAGCTTGAGAGAGGATCTGATCTGTCGGGTGGACCACTGATCAATTGTTCATTAGAGGTGTCAGTGGATCTTAAGGAACAAAGATGTAACACAGGGGTTAAGCGGTTAATATGACCCAACTGTGATTACGGACAACCTGTGACGGGTCCACTTGCCCATGACGGTTATATCAAGAGGACATAATATATCTACAGTGAGGAGAGTGCAACTCTCGGACTATAGTGGAGTCTCCGGGAGTTAACGAATGTTGATCGTTTGGGGTTAAAAGAGTTTTGACCGAATGATCTCGTATCGTTGGAGCTCATGATCTGTAGGTCCTTTAGGTTCTCCTGGCTAGCTCGGATAAAGCGGTATAGCAGGGCTATAGGGTAGAACTCGGAGAAATTCGAATTCAGGTCTGTTGTTCGAGGGTTTGTTTATTTAAATATGATTTAAATATCGACCGGTGGAAAATATGAATTTTGATTCATATATTGGAATAGTTGGTTTCGGAAACCGGGCTTAGTGGATAGTTTATTATAATATTAATATTTTATATTTATATTGATAATAAATATTATAATTAAAATTGTTTTAATTATAATTAATAATTTATAATATTAAGAATTATTTATAATTATTATTATTATTATTATTATTATTAAGAATCCATTATGGAGCCATGCATTGTGCATGGGCTCCATGTGGATTCCATTATCCATTTTTCATTCTCCATCTTTGGAGAATTGGAACATTTCCAACATAAGTTTTTTGACTTCTCTCTCAAGCATTTCCTCTCTCTAGTTTTTCTCTCGACCGAACATTCTTCTTCAAGGGTTGAAGAAGAAGTTCTTGGTTGTTGCTTGAGATTGATGAAGTTTTGAAGCTTTGGACTTTTGAATCTTAGAGGTTTGTTGTTTGGAAGAACTCCAAGTAAGTGTAAAGTTGTTTATACTTATTCCTCTAATTTTGAATTTCAATTGTTGAAATTTATGAGTTTGTTGTTTGAGTTCTTCATGTTCTTGATGAATTGTTCATCAAGTTCTTGGTAAACTCATATCCAAACTCATCCAAGCTTTATCACCTTCTTCCTCCCTCTCAACAAACCCCCTTAGCTCAAGGAGTCTCACTACTCCGCTATTAAGCCCAGGAATAATTGGGACTACCCTAAGGGTGTTCCTCGACGGTGCCCGTGCTGAGTTCGTGACCGGAGGAGAGGTAGAGTTCGAGGGGGCAGTAGAGGTGCTGAGGTAGACGAGAAGATGAACGTCAAAATAAGGTATTTTTGTTAATACCAGTGTATATATGATATATACCGATACTTTTTCTGAAGAGTTCTCTTCGCTGGAAAATATACCGGTGTATATATGATATATACCGGTGGTATATACTGGTGGTATATACCGGTCATGAATTTCACGGTATAATATTTATCGGTGTATATATGATATATACCGGTGGTATATATACCGGTCAGAAATTCCTCGGTATAATATATATCGATGTATATATGATATATACCGGTGATATATACCGGTCAGGAATTCCTCTATATAATATTTACCGGTGTATATATGATATATACCGGTGGGTGTATATATGATATATACCGGTGGGTGTATATATGATATATACAGGTGTATATATACAATATATACCGGTCATGAATTCCTCGGTATAAAATATACCGGTGTATATATGATATTTACCGGTATGTTTACACCGTTTCTACCAGTCGGGTTCTCTTTGGTAGAAAATATACCGGTGTATATGTGATATATACCGGTGCATTTTCTTGAGTTTTACCGATCAGTTTATCGGTCAACCATTTATTGGTTGACCTTTACCGATCGGGTTACTAATCGATACATGTGTTTATCGGTCGGTATTTCGGGCAGAATCAAAATTTTCAAAGTGTTTGATATTTTCTCTCCCGATTTGTTCCTTATTGATTGCTAAATGTCCTCAACCAGTTTTAGGCTTTTATTTAAGTCTTTCTTCCGCTGAGCCTTTGCTTGGGGTCGGGACCCTCGCAGTTGGTTGAGTGGGGGTTCCAACAGAAAGGCACCCTTAGGGAAGCTTGTTGCATGAGAGTTTGTAATAGGTTAATCGAGTTAGCAAAGCTAATAAATTAGCCTGAAATAAAAAAAATAAAAAAAGTAAAAGTAAAAGCATGTTGTTGTGAATAATCCTCAAGAGGCGCTCCTCCTTCTTAAGTGCGTACTAAAGAAGTGAGCGTTAGTCCTTAAAAATGTGAAGCTTAAGCCCTAAGCTTGACATGTTAGGCTTCTCGGAGAAGAAAAAAAAAGTGAACGGTTCAAAGAACCAAAAAGAAGGGTACAAAGTACTCAGAAAAAAAAGAAAGAGAAAATGTTTTAGGCCTCTTAGTTTGTTACTCTCTCTGGTGTGAAAAGCTATAGACTGTTCTTAAATGCTAGAAGTAGGGGGAAAACGAGATGAAATGTAGCATGTTATTTTTCCGATCTTGTATTGTTTAGGAGAAGTTGTCTATCACACACACACGTTTGGGAGTAATAGTTAATTTTTTATTTTTTCGTTGATTAAGTTCATTTAATCGATTTCTTTCTTGGTTGTGTAAATGCCTTAATTCTTAAAGCATTGAGATTTGAGTTAGAAGCGCGCATGTTTAGTCTTTAGAGTCAAATTTGAAGTCTACCTTGCTCGAGGACTAGCAAGATTTAGGTTGGGGTATTTTGATAGCACTCTAAAAGTGCTAATATTTAGCTCCTAAGTCTTGTAAATTAGAGTAATTATTTGTGCTTAATTGATATATTTTGTATAATTTAATTGTTAAGGGGTAAATCGGGCATTTGCGTTAATTAAGGGCTTAAATGGGTATTTTAGAACATATTATTAATTAGTCGTTTTGAGTAATTATACTACATTAATTAAATAATCTAATATTATCTCAAAATCGATTAGTGGCTTAATGGTGCATGGCTTGTTAAGATAATGAGGGAGCTCCAGTGCAAATCTAGGTGGGAGCAAAATTTAATTAATTTTTTGTAAAGGTCAACGCTCCCAAATTTTGGTCAACGCAACTCCAGCCCAGTGCCCAGGCCCAGACGCGCGCGACCCTGACCATCCGAGCAACGCCTAGGCCATGTGCACGCGTGCGCGCGACCCACTTCGCTAGGCCCACTCTAGTGCGAGCGGCCCATCAGACGACTGAGCCCCCCTTCATCAGCATCCGAGCGCGCGCGGCCCTCGGCGACCCAGGTAGCCTCCGACCCGCTGTCCAGCGCCCCCAAGCGCGTGACCCGCTCCAAACCTCAGCAACGCCCATGCGCGCGCGGCCCAACCTTTCTCCAGCACCCTTGCGCGGCCCAAAACACGCCCAAACCTCTTTTCTTCAGATTTTTATGTTTTTAAACCTAATTTTCAGCTGCACTGATCATCAAATAGAGAGAAAATTTGATATTTTTCATTTGGCCTCGGGTTTGGTGAGTTTTTCACTAATTTCCACAATTTTGGGGCAATTTTGGATCGATTTTCAACATGTTTGGCTAAGGTAAGTGCTCTAATTTGAGTTTAGGGGATTATCTTGATGCTTAGTGAGGGTTTGTTTGAATTTCTAGCTTATAATTGCATGATTTCTTGCATTCTCTTCCTTGGTATGTATCCCAATAGCATGTGTAGCCTAATTAGGATTGACAACCTAGTTCCTATGCATGTTTTACCGTTAAAGATTAGGACGTATAATTATCTCAATCGCCAAGTAACAAGGGTCTAAGCGTGGCTAATTAATTCTAGCCTAAATGACAGTTGGGGGACTTGAATTAATTATTGTTTTCACGATAAACTTAGGGAAAAAGGAAAAATCGAGCCAATTGGTCGAGTTCTCAATCAATTGGTTCGTCGCGATATTACCCGTTACTGTTCTTTATTTGGTTTAAGCGTAGCTAACTTAGATTAGTTAAAGAGCATGTTTAATTAGAATTTACGCCTCTAGTTAATTCATTGGGATGTTTGCTACGGAAACGAGCAAACATTTCGCGTGCATGAGATACAATTGCTAAGCATGATTAGAATCCCTATGATCTAAGCGCATCAAGAGAATCTCGATCCCTCGAATTAGGAGAACATGTTACATTTATTTTTTCTAGCATTTAATTTTTCGTTAGTTTAATTTTCCGTTTAGTTTAGTTTTCTTTAACCTCCCCCCATTTTTTTACTTACCGTTTTAATTAAAAGACAAATAGAAATTAATTAGGAGAAATTGATTTAGGTTCCCTACGGATCGACCCGTTACCACTAACTACAACTTAGTTCAGTAGTATCGGTATTATAAATATTATTTTGGCGGGATTCGACACCCCGATAAATTGTAGGACATTCAAAAATCTTACTACCAGGATTAGAACAAGATGTTACTCATTGCCTTATCCAAAACGGACTCGAATGCGTGGTGTTTGTGATTGATGAAGCCTATACCTATGTTGCGTGCTCAATGTTTAAATTAAAGATGCAATGGTAGAGCACTCAGAACATGCAAGCATACATGATCTTGTAGCAAGTAATAAGTATTTTTTCATTCGATTTCCCACAGAGATTTATTCTTAGTTACTAGCGAAGTGATTTGTTAAGTGAGAATGGGTGGATTAAATGGGGTAGATTTGGTTTTAAAGTGCTGGTGGTAGGATTTTTGAATGTCCTACCAATTTCGGGTTGTCGAAACCCGCCAAAATAATATTTATAATCCGAACTCACTAAGCTTTGCAGCTAGTGGCAACAGAGTCGATCCACAGGGAGCAAGCTATAATCCTAACTTAATTAAATTGAATTTGTAATGAGGTAAAAACAATGGGAGGTTTTGTTTGGAAAATTACTAACATGCAAAGAATTGCGCTAACGGAAAATAAAAGAGGGAAATATGAAATTGACAAGTATGCTTAATTAGAAAGTATCGGGATTGCTCTATTGTATTTCAGTTCATCGATAAACATGGAAATTAGCGGAGATGCTCATGCACGCGAAATGTTTGCTCGACACCGATACAAACACCCCGAAGAATTAATTAGAAACAAACAATTCTAATTAAACATGCCTCTTAATCAATTCAAGGTGATTAGTCCTAAATTAATCAGAAAACAGTAATGGGTAACATCGCGACGAATTAATCCTAAAACTAATTCGATTTCTCTCTTAACCTTGAGCCCACCGCGATACGATAATCAATTCATACCCCATTCGTCACATAGGGTCAAATTGATTAGGCACGATTAGACCCTCGCTACTTGCATTAAAACTAATCAGGAATCAATGCTAGCCGACTAACATGCGTAACAATTATGGGCGTCAATCCTAATTAGAAAGGCATGCTATTCGTTCTTAATACAGGAAAGAGATGCAAGAGCTCATACACATATGCTAAACATTCATATAAAGCATAAATCTCACCTAAATACAATAGAAATCAATCCCTCAACCAACTAATCAAGCATTTACCTCTAGCCTTCCATGGGAGATGGAGTATTCCAAGCTTCCATGGAGGTTGTAGAGTTCATACAACCCAAATGGAGAAGAAGAGCTTCAAAAATGGTGAAAAAAACGTCAATCCCGAGCCCAAAACGAAGATGGAATGACCTAATACGCGAAAATGTTCTTTTTATACTTCAGAGTAGCGTCGAGAAGCTGTCCTAGCGTCTCGACGCTACGGAGAATGGAAAAATGGAAAACACCGCTTTTTTTTAGACTTTTAATGACGGGCAACTTTTTGCACTTTTAATGACGGGCATTTACAGTCACGGATAGGCCGCGCGGGCGAGGGCGAGGGCGTGGCGCGCGCGAGGGCGCGAGGCTGCGCGCGGAGCGATGGCGAGGGTCTGGGCGTGGTGTTGACCGTTGACTGTTGACCGTTGACTTTCTACAAAAATAATAAACTACTGCTCCCACCAGGATTTGAACCTTGGCTTCACCATTCCCTCAATAAGACCTACACCATTAAGCCATTAGTCTATTTTGAGTTGAAATTAGATTATTTAATTAATGTAGCTTAGTCACTCAAAACGACTAATGAATAAAATATTCTAAAATATTCATTTAAGCTCTTAATTATCGCAAATGCCCGGTTTACCCCTTAGCGATTAAATTATACAAAATATATCAATTAAGCCCAAATAATTATTCTAATTTACAAGACTTAGGAGCTAAATATTAGCACTTTTAGAGTGCTATCAAGTGCCTAATTATTAAGGAATGTGTGAATGATGGAAGCATAAACAAGTGTAAGTAAATAATTAAACTCGGATGTGAAGAAAAGAGAACAACAACTAAGAGAGAAATGGCTAAGGAAAAATTTTGAACTAAGGGAATTACGGAAACAACAATTTTCTAGCAATGTTACTAACAGCGAATTAAGTGTAAAGTGTAGAAACAAGGGCTACTAACGACTCCTCTATAGGCTTTTTCATACGATTCTCAAGCAGTAGATCAACTCATCATGCATCAAACTAACTCATTCTCATGTATCTTTCGATTTCATGCATTAGATCCTTTAGTTTACTCATGTCCAAGTAAAGCCTTAAGCATCTTTTTATAACAGCAAGTTAAGTGATTTGTACTAGGAAAACGCCTATTCCTAGGTCGTTTTCTGGCTACCATGAAAGGCTAGCATGAATGTACGACTCTGAAATCTTACTCCTTCCAGAGGTTAGGAGTTCTTTGGACAAAATGGATGGCCAATCGAAATTGCCCGTGGGATGAAGCTTACATACATTCAATGCATTCGAAGCTAACTTACATGCTTGATTCACGTATTTCTACCTATAGTCTTGTCATTAGCATGCTCTTATGTGACTTAGTTACTCATGGATGAAGGTGAAATAAGAAGAATAGATGGAGACGACATGCTTAACAGAATATAAAGGACAAAACAGAAGAAGAAAGTAGTAAACAGAAGAAATGAAGAACTTGCGGAATGATGAAATAATGCTTGATTAACCAACGTTTGAACTAAGCAAATGACAACTTTGAATAACTAAAGCTAAACAGACAGAAACGAAATGAAGTAGAGTAGCAAACGAAAGGGAAATAACAACAGACAACAATGAAAACAGAAACAAAAAGCAATAAAAGCAAGTAGATGCGTGCGTAAGCCCCTCGTCGCAGACGCCTCGGTTGAAGGGGGAAGGAGAGCTTTGTTTTGATGAATCCAATCAGAAGAGAAGACAACCGGATGAGATTATCGACTCCAACAGCTGAGACCTTCAAGCCAACAACCGGATGAGAAAACAGGAAGAAAAGACTGCGCTGAGATGGGAGTTCTACGCCTTTCGAGTGTGTTCTGTCCTTCCCCTTTGACTTCCTTTTATAGTAGTTTGCAGGTACGATTCGTCCAAGGAGAACCATCCGATCTGAACAACAGTACTCCACGTGGAAGCAGGAGAAAAAACGAACAGCTGAAAGATCGTAACAAAACAGAAATCGGTTAGACAAATAACAACTTTCACTTAAAACATTGTTGAGACCGCAATGTTTTCGCAATGCTTCAGCAATGTGCAATTTTCACTCTTTAGCTTTGTTTTTGGTTCTTTTCCTTTCCTTTTACATATAAGTCCTAATTTAGCTTCATTCTACTAATTCTCATATATAAGCACGAGTTTAAGCCAAATCCTACCAAAAACACTTAAGAGTGTACATCTTTCTCTATCAAATAAGTCCTAAAATAGTCACTTTTGGAGACGTAACACACCCCCAAACTCAAGGTTTTGCTCGTCCTCGAGCAATCTAGGGACTTTACTTGGGCTGCTGTTAACCTCTCTAACCACTTGCTGACTTCCCTAAGTTCACTATCTATGGCAATGCTGTCCTGTGACACGCTTCTAAGTTTAAAACCAACTCTTTATTTTGCTTCTTCTAATTTCTCTTGCCTTATAATCCTACTGTTTCATTAACTCCCTACAACTGATCTATCTGCTTTGGTCATTAAGTTCATTGTGCAACTATCCCTAAGTTTTCAAACTCTACCTAGCTTTACCCCAGACTCAGTACATGCTTCTAATGTTTTTCTTTTGAGCTACCTAGGATTCCTTAGAGTCATGTCAGTCTTAGTATAAACCAGTGACAGTAGTACATTTATAGAACAACCTAAACCCTGGCATCACTACATTGGATATACATTCATCTCCCTTAACAAACCTACAACTAACAAAGGTGTTCTAAGACACTCATCCAGTATGCTCACAAATAGGTCATATATGGCAGTCATACAAGCAGCAAGAGATCAAAAGTTAAACAGAACCAGCCTATCTATCAGTCAGTCAATAGCATGCGATAACTAACAAAAATTGCGGAGTCCGCAATAATTTTGCAATGAACCTACAAGACATATTTATCAGTGATCAGACCCTTTTGCATGCTATTTCCAGTCATCTACAACTAAGCAAAAAGGAAACTAAAACAAGCGAGTTACTCAGATACCATCTACCTATACTAAACTATCCTAAACAAACAAAAGAAATAATGAAAAACAGGTCAAATATTGGATTCAAAACAACAGGATTCACAAAATTTAACGAAAAGCTGGTTTTTTTTTTTTTTCAAGAGGGAACATAAGTACTCCCTCGAGTGCCCTTCAGACTGGCACTCAAACATCCTCATCATCATCCTTCCTTGCTCTTGGAGGTGTCCATGGCTTCAGCAGATCAGTGGGGAAGGCAGGGAAGATGCATCCCAATTGATCAGCCACGTCTTTGTCCCTTGCTTGAGCGTACTCAGCCCACTGCGCCATCTTGCGCTGTAAATCCATCAAGCAAGCCATGGAGAGAGATTGAGCCGCAGCCAGGCCGTCTAGCTCAAATTCCATGTTTCCCCTACTTCGCATCCTCAGGCCCGTAGGCAGCTCCAGATGACCCGTGTAGGCCAGCTGCCTCTCCTTCCTCTCGAGGGGTACACCTGCACGCAAACAGAGCTTAGTGATGGTGTTTGGAAAGAAAAGAGGGCCCTTACCTTTCTTTGCACAGTCGGCTATGGAGGCTGCAATGACCTCACCAACATCTATGGTGAGGCCCCTCATAATGGCGTACACCAGCAAAGATCTCCCCGGGTTGATGGTAGTTTCGTGGGTCACAGGGGAGAGACGCCGTCGCACAAAGGAAAACCAGACGGCTGCCTTGTCCTTGAGGGTTGCACTCATCAGGGTGTGCTTCCCATTTCTTGAAATCGTCCAACCCGCCTCAGGTTGGCCTATGATGCGCAGGGCTTCTTCCAAGACAGCCTCAGATGGTGATTCGATGATCCTCGCATAGTCAGTGTACTTATGCCCTCTGAGGGCATAAGCTTCATTGATGGCTTTGGCCGAGAAATCAACTTCAATTCCCCTCACCATGGACAGACCACCCTCAGGGTGCGTCAGGTTGGCGTAGAAATCGTACACCATGTCGGAGTAGGCAGGGATGGGCGGTCTGCACAGCTCTTCCCAGCCATGATTGGTGATCCCTGCGCGCAAGAATTGCGGCAGGTCCGCCAATGCATCAAGAAATCCCTTCTCATGGAGCAGGTCTCTCTTCCTCAATTCAGTGCCCCTCGATTCTACATCTGAAGAGACATACCTCACAGCTTGAGGTTCGTCTTCGGGGTACAGTTTGGCTTTCCCCTTCTCCCTTGTCTTGGCCGACTCAGCAGCCTCGACCTTCAGCTTCTTCAAAGAAGGCTCACTACTGACCTTCTTCTTCTTGGATCGCTTGGAAGCTTTTGGCCGTTTGGCCTTCACAATCTTGGGCGCCTTCTTCCTCAGCCGTGCCCTGGTGGTGATCTGCTGGAGGCAGTCCCCCAACGTCTCATCCATCGAGTCTCTCCCCCCCTCTGCTGGGCTATCAGGGCTGACTTCCCTCAAAGGGGAGAAGACTTCATCTTCCTCAGCCGCCTCTTCGCTCGGCACTGATTCTTGGTGCTCTTCACTCGGAACTTCAGGCTCTGGCGTCTGCGACGATGGAGATGGCTCAGGGCTTTGTGAAGGTGGAGATGGCTCGGGGCTTTGTCTGGCCGTCTCGTAGGATGGGCGGCCACTCCCTTGACTCTCCTCGGTGGGAGTCTTTTCTTTGATCGGTGCGTCCCCGACTGCCATCTTCCACTTCCTTTTCTTGGGTGTACCCACTGGTTCAGACGGACCAGCAGGAATTTCAGTCACCACCTTCCACTTCTTCTTGCGTACTGGAAGCTTAGACGGTCGTACGGGTTGCGCAGCTTCGGCATCTGCCAAGGAGAGCAATGCTTCCCTCGCAGCTTCCTCTGCGTCAGGTGACTTTTTCTTGGAGGCAGATCGCTCAGCTCGTGTGGACACCATTGTTGGTTCGGAGAGATCTGAAGGTAGGAGATGCAGAGGAAGAAGATGAGTGATTCTTGAAGTCCAACGAAGGAAGAAAACGTAGGGGGCACAACTGATTTGACGGCTATTTGTAATCAAGTGGATCCCAACGGCTCTTTCTGTTGCGGTTTCAGCAAATCTACCGCAATTAAATGGGCTGGCCGTTGAGGATTTTCTTGATTTGAATCCCAAGATTCAAACAACTAAATCTTTGATTCGGTCCGATTTCTTCATCGATTCTTTTCCCTTGATTCATCTCTTTGATTTCCTCTTTCGATCACCTATTACAATGTACAAAATTAACACAAAATTCGTAATAAAAATCACACCTAAACACACAAAATAAAAAACCGAAGAAATACGAAAGAAAAAAAAACTAAGGCATAGCCTTCACATGGACGAGCACAGTAATCACTCATCCCCTCTCGATTTGGTTCTTAAGCTTCAGATAGAAGGAAGGCCGAGAGTGTCTTCACATCTCCTTCCTCATAGTAATGCTTCAATCGTGCACCATTGACCATAAACGGCTGCCCATTCTGCAGGTTCCTAATCTCAATCGCACCATGAACAAACACGTTAGTTATAACAAAAGCACCTGACCATCTGGACTTAAGTTTGCCTGGAAATAATCTCAACCTTGAGTTAAATAACAAGACATGCTGGCCTTTCTTAAAGTCCTTAATCCTAAGTCTACTATCATGCAAAATTTTAGTTTTTTCCTTATACATTTTGGCATTTTCATAGGACATATGTCTCAGCTCATCGAGCTCATGTAATTGCAGAGACCGCAATGTTCCCACATCGGTCACGCAATAATTTAGTTCTTTTAAGGCCCAAAATGCTTTGATCTCCAATTCCAATGGTAAGTGACATGCTTTTCCATACACAAGTATATAAGGAGATATACCTAGGGGTGTCTTATATGCAGTCCTATATGCCCAAAGTGCATCCTCTAACTTAAACGACCAATCTTTTCTATTGGGTTTGACCACTTTTTCGAGTATGTTTTTAATCTCCCTATTGGATATTTCAGCTTGTCCATTCGAATGTGGGTGATAAGGGGTGGCTACTCTATGTCTAACATTGTACTTAGCCAACACTTTTTCCATAGCTTTATTAATAAAGTGCGTCCCTTCATCACTAATTATAGCACGGGGTGTACCAAACCTAGTAAAGATATGCCTATTAAGGAACTTAATGACTGTTTTGGCATCATTTGATGGGCATGCGATGGCTTCTACCCACTTAGATACATAGTCTACAGCTACAAGTATATAGAGATTACCTGCTGAAGGGGGGAATGGCCCCATAAAGTCGATGCCCCACACATCAAAGAGCTCCAACTCCAAGATGTAAGTGAGAGGCATCTCATCCTTCCGACTAAGGTTACCTGTTCTTTGACATTCGTCGCAGCTGTGTGCATGATCGTGGGCATCTTTGAAGATCGTGGGCCAGTAGTAGCCACTCTGGAACACCTTTGCAGCTGTTCTTTGGCCACCAAAATGGCCACCATAGGGAGATGTATGGCAATGCTGTAGCACAGACTTTGCTTCAGCAGCTGACACACACTTCCTCAGCAAACCATCTGCACATGTCTTGTAGAGTGTAGGATCGTCCCAGATGAACTTCCTAGCCTCATGTAGAAACCTTCTCTTTTCCTGCCCTCCCTTGAAAGTTGGTAGTACCTGCGAGGCAAGGAAGTTAGCAATATCAGCAAACCAAGGTTCCTCATCGTTATCACGATGTGCTAATACAAAGACATGATCATCGATAAAGGCATCCGAAATTGCGGTTTCCGCAAGTTTATCGCAATTATGCCGCAATCTAGAAAGATGATCCGCAACTACATTTTCGCATCCTTTCTTATCTCTAATGTCTAGATCAAACTCGTGCAACAACAAGACCCATCTAATTAACCTAGGCTTAGCATCAGCCTTCCTCATTAGGTATTTTAGTGCAGAATGATCAGTGTACACAATGGTCCTAGTGCCTACAATGTAATTCCTAAACTTCTCACAGGCAAACACTACAGCTAGCATTTCCTTCTCCGTGGTTGTGTAATTACATTGTGCCTTGTTACGTCTCCAAAAGTGACCTTTTTAGGACTTAATTATCTTAGAAAGATGTTCACTCTTAGGTGTTTTTGATAGCATTTAGCCTAAACCTATGTTTAAATATGAGAATTAGAAGAAGGTAGCTAAATTAGGACTTATGTACAATAGGAAAGAAAAGGGTTGAAAACCGAAGGAAAAGAATGAAAAACAAGCATTGCGAAAACATTGCTGAAACCGCAATGTTTCAAGTGAAAACCGTAAGTTGACTGATCTTTTTCTGTTAATTTCCGTTATTTCAATGATTCGTTCTTTCTCCTCCATCCATTCTGAAGTACGACGTTGAAGATTGATGGTTCTCCTTGGCCCAAACGCACCTGCAGATTGCTATAAAAGGGGGTCAAAGTCGAGGGTTCAAACATCATCCGAAAGCGTAGAAGTCTTCTCGCAGCTCCATCTTTTCTCCTGTCGTTCTTCTCTGTCTGTTGGTGTGAGAGTCTCAGCTATTGGAATCGACAATCTGATAGGAAGGAGAGAAGATTCATCTTCTCTCCCGATTGGATTCATCCAAGCAAAGCTATTCTTTCATCCCCTTCAGCCGAGGCATCTGCAATTAGGCGCTTACGCTCGTTTTTATGCTTCTTGTCTTTATTTCCATTTTCCAGCTTTAGTTTGTTGTTGTTTCCTTTCGTGTAACTAGATCAGTCCATTTCGTTGTGTTCTGTCTTTTTGTTATGCACTTTAAGTTCCTCTTCTTGTCCATTCAAACAAACAAGTAATCGAAGCATAGTTATTAATTCACAAGTTTTCCATCTTCTGCTGCTACGGTTTTTCCTTACTGTTTTAAGTATATTTCTCTCTTAAGCATGTTTCCTTCATCTCTTATTTCTGTTTACCCCATATCCATGAGTAACTAAGTCACATAGGGGCATGCTAATGACAACACTATAGGTTAAAAAACGTGAACCAAGCATGTAGGATAGCTCTCGAAGCATTGATTGTGTGTAAGCTTCATCCCACGGGCAATTTTGATTGGCCATCCATTTTGTCCAAAGAACTCCTAACCTCTGGAAGGAGTAAGAGTTCAGAGTCATACACTCATGCTAGCCTTTCAAGGTAGCCAGAAAACGACCTAGGAATAGGCGTTTTCCTAGTACAAACCATAACTTCCTGCTTTAACAAGATGCTTAAGACCTTACTTGGACATGAGTAAACTAAAGAATCTAATGCATGGAATCGGACGATACATGAGATTGAGTGAGTTTGATGCATAGAGAGTTGATCCAATGCTTGAGAATCGTATGAAAAAGCCTATAGAGGAGTCGTTAGTAGCCCTTCTTCCTCCATTTTACACACTTTCGATGTTGTTAGAATTGCGGTAGAATTGCTGTTTCCGCAATTCTGCTTAAGTTACAATTCTGTCTAGCTGTTTTTTGTCTTCGTTTATTACTCTCGTCTCTTTTCATTTGAGTTTAACTTCGACTTGCATTTGTTTATGTTGCTACCCTCTACGTATTCAGTAGGAAATAGACAATTTAAAACCAATTTTACCCCATCAAATCCACCCCTTCTTTCTTAACTTTACACTTCATGAATAGCTTATAATAAATCTCTGTGGGAAAACGAATGAAAAAATACTTACTACTTGCTATAAGATCATGTATGCTTGCATGTTCTGAGTGCTCTCTCTATCTTATTGCCTAATTATTTTAACACATTGAGCACGCAACATGCCTCATTCAGTGTCTTACTTGCATAGTATACAGGATGTGTTAGTTTGTCAATTTTTTGTCCTAGCATAACCCCTACTGCATAGTCACTCGCATCACACAACATCTCAAATGGTAGGTCCCAATTTGGCCCTACGATAATAGGTGCTTTGACTAATGCTTCCTTGAGTGTGGTCCATGCTAAGAAACATTCTTTTGAGAAGACAAATGGCTTATTTAGCTCTAGAAGCTCACACAGAGGTTTAAAGATTTTTGAAAAGTTCTTAATGAACCTTCTATAGAAACCTGCGTGTCCTAGGAAACTTCTAATAGCTTTCACATTCTGAGGTTCCACTAGCTTCTCTATTATCTCTATCTTGGCCCTATCGACCTCTACTCCTGCTCTAGACACTCTATGACCTAGGACTATCCCTTCTTCCACCATAAAGTGGCATTTCTCCCAATTTAGGACTAGGTTGGTCTCCTCACACCTAGCTAGGACTTGTCCTAAGTTCTCTAAGCAATTTGTAAAAGAATCACCAAAGAACGAGAAGTCATCCATAAATATTTCTATCATGGATTCATCTAAATCTGAGAAAATGGCCAACATGCACCTTTGAAACGTTGCTGGTGCATTGCATAAGCCAAAAGGCATTCTGCGAAAAGCAAATGTTCCAAAAGGACATGTGAAAGTTGTTTTCTCCTGGTCCACAGGGTCTATGGTGATTTGGTTATATCCAGAATAACCATCTAGAAAGCAGTAATAAGCTCTACCAGCTATCCTATCCAACATATGATCTATAAACGGTAAAGGAAAGTGATCTTTTTTTGTTTCTTTATTCAATTTTCTATAGTCCATACAGACTCTCCATCCTGTAATAGTTCTAGTTGGAATTAGTTCATTACTCTCATTCACTACTACAGTCATCCCCCCCTTCTTAGGCACACATTGAATTGGACTCACCCACTGACTGTTGGCTATAGGGAAGATTACACCTGCATCTAACCATTTGATTATCTCTTTTTTAACTACCTCCTTCATGGAGGGGTTCAACCTACGTTGGTGATCTACTCGGGGTGTATGTTCTTCTTCCAATAATATCTTATGCATGCAGTAGGAAGGACTAATACCTCTAATGTCAGCAATCGTCCATGCAATGGCCTT
The DNA here is from genome assembly GCA_028017165.1 of Herpetospermum pedunculosum. Taxonomy (NCBI): domain Eukaryota; kingdom Viridiplantae; phylum Streptophyta; class Magnoliopsida; order Cucurbitales; family Cucurbitaceae; genus Herpetospermum; species Herpetospermum pedunculosum. The sequence continues at coordinate 31,095,338 of CM051524.1, read as the reverse complement.
TTTATGTTGCTTAAGTAGCAATATTAGCGCAATTTCATGCTTTTCACTCAATTTGGACGAAATGATAACAGGCAAAGTATCATGCTCTCCTAGATATGCATACTTAAGATGTTCAGGCAATGGTTTCAATTCTAAGAGAGGTGGATGCTCAATGGATGGTTTCAATGGATTCATGGATCTTTCAGTCAAGTCATTAGTCATACAAACATGCTGAGGTTTATCCACATGTATATCCATGATTTCAGAAATATTTAAGTCAGTTACATCTATTTGTACATAGTCATTGGCATGTTTAATCAACAGTTCATGCTCAAGTTGCTCTTCCATCAGTGAATCTACTATGTCCATACTTGCACAAGATTCAGAATCAGAAGGATACCTTAGAGCTTTAAAGACACTAAACTTAACCTCCTCATCATGAACCCTCATAGTGAGCTCACCTTTCTGGACATCGATCAAGGCCCTACCTGTGGCTAGGAATGGTCTGCCTAATAGGATGGGGACCTTCTTGTCTGCTTCATAATCCAGAATGATGAAGTCTGCAAGAAAAATGAACTTGTCAACCTTGACAAGGATATCCTCTATCTTACCCTCAGGGTAGGCTATGGATCTGTCTGCAAGCTGCAAGGTGACAGTGGTAGGACGTGCTTCTCCTATTCCAAGCTGACGGAATAGTGATAAAGGCATGAGATTTATGCTGGCTCCTAGGTCACAAAAAGCTCTGCCCACGTGCTTGCCTCCCAACTCCACTGGTAAGGTGAAGGAACCAGGGTCCTTCTCCTTCTTTGGTAGCTTCTTCTGAAGTATAGCACTGCACTCCTCAGTGAGATTCACTGTTTCAAATTCACCAATGATCTTTTTGTTAGTAATAATATCCTTCAGAAATTTAACATAAGAAGGCATGGATTGCAAAACCTCTACAAATGGAATATTAACATGCACATGCTTCAAAATTTCTAAAAATTTATTAAAGTGCACTTCCTGTTCTTGTTTTTTCTTTAGCCTTCTAGGGAATGGAGGTGGTGGCACATATGTAGGCACTTCAGGTCGCCTAATGGTAGGTGGAGGCCTTGGAATTTCGTCTGGTTCCTCTATGATAGGTTCCAGCCTCACCCTTGACGTGCTTGGAGGTAGTTGACCATGGTTAGGCAGAGAATCCAGTGGAGCACTAGACTCTTCATTCTCTACTCTCTTTGGTGTTTCTCTAGTGTTGCTCACCAATGGTCTCCCACTTCGGAGTTCAATTGCTTGAACTTGCTCTTTTTCATCCCTTCTTGGTACTTCAGTGTCAGCAGACAGTCTACCTTGGGGCCTACTCTTGAGTTCATTGGCTAACTGCCCTATTTGGTTCTCTAGACTCCGAAGGGTAGCTTGCTGACTTTGTAGAGTAACATCATTCTTTGCAATGTACTCCTTTAGTAGATTTTCTACTGATGACCCTATTGGTTGGTTGTATGGTTTTTGGTACATGGATTGGTTATTTTGGGGAGTGAAACTAGGTGTTCCACTCGGTCTTGGTTGGTTTTGACTTTGGTTAGTGTTTTGTTGCCCACCCCAAGAAAGATTTGGGTGGTTCCTCCAACCAGGATTATAGGTGTTAGAATAGGGGTTGTTTCTAGGCTGCTGTGTTGGCTTCCAACATAGCAGACTGAGGCTGGGTTCTCAGGGCAGTATTCATACAGGTGCCCTTCCCCACAGAATCCACAGATTAGTGTCTCACCTTGACTTGTTTGTGCGCCCATTGAAATGGCTGCTGCGGTGTTGACACTGGATTGGAGGTCGGTTTGAGCCATTTGTTTGACTAGATTGGTCAGGGCGTTTATTTGGCTACTCATTGTGCTAAGAGCATCCTTGTCTTGAGCTCTCCTAGGCTCTACAGGATCGTCTGACCATCTATAATGAGAGGTTGAGATCTTCTCCAGGATCTCATAGGCTTCATTGTAACTCTTTGAAAGCATGGAACCACCAGCTGAAGAGTTTAGCACTTGCCTTGTGCTGGGGTTGCATCCTTTAAAGAATACTTCTATTTGAATACACCATGGAATGCCATGGTGTGGACATTTAAGCAAAAGGTCCTTGAACCTTGTCCAAGCTTCGTGAAGAGATTCGTTTTCGGCTTGTTTGAATTTAATAATGTCATCACGGAAGTTGGAATTCCTATCAGGTGGAAAGTATTTGACTAGGAATTTCTCAGCCAGATCTGTCCAATTGACAACTGATCCGGAGGGTAATGAGTTTAACCACGTTTTGGCTTTATCTCTTAATGAGTAAGGGAAGAGGTAAAGCCTCAAAGCTTCTTGGAAAACTCCAGGGATAAGGAAGGTATCACTAACTCCTAGGAAGTTTCTTAGATGGTTGTGGGGGTCCTCATTTTCCACTCCAAAGAATTGTCCCACAGTGGACAACATTTGGAACATTACTGGCTTTAACTCGAATCAGTTGGCAGTAATTTCAGGGCGTATTATGCTTGGGTTTAGCTCCCCAGGCATGGGTACTAAGTAGGAGAGGATGGCACTATCCTTGTCATTCACTATTTCGATGGGGTTGCGAATGGTAGGTGCTGGATTTGGGTTTGGTCTATCCACTTCTATTTGAGAGAATTGCGAAAACTCCGCGGAGTCAGCAATACTTTGAGTTACAGAGGGTTGTTTAAGAAGGCGTTTCTTGGCTTTGTTTCTGGCCCTAAGTAATCTTTCAGGCTCAGGATTGAACTCTAGATCGCTACTTGAACGCTCATTCATAAACTAACCCAATGGTACCTGCAAAATAAATGAGAATAGATCAGCTCCAATCGATATCAAGATGTGTTTCTAACTTAACAAACTTCGTTTTTACTAAACAAAATCCCCGGCAGCGGCGCCAAAAACTTGTTGCGTGCTCAATGTTTAAATTAAAGATGCAATGGTAGAGCACTCAGAACATGCAAGCATACATGATCTTGTAGCAAGTAATAAGTATTTTTTCATTCGATTTCTCACAGAGATTTATTCTTAGTTACTAGCGAAGTGATTTGTTAAGTGAGAATGGGTGGATTAAATGGGGTAGATTTGGTTTTAAAGTGCCTTATTATTAAGGAATGTGTGAATGATGGAAGCATAAACAAGTGTAAGTAAATAATTAAACTCGGATGTGAAGAAAAGAGAACAACAACTAAGGCAAAATTTTGAACTAAGGGAATTGCGGAAACAACAATTTTCTAGCAATGTTACTAACAGCGAATTAAGTGTAAAGTGTGGAAACAAGGGCTACTAACGACTCCTCTATAGGCTTTTTCATACGATTCTCAAGCAGTAGATCAACTCATCATGCATCAAACTAACTCATTCTCATGTATCTTTCGATTTCATGCATTAGATCCTTTAGTTTACTCATGTCCAAGTAAAGCCTTAAGCATCTTTTTATAACAGCAAGTTAAGTGATTTGTACTAGGAAAACGCCTATTCCTAGGTCGTTTTCTGGCTACCATGAAAGGCTAGCATGAATGTACGACTCTGAACTCTTACTCCTTCCAGAGGTTAGGAGTTCTTTGGACAAAATGGATGGCCAATCGAAATTGCCCGTGGGATGAAGCTTACATACATTGAATGCATTCGAAGCTAACTTACATGCTTGATTCACGTATTTCTACCTATAGTCTTGTCATTAGCATGCCCTTATGTGACTTAGTTACTCATGGATGAAGGTGAAATAAGAAGAATAGATGGAGACGACATGCTTAACAGAATATAAAGGACAAAACAGAAGAAGAAAATAGTAAACAGAAGAGATGAAGAACTTGCGAAATGATGAAATAATGCTTGATTAACCAAAGTTTGAACTAAGCAAATGACAACTTTGAACAACTAAAGCTAAACAGACAGAAACGAAATGAAGTAGAGTAGCAAACGAAAGGGAAATAACAACAGACAACAATGAAAACAGAAACAAAAAGCAATAAAAGCAAGTAGATGCGTGCGTAAGCCCCTCGTCGCAGACGCCTCGGTTGAAGGGCGAAGGAGAGCTTTGTTTGGATGAATCCAATCAGAAGAGAAGACAAATCTTCTCTTCTTCCTCTCAGATTATCGACTCCAACAGCTGAGACCTTCAAGCCAACAACCGGATGAGAAAACAGGAAGAAAATACTGCGCTGAGATGGGAGTTCTACGCCTTTCGAGTGTGTTCTGTCCTTCCCCTTTGACCTCCTTTTATAGTAGTTTGCAGGTACGATTCGTCCAAGGAGAACCATCCATTCTGAACAACAGTACTCCACGTGGAAGCAGGAGAAAAAACGAACAGCTGAAAGATCGTAACAAAACAGAAATCGGTTAGACAAATAACAACTTTCACTTAAAACATTGCTGAGACCGCAATGTTTTCGCAATGCTTCAGCAATGTGCAATTTTCACTCTTTAGCTTTGTTTTTGGTTCTTTTCCTTTCCTTTTACATATAAGTCCTAATTTAGCTTCATTCTACTAATTCTCATATATAAGCACGAGTTTAAGCCAAATCCTACCAAAAACACTTAAGAGTGTACATCTTTCTCTATCAAATAAGTCCTAAAATAGTCACTTTTGGAGACGTAACAACCTACAATTCTGAAGTCATTAAGAAATGATTAATCCAAATATGAGGTCGATTAAGCGTGTGTCGATGGCGAACCTTGTCGAAGAGAAGAAAATCATTGCTAGTCGACGAAAACGCACGGGTGAGGTCTCACCTACAGAAACGAAATGCTTCATGGGTTGTCGGAATGAGAAAGGGAAAATAAATCTGATAATAAAACTCCCCGCCGAAACCCGTCGCCGCCGGAGGTTGGAGTCGTCTGGTCGTTGGCCAAAACGGAGAAAGATGAAGGCTCGATGTTGCGGCTGCACAGATCTGGATCCGTCAAGGTGAGCTCGCTGTAGATCTGTCGTTTGCCCGCAACGCCGCAGATGAGTCGCAGTGTCGTCCGAGTGTGCCGCCGCCGTGTGCGAACGCCGAAGATTGTTCGTCGTCACGCCGCCGCTCGCTCATGTCGTGGATCGTTGATGGAGGCTGAGGTTGGGTTGGAGATTGTCGAAGGGCGTCGCGCGTGTGGGTTGCGCTTCTCGCTGATGCTGGAGATGGGGGATGCGAGGGAGAGGATCGGAGGTGAAGCGTCGCTCGTTTGGTTGCGTTAAAGGTGCTGGCCGGAGATGGAGGTTGATTCAGAGAGAGCGGGATCATGGCTGAAGTTTGTTGAAGAGAAAATGGTTTGTGCAGTTAATGAGGAGAGGAGGAAGAATTAGTTTTAGGGCTTTTTCTCTTTTTCCTTTTTTTTTCTTTTTAAATTAATCCTAACAAAACCAATTAAACCTCGTAATACCTTTTCTCAAACTTTAATTTTGTTTTTCCTAAACTTAAAAACCCACTAGCTACAACTTAAATTTCAAACCTTAATTAACCCACCTCATTGCAATTTTCCCCAAATTAATTTCCAATTAACCACTTTTAGTTAAAACAATAACCAAAATCCAAAATTTTCTAATTTTGAAACGCGGGACGTTACAATCTCCCCACCTTAAAAACTTTCGTCCTCGAAAGTAAACTACGGGAAGAGTTCTAATACTTGGCTCTAATCTCAAACAATGTTTACCAAGTTGCTTGTTTAACTTATGGTTCCTCATTCACACATTTACCAAAACAAAAACTTGGTTCCTTAATATCATGGTCTCCTTAGCTAGGATCTCAAAACAAACCTTCCTTCATAAAACAAATTCCTACTTCCAAATAAGAATACTTCAATGTAGTAATGCTTCAATAGGTCTTTGCCTCGGAGCTCGCTGACACCACGCGCTTAATGACGAACTGAGCAATCTTCTCTTCTAACAACTCTCGCCTGAAATGGTAATCCTTTGTTACACATAAGTTCATTTGACAAACTCTCTAAGCAATGAACTACGAGACGACACAAAAGACATCTACGTGACGCTCCCTTGCTAAGTGCACTTGACACCAAACTAGCATTGCTAAGATGATGTCCAAATTCACCGTCATGAAGCTTTGCCCATTAAAACTATCTCATTGTCATAGACTCTTAGGTATCTCATTCACTACTTCCACTTAACATGGTCCGTGGTTATACCCTCCTTAATAACCATGTGTTTGAAAAAGTCAACTTTGTCCAACCATAGCTAACTTAGAAATCTTGGCTCCTTTAAGTTGGTCAAAAAGTTCATCAAAGTGAGAGAAGGGATACTTGTTCTTCATTGACACCTTATTTGACTTTGAATAATCACACACAGTCTTAACAAGCCCTCTTTGTCCAACGGTTATCTCACTTACATCTTAAGCTCATCCATTACATTGGTGTCATTACACAAAGCATCTCGAATAACGGAAACTTCACAAAATTTTCAGACCAAGAAAGAAAATCTATAATAACAACTCTAATGAACACTGCTTCGAAACGCACTAAGTTCACTTATGCTTGAAGAAAACAACTACTCAACGTGCTTCTAAGAACAACTTCAGTTCTAACCATGTCTAACAACTTTGGAGATTTCACATTGATTCCTTCTTTTCTTTTCCAAGCAACTCTTTCTTGTTGATTGTTACCCTATAAAACTTTCGACAAGGAAAATCATTGGTTCCTTAGAGCCTCGGTTTCACTTACTAGAAACTTGAAACCAACCTATTAACTTCCATGGCGTAGAGGATCTAATCCTAACTCAAAAGCACAACATACACCTACTAACACAACGAACACAAAACCAAAGCGCAAGGTATCTAGTCAACTATGGGAGCATCCTATGCCTACTAGCAAATGATAGCACACAAAATAAGCTATGTTTATGACTTATTTTAGGCTAGTTTAGAGGATTAAATGTGTACTTTCACGATTATATTTGATTATTTTATAGATATCGAGCATTTTGGAGCAAACCGGGGAATTTAGAAGCTTTGTGGTGAAAACTAAGTTTTTTTGGATGAAAATTGAAGTTCCCAAGTGATAAAAAGAAGGGAAATAAGTCCAAAACCCGAGAGGATAGCGCCTAGGCGCCCATTCCGAGCGCCTAGGCGCTGGAAATTATAAAAGAAAAATATAAAACGTCTGCTGGGCTCGAACTCAGGCATCCTCGCGCAAACAGCTAAGCCCAACAGCCAGTTCACCACTGCGCCAACTGCAACATTTCATACTTAAACCGCTTATTTGATATTTAAAACCGTAGTTCATTTTCCCAATTTTCAACTCCGCACCTGCATCAAAGCCCATGGACGCGCGCTACACCTGATCCGAGCTACTCCAGACCTATTATGCACGATTTTGACCTAAATTTCGATATAAATACATATTTTTATGGAGTTTTTGGGGAGCCGATTTGGAGAGAAAATCCCAATTTCAAAATTACATAATTGTTGGAGTTTGAAGAGATTTTTGGGAGCACAAAATACAGATTTACATGCTCGGGATCGTGAAGATTGCAGCGGAAACGTGGAATCGACACGAGTTTTATTTCTTCTTTCCCTTTTAATTTGTAGTTTTTTTTTATGGGTTTATTTTTGAGTTTATATTCTGAATTATTGAACATGATTAGCTAAACTCTCTTGACTTTGAACTTGATGTAATCGTTCTTTGAATTTTATTCTTCTTAATTAATAGTTGGGATTTCAATTTCATATTGGTTGTGAAAATATTTCTAGGCTTAATACATGTTAGGATTTGGCCATTCTTTGCATGAATTTTATATCAATGATTTGAGGTCGAGAGACGATTATTATTGATGATCTGAATTGTTTTCCCTGATTTATACATGAGATAGACATATCCTTGTAGATTTTGTGACAATCATAGTTTTACGTTCTTCATATTTGGATTGTCTGAATTGCCATAGAAATATAGGTAATTTACTTTTCAAAGAATATTGTTATTACTCGAGAGAGAGTAACAAGTCTATAGGGTAGAACTTGTCAACAATCTAGAAATTGATTAATTCCATCTTTTAATGAATGAAGAATAGGATGAGATAACGGTGAAATCATTGCTCAAGTCAATTCCCTAGGATATATCTCTCCTTATTGTTCTCCATATTTTATTTTATGTTTTATTTTGTTTTTACCATATCCTCTTATTTTTCTTCTCTAAATAAAATTGAGTGGTAGTATTCGTGGTAATTAGGTGAACTAGAAAACCAATCCTGAGGACGATATCCGTATTTTTTTTATACACTATATTAAAACTTGACCCGTACACTTGCGGTAGTTTATTGCACTAATTTTGCACAACAGCAAACAACAAACATAAAACAAGTACACCACTAACTAACAACCTAGATGGAACAACCTATGTCTAAGTCTAACTACTTATAATTCCAGATAACATGCAAAACACAACATAATCCAATAAAGCAAGATAGTCAAGTAATGAGTATTCAAAACAACAAGCTAGGTGTGGCGTGCTCAATGTGTAAAATAAATAAGCAATAAGAGAGAGAGAGCACTCAGAACATGCAAGCATACATGATCTTATAGCAAGTAGTAAGTATTTTTTCATTCGTTTTCCCACAGAGATTTATTATTAGCTACTCGTGAAGTGTATTGTTAAGTAAGAAGGGGTGGATTTGAAGGGGTAGATTTGGTTTTAAAATTCCTATTTACTGCTGAATCAATAAAGGATAGCAACATGAACAAGTGCAAGTCAATGATAAACTCAAATGATAAGAGAAGAGATTAATAAACGAAGAGGAAAATAGCTAAACAGAATTTTTAACTTAGCAGAATTGCGAGAACAGCAATTCTACCGCAATGTTACTAACAGCGAAAGTGTGTAAAATGGAGAAACAAGGGCTACTAACGACTCCTCTATAGGCATTTTCATACGATTCTCAAGCATTGGATCAACTCACTATGCATCAAACTAACTCATTCTCATGTATCTTCCGATTTCATGCATTAGATTCTTTAGTTTACTCATGTCCAAGTAAGGTCTTAAGCATCTTGTTAAAGCAGAAAGATATGGTTTGTACTAGGAAAACGCCTATTCCTAGGTCGTTTTCTGGCTACCTTGAAAGGCTAGCATGAGTGTATGACTCTGAACTCTTACTCCTTCCAGAGGTTAGGAGTTCTTTGGACAAAATGGATGGCCAATCGAAATTGCCCGTGGGATGAAGCTTACATACAATCAATGCTTCGAGAGCTATCCTACATGCTTGGTTCACGTTTTTTAGCCTATAGTATTGTCATTAGCATGCCCCTATGTGACTTAGTTACTCATGGATATAGAGAGAACAGAAATATTAGATAAAGTAGGCATGCTCAGAAGAGAAATAAACTTAAATCAGCGAAGCAAGACAGTAAATCGCAAAGACAAGAAACTGTGAAAGAATGAATTGTGCTTTGATTAATTGCTTGTTTGAATGAACAAAGGGAAACTTAAAGTGAATAACTTGAAGACAGAAAGCAACGAAATGAAGTGAACTAACTAATAGAAAAGAAACAACAACTAAACAATGTTGGAAATGAGAAGTAAAAAGACAGAAAGCAATAAATAAGCTTGAACGCCTCGTCGCAAACGCCTCGGCTGAAGGGAAAGAAAGGTGAGCTTTGCTTGGATGAATCCAATCAGGAGAGAAGATGAATCTTCTCTCCTTCCTATCAGATTGTCGATTCCAACAGCTGAGCCTCTCAAACCAACAGATGGAAAAGAAAAACAGAAGACAGAATGGAGCTGCGAAGAGACTTCTACGCTTTCGGATGATGATCAAACCCTCTACTTTGACCCCCTTTTATAGTAATCTGCAGGTGCGTTTGGGCCAAGGAGAACCATCCATCCTCAACGTCGTACTTCAAAATGGATGGAGGAGAAAGAACGAATCCCTGAAATAACGGAAAATAACAGAAAAAGATTAGTCAACTTACGGATTTCACTTGAAACATTGCGGTTTTAGCAATGTTTCCGCAATGCTGCCGCAATGCTCATTTTTCCTTCTTTTAACTTCGTTTTTCATTCCTTTTCTTTCCTTTTGCACACAAGTCCTAATTTAGCTACCTTCTTCTAATTCTCATATATAAGCATAGGTTTAAGCTAAATCCTATCAAAAACACCTAAGAGTGTACATCTTTCTAAGATAAATAAGTCCTAAAAAGGTCACTTTTGGAGACGTAACACACCCCCAAACTTAAGGTTTTGCTCGTCCTCGAGCAATCTAAGGACTTGTTTAGGCTGTTGTTTCATCCTCTTTAACCACTTACTGACTCCCCTACATTCCTATCTATAGCAGTGTTGTCCTGTGACACACTTCTAAGTTTACAACTAACCTTTTATATTGCTTCTTCTGACTTTGCACGCCTAATACTCCTGCTGTTTCATTAACTCCCTACGACTGATCTACTTGCTTCTGTCACATCGTGCATCTATCCCTAAGGTTTCAAATTCTACCTAGCTTTACCCCAGACTCAGTACATGCTTCTAGTTTTTATTTTTGAGCTACCTAGGATTCCTTAGAGTCATGTCAGTCTTAGTATTAACAGTGACAATAGTACTTTTAGAGAACAACCTAAACCCTGGCATCACTACATTGGACATACATTCATCTCCCTAAACAACCCTACAAGTTACAACTTTGTGCTCAGCTAATTGAGGATCAGAGTTCTTTTTATTTAGGACATCTAAGCCACAAAGTTGCAACTCCTAGGTATACATTCTTCTTCCCCATTTTTTCTTTTTCTTTCTTACTTTGGTGGAGCCTCTCCTTTGGTTGCCTTTTGATGCAATGCCACTTGTGGGTTACACACTTGGCACTGATTACTCAGCAACTTAAGAGAGACACCCCTCTTTATTCTATTTTCCATTTTTTTTTTTCAGCTCATCATTTTTTTCAAGGAGAAGAAGAATGCTTATGCTTTAAGGGAGAGAGGAATGTTCCTAGGCCTAGGGTGGCCTCCCCCAAACTTAAACTACTCATTGTCCCCAATGAGTGTCTGAGGTGGCACACCCCCAAACTTGTCCTAGAAGCATCTAGTCTAAGGTAAAACAAAGAGAATCTAAAAGCCCTAGGCATAGACAGAACATTCTAAAAGCAAACATCCCAGCAGCAGAAAATTATAAAAACAGTCAGGTAAGGACTTAAAGCTATGCATGCTGAGCACTTTTAAGAGGTTAATTCAAACTATCAAAGGTGTCCTATGACACTCATCCAGCATGCTGTTAGATAGGCTATATAAGGCAGTCATGATAGCAGCAAAAGACAAAATTTAAACAGCACCAGCCTAGCTAAACAGTCAGTCAAAAACATGCATTTACTAATAAAAATTGCGGATTCCGCAATTATTTCGCAATGGATCCAGGGCAGATATATCAGTGATTAAGGCCCCTATGCATGCTCTTTCTAGGCATTTAAGCTCTACAAAAAAGGAAACTAACCTAATCTACCTATTCAGCTACCATCAGCCTACACTAAACAAATTTAAATACTAAAACTAAAGACCTAAAACAGATCAAAATATTAACTCAAAACAGCCAAAATCTCATGGTTCAACGAACAGCAGTTTGTTTTTTTTTTTTTTAAGGGAACAACAATACTCCCTGGAGTGCTAATCAGCCAAGCACTCAGATGTCTTCCTCATCATCTTCATTCCTTCGTGGCCTTGGAGGCGCCCATGGTGTCAGCAGGTCCGTGGGGAACTCAGGGAAGATGCTGCCCAATTGGTCTGCCACATCTTTATCCCGTGCCTGCGCATATGTGGCCCATTGAGCCATCTTCTTCTGCAGATCCATCAGGCATGCCATGGACAGAGACTGAGCAGCAGCCAGGCCATCCAGCTCGAACTCCATGTTCCCCTTCCTTCGCATCCTCAAGGAGTAGGCAATTCCAGGTAGCCTGTGTAGGCCAGCTGCCTTTCCATTCGCTCGATTGGGACCCCTGCACGTAGGCAAAGCTTAGTAATTGTATTAGGAAAGAAAAGTGGTCCCTTACCCTTTTTGGCGCAGTCAGCGATTGAAGCTGCAATGACCTCGCCAACGTTGATTGTGAGGCCTCTCATGATCGCGTAGACCAGCAGCGATCTGCCTTGGTTGATGGTCGTCTCGTGGGTCACTGGGGACAGCTTCCTCCGCACGAAGGAAAACCAGACAGCCGCCTTGGCTGTGAGGGTAGCACTCATCAGGGTGTGCTTCCCATTGCGCGAGACTGTCCACGATGCCTCAGGTTGGCCAATGACTCGAATTGCTTCCTCCAGGACAGCTTCTGTTGGCTCATCAACGATCCTTGCATAGTCAGTGTGTTTTTGACCCTTGAGGCCATAGGCTTCGTTGATTGCCTTCGCTGAGAAATCCACCTCGACTCCTCTGACCACAGACAGGCCATCCTCAGGATTCATCAAATTGGCGTAAAAGTCATACACCATGCTGGAGTAGGTGGGGTTGGGTGGCCTGCACAGCTCTTCCCAGCCGTGATTCGTGATCCCTGCGCGCAAGAATTGCGGCAGGTCAGCGAGCGCGTCGAGGAAGCCTTTATCGTGCAGCAGGTCCCTCTTCCTTAGCTCAGTGCCCCTTGATTCTGCATCAGAGGACACATACCTCACTGATTGAGGCTCATCTTCGGGGTACAGCTTGGCTTTCCCCTTGTCTTTTGGTTTGGCTGATTCAGCAGCCTCGATCTTGAGCTTCTTCAGAGATGGCTCATCACTCACCTTCTTTGATGAAGGTTCACCCCTGACTTTCTTTTTCTTGGATTTCTTCGAGGCTTTCGGCCGTTTGGCCTTGACAACCTTGGCGGCCTTCTTTTTTAATCGTGCCTTGGTTGTGATCTGCTGGAGGCAATCCCCCAACGTCTCATTCATCGAATCATCCCCCTCTGCAGGGCTCTCGGGGCTGGCTTCCCTCAAAGGAGAGAAGACCTCTTCTTCCTCAGCTTCCTCACTACCCTGCGCCGATTCTTGACGCTCTCCATATGGAAATTCGGGATCAGGCTGCGGGGAGATGGGTGATGCTTCAGGGCTCTGCGTCGGTGGAGTGTGTTCAGAGCTCTGTGGCGATGGAGAAAGCTCAGGGCTTCGCGCCGGTGGAGATGGCGAAGAGCTGTGCTTGGCCGATTCGTGTGACAGGCGGCCACTTTCTTGACTCTCCACAGAGGGAGTCTTTTTCTTGATTGCTGCTTCTGCCACAGCCATACTCCACTTGCGTTTCTTGGGCGTTCCTGCTAGTTCAGAGGGTCCAGCAGGGATCTCCGTAACCACCTTCCACTTCTTCTTGCGGACAGGCAGCTTGGGGAGTCGTTCAGTGCGCGCAGCCTCAGCGTCTGCCAGGGCGAGGAGTGCTTCCCTCACAGCAATTTCAGCGTCGTTAGCCTTCTTCTTGGCCGCAGATCTTTCAGCTCTCGTTAGCACCATTTTGGAATCGTAGGAATCTGGAAAGAGGAATTGCAGATGAAGAGGAAGAGAGATTTCTTGGAGTTCAGAGAATGGGAGAAGCGTACGGATCAGCGTGCTTCTAACGGATATAAGTAATGATGGAAATCCCAACGACTATTTTCATTGCGGATTCTGCAAATCCAGTGCAATTTTAGTGACCGTTGGAGATTTTGCCGTTTCAAATGCTAATATCTTCTCAACTGAATCTTTGATTTGGCTCAATATCTCCCTCGATTTTTTATCTTGCTTTCATCTCCTTGATTCCCTCTATCGATTCCCTATCAAAAGAAATAAAATCAACATCAAATTCGTAATTAAAATCACACAAAAATCTATACAAACAGAAACCGGAAAAATAGCAAAAAATAAACTAAGGCAGTAGCCTCGCATGGACGAGCACAGTGATCACTCGTCCTCTCTCGTTCTTATTTTCATGTTTCAGACAAGAGGAAGGCCGAGAGAGTCTTCACATCTCCTTCCTCATAGTAATGCTTCAATCTTGCACCATTAACCATGAACGGTTGCCCTTGCTGCCGGTTCTTAATCTTGATTGCACCATGAACAAACACGTTAGTTATCACAAAAGGACCTGACCATCTGGACTTAAGTTTGCCTGGAAATAATTTCAACCGTGAGTTAAATAATAAGACAAGCTAGCCTTTCTTAAAGTTCTTAATCCTAAGTCTACTATCATGCCAAATCTTAGTCTTTTCCTTATACATTTTAGCATTTTCATAGGACATATGTCTAAGCTCATCAAGCTCATGTAATTGCAAAGACCGCAATGTTCCCGCATCGGTCACGCAATAATTCAACTCTTTTAGTGCCCAAAATGCTTTAATTTCTAATTCGAATGGTAAGTGACATGCTTTGCCATACACAAGTCTATAAGGAGACATACCTAGGGGTGTCTTATATGCAGTTCTATATGCCCAAAGTGCATCCTCGAGTTTAATCGACCAATCTTTTCTATTGGGTTTGACCACTTTTTCTAGTATGTTTTTAATCTCCCTATTTGAAATTTCAGCTTGTCCATTCGAATGTGGGTGATAAGGGGTGGCTACTCTATGTCTAACATTATATTTAGCCAACACTCTCTCCATAGCTCTATTAATGAAATGTGTCCCTTCATCACTAATTATAGCACGAGGTGTTCCAAACCTAGTAAAGATATGTCTATGAAGGAACTTAATGACTGTTTTGGCATCATTATTTGGACATGCTATGGCCTCTACCCACTTAGATACATAGTCCACTGCTACCAATATGTAAAGGTTACCTGATGATGGGGGAAATGGTCCCATGAAATCAATGCCCCACACATCAAAGAGCTTCAACTCTAAGATGTAAGTGAGAGGCATCTCATCCTTTCGACTAAGGTTACCTGTCCTCTGGCATTCATCACAGCTGTGTGCATAGTTGTGGGCATCCTTGAAGATCGTTGGCCAATAGTAGCCACTCTGAAACACCTTTGCAGCTGTCCTTTGACCACCAAAATGTCCACCATGGGGGCTGTATGGCAGTGCTGCAACACAGACTTTGCCTCTGCAGCTGAAACACACTTCCTTAGCAGACCATCAGCACATGTCTTGTAGAGTGTAGGATCATCCCATATGAACTTCCTAGCTTCATGAAGGAACCTCTTCTTCTCTTGTCCTCCCTTGAAAGTTGGTAGTACCTGCGATGCAAGGAAGTTAGCAATGTCAGCAAACCAAGGTTCCTCATCGTTATCACGATGAGTCAATACAAAGACATGTTCATCAATAAAAGCATCAGAAATTGCGGTTTCCGCAATTTTTCCGCAATTATGCTGCAATCTGGAAAGATGATCCGCAACCACATTTTCACATCCTTTCTTATCTCTAATGTCCAGATCAAACTCTTGCAGCAGCAATACCCATCTAATCAACCTAGGCTTAGCATCAACCTTCCTCATGAGGTATTTCAAAGCAGAATGGTCAGTGTACACGATTGTCCTAGTGCCTACAATGTAATTCCTAAACTTCTCACAAGCAAGCACTACAGCTAGCATCTCCTTCTCAGTAGTTGTGTAATTACATTGTGCCTCATTAAGTGTCTTACTAGCATAGTATACAGGGTGTGTTAACTTGTCAATCTTTTGTCCTAGCATAACCCCTACAGCATAGTCACTTGCATCACATAACATCTCAAATGGGAGATCCCAATTTGGCCCTATTATAATAGGTGCTTTGACTAGTGCTGCCTTAAGGGTCTTCCATGCTAGGAAACATTCTTTAGAGAAGATGAATGGCTTGTTTAACTCTAGAAGCTCACATAAAGGCTTGGAGATCTTAGAAAAGTCCTTAATGAACCTTCTATAGAAGCCAGCATGTCCTAAGAAACTTCTAATGGCTTTGACATTCTGAGGTTCTACCAATTTCTCTATTATTTCAATTTTTGCCCTATCGACCTCTACACCTGCCCTAGACACTCTATGACCTAAGACAATCCCTTCGTCCACCATGAAGTGGCACTTCTCCCAATTCAGGACTAGGTTGGTCTCCTCACACCTAGCCAGGACTTGTCCTAAGTTCTCTAGACAGTTTGTGAATGAATCACCAAAGACTGAGAAATCATCCATGAATATCTCTATCATGGACTCATCCAAATCAGAGAAGATTGCCAACATGCACCTTTGGAATGTTGCCGGTGCATTGCATAAGCCAAAATGCATTTTGCGAAAGGCAAAAGTTCCAAAAGGGCAAGTGAAGGTGGTCTTCTCCTGGTCCTTAGGGTCTATAGTGATCTGGTTATATCCTGAATAACCGTCTAAGAAGCAGTAGTAAGCTCTACCAGCTATCCTATCTAACATTTGGTCAATGAATGGTAGAGGGAAGTGGTCTTTTTTGGTTTCCTTGTTTAATTTCCTATAATCCATGCAAACTCTCCATCTTGTGATAGTCCTAGTTGGAATCAGTTCATTGCTCTCATTGACTACCACAGTCATCCCCCCCTTCTTAGGTACACATTGTATAGGGCTCACCCACTGACTACTAGCTATAGGGAAGATCACACCAGCATCTAACCATTTTTATTATTTCCTTTTTAACTACCTCTTTCATAGAGGGGTTCAACCTACGTTGGTGATCTACTCGGGGTGTATGTTCTTCCTCTAGTATAATCTTATGCATGCAATAGGAAGGGCTAATGCCTCTAATATCAGCAATAGTCCATGCAATAGCCTTCCTATGTTGTTTAAGTAATAAAATCAGCTCAACCTCATGCTTCTCACTTAATTTAGATGAAATAATTACAGGCAGAGTCTCATTACTTCCTAAATATGCATACTTAAGATGTGTGGGCAGTGGTTTCAATTCCAAGACAGGTGGATGCTCAATGGATGGTTTTAAAGGATTCAAGGATCTGTCAGTCAGGTCATTATTCATACAAACATGCTGTGTTTTATCTACAGGTATATCCATTATCTCAGATACATTCAAATCAGTTAAATCTAATTCTACATAATTATTAGCATGCTTAGTTAATAATTCATGCTCCAGCTGTTCTTCCATTAGTGAGTCTACAATGTCCATGCTAGCACAAGATTCAGAGTAAGAGGGGTACCTTAAGGCTTTATAAACGCTAAATTTAACCTCCTCATCATGAACCCTCATAGTGAGCTCACCTTTCTGGACATCTATCAGGGCCCTACCTGTGGCTAGAAAAGGTCTGCCTAATAGGATGGGGACCTCCTTGTCTGCTTCATAATCCAGGATAATGAAATCTGCAAGGAAAATAAACTTGTCAACCTTTACAAGAATATCCTCAATCTTACCCTCAGGGTAGGCTATGGATCTGTCTGCCAGTTGTAAAGTAACAGTGGTTGGACGTGCTTCTCCTATTCCTAGCTGGCGGAATAGTGATAGGGGCATGAGGTTTATGGAGAATAGTGATTGGGTAGCTTGTTCTGGAGTATGGCACTGCACTCTTCAATGAGATTTACTGTTTCAAACTCACCAATTATTCTCTTGTTAGTGATAATATCCTTCAAAAACTTTACATAAGAGGGCATAGACTGTAAAACTTCTACAAAAGGAATATTAACATGCACTTGTTTAAGAATTTCTAAGAATTTGTTAAAGTGCACTTCCTGTTCTTGTTTTTTCTTTAGCCTTCGAGGAAATGGAGGTGGTGGCACATATGCACGCACTTCAGGTCACCTCAGGATAGGTGGAGGCCTTGGAATTTCTTCTATCTCTTCTATGATTGGCTCCAGCCTTGCTCCTGATGTGCTTGGTGATGGTTGACCTTGGTTTGGCAGAGACTCCAGTGGAGCACTAGACTCATTGTTCTCTACTCTCTTTGGGGTTTCCTTAGTGTTGCTCACCAATGGTCTACCACTTCTGAGTTCATTTGCTTGAACTTGCTCTTTTCCATCTCTCCTTGGCACTTCAGTGTCAGCAGGAAGTCTACCTTGGGGCCTACTTTTGAGTTCATTGGCTAGTTGCCCTATTTGGTTCTCTAGGCTCCTGAGAGTAGCTTGTTGACTTTGTAGAGTGGCATCATTCTTGGCGATGTACTCTTTGAGTAGATTTTCTACAGAAGACCCTACTGGTTGGTTGTATGGTTTTTGATACATGGATTGGTTATGTTGGGGAGTGAAACCAGGTGTTCCACTCGGTCTTGGTTGGTTAGGAGCTTGGTTAGCATTCTGTTGGCCACCCCATGACAGGTTTTGGTGGTTCCTCCAACCAGGGTTGTAAGTATTGGAATAGGGGTTGTTCCTAGGTTGCTGTTGGCTTCCAACATAGCAGACTGAGGCTGGATTCCCAGGGCAGTATTCATACAGGTGCCCTTCCCCACAGAATCCACAGATAAGTGTCTCACCTTGACTTGGTTGGGTGCCCATTGACATGGCTGTGGCGGTGTTGACACTTGTTTGGAGATTGGCTTGAGCCATTTGTTTAACTAGGTTGGTCAGGGCGCTTATTTGACTACTCATAGCATTGAGTGTGTCCTTATCTTGAGCTCTACTTGGCTCTATTGGATCATCTGACCACCTACAGTGAGATGCTGAGATCTTCTCCAAGATCTCATAGGCTTCATTATAACTCTTGGACAACATGGAACCTCCAGCAGATGAATTTAGAACTTGTCTGGTGCTGGGGTTGCATCCTTTGAAAAAGACCTCTATTTGGATACACCATGGGATGCCATGGTGTGGACATTTAAGTAGAAGGTCCTTGAACCTTGTCCAAGCTTCGTGAAGAGACTCATTCTCAGCTTGTTTGAACTTGACTATGTCATCACGAAAGGTAGAATTCCTATCAGGTGGAAAGTATTTAACTAGGAATTTCTCCGCCAAGTCTGTCCAATTGAGGACTGATCCAGAGGGTAATGAGTTTAACCACGTCTTTGCTTTGTCCCTCAATGAGTAAGGGAAGAGGTATAGCCTCAAGGCTTCTTGGGAAACTCCAGGGATGATGAATGTATCACTGACTCCTAGGAAGTTTCTAAGATGGTTGTGGGGATCCTCATTTTCCACTCCAAAGAATTGTCCCACAAAGAATTGTCCCACAATGGACAACATTTGGAACATTACTGGCTTTAACTCAAATGAGTTGGCAGTAATTTCAGGGCGGATGATGGTTGGGTTTAGCTCCCCAGGCATGGGAACTAAGTATGAGAGAATGGCACTATTCTTATCATTCGCTATTTCGATGGGATTGCGAGTGATAGGTACCGGATTTGGAACTAATCTATCCATTTCTTCTTGAGAGGATTGCGGAGACTCTGCGGTTTCAGAAATTATTTGAGGTAAAGGGGGTTGGTTAAAGAGACGTTTCTTGGCTCTATTTCTAGCCCTAAGTAATCTCTCAGGCTCAGGGTTGAACTCTAGATCACTACTTGAAGGCTCATTCATAAACTAACCCAAATAGTACCTGAAAAAGAAATGAAAATAGATCAGCTTCAATAGATATTAAGAGTTGGTTTTCTAACTTAACAGACTTCATTTTCACTAAACTAAATCCCCGGCAGCGGCGCCAAAAACTTGTTGCGTGCTCAATGTGTAAAATAAATAAGCAATAAGAGAGAGAGAGCACTCAGAACATGCAAGCATACATGATCTTATAGCAAGTAGTAAGTATTTTTTCATTCGTTTTCCCACAGAGATTTATTATTAGCTACTCGTGAAGTGTATTGTTAAGTAAGAAGGGGTGGATTTGAAGGGGTAGATTTGGTTTTAAAATTCCTATTTACTGCTGAATCAATAAAGGATAGCAACATGAACAAGTGCAAGTCAATGATAAACTCAAATGAAAAGAGAAGAGATTAATAAACGAAGAGAAAAATAGATAAACAGAATTTTTAACTTAGCAGAATTGCGAGAACAGCAATTCTACCGCAATGTTACTAACAGGGAAAGTGTGTAAAATGGAGAAACAAGGGCTACTAACGACTCCTCTATAGGCATTTTCATACGATTCTCAAGCATTGGATAAACTCACTATGCATCAAACTAACTCATTCTCATGTATCTTCCGATTTCATGCATTAGATTCTTTAGTTTACTCATGTCCAAGTAAGGTCTTAAGCATCTTGTTAAAGCAGAAAGATATGGTTTGTACTAGGAAAACGCCTATTCCTAGGTCGTTTTCTGGCTACCTTGAAAGGCTAGCATGAGTGTATGACTCTGAACTCTTACTCCTTCCAGAGGTTAGGAGTTCTTTGGACAAAATGGATGGCCAATCGAAATTGCCCGTGGGATGAAGCTTACATACAATCAATGCTTCGAGAGCTATCCTACATGCTTGGTTCACGTTTTTTAGCCTATAGTATTGTCATTAGCATGCCCCTATGTGACTTAGTTACTCATGGATATAGAGAGAACAAAAATATTAGATAAAGTAGGCATGCTCAGAAGAGAAATAAACTTAAATCAGCGAAGCAAGACAGTAAATCGCAAAGACAAGAAACTGTGAAAGAATGAATTGTGCTTTGATTAATTGCTTGTTTGAATGAACAAAGGGAAACTTAAAGTGAATAACTTGAAGACAGTAAGCAACGAAATGAAGTGAACTAACTAATAGAAAAGAAAAAACAACTAAACAATGTTGGAAATGAGAAGTAAAAAGACAGAAAGCAATAAATAAGCTTGAACGCCTCGTCGCAAACGCCTCGGCTGAAGGGAAAGAAAGGTGAGCTTTGCTTGGATGAATCCAATCAGGAGAGAAGATGAATGTTCTCTCCTTCCTATCAGATTGTCGATTCCAACAGCTGAGCCTCTCAAACCAACAGACGGAAAAGAAAAACAGAAGACAGAATGGAGCTGCGAAGAGACTTCTACGCTTTCGGATGATGATCAAACCCTCTACTTTGACCCCCTTTTATAGTAATCTGCAGGTGCGTTTGGGCCAAGGAGAACCATCCATCCTCAACGTCGTACTTCAAAATGGATGGAGGAGAAAGAACGAATCCCTGAAATAACGGAAAATAAGAGAAAAAGATTAGTCAACTTACGGATTTCACTTGAAACATTGCGGTTTTAGCAATGTTTCCGCAATGCTGCCGCAATGCTCATTTTTCCTTCTTTTAACTTCGTTTTTCATTCATTTTCTTTCCTTTTGCACACAAGTCCTAATTTAGCTACCTTCTTCTAATTCTCATATATAAGCATAGGTTTAAGCTAAATCCTATCAAAAACACCTAAGAGTGTACATCTTTCTAAGATAAATAAGTCCTAAAAAGGTCACTTTTGGAGACGTAACACCAGGTATATCAAATAATATAACAATCATATATCAACATGAGTATACATACCTGGTGATGGAGAGAAGACCGAGGAGAAATACCATTAGCTTTAACTACTTAACAACCTAGAATCTAGGTTAGTCTACAAGAACAACTCTGCTCTGATACCAACTGTAACGACCCGTAATTTTAGACTAATCACGAATATGTTACTATGACCGACCTTTAAGTTTATTTGAAACTAAATGCAATGCTCCGAAAATTTCGGCAGCATAACGACATATTTACAATAAACTACCCAATTATGTAACACCTGAAAAGCAGAAAATCTAGAGAACTTTGAATTTCAATGAAAGAAAGACACCATCTAGTCCAACAACACTCTCAATTAGAAAAATAAATATAAAACCCTTCGCTCGAGTCATAAAAGACAACTCAAAGTCTAACTACAAAACATACAACCTTATTAACTTTATACGACAAATTCCAACTACAAAGCATGCCCAACAAAATCTTACTAACAGCACCAATGGTGAACTCTAAAACGAACTGAAACAAGAAGAGAATAATAACTTTAGTCAATACACAACTTTCAGCTTTAAGCCAACTACTAGAAATAACACAAAAAGACTAAGACCAGTGGAAGCAACTTCACAAATAAATAACAATTGGCTAACTATAAATACATAAAAGAGATCCAGCTAATGGTCTCTGACCGAGGCTTTCAAGGCTTGTCAAATTTGATATTTATAAACGCTGGATAAAATTACCTAGCCGGTTTTGGTTAACATTCACGCAAATTACAAGTCCTAATCAAAACAAGGGGTCTCATGCTCTAATCAGAAACTAGTAATCCCGAATGATTAGAAAAGAGTTGACAACTCTAAACTAAGCTTCGCTAATAACTCTAACTTAGGGGCGATCGCTCTCCCAAATTAGAATTAGTCGCGAGCGACGGGTAGTCATGCGACGAGCCAATTGTAGAGAACTCTAACAACGAACTCGGTTTTATTCTTTCCCTATAATTTATCAGCAACCAAAGCAAACATGGCCATATTTAATTTGGTACGCTAGATTACCGTTACTCAAAACACAAGGCGCGATCGCTCCCTCATGAATTTTTAACCAATCCAACACACAACAAGCTAAATGGGAGTCAATCCATAGAGAAAAGCATGCTGGACATTAAAGCTCAAGGGTAGAGAAGAATTGAACGCTAGAACAAGCTAAGTATACATAAAACAGTACAAATCTCCCCTAATCACATCAGCAATGTCTTAATCCATCACCTAAAGATCGAATGTTACCTCTTAGCTAGCCATGAATGCAATAAGAAGGAAGAAATCTAAAGAAAGCTTCCCAAACTCCATTAATGGAGGTTATAATACCCAAAAAGTAGTAAAATGTCGTAGAACTTCGAGAGAGGCTGGAGAGGATGACCTAAATTCGGAAAACGCAGATTTATACCCAAATGTGCGTCAGACGAGCGCCTAGGCGCTGCGCTATGGGCAACCGAGGAAACGCGCGCAATCGGGCCAGATGTTACTCATTGCCTTACCCAAAATGACTCGAATGCGTGATGTTTGTGATCGACGAAGCCTATACCTACAATTCGGAAGTCATTAAGAAATGATTAATCTAAATCTGAGGTCGATTAAGCGTGTGTCGATGGCGAACCTTGTCGAAGAGAAGAAAATCACTAGTAGTCGACGAAAACGCACGAGTGAGGTCTCACCTACAGAAACGAAATGCTTCATGGGTTTTCGGAATGAGAAAGGGAAAATAAATCTGATAATAAAACTCACCGCCGAAACCCGTCGCCGTCGGAGGTGAGAGTCGTCTGGTCGTTGGCCGAAACGGAGAAAGATGAAGGCTGGATGTTGCGGTTGCACGGATCTGGATCCGTCAAGGTGAGCTCGCTGTAGATCTATCGTTTGCTCGCAACGCCGCAGATGAATCGCGACGTCGTCCGAGTGTGTCGCTGCAGTCTGCGAACGCCAAAGATTGGTCGTCGTCAAGCCGCCGCTCGATCACGCCGTGGATCGTTAATGGAGGCTGAGGTTGGGCTGGAGATTGTCGAACGGCGCCGCGCGCGTGGGTTGCGCTTCTGGCCGATGTCAGAGATGGGGGATGCGAGGGAGAGGAGCAGAGGTGAAGCATCGCTCGTCTCGTTGCGTTGAAGGTGTTGGCCGGAGATGGAGGTTGATTGAGAGAGAGGGGGAACGTGGCTGAAGTTTGTTGAAGAGGAAATGGTTTGTGCAGTTCATGAGGAGAGGAGGAAGAATTAGTTTTAGGGCTTTTTCTCTTTTTCCTTTTTTTTTCTTTTTAAATTAATCCTTACAAAACCAATTAAACCTCATAATACCTTTTCTCAAACTTTAATTTTATTTTTCCTAAACTTAAAAACCCACTAGCTACAAACTTAAATTTCAAACCTTAATTAACCCACCTCATTGCAATTTTCCCCCAATTAATTTCCAAGTAACCACTTTTAGTTAAAACAATAACAAAAATCCAAAATTGTCTAATTTTGAAACGCGGGGCATTACAACTTTTACTTAGGCATTATCTGGCTAAGTGTTGTCTGCCCAATGTGTGTGCAAAATATTAATGGGAAGCACTCAGTTCATGCAAGCATACATGGTCTGCAACAAGTAATAAATATAATTTATATCGTTTTCCCACAGAGATTTGCGAAGCAAACACGTTTTTGTGCTGTTAACTAAGAGAAAAGTAACCAGTGACAAAATGGTGTAAGGTGGAATGCTATAGAAACATAACAAAAGCGATGGAATATAAAGAAAATAATGCAACGAAGCGTAGAAATGGGGAGAGAATGCACGGTAGCAATAACTTGCACACGGTAAATGAAGAACAAAGATAGAAATGCGATAACAACAAGATAAACGCAAACAAAATAAAAATAGAACTTCTAGATTAATCGACAGGGTAGGCTAGGATTCATACAGTAGGTCATAGATCAGGCATTTCAGCAGGGAATAAGCATGCATATGCACCGTTCTAACATTTACACACAAAATCTCTCGGTCTTGAGCATTAGGATTCAAGTTCATTCATATCCAAATGAGGCTCTCTTCTTATTCATACAAGTATGCTATCGGACGTGCTAGGAGAGTGACTACGATTAGACTCCTCTCTGGCTTCCATGAAAGGCTAGCAAAAACATATGACTCAGACTTCCTACTCCTCTTGGAGGTTCAAATATCAGTAACACATAATGGATCGCCGGTCGAAAATGCATTATTATCATGAAAATACACATGCTTTGAACATTTCATGCTAAACAGTTGCTGAAAACCCAATTTATTTACTACTAAGTCATCCTAGCCATCCCTTAACGAGATTAGCTACTCATGCTACAAAAAATAGAAATCTTAACAACAAAGTTCATACACATTATGTTTAGCTACAAAGATAGCAAATAGAAGGAAGAAGAACAAAACAACTAGAAAATGAGCAAGGTTGATGAAGAATCGTCCAACTCCTTGGGTTCCTTTCGATCTTCAACAACTCTTTGCTTCTTCTCAGCACTTGACACTCTTTGATCTCTTCTCCAGGTGCTAAACTTCACGGCTACGGCTTTCTTGGAGAGCACTTCAATGGAGGCCTTCTTCTTCTCTCTAAAAGCTCAAAAACCAAAAGAAATTCTTCTCGAAATTCTCTATCGATTTTTCCTTTCTCTTTCTACCCTTTTCTATTTATACTCAGAAGGTTTTCACCCTCAAATTGCCCTAAAATGATCCAATGATCCTCATTGGATGGCTGCAACCGAAAAATCATATTGGTCTGTACGGCAGGGGACAGGCGCTGCCAATCCACGTGCTTCGTGTACAACTTTCGTGAATGCATTGCGATCGCAAAAGTCCTAAAAGATGCCATCTTTGTTGTCGCGATGCGTCCGCGAAGACTCTTCTGCTCTCTGATCCAGCCTTCCTAATATTATGCTTCTTTGACGAGATCCTCGCGAAACCTGCAATGCTCACAAAAGAGCTTATTTAGGAACAAACTAGCCTGAATATGTTCATTTATCGCATAAGGACTCAAAAGCAATCTTTCACTTGCATGCATGCTATATCCTTTAAAACACCAATTAAAGCTCATCAATTACTCACTGAAGACTCTATATTCTTTCTAATTTAGCTATAAATAACTCTCATTTGTAGAGTTAACACTAAGACAATAAAATCTAAGCCTAGGTAAAATAAACTTTTACCTATGATGTCCAGGTGATAAACGGTTTAAAACCTAACAATATTCACGTGCATGCTCATAAAACTGGGTTAACTTAACTCAAGTACCGGATCGATCCCCAGGTAGGAGGTGTTCCGTAAACCGTCAGCTTAAATACCCCCAACCTTCGACAGGATTTCACCGAGTGAGTTCTCTTGTAACCTTAACTTTACAAGATATCGACCTATTTTAACTATTAAAACGGACGATACTAAAATCCTAAACGTTTTGAATTTTTTAACCCTTAGTGAGCATGCATTTATCTTTGTTATAGTTTTTAAATGTATGTTTCATTTTACAACGCTTATAAAACAGACATTCTATAACAAACATCATGCTTCCCAAACATGCATATAACGATTATATAAACTAAGGCAACTATGTTGTATGTTTAATTTCATAATTAATATAACATTTATATCAATTACTCTATTAAACTAACAACATTTAATTCATGAATTAATATAACTCTTATATAAATTCTCATGAATTCCTAAAACATGCATGCTATATATTATAACATTTATAACATACTTTCAATGCATGAAGCATGCTTCCTATTGTGGGATTTTAAATCTATATGGCATACTATATGCACATACAATTAGGGAATTTAATTAAAACATACATTCACAATGCATAAATAATTAAACACACTAAAGTGGATCGGTTTTGGCATTGGACAAGCAAACAACTAAGTTATTATAAGAATAATTCATAAACTAGGTTGAGACGCTTCTGGACCCTTCGAACCGCCCCGAACCAGCTTGAACTTGTTTGAAACGGTCAAAAAACAGCAAAGACAAGCTTCAAATAAGCTGAACCGGTCCAAAACAGTTGTCCCGACTTCAATAGCCCAGAACCAGACCAATAACGACCCGAACCGGACCAAACGAGCATTGAACCGGACCGCCAGAGGGTCAATAACAAGCAACTAGTCTGACTTTTCGTGAATCCGACCGCCCGAGGACCAAACGGGACCGTTTCTTCCACCTTGCGTTCAACCGATTTTGTGCTGTTTTTTCCTTAAAAAAAACAGCATGTTGTTTTTCCGGACACCCGAGCTTCTCTCTTCGAATTGAAAGCCTATATGGACTCTAATGACTCCGAATGTTTTTCAGACTCTTCTCCACACATTAAAGCCCATACACGTTCGGGCAATTACAAAACGAAGTACAAATCGAAGCTCAAATAATTATGCCAAAACCAGAAAAAACACTTTAGACGCCCAGAAAAATAAATTTCTAAATGATACCCACCAAGCTCAAATTGATGCAAATTGAGTGACCAAAAAATGCTTTGATACCAATTGATGGAGCGCATGTAGCGCAGCGGAAGCGATTCAGATCATTGGCACTCTAATTTCATCAATTTAGCTAAACAAGAAACATGCTCATAACGAAAAAAATATAAATAAGGACACATACCTCTTGTAGTTCGAATTTCCTCAATCCCGTTGCTTCAAAATGCTCACGAACTGTTCAATACTTCTCTCGAACTCTTTGAGGACCACCTCTGGTTGTCCCACTATCCTCGGGCCAAGCAACGTAGTGGTGGGACTCCTTTACAAGAGAAAAAGCAAAGGTAGAAGAAGGAGAAGATGGAAGGTAGTCTTGAGATGAAGAAGGGAGAAAGTCCAACTTTCGTTTTTTTTTTTTTTTTTTTCACTTTGAGAGCTTCAAGCTAAGCAAAAAAAACTAAAAAAACATAACTTCTTCATATCTCAACTTTTCATCATAAAAATTACAAGCCAAAAATGAAACTTTCAAGAGAAGTTCCTTAGGATTAGTGATTTACACACGGCTAACATGCATAATGCATGTAAAATCCAGCATTATTTTAATATTAATTCATAATTAATATTAAATAAATATAATATATATTTTAATTAATTAAACTTTTTAATTAATATAAATATATATTTTAATTAATTAAACTTTTTAATTAATTAATATTATTTAATTCAATATCAAATATTAACTAAATAATAGGACTAATCCCGTTTTTTCGAAAATCGACTTTTCGCACATGAATCCCTATTCATGATTTATATCAATCCCATATTTAAATTATATTTAAATGTGTCCATCATTCTTCCAAAACCAAATTAGAATAAATTTAAATTCTTTTTCTTTTATATTGTTACACGACTTAATTTGAGCTAGCCATGAGAACCTAAAGGACCTACAGATCAGAACTCCAACGATACGAGTTGAACCGACCAAACTCTTTAGCCAAGCTAACCAACATTCGTTAACCCCCGGAGACTCCACTAAAGTCCAAAGGTTGCACTCTCGTCACCGAAGATATATTTTTGTCCTCTTGATATAACCATTTTCAGTAAGTCAATCCTTCACAGGTCGTTCGTAGTTCACAGCTGGTCAAAAATACCGTTTTACCCCTGTAATTAAGTCTTGTTCCTTAAGTCTCACTGACACCCCTAATGAACAATTGGTTTGCGGTCCGACCACTAAACCAGATCCCTCTCGGGCCGGTGAGAGGGTGGGCTCATTATTCAAGACCTGGAGTTAGCACTTAAAGGAACAACCTATCTACTAAACCCTAAAGGTGGGAAGGAGTGAATTTCATCTCGCAGTACTATTTTCCCAACTCCCTACCCGATATTATCCCCAAGATGGTATGCTTATTGAGTCGACGCTACTGGGTCACTCTCACCAGTACAAGTCAAAGGATAATCCTGAATAAATAGGAGTTCATAGCATGCTCAGGATTCAGACCAAGTTACCTAGGTCATCATATGAAAAAGTTGGTCTTTACAGTAAACGAAGTTATAAAGAAATAGCGACATGATTTCGCGGTTCATTCTTATGCAAACTCATTGCACAGGACGCCCTCACTCGCATGTCTCTACATGAACGATTTTTTATCACACCGTTTGTAATATAAAAAGTGAGTCGCGTCCATAGTGTTCCCAAGATAAGGTACCCAGCCTTATCCCTATATTATAGACCATTCTGGCTATTACTTTAACTTGATCCACATTCATGTCACACATGAAGTTCAAGTATACAAACTATAGTCATGGGTTTGATAGCACTCCAAAAGTGCTAATATTTAGATCCTTGCGAATTAAGTAATTAATTGTGCTTAATTGATATATTTTGTATAATTTAATTACTTAGGGGTAAATCGGACCATTGCATTAATTAAGGGCTTAAAAGAATGATTTATTGGATAATATTAATTAATTATTTTGAGTGTTTATACTATATAGATTAATTAATCTAATAATATCCCAATTGTGATTAATGGTCTGGTGGTGTAGGGGAACCTTGGTAGAACGATGGGCTCGAGTTGAGACCAAGGGAGGACATAATTTTGGTTATTTTTCCTCAGGCACAGACCCTACGCTGCCTGTAGTAGGGTCTCGACGCTACCCCGCAACAGGCGCTGGAAATTTCCGTATGAGCGTCGAGAAGCTGCTTGTAGGGTCTTGACGCTCCGACGGTATAAAACCCATTTTTTAGCATTTTTTAGGTCATTCACTCTCGGGTTTGGCTTGTTTTGGTCGATTTCTCTCTCAAATTCTTGGGGTTTTCTCCCCTTTTCTTCTATATCAAAGCAAGGACTTGATTTATTTAGCTTGATTTTCATCCCGAGCAAGGTAAGTGCTCTAATTTGAGGTTATGGGTTAAATTTGATGCGATTCATGAGGGTTTAGATCTTTAATTTTGAGCTTAGCATGATTGATTGGGCAATTTTATTTCTTCTAAGCATGTCACATAAGCATGTTTGATTGATACAAGTAGACGACCTTGATTTCCGGCATGTTTTATAGTTAAAGATTATGATGCCTTGCCTCTCTTAATCGCCAAGTAACATGGATAAGTTGAGTCATAGGTAACATAGGCTTCCTTGTTGATCTTGGTTGTAACTTATCTTGAAGAAATAGATAAAACGGAATATTAACTTAGGCTTCCAGGTTAAACATTCGTCGTAGTGCTCCCGTTACTGTCAATTAATCAATATGGGCGGCGTTGGCCCCCTGTTGATTCATTGCCACGTTTAATTAGAATCGAACATTCGTCTCTGTTCTTTATTTAATTTAGGATTGATCACCTTAGAGCAATTAAAGAATAGTCTACTTAGAACTCCACGTTTCTAATTAATTATTTGGGTTACTTGTATTAGTAGTTTCGTGCAAGTAAATTATGTGTTTAATTATGCTTTTGCTAAGTATGTTTGAATCCCAATGAATCGAGTCGCATCAAGGTAAACCCCGACCCTTAAAATTAGGTACACATGTAATTAGTTTTAATTTTCCGTTAGCTACTTTTATGTTTTTCTTTTATTTTACCGTTAGCAAATCCCCGCTTTACTTTAATGTTTTACTTTATCGTTTTTGTTTTAGTTAATTAACAAGCAAATAGAATTTAATTAGAAGAAAATAATTTAGGTTCCCTGCGGATCGACCCGACTACCACTAGCTGCAAAGCTCAGTTGTAGCGGTATTATAAATGTTATTTTGGCGGGACTCGACATCCCGAAATTTATAGGATATACCCAAAAATCCTACTACCAAAATTGGCGTCGTTGCCGGGGAACCATTTAGTTTCTCTTAGTTAGATTTTATTTGTTTGTTTTTCCTTTTTGTAGTTTGCTTTCTTTTGTAGGGGTTTGACCTAAAAACAAGATAATGGGCAAGGATCGCGTCGCTTCAACCACTGACCTCGCGAAATTCACGGGAGGTTTTCTAATCCCTTTAATTTTGTAATTTTAATTGCTTAGTCTGATGTGTGATACATAGAAGACTATGTATCTCTCGAAGGTTGGGGGTGGAGTTGTCAGTTGGATTAAATTAGTGTAGTCGTTGAGCAGGAGTATAGTTAAATTTGAAGTGCTTTGAACTCTATTTGCATGCTTTCTGATTATGATGATCTAGGAAATATTTTTAGAATCTTCAAATTTGCATGTATGGATAAGCATGAAGTTGTTTGCACTGATTGAGCTCATGTAAAAAATTTTAAATTTTTTTCTGTTGCTCCCTTGCATCTAAAGAGCACTTAGCAACTTCTCTTAGACTCCGTAGGCTTAGATTGACCACATGTTGCATGAATTCTTGTTGTCACCCCGAAAGACACCCCTAGGGAGGCTTGTTGCATGAGAGTTTGTAATAGGTTAATCGAGTTAGCAAAGCTATTAGCCTAAGAAAAAAAAATAAAAAAGCATGTTGGTTAGAAAATTCTCTCGAGGCGCTACCTGTAGGGTCTCGACGCTTCGACTGTATACAACCCATTTTTTAGCATTTTTTAGGTCATTCACTCTCGGTTTTGGCTTGTTTTGGCCGATTTCTCTATCAAATTCTTGGGGTTTTCTCCCCTTTTCTTCTATATCAAAGCAAGTACTTGATTTATTTAGCTTTATTTTCATCCCAAGCAAGGTAAGTGCTCTAAGTTGAGGTTAGGGGTTCAATTTGATGCGATTCATGAGTGTTTAGATCTTTAATTTTGAGCTTAGCATGACTGATTGGACAATTTTATTTCTTCTAAGCATATCACATAAGCATGTTTTATTGATAGGAGTAGACGACATTGATTTCCGGCATGTTTTATAGTTAAAGATTATGATGCCTTGCCTCTCTTAATCGCCAAGTAACATGGATAAGTTGAGCCATAGGTAACATAGGCTTCCTTGTTGATCTTGGTTGTAACTTATCTTGAAGAAATAGATAAAACGGAATATTAACTTAGGCTTCCAGGTTAAACATCCGTCGTAGTTCTCCTGTTACTGTCAATTAATCAATATGGGCGGCGTTGGCCCCTTGTTGATTCATTGCCACGTTTAATTAGAATCGAACATTCGTCTCTGTTCTTTATTTAATTTAGAATTGATCATCTTAGAGCAATTAAAGAATAGTCTACTTAGAACTCCACGTTTCTAATTAATTATTTGGGTTACTTGTATTAGTAGTTTCGTGCAAGTAAATTATGTGTTTAATTATTCTATTGCTAAGTATGTTTGAATCCCAATGAATCGAGTCGCATCAAGGTGAACCCCGACCCTTAAAATTAGGAGCACACTTAATTAGTTTTAATTTTCTGTTAGCTACTTTTATGCTTTTCTTTTATTTTACCGTTAGCAAATCCCCCCTTTACTTTAATGTTTTACTTTATCGTTTTTGTTTTAGTTAATTAACTGATGGAGTGACATGCGCAGCGAAAAGCGATTTCTGACCGATGATACTCTAATTTCATCAATTTAACAAATAGATAGCATGGTCAAACGACGGAAATAAGAAATTAGAAATACATACCCTTGTAGTTGCAATTTCTTCAAGCTCCGCCGCACGTTCCTCGTCACGAACTCTTCCGGCCTCTTCTCACGAACACCCCGAGGACCACCCAGGTAGTTCCGCTATCCTCGACGTCGAGCAACGGAGTCGTGGGACTCCGAAACGAAGAGAAAAGAAGAAGAAAAGGAGAGGAAGAAGAATAAGCAAGCAGAGAGGAGCAAAACAGAGAACACTTCTCTAAATTCTTTTTTAAATCGTATACCCCTCCTCTGGTGAATTTCTTTTCAAAATTCAATCTATATCTCTTGCAGCCCATACTTAACATATATATATATATATACATTACTTTACATATATATATAATTATTATTATTATTATTAAAAATAATAATAATAATTTTATTTATTAAACTTTTTAATAAATAAAATATATATATATAATTATTAATTATTATTTAATTCAATATCAAATATTAATTAAATAATATGATTAAACCCGGTTTTCCGAAAATCGACTTTTTTACACATGAATCCTATTCATGTTTTAGGTCAGTCCCATATTTAAATCATATTTAAATATGTCCATTCTCCTTCCAAAAACCGAATTTGAACAATTCAATTTCTTTTTCTTTTTCTTTTCTTTTTATACTGTTGCACGACGTTATTCGAGCTAGCCAGGAGAACCTAAAGGACCTACAGATCATGAGCTCCAACAATACGAGATTATTCGGTCAAAACTCTTTTAACCTGAATCAATCAACTTTCGTTAACCCCCGAAGACTCCACTATAGTCCGAGGGTTGCACTCTCCTCACTGTAGATATATTATGTCCCCTGATATAACCGTCATGGGCAAGTCGACCCTTCACAGGTTGTTTGTAATCACAACTGGGTCATTTAAACCGTTTAACCCCTACATTACGTCTTGTTCCTTAAGTACCACTGACACCTCTAATGAACAATAGGTCTGTGGTCCAACCAACAGATCAATTAACCCTATCATCTCATGAGAGTGCACGTGCTAATTGTTCAAGCCCCGGAGTCAGCTATTAAGGGAACAACCTATCTACTAACCCTGAAGAATGGGTTAGGAGTGAACTTCAATCTTGCTGTACTATGTCCCCAACCAATCTACTAACCTATCGACTTTAACCTCAAGATGGTAGGCTTATTGAGTCGGCGCTAATGAGCCACTCTCACTTGTGCAAGTCAAAGGATACTATCGAATAAGCAGGAGTTCATAGCGAGCTCAGAATTGAGATCGAGTTACCTAGGCCATCAATATGTATAAGTCGGTCTCAACAGTAAACGGAGTTATAAAGGGAGAGCGACTTAATACGCGGTTCGGTCTTATACAAACTCTTTGTACATGACGCCCTCACTCGCACATCTCCATGTGAAACGATTCGGATCACATCGTTCTGTAGAATACAAAGTGAGCCGCATCCAATAGTGTTACCAGGATAAGGTACCCAGCCTTATCCATATACTATAGACCGTTTTGACTGACTACTTGAGCCTGATCCACAATCATGTCATACATGAAGCTCAAGTACTCATATTCAGGCCAAGGGTGTTGGTCATTGGTATAGGTTAAACCAAACACGTTTCACTTTATTTCAGTAAACTCTTTTACTGAATAAAACTAATAACTCTTTATTCTAAATAGAGTAATTACAAACATAACAGTTTACAAACCACGAGTTTTAGGACATAAAACCCAACAAACTCCCACTTGGACTTAAACGTCCGTGGTGTACATGTTAGGTGGAGAAAACTAATATATCATATATGAGAAGTTTTCTCCCACTGTCCTTTCCAGCAACTCGGAGCCCTAGACTCTTCTAGGTGTCTCTCAAACACTTTAGCCATGAGAGACTTAGTAAATTAATCAGCATGAAGTACTACGAGGCTTTCCATGTGACCATCACATCTCCTTATAGCACTATCTGTGAGCTCAACTTATAAACCTATTGCTGCTTCACAAGCTGCAAATAGACTTAGCTACAAATGAGGAATTAGCAATACAACTCTTGTATTCTACTTCTCTAAGTACAAGGACAAAACTTTAACCGAAATCCAATCCAATTGGACTAATATTACTGACAGCTCCCACTGCATAGCACATATCGGGCCATGTATCTCAAAAGATACACCTAACCTCCAATATGTAAATGCACTTGGGTGCATCTCGTATCCTCAACACTTGAGGTGTCTCAGGAAACCATTTCCATAGACCATTGAATATTGCCAACATCTTGTCAATAAAAGATTTTAGAGACAACACTAGCGATTTGTTCTTACGACTCAGATGATCCTGAATCCTTAGAACAAACTAAGCCTACCTCTAATTCAACTATTTTGGAGTGGGTCACTAGTTTATGCTAAAATATCAGAAGTGAATCCTACATCATTCTCAATGATTAGGACAAAATTACGGGAATATATTATGAAAGCTTTAACATTGATTAAACACTTGTCCAACAAGTTTTATCAATGTAATGTTCAAAACCATAAGATTTGAAAAACAAACCTTATAAATCAGAATATAGATGCTTATTCCAATTCATAAATGGATTGAAGAAGCTCGCAAACGATTTGCTCTTAATCCTGAAAAATGTATCTCCCTGGTTGAGACCAATAAATACTCTATGAAGAAAGCTAGTCTTGATATCCATTTATCTTGTCCTATCAGATAGAACAGGGTAATGGGTACGAGTATACCATATGACTTATATTTGACAACAAGAGATGAAGTTAATACACAATTAACCCCTTCTCTTCGGGACAGTCCCTTTGCCAGAAAGTCAAGCCTTAGAGGTTTTCACCTCATAGACTTGGTCTGTAACCCTCTTGAAGATCCATGGCTTTGAGCCACTGGTTGTTGTTTATGAACTCACTGTCATCATCAAACATGATAACTAGAGTCATACAACATGCTAATACAGCAGGCCGAATTATCTCATAATTCTCCCACTGCATCAAAGCTTTCTCAACACTTGAGAAGAACCAGCAAAACTAACAAGCATTGTTAATTTATAATTTAGCTTTCAATATAAAACAAGATAAGTCTTAACACTTTAGTTGTTACCAAGTTTAATAGAACAGATCAGTATACATCTTTTGTGAAATGAACCATTCATTTATAAAAAACAAAAGATACTATATACATAAAGTGTTCAACGCAAACTTGAGTTTATAGTCAATAATTACAACACTTGAAATTATTTCTATACAAACAACTACAAACAAGCAAGCTCCCACTGTATAAACTGCGAAGACGTCTTCATAAGGCATCTTCGTCAAGAAACAGGCAGACAGGAACTAGTTTCCTGAAATAGAATAACAAACATGATTAGTGGTTCCTGAATCAACATCCAGGTATGACAATTATAATCCACAAAACATGTTTAGACAGAAGATAAATCATATTTACCTTGTCGTTCATTCTGTGCTTTTTTCTCCGCAAGGTATTTAGGGCAGTTTCGCTTCCAGTGCCCTTCTTCACCACAATGAAAACACTTTCCACTGTGTGTAGCTTTAACCTTGCCTACAGCTGCGGTTTTGCCCTTCCTGGCACTTCTCTTCTTTTTGTGAATAATCTTATTACTCACAGTAAGAGGTTCAGATTTAGTCCCAGACCCAGACCCTTTCTGGAACTTCACAGAAATGGTAACATTTACCTCCTTCTCCTTTCCTTTCGAGGTATGTAGGGACTGGTAAATCTGAAGCTCATTCAGAAGAGACGTCAGATTGTATTCTATCTTTTTCATGACCATATTGGTTCTGAAGTGCAGGAAACTCTTCGGAAGAGATTCCAAGATAAATCCAACCTGACCTTGTTCATCGACGATTGCTCCATTTACTTCTGCTGTATTGAAGTACACCATCATGTTAAGGACATGTTCCCTAACAGAGGTTCCTTCAGCCATACGGCAGTTGTAATTGTGCTTGAGGGCTTCATACCTAAGAGATGAGGAAGGCTTTCCAAACATCTCTTGTAATGAAGCCATGATTTCCTTAGCGGAAACCATCTCCTCATGCTTCCTTGACAAAACATCAAATATGCTTGCCAGGATGTAAACTCGAGCTTTAACATTAGCTCGAATCCAACCATCATATGCTTCACGAACAGTTCGTGAGCCATTTGAACCAGGAACCGGAGGACACTCCTCCGTTAAGACAAATCTTAGGTTGTCGAGAACCAAAACTGCATTAAGGTTCGACTTCCACGTCCCAAAATTTTCACCGGTTAATTTGTCGTGAGCTAACAACTGAATAAAAGTGCTCGACATGCTGAAAAGAATGTAAAACTATTAATGAAACGGTTTTAACCTATTTAAACCAATTAAGTGGTTTAGCAGTAAATAAAGTACCCAAACTCTTTATTTACTAACAACGATACTTTAGTAGGTCAGAATGGCCGCTACCGAATGGTAGTCGAGCACTCCTTTACTAAACCAAGACATTCTTGACTAAATGTTAACTCCAGAATAACTCATATTCCTATAGCATCTTAGTTCTCGTTTTTGGTCTGGATTTACTAACTCCTTAGCAAATCCCGTAAGTGTGACCCTCCATTTTTAGAACGCACAGAACGACCCCAACATAGAAACCGAATGGAATGTTAGTGTTGGGAATGGCCCTGTGTTTCACTATCCATAAATGGTGACTGAGATGTTCGATCTCCCATGCCCCGCCCTCCGAATGGATGGTGCCACTAAGAGCAACCTGCAGGCGGAACATGAGAATCTTACGGTTCAATCCAATGGAGGAGACCATAGGATGTACTGACGTACTTCCTTCTCCCACTTACTATAGATACTTACTCCATTCACCTTGCTATTGAAAGTTGCAAATACCATCCGAATGAGGTTGCACTATTGACAACACTAGGCCGAGCAAAATTCTCACGTTGTGAACTTTAGGGAGTGCGTAGCAGGAGAGGGATATATCACATATTCCTTCTCAACACATCTACTAAGCATCATAGACGTTTTTAGGGTAAACTACTCAGGTTTTATCCGGCTAAGTAAATAAAACCTTAAGTCTAGGCAAACTATTTACCTGAGATGTCTAGGTTATTGTTACCTCGCCAAACGTACATTATTTAGGGCTATATTTACCTTTAAATCATGCACATTCTTGAGTGTTTTTGTTAGGAGTTAGCTTAATGTGTGCATAAATGTGAGAATTTGAGAAATGATGCTAAAATAAGACTTAATTGGAAAATGAAAGAAAAATGATGCAAAATGATGTAAAACAAGCTAAAATGTACATTGCAGGAAACTTTGCGGAAACATTGCTGAAACCGCAATGAAGCATTGCGGCCCTCGCAAGGAAACCGCAAGGAAACAGTCGTGCTGCTGCATTTCTTTCCAGCCGTCAGTCGTTATTGACTGAGATTTTCCAGCCGTCAACTCTCCCTGCTGCTGCCACATGTCAAGCTGGACTATCTCACAAAGTTGAATGGTGATCCACGATTAATGAGCAGCATTTTGCAACCACCTAGAGGCTATAAAAAGAGACGGATGATGAAGGGGAAAAGCAGCTCAGAAGCGTGGAGTTCTCGGTTGCAATGCAATCTGCAGACGAATTTCCTTCTTCCGTTTGTTGGAACGAAGAAATCAGCCCTTGGCGTCGATAATTCGAGAGGAAGAAGAGAAGATCCTTCTTCTCTTCTGATTGAATTCATCCCCAAGAACAGCTAATCTTCTCCTTCATCCGAGGCGTTTGCGACGAGGAGATCCGTGCACTTTTACAAGCTTTCTCTACTGTTTTCTCTCTGTTGTTTCCATTTGCTACATTGGTTCGATTCATTCTCCAATTCAATCAATTCTCTACTGTTTTCATATCATCGCACATTGTGTTCTGAACCTTATTATAGAAAGTAAGCATTTAAGTTTTCTTGGGTTCTTCATTTTGTTATCTCTTATTCATTTGCGTTTACTAAGTTCTTTAAATCATGATCCACCAATCCATCTCTTTTAGTTCTTCGAAAACCATGAGTAACTAATCTAAGAAGGGTCGGCTAAAGATTAATCTGTAGGCTAGAAATACGAGAATTCAGCATGTAGGGTAGTATGATTGCATTGAATGTATGTAAGCTTCATCCCACGGGCAATTTCGACCGGCCATCCATTTTGTCTAAAGAATTCCTAACCTCCGGAAGGAGTAAGAGTTCAGAGTCATCCATTCATGCTAGCCTTTCATGGTAACCAGAAAACGACCTAGGAATAGGCGTTTTCCTAGCACGTTCATTAGCTTGCTTGTATAAATAGGTATTTATGTCTTACTTGGATATGAGTGAACTAAAGATCTAATGCATGTAATCTAGAGATGCATGAGACTGAGCTAAAACGATGCATGATATGTTAATCTACTGCTGAATGATCGTAGTTAAGTGCCTATAGGAGAGTCTTAAGTTGACCTTGCTGCTTTACTTTACATTAAAAACGTTGCTAATTTATTGCTAGATTATTGCGAGAACCGCAATAAAACATTTCTGCTTTTTGCCTTAGTCTTTCTATGAGCTGTTTACCTTTGCGATTTTATTCCTAAAAAATTGCGAGACCCGCAATTATTCTTCTTCACATTATAGCTTTATCTCTTTACTTCCTTGGTTTTTACACTTGCTTTCTTCTTGCATCCTTTATTATTTCGGTACATCAACCCCAAATCTACCCAATTTAAGTCACTTATCTAATTCAGCACCTCAACTCGTCAGTAACTAAACTCAATCTCTGTGGGAAAACGAATTAAAATATACTTATCACTTGCTGCAGACCATGTATGCTTGCATGATCTGAGTGCTCTTCGCATTACATTTTATTTACACACTGAGCACGCAACAAGTTTTTGGCGCCGCTGCCGGGGATTCTGTTTAGTAAACACGATTTGTGTTATTTTAGAAAAACTTAATTTAGTGGAGCTAATCTTTTGCATTTATTTTACGGGTACCAACAAGCTGGTTTATGAATGAGTTTCCCAATCTCAACTTAGAATTTGATCCTGAACCCGAAAGGACTTTAAGGGCCAGAAACAAAATTAAGGAACGCCTTTTTAAACAGCCAAAACAACCTGTAACTCAGCACATTGCGGACCACGCAGAGTCATCGCAATCACAACAAGCTGAAATGGATCGAGAAGCACCAAACCGAGCACCTATCATTCGCAACCCCATTGAAATTGCGAATGATAAGGATAGTGTTATTCTATCATACCTTGTACCAATGCCTGAGGAGCTTAGTCCGAGCATCATACGCCCTGAGATTACAACTCACTCATTCGAATTGAAACCCGTCGTGTTTCAAATGCTGTCCACAGTTGGACAATTCTTTGGAGTGGAGAACGAAGATCCCCACAACCACTTGAGAAACTTCCTGGGAGTAAGTGACACCTTTGTCATCCCAGGATTGTCTCAAGAAGCCTTGAGACTTTACCTCTTCCCATACTCATTAATAGATAAGGCCAATACGTGGCTAAATTCCTTCCCCTTTGGATCAATTGTCAATTGGACAGATCTTGCTGAAAAGTTCCTAGTAAAATACTTCCCTCCAGATAGGAACTCTAACTTTCGTGATGATATTATCAAGTTCAAACAAGCCGAAAACGAATCATTACATGAGGTTGGACTAGATTTAAAGATCTATTACTCAAATGTCCACACCATGGCATTCCATGGTGTATTCAAATTGAAGTGTTCTTCAAAGGATGCAACCCCAGCACGAGGCAAGTGTTGAATTCCTCAGCTGGAGGTTCCATGCTTTCAAAGAGCTACAATGAAGCCTATGAGATTTTGGAGAAAATCTCAACATCACATTGTAGATGGTCAGACGATCCTGTAGAGCCAAACAGAAGGAAGGCTCAAGACATTGATGCACTTAGTGCAATGAGCAGCCAAATCAATGCTCTGACCAACCTAGTAAAACAAATGGCTCAAACCAATATTCAACAAAGTGTCAACACCGCAGCAGCTGTTTCAACAAGCGCAGCAGCCAACCAAGGTGAGGCACCAATCTGTGGATTCTGTGGGGAAGGGCATATGTATGACTTTTGCCCTGGTAATCCATCCTCGGTGTGTTATGTTGGAAGTCAACAACAACCAAGAAACAACCCCTACTCAAACACTTATAACCCTGGTTGGAGAAACCACCCAAATCTCTCTTGGGGTGGAAAACAAAACACAAACCAAATGCAAAATCAACCAAGACCGAGTGGAACATCTGGTTTCACTCAACAAACTAACCAACCCCCTTATCAAAAACAATACAACCAACCAATGGGATCATCAGTGGAGAACTTGCTGAAGGAGTACATCGCAAAGAATGATCCAACTCTACAGAGTCAGCAAACAACACTAAGAAGCTTAGAAAACCAAATAGGGCAGTGTTACGTGCTCAATGCGTTAAAATAATTAGGCAATAAGATAGAGAGAGCACTCAGAACATGCAAGCATACATGATCTTATAGCAAGTAGTAAGTATTTTTTCATTCGTTTTCCCACAGAGATTTATTATAAGCTATTCATGAAGTGTAAAGTTAAGAAAGAAAGGATGGATTCGATGGTGTAGAATTGGTTTTAAATTGTCTATTTCCTACTGAATATGTAGAGGGTAGCAACATAAACAAGTGCAAGTTAAAGCTAAACTCAAACGAAAAGAAACGAGACTAATAAATGAAGACAAAGATGGCTAGACAGAATTGTAACTTTAGCAGAATTGCGGAAACAGCAATTCTACCGCAATTTAATTAACAACGAAAGTGTGTAAAATGATGAATTAAGGGCTACTAACGACTATCCTATAGGCTTTTTCATACGATTCTCAAGCACTGGATCAACTCACTATGCATCAAACTATCTCATTCTCATGTATCTTCCGATTTCATGCATTAGATTCTTTAGTTTACTCATGTCCAAGTAAGGTCTTAAGCATCTTGTTAAGGCAGAAAAATATGGTTTGTACTAGGGAAACGCCTATTCCTAGGCCGTTTCCTGGCTACCTTGAAAGGCTAGCATGATAGTATGACTCTGAACTCTTACTCCTTCCAGAGGTTAGGAGTTCTTTGGACAAAATGGATGGCCAATCGAAATTGCCCGTGGGATGAAGCTTACATACAATCAATGCTTCGAGAGCTATCCTACATGCTTGGTTCACGTTTTTTAGCCTATAGTGTTGTCATTAGCGTGCCCCTATGTGACTTAGTTACTCACGGATATAGGGAGAACAGAAAGAAGAGATAAAATAGACATGCTTAGAAGAGAAATGAAGACAAACAGTAAGGGAAAAACAGTAACAACAAAGCGAAGAAACTGTGAAATGGAGAATTGTGCTTTGATTACTTGATTGTTTGAATGAACAAAAAGGGAAGCTTAAAGTAAATAATGTAAAGACAGACAGCAACGAAATGAAATGATCTAGCTATTAGAAGAGAAACAGCAACAAAACAGAACTGGAATTTAGAATTGAAAGACAGAAAGCAGTAAATGATGCTTGAAAGCCTCGTCGCAACCGCCTCGGCTGAAGGGGATGAAAGAATAGCTTCGCTTGGATGAATCCAATCGGGAGAGAAGATGAATCTTCTCTCCTTCCTATCAGATTGTCGATTCCAACAGCTGAGACTCTCACACCAACAGACGGCAAAGGAAAACACGAAGAAAGATGGAGCTGCGAGAAGACTTCTACGCCTTCGGATGATCCTTGAACCCTCGACTTTGACCCCTATTTATAGTAATCTGCAGGTGCATTTGGGCCAAGGAGAACCATTAATCTTCAACGTCGTACTTCAGAATGGATGGAGGAGAAAGAACGAATCCCTGAAATAACGGAAATTAACAGAAAAAGATCAGTCAACTTACGGTTTTCACTTGAAACATTGCGGTTTCAGCAATGTTTCCGCAATGCTATCGCAATGCTTGTTTTTCATTCTTTTCCTTCGGTTTTCAACCCTTTTCTTTCCTATTGTACATAAGTCCTAATTTAG
Organism: Herpetospermum pedunculosum; assembly: GCA_028017165.1. NCBI lineage: Eukaryota > Viridiplantae > Streptophyta > Magnoliopsida > Cucurbitales > Cucurbitaceae > Herpetospermum > Herpetospermum pedunculosum. The sequence goes on along the minus strand of CM051524.1, from coordinate 31,053,787 downwards.
CTACCTTCTTCTAATTCTCATATTTAAGCATAGGTTTAGGCTAAATGCTATCAAAAACACCTAAGAGTGAACATCTTTCTAAGATAATTAAGTCCTAAAAAGGTCACTTTTGGAGACGTAACACACCCCCAAACTTAAGGTTTTGCTTGTCCTCGAGCAATCTAAGGACTTTCCTAGGCTGCTGTTTCTTCTTCTTTAACCACTTACTGACTCCCCTATATCCTTATCTATAGCCATGCTGTCCTGTGACACACTTCTAAGCTTAAAACTACCCTCTCATCTAGCTTCTTCTGATTTCACATGCCTAATACTCCTACTGTCTTTATTAACTCCCTACCCTGATCTACCTGCTTTTGTCATATCCTGCCACTAGCCCTAAGGTTTCAAATTCTACTTAGCTTTACCCCAGACTCAGTACATGCTTATAGTTTATACTTATGCGCTACCTAGGATTCCTTAGAGTCATGCCAGTCTTAGTATTAATGGTGACAGTAGTGCTTTTAGAGAACAACCTAAGCCCTGGCATCACTACATTGGATATACACTCATCTCCCTAAACAACCCTACAAGTTACAACTTTGCTCTTAGCTAAATTGAGGATCAGAGTTCTTTTTAAACAGGACATCTAAGCCACAAAGTTGCAACTCCTAGGTATACATTCTTCTTCCCTACTTTTTCCTTCTTTTTTTTGTTTTTTTTCTTTCATACTTTGGTGGAGCCTCTCCTTTGGTTGCCTTTTGATGCAACGCCACTTGTGGGTTACACACTTGGCACTGATTACTCAGCAACCTAAGAGAGACTCCCCTCTTTATTCTTTTTTCATTTTTTTTTTTCTCATTTTTTATAAAGGGGAAGAAGAATGCTTATGCTTAAAGGGAGAGAGGAATGTTCCTAGGCCTAGGGTGGCCTCCCCCAAACTAAAACTACTCATTGTCCTCAATGAGTGTCTGAGGTGGCACACCCCCAAACTATCCTAGAAGCATCTAGTCTAAGGTAAAACAAAGAGAATTTAAAAGTCCTAGGCATAGGCAGAACATTCTAAAAGAAAATATCACAGCAGCAGAAAATTGAAAAAAACAGACAGGCAAGGACTTACAGCTATGCATGCTGAGCTTTTTAGAGGTTAATTTAAACTATCAAAGGGTGTCCTATGACACTCATCCAGCATGCATTTAGATAAGCTATATAAGGTAGTCATGAAAGCAGCAAAAGATAGAATTTAAACAGATCACAGCCTAGCTAAACAGACAGTCCAAAACATGCATTCAGTAATAAAAATTGCGGGTACCGCAATTATTTCGCAATCAAGTCAGGGCAGATATATCAGTCACTAAGGCCCCTAAGCATGCTTTATCCAGTCATTCAAGCTCGACAAAAATACACCTAAACTATCCTACCTAATCAGCTAGCAGCAGGCTATACTAGGCAATTTAAAAACGTAAAACTAAGCAACTAAAGCAGATCAAAATTTTACTAAAAACAGCATAATTCTCATGGTCTATCAGAAAGCAGATTTTTTTTTTTATTATTCTAAGGGAACAGCAATACTCCCTTGAGTGCAATTCAAACCAGCACTCAGATGTCTTCATCCTCATCAGGTCGTCGTGGTCGTGGAGGCACCCATGGATTCAGGAGATTCGTGGGGAAGTCAGGGAAGATGCACCCAAGTTGGTCAGCAACTTCCTTGTCCCGTGCCTGCGCGTAAGTGGCCCATTGAGCCATCCTCTTCTGCATATCCATCAGGCAAGCCATGGACAGCGACTGCTCAGCAGCCAATCTATCCAACTCGAATTCCATGTTCCCCTTCCTCTTCAGCCTTAAGCCAACAGGTAGCTCCAACTGGCCCGTGTAAGCCATCTGCTGCTCCATTCGCTCAATAGGGACTCCTGCAAGCAAACAGAGTTTAGTTATAGTATTAGGGAAAAACAATGGACCCTTACCCTTCTTGGCGCACTCAGTAATGGCAGCAGCAATGACTTCTCCCACGTTGATCGTGAGACCTCTCATTATCGCATATACCAGCAGCGATCTGCTCTGGTTGATGGTGGTCTCATGAGTCACTGGGGACAGTTTCCTTCTCACGAAAGAAAACCAAACAGCCGCCTTAGCTGTAAGGTTGGCACTCATGAGAGTGTGCCTCCCATTGCGTGACACGGTCCAGGATGCCTCAGGCTGTCCAATGGTCCGAATGGCCTCCTCCAAGACAGCATCAGTGGGCTCATCAACAATCCTTGCATAATCTCTATGTTTTTGGCCCTTGAGACCATAGGCTTCGTTGATGGCCTTTGCTGAGAAGTCCACTTCTACCCCTCTGACCACAGACAGGCCATCCTCAGGGCTAAGCACATTGGCGTAGAAATCATACACCATGCTTGTGTAGACTGGATTGGGTGGTCTGCAAAACTCCTCCCATCCGTGGTTTGTAATTCCTGCGCGCAAGAACTGCGGCAGGTCAGCAGGTCTGTCGAGGAAGCCCTTCTCGTGCAGCAACTCCCTCTTCCTCAACTCAATGCCTCTGGACTCAGCGTCAGAGGACACATACCTCACTGATTGAGGCTCATCTTCAGGGTAAAGCTTGGCCTTCCCTTTGTCTGTTGGTTTGGCTGACTCCGCAGCCTCAACCTTGAGTTTCTTGAGCGATGGCTCCGTGCTTTCCTTCTCTGATGAAGGCGCCCTCTTGGCCTTCTTCTTTTTCAGCTTCTTGGACCGTTTGGCCTTGAGAATCTTGGCCTTCTTCTTCTTCTTGAGCTTAGCCTTGATGGTGATCTGCTGGAGGCACGCCCCCAGTGTCTGCTCCATTGAGTCATCCTTCTGTGCAAGACTCTCCGGGCTAGCTTCCCTCATAGGAGAGAAAACCTCCTCTTCCTCACCCTCCCCGCTGCCCTGCGTTGACTCTTGATATTCACCATACGGGAATTCAGGGTCACGTTGTGGGGAAGTGGGTGATGCCTCAGGGCTCTCTTCTGGCGGAGTATGCTTAGAACTCTGCGGTGATGAAGGCAGTTCAGGGCTCTGCTCTGGTGGTGATGGTGAAGAGCTGTGCGCTGGTGGTGCAGATGGCGAAGAACTCTTCTTGGCCGAATCGTGGGACACACGATCAGTTTCTTGACTCTCCACAGAGGGAGTCTTTTCTTTGCTCGGTTCTGCGGCCACCGCTAAACTCCATCTGCGCTTCTTGGGTGTGCCTGCTGGTTCAGAGGGTCCAGCAGGTATCTCTGTGACGACCTTCCACTTCTTCTTGCGAATCGGAAGTTTGGGAAGGCGTTCGGTGCGCGCAGCATCAGCCTCAGCCAAGGCAAGCAGTGCATCTCTCGCAGCCGTTTCAGCTTCGTCAGCCTTCTTCTTGGCCGCAGATCTTTCAGCCCTCGTGAGTACCATTTTTGAATCGTGGAGGTTTGGAGAGAAGAATCACAGATGAAGAGAATCGCAGCTTTCTTGGAGTTCAGATACTTGGGAAATCGTATAGATCAACGCGCGTCTCAACGGATATAAAGAAAACGGAAAAATCCCAACGGCTATATTTTTGCGGATCCTGCAAATCCAGCGCAATTCTAGTGACCGTTGGAGATTTTTTCCATTTAAATGTCAATCTTTGCTCAACCGTATCTTTGATTTGGCCCAATATCTTCTTGATTTTTAACGCTGGAGTTAATCTCCTTGATTCCCTCTATTGATTCCCTACAAAAAGAAATAAAATCAACATCAAATTCGCAATTAAAATCATACAAACTTATACACAAATGATAACCGGAAAATCGCAAAAAATAAACTAAGGCATGAGCCTCATGTTGACGAGCACAGCAATCACTCGTCCTCTCTCGTTCTTAATTTCATGCTTCAGTCAAGAGGAAGGCCGAGAGAGTCTTCACATCTCCTTCCTCATAGTAGTGCTTCAACCTTGCACCATTAACCATGAATGGTTGACCTTGCTGCAGGTTCTTTATCTCGATGGCACCATGAACAAACACATTAGTAATCATGAAAGGACCTGACCATCTGGACTTTAGTTTGCCTGGAAACAACCTCAATCGTGAGTTAAATAATAAAACAAGTTGGCCTTTCTCAAAGTCCTTGATCCTAAGTCTACTATCGTGCCAAATCTTGGTCTTTTCCTTATACATTTTGGCATTTTCATAAGACATATGTCTAAGCTCATCAAGCTCATGTAATTGCAGAGACCGCAACGTTCCCGCATCGGTCACGCAATAATTCAACTCTTTTAGTGCCCAAAATGCCTTGATTTCTAACTCGAATGGAAGATGACAAGCTTTACCATACACAAGTCTGTAAGGAGACATACCTAAGGGTGTCTTATATGCAGTCCTATACGCCCAAAGTGCATCCTCGAGTTTAAATGACCAGTCCTTTCTATTAGGTTTGACCACTTTTTCTAGGATGTTCTTAATCTCCCTATTAGAAATTTTAGCCTGACCATTCGAGTGTGGGTGATAGGGAGTGGCTACTCGATGTCTAATGTTATACTTAGCCAACACTCTCCCCATAGCCTTATTAATGAAATGTGTCCCCTCATCACTAATGATAGCACGTGGTGTTCCAAACCTAGTAAAAATGTGCCTATGCAAGAATGTTATGACTGTTTTTGCATCATTATTGGGACATGCTATGGCCTCTACCCACTTGGATACATAGTCTACTGCCACTAATATGTAAAGGTTACCTGAGGATGGAGGAAATGGTCCCATGAAGTCAATGCCCCATACATCAAAGAGCTCCAACTCTAAGATGTAGGTGAGAGGCATTTCATCCTTGCGACTGAGGTTACCTGTCCTTTGGCATTCATCACAGCTGTGGGCATAGTTGTGGGCATCCTTGAAGATTGTTGGCCAATAGTAGCCACTCTGAAATACCTTTGCAGCTGTTCTTTGGCAACCAAAGTGTCCACCATAAGGAGCTGTGTGGCAGTGCTGCAGCACAGACTTCGCCTCAGCAGCTGAAACACACTTCCTTAGCAAGCCGTCAGCACATGTTTTGTAAAGTGTGGGGTCATCCCATATGAATTTCCTTGCTTCATGAAGGAACCTCTTCTTCTCTTGTCCTCCCTTGAAAGCTGGTAGTACCTGTGATGCAAGGAAGTTAGCAATGTCAGCAAACCACGGTTCCTCATCGTTATCACGATAAGTCAATACAAAGACATGTTCATCAATAAAAGCATCAGAAATTGCGGGTTCCGCAATTTTTTCGCAATTATGCTGCAATCTAGAAAGATGATCCGCAACCACATTTTCACTTCCTTTCTTGTCTCTAATGTCTAGATCAAACTCTTGCAGCAGCAGTACCCACCTAATCAACCTAGGCTTAGCATCAGCCTTCCTCATGAGGTACTTTAAGGCAGAATGGTCAGTGTACACTATTGTCCTAGTGCCTACAATATAGTTCCTAAATTTCTCACAAGCAAACACTACAGCTAGCATCTCTTTCTCAGTGGTTGTATAATTACATTGAGCCTCAATAAGTGTTTTACTAGCATAATATACGGGGTGTGTTAACTTGTCAATCTTCTGTCCTAACATAACCCCTACAGCATAGTCACTAGCATCACATAACATCTCAAATGGGAGATCCCAATCTGGCCCTACTATAATAGGTGCTGTGACTAGTGCCTTCTTAAGGGTTTTTCCAAGCTACTAAACATTCCTTAGAGAAGATGAATGGCCTATTTAGCTCTAGAAGCTCACACAGAGGCTTGGCTATCTTAGAAAAGTCCTTAATGAACCTTCTGTAGAAGCCAGCATGCCCTAAGAAACTTCTAATGGCCTTGACATTCTGAGGCTCTACCAACTTCTCTATGATTTCTATTTTTGCTCTGTCAACTTCTACACCTGCCCTCGACACTCTATGTCCTAAGACAATCCCTTCATCCACCATGAAATGGCACTTTTCCCAATTTAGGACTAGGTTGGTCTCCTCACACCTAGCCAGGACTTGTCCTAGGTTCTCTAGACAGTTTGTAAATGAATCCCCAAAGACTGAGAAATCATCCATGAATATCTCTATCATGGACTCATCCAAATCAGAAAAGATTGCCAACATGCACCTTTGGAATGTTGCCGGTGCATTGCATAAGCCAAAAGGCATTCTGCGAAAGGCAAAAGTTCCAAAAGGGCAAGTGAAGGTAGTCTTCTCTTGATCCTTAGGGTCTATAGTGATCTGGTTATAACCTGAGTAACCGTCTAAGAAGCAGTAGTAGGCTCTACCAGCTATTCTGTCTAACATTTGGTCAATGAATGGTAGAGGGAAGTGGTCTTTTTTAGTTTCTTTATTTAGTTTCCTATAATCCATACATACTCTCCATCCTGTGACAGTCCTAGTTGGAATCAGTTCATTGTTCTCATTGACTACCACAGTCATCCCCCCCTTCTTAGGTACACATTGTATAGGGCTCACCCACTGACTACTAGCTATGGGGAAGATCACACCAGCATCTAACCATTTAATTATTTCTTTCTTAACTACCTCTTTCATAGAGGGATTCAGCCTACGTTGGTGATCTACTCTAGGTGTATGCTCTTCCTCTAGTATAATCTTATGCATGCAATAAGAAGGGCTAATGCCTCTAATATCAGCAATAGTCCATGCAATAGCCTTCCTATGTTGCTTAAGTAGTAAAATCAGTTCAACCTCATGCTTTTCACTTAATTTAGAAGAAATAATTACAGGCAAGGTATCATTACTTCCTAAATATGCATACTTGAGGTGAGTGGGGAGAGGTTTTAATTCTAAGACAGGTGGATGCTCAATGGATGGTTTTAATGGATTCAAAGATTTTTCAGTTAAGTCAATGTTCATACAAACATGCTGAGGGTTATTTACAGGTATGTCCATTATCTCAGCTATGTTTAAGTCAGTTAATTCTAATCCTACATATTCATTAGCATGCTTGGTTAATAACACATGCTCCAGTTGTTCTTCCATTAAAGAATCTACAACGTCCATGCTAGCACAGGATTCAAGGTCAGAGGGGTACCTTAAAGCTTTATACACACTAAATTTCACCTCTTCATCATGAACCCTCATAGTGAGCTCACCTTTTTGGACGTCGATCAGGGCCCTACCTGTGGCAAGAAACGGTCTGCCTAATAGGATGGGGACCTCCTTGTCTGCTTCATAATCCAGGATAATGAAATCTGCAAGGAAAATAAATTTGTCAACTTTCACTAGAATATCCTCAATCTTACCTTCAGGGTATGCGATGGATCTGTCTGCTAGTTGTAAAGTGACAGTGGTTGGACGTGCTTCTCCTATTCCCAACTGGCGGAATAGTGATAAGGGCATGAGGTTTATGCTGGCGCCCAGGTCACAAAGCGCTCTGCCCACGTGCTTGCCTCCTAGTTCTACAGGTAAGGTGAAGGAACCAGGATCCTTCTCCTTCTTGGGTAGCTTGTTCTGGAGTATGGCACTGCACTCCTCAGTGAGGTTTACTGTTTCAAACTCACCAATTATTTTTTTGTTAGTAATAATATCTTTCAAAAACTTTACATAGGAAGGCATAGACTGTAAAACTTCTACAAAAGGAATGTTGACATGCACTTGCTTAAGTATTTCTAAGAATTTATTAAAGTGCACTTCCTGTTCCTGCTTCTTCTTAAGCCTTCGAGGATATGGAGGTGGTGGCACATATGCAGACACTTCAGGTCGCCTTAGGATAGGTGGAGGCCTTGGAATTTCTTCTATCTCCTCAATAATTGGCTCTAGCCTTGTTCCTGATGTGCTTGTTGGTGGTGGACCTTGGTTTGGCAGAGACTCCAGTGGAGCACTAGACTCAGTGTTCTCTACTCTCTTTGGTGTGTCTTTGGTGCTGCTCACCAATGGTCTACCACTTCTAAGTTCAATTGCTTGAACTTGCTCTTTACCATCTCTTCTTGGCACTTCAGTGTCAGCAGGAAGCCTACCTTGGGGCCTACTTTTGATTTCATTGGCTAGTTGCCCTATTTGGTTTTCTAGGCTCCTAAGAGTAGCTTGCTGGCTCTGTAGAGTGGCATCATTCTTGGCTATATATTCCTTGAGTAAGTTTTCTACAGAAGACCCTACAGGTTGGTTGTATGGTTTTTGATACATGGATTGGTTATGTTGGGGAGTGAAACCAGGTGTTCCACTCGGCCTTGGTTGGTTAGGATTGTGGTTAGCATTCTGTTGGCCACCCCATGACAGGTTTGGGTGGTTCCTCCAACCAGGGTTGTAAGTATTAGAGTAGGGGTTGTTCCTAGGCTGCTGTTGGCTTCCAATATAGCAGACTGAGGATGGATTCCCAGGGCAGTATTCATACAGGTGCCCTTCCCCACAGAATCCACAGATAAGTGTCTCACCTTGACTTGGTTGGGTGCCCATTGACATGGCTGTGGCGGTGTTGACACTTGTTTGGAGATTGGCTTGAGCCATTTGCTTAACTAGGTTGGTCAGGGCATTTATTTGGCTGCTGATAACTCTATTTTAGAGCTATTAAATACGTCCTAATTATAGCTAAAGGCCGCTCGCAATTGATTAAATGTATCTCTTTTGTAGGAGAAAAGCAGCAAAGAGCTCGTGCGTCCGTTTGACATGTTCGAGCGCTTAAAGCAGAGTTTTAGCGCCCCGGGAATGCATCGGGAAGAGGGGAACTTGTTCCGTGAAGAAACGGGCCAAAACAGCCTTGGAGAGGCAAAACATCAGCCCCAAACCCGAGAGCCAGCGTCGAGCTATAGCGTCGAGACGCTGGCTCGACGCTGGAAAAACCCGAGAGCAAGCGTCGAGTGATAGCGTCGAGACGCTAGCTCGACGCTGCCCTGGCGTCGAGACCCTGCTTGGCGTCGAGACGCTTCGGAGGAGGTGCGCGCTGGAAATTCATCGGGGCAGCGTCGCGACGCTGGCCTAGCGTCGCGACGCCATCGCGCGCGCGCGCGCGGATTACTTAGGGCACAGCGTCGAGACGCTGGCCTAGCGTCTCGACGCTACGACGAAGGCAGTAGCTAAAAGACGATTTTTCTGCACATTTTTGGGCATCTTCATCTTCTTCATCTCTCAACGGATTCCGGCGATTTTTGGCTTCTTCTTCTCCGTTTTCTCTCTATATTCCGTGGAGCTCCACCATTGTTGGCATGCTTGAGAGCTCCACTCTCCATTGTAATAGGTAGATGAACTCTTCCATGGTCGTTGGTGGAGCGGGATTGACGCACCGCGCCATGAGCGGCTAAGGTAAGGGTGACGGTTTGGGATTTGTTTAGGGGAATTTTGTTAGACATTTAATGCTTTGATAATCTGAGTATAATTTTGCATATTGGAATCTGATTATTGGCATCTGTTTACCTTGCTTAATCCCACGCTCATGCTAAATTACGTTGATTGACACTCGGGTAGCTTCGCATGTTGTGTATGTTAAAGAGTAGCGATGTCGTGCCTCTCACTGCTCGACTAAGTAACACAGGTAAATAGAACTAAATCGAAGTATCGGGTCGGGTAGGATAAATGTTGGTTGCATACAGCGTTTGCGGGCAACCTACTAGCATTTAGAATTCACGCTCGAATGTTCGTCGCGGTTAGCTAGTGACTGTCTAAATTCATCTTAGGACCGATCATCTTAATGTGAGCTTAGATAACGTGTAATTAGAACTGTGTGGTCTAATTAAAATCCATGGAGTCGGCTACTTTGGGGCTTCTCTGGTAGTCGTCCGCGTGCTAAATAAACTGTATTCCATGTCGTTAGAATTAAATGATAAGCTGAATGTTGTCTAACAATTGATCCCGAGACTCCCCAAACCGTTCACACGCTCTCAACATATTATTCTTCCTTCGTTACTTTCTTCATTATTTATCTTGCATGATTAAAACCCCCCGTTACCAATTAATCAATTAAATCCAAATTTTGATTATACTTTTGATCATTCCTATTCCTTGGATCGACCCTGTTACCACTGGCTGCAAAGCCTTGGCAATAGGCATTAGAAATCGTATTTTGGCAAGCCTCGACAGCTTGAGATTAGGCGGATATTCAAAATCTAGCCCACCAAAATTGGCGCCGTTGCCGGGGAATAGGCAATTGTTTGAATTTATGATTGAAGTTTGAATTTGATTCTTTGATGGTTGACTGAAAAAATTTTCTGTTTGTAATTTGTATGTTTAGATTTTTGTTTGTGTATGACCCGTTCCTCTTAGGGGAGTTTGCAGTTTATCCCTGAGAGTGACAGAGAGGAGCGGCGGTTACGTAGAGAAGCCCGTGAGGGGCAAGGACAGTTTGAAAGAGAAGAAGGCAATCCCTTCTTATTTGACGAGATGGCGCAAGGTGATGCGCCACGGACGCTTAAGCAGCTGGCAGCGCCAGACCTGAACCTGCAACCTTTGTGCATTAACTACCCCGTGGTAGCAGGTAACTTCGAGTTGAAATCTGGTTTAATTCACCAGTTACCTTCTTTCCATGGAAACGCAGGTGAGGACGCGAACAAACATCTGATGGAGTTCCATTGCGTCTGCGCGGGGATGAAGCCCGCAGGAGTCACGGAGGAGCAACTTAATATGAGGGCATTCCCCTTCACGCTCAAGGACAAGGCCAAGGATTGGCTATACTATTTGCCCTCCGGATCCATCACCACGTGGCAGGATATGAAGCGGGTATTTTTGGAGAAATACTTTCCCGCATCCCTAGCCACCACTCTGCGGAAGAGGATATATGGGATCACCCAAGATGTCGGTGAGTCCCTGCACGAATACTGGGAACGCTTCGGGCGCCTGTGCGCGAGCTTCCCACATCATCAGATTGCCGATCATACAGTATTTCTATGAGGGGATGACGCCCCATGACCGGCAGATGATCGATGCAGCGAGTGGAGGGGCACTGATTGACAAGACCCCAGTTGAGGCCAAACAGTTGATTGCAAATATGGCCACCAACTCGCAGTAGTTCGGTATTCGGGGACAAGGCCAAGTGCACAGCGTGGCTCAGAGCCACGAGATGACTGAAATGAGGGCCCAGGTGGCCGAGATAGGTAGCATGTTAAAGAAAATCGTTGGAGGACACCGCGAGGATGCGGAGGTCAACGCTATCGGGGGGTATGCTTCCAACCCAAGGAAGTACGACCCATATGCAAACACTTACAACCCCGGTTGGCGTGACCATCCAAATTTCAGCTATGGGAATAGGGAAGGACAAACTCGTTTCCAAGGCCAGTCCCAGGATAGGCCTAATTCTTCCACCCAGGCTCAAGCCTCGAGCTCCTCCAGCTCGCTTGAAGAGATGGTAAGAACCATCGTGACTAGCACCAGCCAGTTTCAGAAAGAGGCTCGAGAAGAGCTCAATTCTCATAAGGCAGAGCTGCAGAATTTGAACAAGCAGCTGACACAGATGGCGGTGTCTATTAGTAAGATTGAGAGCAAGAGCTCGGGGAAGCTTCCTTCCCAAACTACAGTAAACTCATGTGAAAACGTAAGTGCCATTCAGCTGCGCAGTGGGAAGTCACTTTCCACCAGAGCTGCGAAGGAAGCCACGGACAGCCTGAACAAGTCCGCCCCGACTGCTCCTGAAATTCAGAATGTGAGAAAAGATGAGAAGGTCAGTGTACCTGAGGATGTTGCCATAGCACCGTTCCCGAGTCGGCTTGTGAAGCCTACTTTGGAGACCGAGGATGCGGAGGTCCTTCGAACCTTCCAAAAGGTGGTGGTCAACATCCCACTTCTTGAGGCCGTAAGCCAAGTGCCAAAATATGCCAAGTTTCTCAAGAAGTGGTGTACGAGTAAGAGAATGTCGAGAAAAAGTGACGAGACGAAGAAAGAAACCGTCTCCGCAATCTTCCAAGGTAATCTTCCACCGAAGTGCATCGATCCTGGTATGTTTTCTATCCCATGCACTATCGGAACTAAATTCATTGAGAATGCCATGTTAGATCTCGGTGCCTCGATTAATGTCATGTCTTATGATGTTTTTAAAGAACTTGAATTGTGTACTTTAATCGAGTCCAATATAGTTATCCAACTAGCCGATCGATCTTGTGTGCATCCTTTAGGGAAGATTGAGGATGTTTTAGTCAAAGTAAAGGACTTACTGTTTCCATGCGATTTTTTTGTGCTGAATATGAACGAAAATTATTCGCATGTTTCCTCTTCTATTTTGTTAGGCCGCCCATTTATGAAGACCGCTAAGGTCAAGATAGATGTTGATAGGGGTGCCTTATCTGTAGAATTCGATGGAATGGTGAATGAATTTATTATTAATGCATCGAAGTCGTATGTGAATGATGGAAATGTGTCTGTGGTTATGCATTACGAGAATGGGAGTCTACCCTCGCGCTTGAGGGATGGTTCCCATGTCTCTGTCAAAATTTCTGATTTAAATATGTGTGATGATACTGCTAGTTTTTGCACTAACACTTCTTATATTCACGTGCCCAAGGCGCGAAGAGTGCAAAACAATTTTCAGGTAGATGGCAGGAAAGGTGTGGCCAAGGACAAGTATGGATCGTCCCCCGCACCTACAGACTATGGATGAGTCTGTTGAGAGAATACAGTCGAGCAACCGACTTTAAAAATTCTGCGCTTCTCGGAGGCACCCGAGCGATGGACTGTTTTTGTGTTTTAGTTTAGTTTTATTGCTTTTTAGATTAACTTAGTTTTAATTAGCTTGCTGTTTTTTTTAGGAATCGAGGATGAGAAGACAATTTTGGGCTCTGATGCGTTCGTGCGCCGCTTCCTCGCCCTCGCCAGCTTCACCAAGAGTCAGGGAAGTGTATTTCTTCTTCCCTTTTACTTTGATGTATCTGACTGGTTGGCATTGAGGACAATGCCAAATTTTGAAGTTGGGGGTGGAGTAGTCCGTTGGATATGCATGTGTAGTTTGTTGAGAAGTGTTGCAAAGATATTGAAGTGCTTGGGACTCTGTTTACTGTTTTCTAACTGTGATAGCCTAGGAAATGCATGTTGGAATTCTGAGCATGTTCATAATCGAGTTTTTGCATGAGTTTTGTGTTTCTTAGGTTCATGTCAAAAATTTTAAAATTTTTTCTGTTGCTCCCTTGCACTTATCGCGCACTTAGCAACTTCTCCCTAGATTCCGTAAGCTTGGTTTATCGCATGTTTAGCTAAATCTCGTTGTCACCCCGAAAGGCACCCTTAGGTAACTTGTTGCATGAGAGTTAGTAGTTGGTTAATCGAGAAAGCATGTGCTTAGCCTAATTTAAAAAAAATAGAAAAGCATGTTGGGTAGAAATTCCTCTCGAGGCGCTCCTCCTTCTTTGTAGCGCTTAAAAGAAGTGAGCGTCAGTCCTTAAAAACGTGAAGCTTTGGCCAAAGTTTGACGTGTTAGGCAGCTCGAGAAGGAAAGAAAAAGAAGGAAAAAGTTGGTTCAAAGAACCCAAATAAAAGAGTACAAAGTACTTTTGGAAAGAAAGAAAAAGAATGAGAAAATAATTAGGTCTCTTAATTTACTTCTCTCTCTTGTGTAAGTCAAGTGTAGCTGTTCTTAAACGCTAGAAGTAGGGGGAAAACGGGATGTGCGTTGCATGTTGGTTTTCCGGGTTTACGTGAGTTTAGGAGTGGTTGTCTAGCACACACACACGTTAGGGGGCAAGAGTTAATTTTTGATATGTCCTAGTTACTACATGAACAAATGCTTCCATGATTATGCTCGTGTTCAAATTTTAATATGCATGGAGGTTTGAGTTAGAATATATGTAAACGCGTCCTTAGAGTCAATGTCTTTGTAGTGCTTGCTCGAGGACTAGCAATGTTTAAGTTGGGGGTGTTTGATAACTCTATTTTGGAGCTATTAAATACGTCCTAATTATAGCTAAAGGCTGCTCGCAATTGATTAAATGTATCTCTTTTGTAGGAGAAAAGCGGCAAAGAGCTCGTGCGTCCGTTTGACATGTTCGAGCGCTTAAAGCAGAGTTTTAGCGCCCCGGGAATGCATCGGGAAGAGGGGAACTTGTTCCGTGAAGAAACGGGCCAAAACAGCCTTGGAGAGGCAAAGCATCAGCCCCAAACCCGAGAGCCAGCGTCGAGCTATAGCGTCGAGACGCTGGCTCGACGCTGGAAAAACCCGAGAGCAAGCGTCGAGTGATAGCGTCGAGACGCTAGCTCGACGCTGCCCTGGCGTCGAGACCCTGCTTGGCGTCGAGACGCTTCGGAGGAGGCGCGCGCTGGAAATTCATCGGGGCAGCGTCGCGACGCTGGCCTAGCGTCGCGACGCCATCGCGCGCGCGCGGCGGATTACTTAGGGCACAGCGTCGAGACGCTGGCCTAGCGTCTCGACGCTACGACGAAGGCAGTAGCTAAAAGACGATTTTTCCGCACATTTTTTGGGCATCTTCATCTTCTTCATCTCTCAACGGATTCCGGCGATTTTTGGCTTCTTCTTCTCCGTTTTCTCTCTATATTCCGTGGAGCTCCGCCATTGTTGGCATGCTTGAGAGCTCCACTCTCCATTGTAATAGGTAGATGAACTCTTCCATGGTCGTTGGTGGAGCGGGATTGACGCACCGCGCCATGAGCGGCTAAGGTAAGGGTGACGGTTTGGGATTTGTTTAGGGGAATTTTGTTAGACATTTAATGCTTTGATAATCTGAGTATAATTTTGCATATTGGAATCTGATTATTGGCATCTGTTTACCTTGCTTAATCCCACGCTCATGCTAAATTACGTTGATTGACACTCGGGTAGCTTCGCATGTTGTGTATGTTAAAGAGTAGCGATGCCGTGCCTCTCACTGCTCGACTAAGTAACACAGGTAAATAGAACTAAATCGAAGTATCGGGTCGGGTAGGATAAATGTTGGTTGCATACAGCGTTTGCGGGCAACCTACTAGCATTTAGAATTCACGCTCGAATGTTCGTCGCGGTTAGCTAGTGACTGTCTAAATTCATCTTAGGACCGATCATCTTAATGTGAGCTTAGATAACGTGTAATTAGAACTGTGTGGTCTAATTAAAATCCATGGAGTCGGCTACTTTGGGGCTTCTCTGGTAGTCGTCCGCGTGCTAAATAAACTGTATTCCATGTCGTTAGAATTAAATGATAAGCTGAATGTTGTCTAACAATTGATCCCGAGACTCCCCAAACCGTTCACACGCTCTCTACATATTATTCTTCCTTCGTTACTTTCTTCATTATTTATCTTGCATGATTAAAACCCCCCGTTACCAATTAATCAATTAAATCCAAATTTTGATTATACTTTTGATCATTCCTATTCCTTGGATCGACCCTGTTACCACTGGCTGCAAAGCCTTGGAAATAGGCATTATAAATCGTATTTTGGCAAGCCTCGACAGCTTGAGATTAGGCGGATATTCAAAATCTAGCCCACCAGCTGCTCATTGCACTTAGAGCATCCTTGTCTTGAGCTCTAGTTGGCTCAACTGGATCATCTGACCACCTACAGTGAGATACTGAGATCTTCTCCAAGATCTCATAGGCCTCAAGGTAACTCTTGGACAACATGGAACCTCCAGCAGATGAGTTTAAGACTTGTCTAGTGTTGGGGTTGCATCCTTTGAAAAAGACCTCTATTTGGATACACCATGGGATGCCATGGTCTGTCCAATTAAGGACTGATCCTGAGGGTAATGAGTTCAACCATGTTTTGGCTTTGTCCCTCAAAGAGTAAGGGAAAAGGTATAGCCTCAAGGCTTCTTGGGAAACTCCAGGGATGATGAATGTATCACTGACTCCTAAGAAGTTTCTAAGATGGTTGTGGGAGTCCTCATTTTCCACTCCAAAGAATTGTCCCACAGTGGACAACATTTGGAACATCACTGGCTTCAACTCGAATGAGTGGGCAGTGATTTCAGGACGGATTATGCTGGGGTTCAGCTCCCCACGCATAGGTACCAGGTAAGAGAGTATGGCGCTATCCTTATCATTCGCTATTTCGATGGGGTTGCGAGTGACAGGCACCAGATTTGGAATTATTCCAGCCATTTCTTCTTGAGACAATTGCGGAGGAATTGCGGTTCCCGCAATTACTTGAGGTAAAGGGGGTTGGTTAAAGAGACGTTTCTTGGCTCTATTTCTGGCCCTAAGTAATCTCTCAGGCTCAGGATTGAACTCTAGATCACTACTTGAATGCTCACTCATAAACTAACCCGACGGTACCTGAAAAAGAAATGAAACTAGATTAGTTACAATAGACAATAAGCTCGGTGTTTCAAACTTAACAAACTTCGTTTTCACTTAAATAAATCCCCGGCAGCGGCGCCAAAAACTTGTTACGTGCTCAATGCGTTAAAATAATTAGGCAATAAGATAGAGAGAGCACTCAGAACATGCAAGCATACATGATCTTATAGCAAGTAGTAAGTATTTTTTCATTCGTTTTCCCACAGAGATTTATTATAAGCTATTCATGAAGTGTAAAGTTAAGAAAGAAAGGGTGGATTCGATGGTGTAGAATTGATTTTAAATTGTCTATTTCCTACTGAATATGTAGAGGGTAGCAACATAAACAAGTGCAAGTTAAAGCTAAACTCAAACGAAAAGAAACGAGACTAATAAATGAAGACAAAGATGGCTAGACAGAATTGTAACTTTAGCAGAATTGCGGAAACAGCAATTCTACCGCAATTTAATTAACAACGAAAGTGTGTAAAATGATGAATTAAGGGCTACTAACGACTATCCTATAGGCTTTTTCATACGATTCTCAAGCACTGGATCAACTCACTATGCATCAAACTATCTCATTCTCATGTATCCTCCGATTTCATGCATTAGATTCTTTAGTTTACTCATGTCCAAGTAAGGTCTTAAGCATCTTGTTAAGGCAGAAAAATATTGTTTGTACTAGGAAAACGCCTATTCCTAGGCCGTTTCCTGGCTACCTTGAAAGGCTAGCATGATAGTATGACTCTGAACTCTTACTCCTTCCAGAGGTTAGGAGTTCTTTGGACAAAATGGATGGGCAATCGAAATTGCACGTGGGATGAAGCTTACATACAATCAATGCTTCGAGAGCTATCCTACATGCTTGGTTCACGTTTTTTAGCCTATAGTGTTGTCATTAGCGTGCCCCTATGTGACTTAGTTACTCATGGATATAGGGAGAACAGAAAGAAGAGATAAAATAGACATGCTTAGAAGAGAAATGAAGACAAACAGTAAGGGAAAAACAGTAACAACAAAGCGAAGAAACTGTGAAATGGAGAATTGTGCTTTGATTACTTGATTGTTTGAATGAACAAAAAGGGAAGCTTAAAGTAAATAATGTAAAGACAGACAGCAACGAAATGAAATGATCTAGCTATTAGAAGAGAAACAGCAACTAAACAGAACTGGAATTTAGAATTGAAAGACAGAAAGCAGTAAATGATGCTTGAAAGCCTCGTCGCAACCGCCTCGGCTGAAGAGGATGAAAGAATAGCTTCGCTTGGATGAATCCAATCGGGAGAGAAGATGAATCTTCTCTCCTTCCTATCAGATTGTCGATTCCAACAGCTGAGACTCTCACACCAACAGACGGCAAAGGAAAACACGAAGAAAGATGGAGCTGCGAGAAGACTTCTACGCCTTCGGATGATCCTTGAACCCTCGACTTTGACCCCTATTTATAGTAATCTGCAGGTGCATTTGGGCCAAGGAGAACCATCAATCTTCAACGTCGTACTTCAGAATGGATGGAGGAGAAAGAACGAATCCCTGAAATAACGGAAATTAACAGAAAAAGATCAGTCAACTTACGGTTTTCACTTGAAACATTGCGGTTTCAGCAATGTTTCCGCAATGCTATCGCAATGCTTGTTTTTCATTCTTTTCCTTCGGTTTTCAACCATTTTCTTTCCTATTGTACATAAGTCCTAATTTAGCTACCTTCTTCTAATTCTCATATTTAAGCATAGGTTTAGGCTAAATGCTATCAAAAACACCTAAGAGTGAACATCTTTCTAAGATAATTAAGTCCTAAAAAGGTCACTTTTGGAGACGTAACAGGCAGCTAGCAAACGAGCTGAAAAATAGGCCCCAAGGCAGATTGCCTGCAGACACTGAAACACCAAGAAGGGATGGTAAGGAACAAGTTCGAGCAATTGAACTTCGAAGTGGAAGGCCATTGGTGATCAACAACAGAGAAACACCAAAGAGAGTAGAGAATGAAGAGTCTAGTGCTCCACTGGATTCTCTGCCCAACCTTGATCAAATACAAACCAACACAACGAGGGTGAGGCTGAAACCTATCATCGAGGAACAGAAGAAATTCTTAGGCCTCCCCCTATCATTAGGCAACCTGACTTGCCTACATATGTGCCACCACCTCCATTCCCTAGACGACTCAAGAAGAAACAAGAGCAGGAAGCTCATTTCCACAAGTTCTTGGAAATCTTGAAACAAGTACATGTTAATATTCCATTCGTGGAAGTTTTGCAATCTATGCCATCATATGTAAAATTCTTAAAAGATATTATTACTAATAAAAAAGTTATTGGTGAGTTTGAAACAATCAATCTCACTGAGGAGTGCAGTGCCATACTCCAAAATAAACTACTAAAGAAGGAGAAGGATCCTGGTTCCTTCACCTTACCAGTAGAATTATGAGGCAATCACGTGGGCAGAGCCTTGTGTGATCTGGGAGCCAGCATCAATCTCATGCCCTTGTCACTATTCCAACAACTTGGGATAGGGGAAGCACGACCAACAACAGTCACCTTGCAACTTGCAGACAGATCCATCGCATACCCTGAGGGTAAGATTGAGGATATACTTGTCAAGGTTGACAAATTTATTTTTCTTGCAGACTTTATAATCTTGGACTACGAGGCAGATAAAGAGGTACCAATCCTATTGGGCAGATCGTTCTTAGCCACAGGTAGGGCTCTAATTGATGTCCAGAAAGGTGAGCTCACCATGAGAGTTCATGATGAGGAGGTTAAGTTCAGTGTGTTTAAAGCTTTAAGGTACCCCTCTGATCTTGAATCCTGTGCAACTATAGATATAGTAGATTCATTAATGGAAGAAGAACTTGAGCATGAATTGTTAATTAAGCATGCTACTAATTATGCCCAAGTAGATGTAGATGATTTAATTATTTCTGAATTGATGGACGTATCTGTGGACAACCCTCAACATGTATGCATGACTAATGAATTGTCTGAAAGAACCACAACTTCTTTGATGCCATCAATTGAACAACCGCCTTTACTAGAACTGAAACCATTGCCTGAACACCTTAAATATGCATATCTAGGAGAGAAAGATACCTTGCCTGTTATTATTTCGTCCAAACTAAGTAAACATCATGAAATTGCGTTAATATTGCTGCTCAAGCAACATAAAAAATCTATTGCCTGGACGATTGCTGATATTAGGGGTATAAGTCCTTCGTATTGCATGCATAAAATATTGTTGGAAGAGGAACATACACCTAGACTAGATCACCAACGTAGGTTGAACCCCTCGATGAAGGAGGTAGTTAAAAAAGAAATCATTAAATGGTTAGATGCAGGAGTGATATTTCCAATAGCCAATAGTCAATGGGTCAGCCCTATTCAATGTGTACCTAAGAAGGGTGGTATGAATGTAGTAGTTAATGAGAATAACGAATTAATACCAACTAGAACTGTTACAGGATGGAGAGTGTGTATGGACTATAGAAAACTTAACAAAGAAACCAAAAAAGACCATTTTCCTTTACCCTTTATAGACCAGATGCTAGATAGGATAGCTGGCCGAGCCTTTTACTGCTTTTTAGATGGTTACTCAGGATATAACCAAATCACCATAGACCCTGAGGATCAAGAGAAAACAACCTTTACATGTCCCTTTGGAACATTTTCTTTTCGCATGAATGCCATTTGGCCTATGCAATGCACCAACAACGTTCCAAAGATGCATGTTGGCTATTTTCTCCGACCTAGATGAGTCCATAATAGAAATATTTATGGATGACTTCTCAGTCTTTGGTGACTCCTTTAACCATTGCTTAGAAAATCTAGGACAAGTCGTAACTAGGTGTGAAGAGACCAACCTAGTCTTAAATTGGGAAAAATGCCACTTTATGGTGGAAGAAGGAATAATATTAGGACATAGAGTGTCCAAAGCAGGAGTAGAGGTCGATAGGGCCAAAATAGAAATCATTGAGAAACTAGTGGAACCTAAAAATGTCAAAGCTATAAGAAGTTTCTTAGGTCATGCTGGTTTTTATAGGAGATTTATAAAAGATTTCTCAAAAATCTCCAAACCCCTCTGTGAGCTGCTAGAGCTAAATAGAACTTTTATCTTTTCAAATGAATGTTTAATAGCTTGGAAAAAACTTAAGGATGCCTTAGTCAAAGCACCAATCATAGTAGGCCCAAATTGAGATTTGCCTTTTGAACTAATGTGTGATGCTAGTGACTATGCAATTGGGGCTATGCTGGGGCAAAAGATAGATAAACTAACACACCCTGTATATTATGCAAGTAAAACTTTAAATGAAGCACAATGTAACTACACTACCACAGAGAAAGAAATGTTAGCGGTAGTATTTGCATGTGAAAAATTTAGGCCTTATATTGTAGGGAATAAAACGATTGTTTACACTGATCACTCTGCAATAAAATATTTAATGAGGAAGGCTGATGCTAAGCCTCGTCTAATTAGATGGGTGTTACTATTGCAAGAGTTTTATCTAGAGATTAGAGATAAAAAAAGGAAGTGAAAACGTAGTTGCTGATCATTTATCTAGATTGCAGAGTCATTGCGGAGAAATTGCGGAGCCCGCAATGACTGATTCCTTTATTGATGAACATGTCTTTGTGTTAGTGCATTGTGATAACAATGACGAACCTTGGTTTGCAGATATTGCTAACTTCCTTGCCTCACAGGTGTTACGAACTTTCAGAGGGGGGCAAGAAAAGAAGAGGTTCCTACACGAGGCTAGGAAGTACATATGGGACGATCCAACACTTTACAAAAGTTGTGCGGATGGATTGCTAAGGAAGTGTGTGTCAGCTGCTGAATCAAAGTCAGTCTTGCAGCATTGTCATACAGCTCCTTATTGTGGACACTTTGGTGGTCAAAGGACGGCTGCAAAGGTGTTCCAAAGTGGCTACTTCTGGCCCACGGTCTTCAAGGATGCACACGACTATGCACACAGCTGCAATGAGTGTCAACGTACAGGTAACCTTAGTAGAAAAGATGAGATGCCTCTCACCTATATCTTAGAGTTAGAACTCTTTGATGTATGGGGCATTGACTTCATGGGACCATTCCCTCCATCTGCTGGTAATCTTTACATTCTAGTAGCTGTAGATTATGTTTCCAAATGGGTAGAAGCAATTGCATGTCCCTTAAATGATGCCAAAACAGTCGTTAAATTTCTAAATAGGCACATTTTTACACGATTTGGCACACCACGTGCCATCATAAGTGATGAAGGAACGCACTTTATAAACAAAGGTATGGAAAAAGTGTTAGCTAAATATAACGTTAGACATAGAGTAGCAACACCTTATCATCCACACTCGAATGGACAAGCTGAAATATCTAATAGAGAAATCAAGAGCATACTTGAAAAGATTGTAAAACCGAATAGAAATGATTGGTCTTTCAAACTGGATGATGCACTGTGGGCCTATAGGACTGCATAAGACACCACTAGGGATGTCTCCTTATAGGTTAGTGTATGGAAAAGCATGCCACTTACCTCTTGAATTAGAAAACAAAGCATTTTGGGCCTTGAAAGAGTTAAATTTTTGCATAACTGATGTGAGATCATTGCGGTCTCTGCAATTGCATGAGTTGGATGAACTAAGACATATGTCATATGAAAGTGCGAAAATGTATAAGGAGAAGACTAAAATTTGGCATGATAGTAGACTCAGGATTAAAGACTTCAAAAAGGGCCAACATGTTCTATTGTTTAACTCAGGACTTAGATTATTTCCGGGCAAACTTAAGTCTCGTTGGTCAGGTCCTTTTGTGATCACTAATGTGCTTGTTCATGGTGCAATTGAAATTTGAAATCTGAATCAAGGTCAGCCGTTCATGGTAAATGGTGCTAGATTGAAGCACTACTATGAAGAAGGAGATGTAAAGACACTCTCAACCTTCCTCTTATCTGAGGCCTAAAAAGCAAATCAAGAGAGGATGAGAAAGGGCGGTTAATGGAAATATCTCTATGCTCAATCATAAGAGGAATATGGAATAGATAGTCTTTCGTTATTGTTTTTCTTTTAGATTGTTCACAGTATTATTATTTCTAGCTTTAATTAAGTTTGTTTTTATTGATCAGGAACGTGGTAATTGGAGATTTTTAAACGACAATGAGGGAAGCAAGGAAAGAGAAAGGAAGAGATTTTGCAAAATCAAAGATTTATTTGCTAGAATCTTGCAACAAATAACAATCAAAGATGAAATCTCAACGGTTGTATCTTCAAAGATTTGCTGAAAAATATTGCGAAATAATTGCGGAATAATTGCGGAGTCCGCAATAATAGAGCCGTTGGGGCAACAACCGAGTTTAAATAGGACGAGTTGGGGATCATCCCCATTTACGATTCTCGAACCCTTGAATTCCAAAACAACCAGCTCTCTCCTTCCTCTGAAATTTCCAAAGTTCAACTCCAAGAAAAGGCCATGGTGTCCACAAGATCTGATCGATCCACACCCAAGAAAACATCCCCAATCACGGAGGATGCTGAATTGGTGAGAGAAGCGCTGTTGTCCTTTGCAAACGCTGAAGTTGTGAAAACTTCGAGACCTCCAAAGCTTCCTGTGAAAAGGAAGTGGAAGGTGGCTACAACTGAGGCTGCAACCAGCGTTGATCCAACGCAGTCCCCTAGGAAGAAGTGGAAGATCACCGAGAAGGATCCAAAGACCAAGGGTAGGAAGTCCACGAGTGTGGATAGCCTCAGCAGTGGCAGGCCTTCGTTTGAGACGGCCATGTAGAGCCCCAATTCCCTTCAACAGCTGTCGGAACCTGAAGTTCCATCTGAAGAACAACGATCGGCATCAATTGGTGGTGCGGATGAAGAAGAAGAGGTATTTTCCCCCTTCAGGGATGTCAATCTTGACAACCCTGTGGAGAGGGAAAGCAAGGATTCAATGGAGGACACGCTGGATGAATGCCTCCAACAGATAGCTGCCAAGGCAAGGCTCAAGAAGCGAGCCCCTGTGATTGTGAGGGCCAAACGTCCAAAAGCCTCAAAGAAAGCCAAAAAGAAGAAGGTCGAAGTTGGGCCTTCCATCAAGAAAATGAAATATGAGGCTGTTGCAGCAGCTAAGGCAAAGGACAAGGGGAAGAGGAAGATGTACGAAGAGGATGAGCATCGAGCTGCGAGGTATGTGTCCAAGGAAGCAGAGGCTAGAGGCCTGGAATTGATGAAGAAAGAACTCCTCCACGAGAGAGGATTTCTTAATTCTGTTGCGGACCTGCCGCAATTCCCGCGCGCAGGAATTATGAACCACGGCTGGGAATAGCTGTGTAGGCCTCCAATTCAGGCCTACTCTGACATGGTGTATGACTTCTACGCCAACCTCACTCGCCCCGAAGGCTGTTCTTCAATGGTGAGGGGAGTAGAAGTTGACTTTTCAGCCGAAACAATCAACAACGTGTATGCTCTCAAGGGGCATAAAGATTCTGAATACGCAAGGATCATGGCTTCACCTTCAGAGGGTGTCCTGGAGGAAGCACTGAATATAATAGGGAAGCCTGAGGCAGCCTAGGCAGTCTCAAAGCATGGGAAGCACACATTAATGAGTGCAGCCCTCAGGGACAAAGCAGCTGTTTGGTTCTCCCTGATTCGAAGACGAATCTCCCCTGTCACACATGAGACTACCATCAATCAGGGGAGATCGTTGCTGATTTATGCGATAATGAAGTGACTCACCATTGATGTGGGTGAAGTCATAGCAGCATCAATCATCGAATGCTCCAAGAAAGGTAAGGGCCAACTCTTTTTCCCCAATACCATTACTAAATTATGTTTATGCGCAGGGGTACCTGTGACGATCGAGGAGAAACAATTGGCCTATGCTGGCCACCTTGAGCTGCCCAATGACCTGAGGGTGAGAAGAAGAGGCAACATGGAGTTCGAGATGGATGGACTTGCTGCTGCACAATTATTATCAATGGCCTGCCTGATGGACTTACAACGAAAGTTAGCCCAATGGGCTGAGTATTCGCAGGCAAGGGACCAAGAGCTGGCTGAGCACCTGCGGTGCACGTTCCCTACTTTCCCTGCTGGGTTGTTGAGTCCTTGGGTGCCTCCGAGTGAGAGGAATGATGAAGAAGATAAGGATGAATGAATGCCAGATTGACAACATTCGAGGGAGTAGTTCTGTTCCCTTTCAAAACAAAACAAAATCTGCTTTTTGTGACCGGTTACCCCTTCCAATAATCAATTGTTTGTCTGTTTTACTTTCTTAGTTAGTTTGAGTTAAGTAGCTTAGTTTAGTTTAATTTCGTATGTTTAGTTAGCTTAGATAGTTTTTCTATTGCCTGTAGTTGTTTAAGAATAGAACATCGCATGTTAGGAGCCTTGATCACGGTTACATCTGCTCTGTTGGAATCATTGCGAATTTTTTGCGGTCCCCGCAATATTTTGTTACCTAGGCATGCTGTTGTATGACTTTCTGATGGGCTGTCTGTCTTTAAATCTCATTATATGGCTGTTTTACTGATGTCTATAGGTAGTCTGTCTATTGAGCATGCAAGATGAGTGTCAAGTACACTCTTGTTAGTTTTCATTAGCTTCGTGAATTGCATAGCATGTACCTCTGTTAGACCTTACCATGTTGGTTTTAATAAACTTCTGCTTATGAGTTATCTGAACTAGAAGGGTCATTCTGTCCCTAGGAGTTTTAAATTTGTCTGGTTTTTATTTAGACTAGATGCTTCTAAGACAAGTTTGAGGGTGTGCCACCTCAGACTCTCATTGGGGACAATGAGAAGTTTAAGTTTGGGGGAGGCAACCTCTAGGCCTAGGAACACTCCTCTCTCCTTTGAAAAATATAGGCATTCTTCTTCTTTAAAAAAAAATGAAAAAGGAAGCAAAAGAAAAGTAAAGGGTATTGTCTCTCTCTAAGGATGCTGAGTAATCAGGGCCATTTGTGTAACCCACAAGTGGTACTGCATCAAAAGGCAATTCGAAGATAAAGACTTTACCAAAAGAAAAAGAAAGAGAAGGAAAAACCAAGGAAGAAGAATGTGTGCCAACAAGCTATGGCCTAAGTGCTTAGGTGTCCTGTGAAATTGAACTCTGATCTTTAGTGTGCTAAGCACAGGGCTGTAGCTTGAAGGTTTGTCAAGGGAGATGAGTGTCTATCCAACATAGTGGTGCCAGGACTTAGTTTGTTCTATGGATACTGAACTCTGATACTCGTGTGTGCTAAGCCTGGCATGACTTTAAGGAATCCTAGGTGAGTCAAAAATAAAAACATTAGAAACATGTACTGAGTCTAAGTTAAAACTAGGGAGAATTTGAAAGCTTAGGGATAGCTGCACAATGAGTCCAATGACATAGGCAGATAAACCATAAGGTAGGAAGTTAGTAAAAACAGAAGGTTTTAAAAGGCAAGGGAAATCAGAATAGGCAGAATATGAAGCTAGTTTGAACATAGAAGAATGTCACAGGACAACAGTGCCTTTGATAGTAAGCCTAGGGAAGTCAGCAAGTCAGCTAGGTAGAATTTGAAAGACAAGATTTAGTAGCCAAAGTAAGCCTTTATGTTGCTCGAGGACTAGCAATAACTCAAGTTTGGGGGTGTGTTACCTCGCCAAACGTACATTATTTAGGGCTATATTTACCTTTAAATCATGCACATTCTTGAGTGTTTTTGTTAGGAGTTAGCTTAATGTGTGCATAAATGTGAGAATTTGAGAAATGATGCTAAAATAGGACTTATTTGGAAAATGAAAGAAAAAGGATGCAAAATGATGTAAAACAAGCTAAAATGTACATTGCAGGAAACTTTGCGGAAACATTGCTAAAACCGCAATGAAGCATTGCGGCCCTCGCAAGGAAACCGCAAGGAAACAGTCGTGCTGCTGCATTTCTTTCCAGCCATCAGTCGTTATTGACTGAGATTTTCCAGCCGTCAACTCTCCCTGCTGCTGCCACATGTCAAGCTGGACTACCTCACAAAGTTGAATGGTGATCCATGATTAATGAGCAGCCTTTTGCAACCACCTAGAGGCTATAAAAAGAGACGAATGATGAAGGGGAAAAGCAGCGCAGAAGCATGGAGTTCTCGGTTGCAAAGCAATCTGCAGACGAATTTTCTTCTCCCGTTTGTTGGAACGAAGAAATCAGCCCTTGGCGTCGATAATTCGAGAGGAAGAAGAGAAGATCCTTCTTCTTTTCTGATTGAATTCATCCCCAAGAACAACTAATCTTCTCCTTCATCCGAGGCGTTTGCGACGAGGAGATCCGTGCACTTTTACAAGCTTTCTCTTTTGTTTTCTCTCTGTTGTTTCCATTTGCTACATTGTTTCGATTCATTCTCCAATTCACTCAATTCTCTGTTGTTTTCATATCATCGCACATTGTGTTCTGAACCTTATTCTAGAAAGTTAGCATTTAAGTTTTCTTGAGTTCTTCATTTTTGTTATCTCTTATTCATTTGTGTTTACTAAGTTCTTTAAATCATGATCCACCAATCCATCTCTTTTAGTTCTTCGAAAACCATAAGTAGCTAATCTAAGAAGGGTCGGCTAAAGATGAATCTGTAGGCTAGAAATACGAGAATTCAGCATGTAGGGTAGTATGATTGCATTGAATGTATGTAAGCTTCATCCCACGGGCAATTTCGACCGGCCATCCATTTTGTCTAAAGAATTTCTAACCTCCGGAAGAAGTAAGAGTTCAGAGTCATCCATTCATGCTAGCCTTTCATGGTAACCAGAAAACGACCTAGGAATAGGCGTTTTCCTAGCACGTTCATTAGCTTGCTTGTATAAATAGGTATTTATGTCTTACTTGGATATGAGTGAACTAAAGATCTAATGCATGTAATCAAGAGATGCATGAGACTGAGCTAAAACGATGCATGATATGTTAATCTACTGCCGAATGATCGTAGTTAAGTGCCTATAAGAGAGTCTTAAGTTGACCTTGTTGCTTTACTTTACATTAAAAACGTTGCTAATTTATTGCTAGATTATTGCGAGAACCGCAATAAAACATTTCTGCTTTTTGCCTTAGTCTTTCTATGAGCTGTTTACCTTTGCGATTTTATTGCTAAAAAATTGCAAGACCCGCAATTATTCTTCTTCACATTATAGCTTTATCTCTTTACTTGCTTGGTTTTTACACTTGCTTTCTTTTTGCATCCTTTATTATTTCGGTACATCAACCCCAAATCTACCCAATTTAAGTCACTTATCTAATTTAGCACCTCAACTTGTCAGTAACTAAACTCAATCTCTGTGGGAAAACGAATTAAAAAATACTTATCACTTGTTGCAGACCATGTATGCTTGCATGATCTGAGTGCTCTTCGCATTACATTTTATTTACACAGTGAGCACGCAACAGTTATTAACACTTTACTAACCTCACACCTCTAATGCATGCTCATAAAGCCGATTAACTTTACTCAAGTACCGGATCGTCCCCAGGTAGGAGGTGTTCCGTCAATTCAAATCCTCCAACCTTAGACAAGATTTCACCGGGTGAGTTTCTCATACCCTTAGCATTTACGAGATATTGACCTATTCATCTAATGAACCAGATCGACTCATTTAACCCTAAATGAACATGCTTTTCTTTGTTATATATTTTAAAAGTCTAAGTCATTTTTACAACACTTGCAAAAACTAGACTTAATACAACAAATATCTACATGCTTCTCAAACATGCTTCACTAAGGCATAACAAGTTGAATAGTTAACTTCATAATCAATATAACACTTATATCGATTATACTCTTAAATATACAACTCCTAATTCATAAATTAATATAACACTTATATCAATTATTATGAATTAAGTATGCATCCTATACATTATAACAATTATAACATACAATATACATCTTAGTTGGATGTTTAATTTCATAATTAATATAACACTTATATTAATTATTCTATTAAGCAAACAACAACTAATTCATGAATTAATATAACACTTATATTAATACTCATGAATTTAAACCTACATCCTATATATTATAACACTTATAACTTATAATATGCATAAAACCAAGGCAACCTATGTTGTAAATTTAATTTCATAATTAATATAACACTTATATCAATTATTCTATTAAATTAGAAACATCTAATTAATGAATTAATATAACTCTTATATTAATACTCATGAATTCTCAAATATGCATACTATATATTATAACATTTATAACATATTTTTAATGCATGAAGCATGCTTCCTACGGTGGGATTTTAAATCTATATGACATACGTTATGCACATACAAACATGGATTTTAATTAAAACATACATTCGCAATGCATAATTAATTAAACACACTAAAGTGGATTGATTTTGGCATTTAGCAAGCAATAACTATTTTATTACAAGCTTGAACAACAAGCTAAGTCTTTAGCGGACTTCGAACTTTTCGCACCGCCTTTGACCAGCTTGCTTCCTCCGAACGCTTCGGCCAATTTCTCTTCGAATTTCTCTTCAAATTGCCTAGAACGAGTTTGAACTTATACCGAACATTTCGGCGAGCTCCAAACTCGAGCTTCTTTCACAAAGAAACCTATATGGACTCTAATGACTCTAAAAATATATATTTTTAAGCACACATTAAAACCCATACATTCTCGGGAATTACAAATAATGAAATTAAAATAGAAACTATGCCAAAATCGATTTTCACTTTAGACGCCAATTCAGAAACAATTTCTAAATTAAAATACCCACCAACTTAAATTGATGCAAATTGAGTTAATCACAAAATCGCTCTGATACCAATTGATGGAGCGACATGCGCAGCGGAAAGCGATTTCGAACCGATGATACTCTAATTTCATCAATTTAACAAATAGATAGCATGCTCAAACGACGGAAATAAGAAATTAGAAATACATACCCTTGTAGTTCCAATTTCTTCAAGCTCCGCCGCACGTTCCTCGTCACGAACTCTTTCGGCCTCTTCTCACGAACACCCCGAGGACCACAAAGGTAGTCCCTATCCTCGGCGTCGAGCAACGGAGTTGTGGGACTCCGAAACAAAGAGAAAAGAAGAAGAAAAGGAGAGGAAGAAGAATAAGCAAGCAGAGGGGAGCAAAACAGAGAACACTTCTCTAAATTCTTTTTTAAATCGTATACCCCTCCTCTGGTGAATTTCTTTTCAAAATTCAATCAATATCTCTTGCAGCCCATACTTTAACATATATATATACATTACTTTACATATATATATATATATATTTTTTTTTGAGTACATTGGGGGTGGGGGGATTCGAACCACAAACCTCTTGGTCGTCAAGATATACATATGCCCGCTGAGCCATGCTCGCTTTGGCACACATATATATATGTGTGTCTTGCTGCATGCAAGACACACACATATATATATATAATTATTATTATTATTATTAAAAATAATAATAATAATTTTATTTATTAAACTTTTTAATAAATAAAATATGTATATAATTATTAATTAAAAGTTTTAATTAATAATTATTATTTAATTCAATATCAAATATTAATTAAATAATATGATTAAACCCGGTTTTTCGAAAACCGACTTTTTTACACATGAATCCTATTCATGTTTTAGGCCATTCTCATATTTAAATCATATTTAAATATGTCCATTCTCCTTCCATAAACCAAATTTGAACAATTCAAATTCTTTTTATTTTTATTTTCTTTTATACTGCTGCACGACGTTATCCGAGCTAGCCAGGAGAACCTAAAGAACCTACAGATCATGAGCTCCAACGATACGAGATTATTCGGTCAAAACTCTTTTAACCTGAATCAATCAACTTTCGTTAACCCCCGGAGACTCCACTATAGTCCGAGGGTTGCACTCTCCTCACTATAGATATATTATGTCCCCTGATATAACCGTCATGGGCAAGTCGACCCTTCACAGGTTGTTCGTAATCACAGCTGGGTCATTTAAACCGTTTAACCCCTGCATTACGTCTTGTTCCTTAAGTACCACTGACACCTCTAATGAACAATAGATCTGTGGTCCAACCAACAGATCAATTAACCCTCTCATCTCATGAGAGTGCACGTGCTAATTGTTCAAGCCCCGGAGTCAGCTATTAAGGGAACAACCTATCTACTAACCTTGAAGAACGGGTTAGGAGTGAACTCCAATCTTGTTGTACTATGTCCCCAGCTACCTATTCGACTTTATCCCCAAGATGGTAGACTTATTGAGTCGGCGCTAATGGGCCACTCTCACCCGTGCAAGTCAAAGGATACTATCGAATAAGCAGGAGTTCATAGCGAGCTCAGGATTGAGATCGAATTACCTAGGCCATCAATATGTATAAGTCGGTCTCAACAGTAAACGGAGTTATAAAGAGAGAGCGACTTAATACGCGGTTCGGTCTTATACAAACTATTTGTACATGACGCCCTCACTCGCACATCTCCATGTGAAACGATTCGGATCACATCGTTCTGTACAATACAAAGTGAGCCGCATCCAATAGTGTTACCAGGATAAGGTACCCAACCTTATCCATATACTATAGACCGTTTTGACTGACTACTTGAGCCTGATCCACAATCATGTCATACATGAAGCTCAAATACTCATATTCAGCCAAGGGTGTTGGTCATTGGTATAGGTTAAACCAAACACGTTTCACTTTATTCCAGTAAACTCTTTTACTGAATAAAACTAATAACTCTTTATTCTAAATAGAGTAATTACAAACATAACAGTTTACAAACCACGAGTTTTAGGACATTAAACCCAACATTAACCACCAAATAGAATTTAATTAGGAGAAAATAATTTAGGTTCCCTGCGGATCGACCCGACTACCACTAGCTGCAAAGCTCAGTTGTAGCGGTATTATAAATGTTATTTTGGCAGGACTCGACTTCCCGAAATTTATAGGATATACCCAAAAATCCTACTACCAAAATTGGCGCTGTTGTCGTGGAACCATTTAGTTTCTCTTGGTTAGATTTTATTTGTTTGTTTTTCCTTTTTGTAGTTTGCTTTCTTTTGTAGGGGTTTGACCTAAAGAACAAGATAATGGGCAAAGATCGCGCCGCTTCAACCACTGACCTCGCGAAATTCACGGGAGGTTTTCTGTTCCCTTTAATTTTGTAATTTTAATTGCTTAGTCTGATGTGATACATAGAAGACTATGTATCTCTCGAAGGTTGGGGGTGGAGTTGTCTGTTGGATTAAATTACTGTAGTCGTTGAGCAGGAGTATAGTTAAATTTGAAGTGCTTTGGACTCTGTTTGCATGCTTCCTGATTATGATTATCTAGAAAATATTTTTAGAATCTTCGTATTTGCATGTGTGGATAAGCATGAAGTTGTTTGCACTGATTGAGTTCATGTCAAAAATTTTAAATTTTTTTCTGTTGCTCCCTTGCATCTAAAGAGCACTTAGCAACTTCTCTTAGACTCCGTAGGCTTAGATTGACCACATGTTGCATGAATTCTTGTTGTCACCCCGAAAGGCACCCCTAGGGAAGCTTGTTGCATGAGAGTTTGTAATAGGTTAATCGAGTTAGCAAAGCTATTAGCCTAAGAAAAAAAAATAGAAAAGCATGTTGGTTAGAAAATTCTCTCGAGGCGCTCCTCCTTCTTATTGGTACCTAAGAAGTTAGCGTTAGTCCTTAAAAACGTAAAGTTTAATGCATGAATTTGACGTGTTAGGCTTCTCGGGATTGGAAAGAAAAAGAAAAAAATAAAAGTTGGGTTCAAAGAACCAAACAAATAGTACAAAGTACTCAAAAAGGAAAAAAATATGAGAAAATTGTTTTAGGTCTCTTAATTTATTGCTCTCTCTTGTGTAATCAAGTTTAGACTGTTCTTAAATGCTAGAAGTAGGGGGAAAACGGGATGACATGTTGCATGCGGTTTTTCCGGGCTTACGTAGGTTTAGGATAGGTTGGCTAGCACACACACGTTAGGGAGCGATAGTTAATTTTTGACATGTTCATTGATTAAGTGCATGCGATTGATTGCTTACTTGTTTATGTAAATGTCGTGATTATAGATATCTATCTCTTCGTGAGCACAATTCAGATCACCAGTCAAAATCACAGGCTTCAACCTTTCCAACTCCTACACAAGTTGTTACCAATGAATGTTAATACGTAAATTAGGAAAAGCAAACCATGTAATGTTTTTTTTAGACACCAAGTAATGTTTCTATAGCTAAGCCACATCTGCTATGGGCAAAAATACTTCCCAATCAAAATCATCATATTCGGGAGGAATATACAAAAAAATACTTTTTGTAAAAGTCAAAAGCACCTTAAAGTGCTTGTCGAATGAGCCTATCCCTCTGGCCTATCATTGTTGGGTCGATCCGGCTGGCGGCTCCTGCATCTCTTGCGTCTCCCGCT
Organism: Herpetospermum pedunculosum; assembly: GCA_028017165.1. Lineage (NCBI taxonomy): Eukaryota > Viridiplantae > Streptophyta > Magnoliopsida > Cucurbitales > Cucurbitaceae > Herpetospermum > Herpetospermum pedunculosum. The sequence continues at coordinate 31,021,364 of CM051524.1, read as the reverse complement.
TCTTCAATCTCTTCTTTAGAAAAAGGGGTTGATCCGTCAAGGATTTGCTGGGAATTCCGGATCGAAGAAGAGGCAGATCTAAATATGGTGTAGAAAAACCAAAATCGATATGAATGGAAGAAGAAAGTCCACCGGGAGACATTCATACATAAACCAATCTTAAATACTTTATTTAAGAAAGTCCACCGAGAGTTATATTGGCAGGCACATACTGGAAAAAATCTTTCCGCATCGAGATTTGAGTTAGAAGCATGCATGTATAGTCCTTAGGAGCTAATTTAGAGTTTTCCTTGCTCGAGGACTAGCAAGATTTAGGTTGGGGGTTTTGATAGCACTCCAAAAGTGCTAATATTTAGCTCCTAAGTCTTGCGAATTAAGTAATTAATTGTGCTTAATTGATATATTTTGTATAATTTAATTACTTAGGGGTAAATCGGACCATTGCATTAATTAAGGGCTTAAAAGAATGATTTATGGGATAATATTAATTAATCATTTTGAGTGTTTATACTATATAGATTAATCAATCTAATAATATCTCAATTGTGATTAATGGTTTGGTGGTACAGGGGAACCTTAGCAGAACGATGGGCTCGAGTTTGAGACCAAGGGAGGACATAATTTTGGTTATTTTCTCAGGCACAGACCCTAGCGCCGCTACGTGTAGGGTCTCGACCTCCGATTGTATAAAACCGATTTTTTTAGCATTTTTTAGGTCATTCACTCTTGGGTTTGGCTTGTTTTGGCCGATTTCTCTCTCAAATTCTTGGAGTTTTCTCCCCTTTTCTTCTATATCAAAGCAAGGACTTGATTTATTTAGCTTGATTTTCATCCCGAGCAAGGTAAGTGCTCTAATTTGAGGTTAGGGGTTAAATTTGATGCGATTCATGAGGATTTAGATCTTTAATTTTGAACTTAGCATGACTGATTGGGCAATTTTATTTCTTCTAAGCATATCACATAAGCATGTTTGATTGATAGGAGTAGACGACCTTGATTTCCGACATGTTTTATAGTTAAAGATTATGATGCCTTGCCTCTCTTAATCGCCAAGTAACATGGATAAGTTGAGCCATAGGTAACATAGGCTTCCTTGTTGATCTTGGTTGTAACTTATCTTGAAGAAATAGATAAATCGGAATATTAACTTAGGCTTCCAGGTTAAACATCCGTCGTAGTGCTCCCGTTACTGTCAATTAATCAATATGGGCGGCGTTGGCCCCCTGTTGATTCATTGCCACGTTTAATTAGAATCGAACATTCGTCTATGTTCTTTATTTAATTTAGGATTGATCACCTTAGAGCAATTAAAGAATAGTCTACTTAGAACTCCACGTTTCTAATTAATTATTTGGGTTACTTGTATTAGTAGTTTCATGCAAGTAAATTATGTGTTTAATTATGCTTTTGCTAAGTATGTTTGAATCCCAATGAATCGAGTCGCATCAAGGTCAACCCCGACCCTTAAAATTAGGAGCACATGTAATTAGTTTTAATTTTTCGTTAGCTACTTTTATGCTTCTCTTTTATTTTACCGTTAGCAAATCCCCCCTTTACTTTAATGTTTTATCGTTTTTGTTTTAGTTAATTAACAAGCAAATAGAATTTAATTAGGAGAAAATAATTTAGGTTCCCTGCGGATCGACCCGACTACCACTAGCTGCAAAGCTCAGTTGTAGTGGTATTATAAATGTTATTTTGGGGGGACTCGACATCCCGAAATTTATAGGATATTAAAAAATCCTATTACCAGGGTTTTTAGTTTATTGGAATAGGTTGAATAAGAACACAATTCACTTTATTCAATAACAACTTTACTAAATAAAACTAAATAACAACTTTATTGTTAAATAGAATATACATTCAGTTTACAAACCACTAGTTTTAGGACATAAAACCCAACAGTATCGTACTTTTCAGGCCTGGAATTCAATTGTCGAAGGAAGAGTGTCCTAAGACACCTCAAGGAGTTGAGGACATGAGACGAATTCCCTATCCATCTACAATCGGTAGTCTGATGTATGCCATTTTATATACATGACCCGACATGTGCTATGCAATAGGAATTGTAAGTAGGTACGTGTTGCGTGCTCAATGTGTAAAATAAATAAGCAATAAGAGAGAGAGAGCACTCAGAACATGCAAGCATACATGATCTTATAGCAAGTAGTAAGTATTTTTTCATTCGTTTTCCCACAGAGATTTATTATTAGCTACTCGTGAAGTGTATTGTTAAGTAAGAATGGGTGGATTTGAAGGGGTAGATTTGGTTTTAAAATTCCTATTTACTGCTGAATCAATAAAGGATAGCAACATGAACAAGTGCAAGTCAATGATAAACTCAAATGAAAAGAGAAGAGATTAATAAACGAAGAGGAAAATAGCTAAACATAATTTTTAACTTAGCAGAATTGCGAGAACAGCAATTCTATCGCAATGTTACTAACAGCGAAAGTGTGTAAATTGGAGAAACAAGGGCTACTAACGACTCCTCTATAGGCATTTTCTCACGATTCTCAAGCATTGGATCAACTCACTATGCATCAAACTAACTCAATCTCATGTATCTTCCGATTTCATGCATTAGATTCTTTAGTTTACTCATGTCCAAGTAAGGTCTTAAGCATCTTGTTAAAGCATAAAGTTATGGTTTGTACTAGGAAAACGCCTATTCCTAGGTCGTTTTCTGGCTACCTTGAAAGGCTAGTATGAGTGTATGACTCTGAACTCTTACTCCTTCCAGAGGTTAGGAGTTCTTTGGACAAAATGGATGGCCAATCGAAATTGCCCGTGGGATGAAGCTTACATACAATCAATGCTTCGAGAGCTATCCTACATGCTTGGTTCACGTTTTTTTAGCCTATAGTATTGTCTTTAGCATGCCTCTATGTGACTTAGTTACTCATGGATATAGAGAGAACAAAAATATTAGATAAAGTAGGCATGCTCAGAAGAGAAATAAACTTAAAACAGCGAAGCAAAACAGTAAATCGCAAAGACAAAAAACTGTGAAAGAATAAATTGTGCTCTGATTACTCGATTGTTTGGACGAACAAAGAGAAACTCAAAGTGTTTAACTTAAAGACAGAAAGCAACGAAATGAGATGAACTAACTAATAGAAAAGAAACAACAACTAAACAGTGCTGGAAATGAGAAATAAAAGACAGAAAGCAGTAAGTGAGCTTGAACGCCTCGTCGCAACCGCCTCGGCTGAAAGGAGAGAAAGAGTAGCCTTGCTTGGATGAATCCAATCAGGAGAGAAGGTGAATCTTCTCTCCTTCCTATCAGATTGTCGATTCCAACAGCTAAGCTTTCCAACCCAACAGACGGAAGAGAAAAACAGGAGAAAAGATGGAGCTGCGAAGAGGCTTCTACGCTTTCGAATGATGATTAAACCCTCTACTTTGACCCCCTTTTATAGTAATCTGCAGGTGCGTTTGGGCCAAGGAGAACCATCCATCCTCAACGTCGTACTTCAAAATGGATGGAGGAGAAAGAACGAATCCCTGAAATAACGGAAAATAACAGAAAAAGATCAGTCAACTTACGGATTTTACTTGAAACATTGCGGTTTTAGCAATGTTTCCGCAATGCTCATTTTTTCTTCTTTTAACTTCGGTTTTCATTCCTTTTCTTTCCTTTTGCACACAAGTCCTAATTTAGCTACCTTCTTCTAATTCTCATATATAAGCATAGGTTTAAGCTAAATCCTATCAAAAACACCTAAGAGTGTACATCTTTCTAAGATAAATAAGTCCTAAAAAGGTCACTTTTGGAGACGTAACACACCCCCAAACTTAAGGTTTTGCTCGTCCTCGAGCAATCTAAGGACTTGTTTAGGCTTCTGTTTCATCCTTTTTAACCACTTACTGACTCCCCTAACTTCCTATCTATAGCAGTGCTGTCCTGTGACACACTTCTGAGTTTACAACTAACCTTTTATATTGCTTCTTCTGACTTTGCACGCCTAATACTCCTGTTGTTTCATTAACTCCCTACGACTGATCTACTTGCTTCTGTCACATCGTGCATCTATCCCTAAGGTTTCAAACTCTACCTAGCTTTACCCCAGACTCAGTACATGCTTCTAGTTTTTACTTTTGAGCTACCTAGGATTCCTTAGAGTCATGCCAGTCTTAGTATTAACAGTGACAGTAGTACTTTTAGAGAACAACCTAAACCCTGGCATCACTACATTGGACATACATTCATCTCCCTAAACAACCCTATAAGTTACAACTTTGTGCTCAGTTAATTGAGGATCAGAGTTCTTTTTATTTAGGACATCTAAGCCACAAAGTTGCAACTCCTAGGTATACATTCTTCTTCCCTATTTTTTTCCTTTTTCTTTCTTTCTTACTTAGGTGGAACCTCTCCTTTGGTTGCCTTTTGATGCAATGCCACTTGTGGGTTACACACTTGGCACTGATTACTCAGCAACTTTAAGAGAGACACCCCTCTTTATTCTATTTTTTTTTTTTTTTTTAGCTCATCATTTTTTTGTAAAGGAGAAGAAGAATGCTTATGCTTTTAAGGGAGAGATGAATGTTCCTAGGCCTAGGGTGGCCTCCCCCAAACTTAAACTACTCATTGTCCCCAATGAGTGTCTGAGGTGGCACACCCCCAAACTTGTCCTAGAAGCATCTAGTCTAAGGTAAAGCAAAGAGAATCTAAAAGCCCTAAGCATAGACAGAACATTCTAAAAGCAAACATCACAGCAGCAGAAATTTATAAAAACAGGCAGGTAAGGACTTAAAGTTATGCATGCTGAGCACTTTTTAGAGGTTAATTTAAACTATCAAAGGTGTTCTATGACACTCATCCAACATGCTTTTAGATAGGCTATATAAGGCAGTCATGATAGCAGCAAAAGACAAAATTTAAACAGCACCAGCCTAGCTAAACAGTCAGTAAAAAACATGCATTTGCTAATAAAAATTGCGGATTCCGCAATTTTTCCGCAATGGATACAGGGCAGATATACCAGTGATTAAGGCCCCTACGCATGCTTTTTCCAGTCATGTAAGCTATACAAAAAGGAAACTAACCTAGTCTACCTATTCAGCTACCATCAGACTACACTAAACAAATTTAAATACTAAAACTAAAGAACTAAAACAGATCAAAATATTAACTCAAAACAGCCAAAATCTCATGGTTCAACGAAAAGCAGTTTGTTTTTTTTTTCTTTTAAGGGAACAGCAATACTCCCTGGAGTGCTTCTCAATCTCGCACTCAGATGTCTTCCTCATCATCGTCATTCCTTCGTGGCCTTGGAGGCGCCCATGGTGTCAGCAGGTCCGTGGGGAATTCAGGGAAGATGCAGCCCAATTGGTCTGCCACATCTTTATCCCTTGCCTGCGCATATGTGGCCCATTGAGCCATCTTCTTCTGCAGATCCATCAGGCACGCCATGGTCAGAGACTGAGCAGCAGCCAGACCATCCAGCTCGAACTCCATGTTTCCCTTCCTTCGCATCCTCAAGGCAGTAGGCAACTCCAGGTAGCCCGTGTAGGCCAGCTGCCTTTCCATTCGCTCGATTGGGACCCCTGCACGTAAGCAAAGCTTAGTAATTGTATTAGGAAAGAAAAGTGGTCCCTTACCCTTTTTGGCGCAGTCAGCGATTGAAGCTGCAATGACCTCGCCAACGTTGATTGTGAGGCCTCTCATGATCGTGTAGACCAGCAGCGATCTGCCTTGGTTGATGGTCGTCTCGTGGATCACTGGGGACAGCTTCCTCCTCACGAAGGAAAACCAGACAGCCGCCTTGGCTGTGAGGGTAGTGTTGCGTGCTCAATATGTAAAGATAAATATGCAAAAGGGAAGAGAGAGCACTTAGAACATGCAAGCATACATGGTCTCACAGCAAGTAGTAAGTATATTTCATTCGTTTTTTCCACAGAGACTCATTTTTAGCTATTCGCGAAGTGTGATTGTTAAGAAAGATGGGATGAATTTGATGGGATAAAATTGGTTTTTAATTACCTAAGTTTTGCTGAATGTGTAAAGGAATATACCATAAACAAATTAAAGTTAAAATCAGACTCAAAGGACCAGAGATGGAATTAATAAACGATGAAGAAAACAGCTAAACAGAATGCAAACTAAGCAGAATTGCGAGAACCGCAATTAATCCGCAATTAACTGACAGCGAAACTGATCAAAAGGGTGAATTAAGGGCTACTAATGACTATCCTATAGGCATTTTATTTCGATTATCAAGCTTTGGATCAACTCTCTATACATCAAACTCACTCTATCTCAAGTATCGTCCGATTCCATGCATTAGAGACTCAAGTTTACTTGACTTCAAAGTAAGGACTTAAGCATCTTGTTAAAACAGGAGTGTTTAGTTTGTACTAGGGAAACGCCTATTCCTAGGCCGTTTCCTGATTACCATGAAAGGCTAGCATGATTATATGACTCTGAACTCTTACTCCTTCCAGAGGTTAGGAGTTCTTTGGACAAAATGGATGGCCAATCGAAATTGCCCGTGGGATGAAGCTTACATACAATCAATGTTCGAGTGTTGAACTGACTACTTGACTCACGTTTTTTAGCCTATAGTTCTGTCATTAGCATGCCCCTAAGTGATTTTAGTTACTCATGGATATGTAGAGAACAGAAATGGTAGATAAGATAGACATGCTTAGAAGAGGAATATGTGTAAAACAGCGAGACAAAACCGTAGCAGAACAAGGTGGAAACTGTAAAATGCAGAATTGTACTTTGATTACTTTAAGTGTTTGAATGACAAAGGAAAGCTTTGAAGAAATGAATCCACGACAGACAACAACGAAATGCAGTAAGTAAAATACTAAACTAAGAACAACAATAATCAGAGATGGAAATAAGAAGAACAGAACAGAAAAGCAGTAAAGGTTTGCTAGAAAACTCCGTGGCAGTCGCCTCGAATGATGGTGATGAAAAGTCAGCCGTGCTTGGATGAATCCAATCGAGAGAGAAGAAGAATCTCCTCTCCTTCCTATCAGATTATCGACTCCAAAAGCTGAGACTCTCACTCCAACAAACGGCAAAGGAAAACAGATGGAAATGGTGGACTGCGAGAAGACTTCTGCGCTTCGAATGATGACTGAACCTCCGACTTTGACCCCCTTTTATAGTAGTTTGCAGGTGCGTTTGGGCCAAGGAGAACCATCAATCTTCAACGTCATATATCAGAATGGATGGAGGAGAAAGAATGAATCCCTGAAAAGTCGGATCTAAACAGAAAAAGATCAGCCAACTTACGGTTTTAACTTGAATAATTGCGGTCACCGCAATTATTCCGCAATTCATTCGCAAAGGTTATTTTTCCATTCTTTTCTTCGGTTTTAAACCCTTTTTCTACCTATTGTACATAAGTCCTATATTAGCTACCTTCTTCTAATTCTCATATTAAAGCATAGGTTTAGGCTAAATGCTAACAAAAACACCTAAATGTGTACATCTTCCTAAGCTAAATGGGTCCTAAATAAGTCACTTTCAGAGACTTAACACACCCCCAAACTTAAGGTTTTGCTTGTCCTCAAGCATACTAGGACTTACTTAGGCTGCTGTTTCTTCTTCTTTAACTACTCACTAACTCCCTTATATTCTTGTCTATAGCAATGCTGTCCTGTGACACACTTCTAAGTTTAGAACTAACCTCTTTATCAAGCTTCTTCTGACTTCACCTGCCTACTATACCCGCTGCTTTTGTTAACCCCCTACTACTGATCTAACTACTTCTATGATATTATGCTATTATCCCTAAGGTTTCAAATTCTACCAAGCTTTACTCCAGACTCAGTACATGCTTCTAGCTTATTTTTAATGTGTCTAGGATTCCTTAGAGTCATGCCAGTCTTAGTATTAACAGTGTCAGTAGTACTTTTAGAGAACAACCTAAACCCTGGCATCACTACATTGGATATACATTCATCTCCCTCGACAAACCTAAAAGCTACAACCTTGTGCTTAGCTCATTAAGGATCAAATTTCTTTTTACATAGGACATCTAAGCCACAAGATTATAACTCCCAAGCATACATTCTTCTTCCCCTATTTTTTCTTTTTCTTTTTTTTTTCTTAGGTGGAGCCTCTCCTTTGGTTGCCTTTTGATGCAACGCCACTTGTGGGTTACACACTTGGCACTGATTACTCAGCAACCTAAGAGAAACTCCCCCCCTTTATTCTTTTTTCATCATCATTTTTTTTTTTTTAAAGGAGAAGAAGAATGCTTATGTTTCTAAGGGAGAGAGGAATGTTCCTAGGCCTAGGGTGGCCTCCCCCAAACTTCAACTACTCATTGTCCCCAATGAGTGTCTGAGGTGGCACACCCCCAAACTATCCTAGAAGCATCTAGTTCAAAGTAAAACAAAGAGAATTTAAAAATCCTAGGCATAGGCAAAACATTCTAAAAGCAACTATCCCAGCAGCAGAAAATTTGAACATAACAGAAAAGTTTAGGGACTTATGGTTTATGCATGCTGAGCACTATTCAGAGGCAAATTTAAACTATCAAAGGGTGTCCTATGACACTCATCCAGCATGCTTCAAGATCAGCTATATAAGGTAGTCATGCTAGCAGCAAAAGATAGAATTTAACAAATCACAGCCTAACTAAACAGACAGTCCAAAGCATGCAATCAGTCACAAAAATTGCGGGAACCGCAATTATTTCGCAATTCAATCTGGGCAGATTTAACATTGATTCAGGCCCCTAGCATGTTTTTTCCTGTTACTCATGCATCCTAAAAATAAAACTAAACTATCCTACCTAAACAGCTAACATCAGACTAGACTAAGCAAAAGAAAAAAACATAAAACTAAACATTAAAAACAGATCAAAAATTGAATACAAAACAGCATACTATACATGATTCTATCAAAAAGCAGGAAAATTGTCTTTTGTTTCTTAAGGGATCAGTAATACTCCCTTTAGTGCTCTTCAAACCAGCACTCAATTCTCGTCATCCTCATCTGGTTGCCTTGGTCGTGGGGGCACCCATGGAGTTAGGAGGTTGGTGGGGAAGTCCGGGAAGATGCACCCCAGCTGGTCTGCAACTTCTTTGTCCCTCGCCTGCGCATAATTGGCCCATTGAGCCATTCTCCTCTGCATGTCCATTAAGCAGGTCATGGATAGGGACTGTTCAGCAGCCAGCCTATCCAACTCAAATTCCATGTTGCCCTTTCTTCTCAGCCTTAGGTGTGCAGGCAACTCCAAATGGCCTGTGTAAGGCAGCTGCTGCTCCAAGCGCTCGGTGGGAACTCCTGCAAGCAAACACAACTTTGTTATAGTGTTGGGGAAAAATAATGGTCCCTTACCCTTTTTAGCACACTCAGCTATGGCAGCAGTGATGACTTCTCCCACGTTGATCGTGAGACCTCTCATTATAGCATAAACCAGCAGCGAACGGCTCTGGTTAATTGTAGTCTCATGAGTTACTGGGGAGAGTCTTCGTCTGACGAATGAAAACCACACAGCTGCCTTAGCCGTGAGGTTGGCACTCATGAGAGTGTGCCGCCCATTGCGTGACACTGTCCAGGAGGCCTCAGGCTGGCCAATTGTGCGAATGGCCTCTTCCAGCACAGCCTCGGTCGGCTCATCAACTATCCGTGCATAATCTGTGTGCGCTTGGCCCTTGAGACCAAAGGCTTCATTGATGGCCTTCTTCTTGGCGGCGGATCTCTCCGATCGTGTGAACACCATAGCTGTATCTTGAAGATCTTGAGAGAAGAATCAAAGATGGAGAGAATCGCTGAAGTCTTGGAGATCAAAGAATGAGAGAATCGTATCAACGAGCGCGTTCTAACGGCTATAAATACAACGGAAAAAATCCCAACGGCTCTTTTTGCGGATCCAGCAATTTTTGCGCAATTGTAGGGATATCTTTTCATCAAAATCTTCAACTTCGCTCGTCCGTATCTTTTATTTGGCTCAACCATTTCTTGATTTTTAAAGCTTGATTTACTTCCCTTGATACCCTCTTTCGATTCCCTACAACAACAAATAAAACAAACATCAAATACGCAATTAAAATCACACCACAAAACATACAAACGATACTCGAAAAAACAGAAAAAATAAACTAAGGCATTGGCCTTGACTAAACGAGCACAGTAACCACTCGTTCTCTCTCGTTTCTAACTTCATGCTTCACGTAGGAGGAAGGCCGAGAGAGTCTTCACATCCCCCTCCTCGTAGTAGTGCTTCAACCTAGCACCATTGACCATAAATGGCTGGCCTTGCTGCAAATTTTTAATCTCTATGGCACCATGAATAAAGACATTAGTAATAATAAATGGACCTGACCATCTAGACTTTAGTTTGCCTGGAAATAGTTTTAATCGTGAGTTAAATAATAGTACAAGTTGGCCCTTCCTAAAGTCTTTGATCCTGAGTCTACTGTCGTGCCATATTTTTGTCTTTTCTTTATACATTTTGGCATTCTCATAGGCCATATGCCTAAGCTCGTCAAGTTCATGTAGCTGTAAAGATCTTAATGTCCCCGCATCCTTTACACAAAAATTCAATTCCTTCATGGCCCAAAATGCTTTGTTTTCTAACTCAAGTGGCAAGTGGCAAGCCTTGCCATACACCAACCTATAGGGAGACATTCCTAGAGGTGTCTTATATGCTGTTCTATAAGCCCAAAGTGCATCCTCAAGCTTAAATGACCAGTCTTTTCTATTAGGTTTAACTACCTTTTCTAGGATGTTCTTTATCTCCCTATTGGAAATTTCAGCTTGACCATTTGAGTGTGGGTGGTAGGGAGTAGCTACCCTATGCCTAATGTTATACTTAGCCAATATCTTCTCCATAGCCTTATTAATGAAATGTGACCCCTCATCACTAATAATAGCACGAGGAGTCCCAAATCTAGTGAAAATGTGTCTATGCAAGAAGTGAGTGACTGTTTTAGCATCATTATTAGGACATGCCTTAGCTTCTACCCACTTTGACACGTAGTCTACTGCTACTAAAATGTACAGGTTACCTGATGATGGAGGGAATGGTCCCATGAAATCAATGCCCCACACATCGAAGAGCTCCAACTCTAAGATGTAGGTGAGGGGCATCTCATCCTTGCGACTGAGGTTACCTGTCCTTTGGCATTCGTCACAGCTGTGGGCATAGTTGTGGGCATCCTTGAAGATTGTTGGCCAGTAGTAGCCACTCTGAAATACCTTAGCAGCTGTTCTTTGACCACCAAAGTGTCCACCGTAAGGAGATGAGTGACAGTGCTGCAGCACAGACTTCGCTTCAGCAGCTGAAACGCACTTCCTCAACAACCCATCAGCACAGGTTCTGTAAAGTATGGGGTCATCCCAGATGAATTTCCTTGCTTCATGGAGGAACCTCTTCTTCTCTTGTCCTCCCTTGAACACTGGTAATACCTGTGATGCACGGAAGTTAGCAATGTCAGCAAACCAAGGTTCCTCATCGTTTCCACGATGAGTCAAAGCAAAGATATGTTCATCTATAAAAGCATCAGAAATTGCGGGGTCCGCAATTTTTTCGCAATTGTGCTGCAATCGAGACAGGTGATCTGCAACCACGTTTTCACATCCCTTCTTGTCCCGAATGTCCAAATCGAATTCCTGCAGCAATAACACCCATCTAATCAATCTAGGCTTAGCATCAGCCTTCCTCATAAGATATTTTAAAGCAGAATGGTCAGTATATACAATGGTCCTAGTTCCTACAATATAGTTCCTAAATTTTTCACAAGCAAATACTACAGCAAGCATCTCCTTCTCTGTAGTTGTATAGTTACATTGAGCCTCATTCAAGGTTTTACTAGCATAATAGACAGGATGTGTGAGCTTGTCAATCTTCTGTCCTAACATGACTCCTACAGCATAGTCACTGGCATCACATAGCATCTCAAATGGGAGATCCCAATTTGGTCCCACTATGATTGGTGCTGTGACCAGTGCTTCCTTAAGGGTTTTCCAAGCTAATACACATTCCTTAGAGAAGATGAATGGCCTACCTAGCTCCAGTAGCTCACATAGAGGCTTGGCTATCTTAGAAAAGTCCTTGATGAACCTTCTGTAGAAGCCAGCATGCCCTAAGAAACTCCTAATGGCCTTGACATTCTGGGGCTCTACCAACTTCTCTATGACCTCTATTTTTGCCCTATCCACTTCTACACCTGCCCTTGACACTCTATGTCCTAAGACAATCCCTTCATCTACCATAAAATGGCACTTTTCCCAATTTAAGACTAGGTTGGTCTCTTCACACCTAGCCAGGACTTGTCCTAGGTTCTCTAGACAGGTTTTAAATGAGTCCCCAAAGACTGAGAAGTCATCCATGAATATTTCTATTATGGACTCATCCAACTCAGAGAAGATTGCCATCATGCACCTTTGGAAAGTTGCCGGTGCATTGCATAAGCCAAAAGGCATTCTGCGGAAGGCAAACGTTCCAAAAGGGCAAGTGAAGGTAGTCTTCTCTTGATCCTTAGGGTCTATAGTGATTTGATTATAGCCAGAGTACTGTTAAGTCTCTGAAAGTGACTTATTTAGGACCCATTTAGCTTAAGAAGATGTACACATTTAGGTGTTTTTGTTAGCATTTAGCCTAAACCTATGCTTTAATATGAGAATTAGAAGAAGGTAGCTAATTTAGGACTTATGCACAATAGGTAGAAAAAGGGTTGAAAACCGAAGGAAAAGAATGAAAAATGAGCATTGCGAATGAATTGCGAAATCATTGCGGTGACCGCAATTATTCAAGTTAAAACCGTAAGTTGGCTGACCTTTTTCTGTTTAGATCCGACTTTTCAGGGATTCGTTCTTTCTCCTCCATCCATTCTGATATATGACGTTGAAGACTGATGGTTCTCCTTGGCCCAAACGCACCTGCAAACTACTATAAAAAGGGGTCAAAGTCGAAGGTTCAGTCATCACTCGAAGCGCAGAAGTCTTCTCGCAGTCCACCATTTCCAGCTGTTTTCCTTTGCCGTGTGTTGGAGTGAGAGTCTCAGCTTTTGGAGTCGATAATCTGATAGGAAGGAGAGAAGATTCTTCTTCTCTCTCGATTGGATTCATCCAAGCACGGCTGACTTTTCATCACCATCATTCGAGGCGACTGCCACGGAGTTTTCTAGCAAACCTTTACTGTTTTTCTGCTATGTTCTTCTTATTTCCATCTCTGATCACTATTGTTCTTAGTTTAGCATTTCAATTACTGCATTTCGTTGTTGTCTGTCTTGGATTCAGTTCTTTTAAAGCTTTCCTTTGTCTTTCAAACACTTAAAGTAATCGAAGTACACTTCTGCAATTTACAATTTCCATCTTGTTCTGCTACGGTTTTGGCTTACTGTTTTACACACATTTCCCTTCTAAGCATGTCTATCTTATCTACCATTTCTGTTCTCTATATATCCATGAGTAGCTAAGTCACTTAGGGGCATGCTAATGACAGAACTATAGGCTAAAAAACGTGAATCAAGTAGGCAGATTAACACTCGAACATTGATTGTATGTAAGCTTCATCCTACGGGCAATTTCGATTGGCCATCCATTTTGTCCAAAGAACTCCTAACCTCTGGAAGGAGTAAGAGTTCAGAGTCATATAATCATGCTAGCCTTTCATGGTAATCAGGAAACGGCCTAGGAATAGGCGTTTCCCTAGTACAAACTGAACACTCCTGTTTTAACAAGATGCTTAAGTCCTTACTTTGAAGTCGAGTAAACTTGAGTCTCTAATGCATGGAATCGGACGATACTTGAGATAGAGTGAGTTTGATGTATAGAGAGTTGATCCAAAGCTTGATAATCGAAATAAAATGCCTATAGGATAGTCATTAGTAGCCCTTAATTCACCCTTTTGATCAGTTTCGCTGTCAGTTAATTGCGGATTAATTGCGGTTCACGCAATTCTGTTTAATTGCATTCTGTTTAGCTGTTTCCTTCCTCGTTTATTAATTCCATCTCTTGCCTTTTAAGTCTAGTTTTAACTTGCATTTGTTTATGTTATATCCCTTTATACATTCAGCAAAAAGTAGATAATTAAAAACCAACTTTACCCCATCAAATTCATCCCATCTTTCTTAACAATCACACTTCGCGAATAGCTAAAAATGAGTCTCTGTGGAAAAAACGAATTAAATATACTTACTACTTGCTGTGAGACCATGTATGCTTGCATGTTCTAAGTGCTCTCTCTACCCTTTTGCATATTTATCTTTACACATTGAGCACGCAACAAGTTTTTGGCGCCGCTGCCGGGGACTTATTTTAAGTGAAAACGAAGTTGTTAAGTTTGAAAAATCAAGTTTATCATTGAGTGAAACTAATCTGTTTCATTTCTTTTGCAGGTGCTATTAAGGTAGTTTATGAGTGAGCATTCACATAGTAATTTAGAGTTCGATCCTGAACCTGAAAGATCACTTCGAGCTAGGAATAAGGCAAAGAAACGTCTCTTTAAACAACCTCCTGTACCTCAAACCACACCTGAAACTAAAGAAATGGGCGATATAGTTCCAAATCCGGCACAAGCCATTCGCAACCCCATCGAAATAGCGAATGACAAGAATAGTGCCATTCTTTCATATCTAGTACCTATGCCTGGGGAGCTGAACCCCAGCATAATCCGTCCTGAAATCACTGCCCACTCATTCGAGTTAAAACCAGTGATGTTCCAAATGTTGTCCACTGTGGGACAATTCTTTGGAATAGAAAATGAGGACCCCCATAACCACCTTAGGAACTTCCTAGGAGTTAGTGACACATTCCTAATCCCTGGAGTTTCCCAAGAAGCCCTGAGGCTATATCTTTTCCCTTACTCTTTGAGGGACAAAGCCAAAACATGGTTAAATTCATTGCCCTCAGGATCTGTCCGCAATTGGACAGATTTAGCAGAAAAATTCCTAGTCAAATACTTCCCACCTGATAGGAATTCAACCTTTCGTGATGATATCATAAAGTTTAAACAAGCTGATAATGAGTCTCTTCACGAAGCTTGGACTAGATTCAAAGACCTTCTCATTAAATGTCCACACCATGGCATTCCATGGTGTATCCAAATAGAAGTTTTCTTTAAAGGATGCAACCCCAGCACCAGACAAGTCTTAAATTCATCTGCTGGAGGTTCCATGTTGTCCAAGAGTTACAACGAAGCTTATGAGATCTTGGAGAAGATCTCAGCATCTCACTGTAGGTGGTCGGATGATCCAGTAGAGCCAACTAGGGCTCAAGACAAGGATGCTCTAAGCGCCATGAGCACCCAAATAAATGCCCTGACCAACTTAGTCAAGCAAATGGCCCAGGCCAATCTCCAAACCAGTGCCAATACCGCCACAGCCATGTCAATGGGCACTCAACCAAATCAAGGCGAGGCACCTATCTGTGGATTCTGTGGGGAAGGGCACCCTTATGAATACTGCCCTGGGAATCCATCCTCAGTCTGCTATGTAGGAAGCCAGCAGCAGCCTAGGAATAACCCCTACTCCAACACCTATAACCCTGGTTGGAGAAACCACCCTAACCTGTCATGGGGTGGCCAACAAAACACTAATCAAAATTCTAACCAACCTAGACCGAGTGGAACACCTGGTTTCACTCCTCAACATAACCAGTCAATGTACCAAAAACCTTATAATCAACCTGTAGGATCTTCTGTAGAAAACCTACTCAAAGAGTATATCGCTAAGAATGATGCTACTCTTCAGAGCCAGCAAGCTACTCTTAGGAGCCTGGAAAACCAAATAGGCCAATTAGCCAATGAACTTAAAAGTAGGCCCCAAGGTAGACTCCCTGCTGATACCGAGGTACCAAGGAGAGATGGCAAAGAACAAGTTCAAGCCATTGAACTTAGGAGTGGAAGACCATTGGTGAGCAACACAAAGGACACACCAAAGAGAGTAGAGAACACTGAGTCTAGTGCTCCACTGGAGTCTCTGCCGAGCCAAGGTCCACCACCAACTAGCACATCAGGAGCCAGACTAGAGCCAATTGTAGAGGACGTAGAAGAAATTCCAAGGCCTCCACCTATCCTAAGGCGTCCTGACATGCCTGCATATGTGCCACCACCTCCTTATCCTCGAAGGCTTAAGAAGAAGCAGGAACAGGAAGTTCATTTTAATAAATTTTTAGAAATACTTAAGCAAGTGCATGTTAACATTCCTTTTGTAGAGGTTTTACAGTCTATGCCTTCATATGTAAAGTTTTTAAAGGACATTATTACTAACAAAAAAATAATTGGTGAGTTTGAAACAGTGAACCTCACCGAGGAGTGCAGTGCCATCCTCCAGAACAAGCTGCCCAAGAAGGAGAAGGATCCTGGTTCCTTCACCTTACCTGTGGAACTTGGAGGCAAACACGTGGGCAGAGCACTTTGTGACCTGGGCGCCAGCATAAATCTCATGCCCCTGTCCCTATTTCGCCAGTTGGGAATGGGAGAAGCACGTCCAACCACAGTCACTTTACAACTAGCAGACAGATCCATCGCATATCCAGAAGGTAAGATTGAGGATATTCTAGTTAAAGTTGACAAATTTATTTTCCTTGCAGATTTCATTGTCCTGGACTATGAGGCAGACAAGGAGGTTCCCATCCTGCTAGGTAGACCATTTCTAGCCACAGGTAGGGCACTAATAGACGTGCAAAAAGGTGAGTTAACTATGAGGGTTCATGATGAAGAGGTAAAATTTAGTGTTTACAAAGCTTTAAGGTATCCCTCTGATTCTGAGTCTTGTGCTAGCATTGATGTTGTTGACTCACTAATGGAAGAACAATTAGAGCATGTATTATTAACCAAGCATGCTAACGAATATGTAGGATTAGATGTAGATGATCTAAATGTATCTGACATAATGAATATGCCTGTAGATAGACCTCAGCATGTATGTATGACTATAGACTTAACTGATAGAACTGTAAATCCGTTAAAGCCCTCCATTGAGCATCCACCTGTTTTAGAACTGAAACCACTACCAACTCACCTCAAATACGCATATCTAGGAGATAATGATACGCTGCCTGTAATTATTTCTTCTAAGCTAAGTGAACAGCATGAGGTTGATTTAATTTTACTGCTTAAGCAACATAGGAAGGCTATAGCATGGACTATTGCTGATATTCGAGGCATTAGCCCTTCTTATTGCATGCATAAAATCATACTAGAGGAAGAGCACACACCTAGGGTAGATCACCAGCGTAGGTTAAACCCCTCTATGAAAGAGGTAGTAAAGAAAGAAATAATAAAGTGGTTAGATGCAGGAGTAATTTTCCCCATAGCTAGTAGCCAGTGGGTGAGCCCCATCCAATGTGTACCTAAAAAGGGGGGAATAACTGTGGTAGTCAATGAGAACAACGAACTGATTCCAACAAGGACTGTCACAGGGTGGAGAGTGTGTATGGATTACAGGAAGTTAAATAAAGAAACTAAAAAAGACCATTTCCCTCTACCATTCATTGACCAGATGTTAGACAGAATAGCTGGTAGAGCCTACTATTGTTTTTTAGATGGGTACTCTGGCTATAATCAAATCACTATAGACCCTAAGGATCAAGAGAAGACTACCTTCACTTGCCCTTTTGGAACGTTTGCCTTCCGCAGAATGCCTTTTGGCTTATGCAATGCACCGGCAACTTTCCAAAGGTGCATGATGGCAATCTTCTCTGAGTTGGATGAGTCCATAATAGAAATATTCATGGATGACTTCTCCGTCTTTGGGGACTCATTTAAAACCTGTCTAGAGAACCTACGACAAGTCCTGACTAGGTGTGAAGAGACCAACCTAGTCCTAAATTGGGAAAAGTGCCATTTTATGGTAGATGAAGGGATTGTCTTAGGACATAGAGTGTCAAGGGCAGGTGTGGAAGTGGATAGGGCAAAAATAGAGGTCATAGAGAAGTTGGTAGAGCCCCAGAATGTCAAGGCTATTAGGAGTTTCTTAGGACATGCTGGCTTCTACAGAAGGTTCATCAAGGACTTTTCTAAGATAGCTGATAACTCCATTTTGGAGCTATTAAATACGTCCTAATCATAGCTAAAGTCCGCTTTCAATTGATTAAATGTATCTCTTTTGTAGGAGAAAAGCGGCAAAGAGCTCGTGCGTCCATTGGGCATGTTCGAGCGCTTAAAGCAGAGTTTTAGCGCCCCGGGAATGCATCGGGAAGAGGGGAGTTTGTCTCGTGAAGAAACGGGCCAAAACAGCCTTGAAGAGGCATTGCATCAGCCCCAAACCCGAGAGCCAGCGTCGAGCTATAGCGTCGAGACGCTGGCTCGACGCTGGAAAAACCCGAGAGCAAGCGTCGAGTGATAGCGTCGAGACGCTAGCTCGACGCTGCCCTGGCGTCGAGACCCTGCTTGGCGTCGAGACGCTCCGGAGGAGGCGCGCGCAGGAAATTCATCGGGGCAGCGTCGCGACGCTGGCCTTGCGTCGCGACGCCAGCGCGCGCGCGCGCGGATCACTTAGGGCACAGCGTCGAGACGCTGGCCTAGCGTCTCGACGCTACGACGATTACAGCAGCTTAAGGACGATTTTTCTGCAGATTTTTGGATAATCTTCTCCAAGCTCTATCTTCTTCATCTCTCAACCGATTTGGGCGATTCTTCTTCCCTTCTTCCCCATTTTCTCTCTACTTTCCGTGGAGCTCCGCCATTGTTGGCATGCGAGCGAGCTCCACTTCCCTTTTGTAATAGATAGATGAACTCCTCCGTGGTCGTTGTTGGAGCGGGATTGACAAACCGCGCCATGAGCGGCTAAGGTAAGGGTGAACGGTTTGGGAATGGTTTAGGAGGATTTTGTTAGACGATCTGGTTTTGATAATCTGATTTTTGATTTATGCATATTGGGTTCTGTTTATTTGCATTTGTCTACTTTGCTTAATCCAACGCGCATGTTTAATTTCGACGATTGACACTCGAGTAATTATGCATGTTGTGTATGTTAAAGAGTAGCGATGCCGTGCCTCTCACTGCTCGACTAAGTAACACAGGTAGATGAAATTAAATCGAAGTATTAAGCCGTGTAGGATAGTTGTTGATTGCATACAGCGTTTGCGGGCAATCTACTAGCAATTTGAATTCACGCTTAAATGTTCGTCGCGGTTAGCTAGTGACTGTCTAGATTTACCTTAGGGCTGATCACCTTGATGTAAGCTTAGATAACGTGTAATTAGAACTGTGTGGTCTAATTAAAATCCATGGAGTCGGCTACTTTGGGGCATCTCTGGTAGTCGTCCGCGTGTATAATGAACTGAATACCATGATTTTAGCATTAAAGGATAAACCGAATTAGTCTAACAATTGATCCCGAGACTCCCCAAACCGTGCACACGTTCTCTACATATTATTCCTTTCTTCCGTTAGCTTTCTTATTGTTTTACCTCTGCATGATTAAAACCCCCCCGTTACCAATCAATCAATTAAATCCAAATTCCACTAGTAAATTCATTCTCCTATTCCTTGGATCGACCCTGTTACCACTGGCTGCAAAGCCTTGGCAATAGGCATTATAAATTTATTTTGGCAAGCCTCGACAGCTTGAGTTTATAGCGATAGTTCAAAAATATCGTTACCAAAATTGGCGCCGCTGCCGGGGAGTAGGCAATTGATTGAATTTATGATTGAAGTTTGAATTTGATTTATTGATGGTTGACTGAAAATTTTTTCTGTTTGTATGTTGTATGTTTAGATTTTTGTTTGTGTATGACCCGTTCCTCTGAGGGTAGTTTGCAGTATATTCCTGAGATTGACAGAGAGGAGCGGAGGTTACGTAGAGAAGCCCGGGAGGGGCAAGGACCGTTTGAAAGAGAAGAAGGCAATCCCTTCTTGTTTGACGAGATGGCGCAAGGTGAAGCGCCACGGACGCTGAAGCAACTGGCAGCGCCAGACCTGAACCTGCAGCCTTTGTGCATTAACTACCCCGTGGTAGCAGGTAACTTTGAGTTGAAATCTGGTTTAATTCACCAGTTACCTTCTTTCCATGGAAACGCAGGTGAGGACGCGAACAAGCATTTGATGGAGTTCCATTGCGTCTGCGCGGGAATGAAGCCCGCAGGGGTCACGGAGGAGCAGCTGAATATGAGGGCATTCCCCTTCACGCTCAAGGACAAAGCCAGAGACTGGCTGTATTACTTGCCCTCCGGATCGATCAACACGTGGCAGGATATGAAGCGGGTATTTTTGGAGAAATACTTTCCCGCATCCTTGGCCACTACTCTGCGGAAGAGGATATATGGGATCACCCAGGATGTAGGTGAGTCCCTGCATGAGTATTGGGAACGCTTTGGGCGCCTGTGCGCGAGTTTCCCACACCACCAGATCGCCGATCAGCTGCTCATACAGTATTTCTATGAGGGGATGACGCCCCACGACAGGCAGATGATCGATGCAGCGAGTGGAGGGGCACTGATTGACAAGACCCCAGTTGAGGCCAAGCAGCTCATTGCAAATATGGCTACCAACTCGCAGCAGTTTGGGATCAGGGGGCAAGGACAAGTGCACAGCGTGGCTCAGAGCCATGAAATGTCTGAAATGAGGGCCCAGGTGGCCGAGATAGGTAGTATGTTAAAGAAGATTGTTGGAGGACACCGCGAAGAGGCGGAGGTCAATGCAATCGGGGGATATGCTTCCAACCCAAGGAAGTATGATCCATATGCTAGCACTTATAACCCCGGTTGGCGTGACCATCCTAACTTCAGCTATGGGAATAGGGAAGGACAAACCCGTTTCCAAGGCCAGTCCCAGGATAGGCCTAATTCTTCCACCCAGGCTCAAGCTTCGAGCTCCTCCAGCTCACTTGAAGAGATGGTAAGGACCATCGTGACTAGCACCAGCCAGTTCCAGAAAGAGGCTCGCGAGGAGCTTAATTCTCATAAGGCAGAGCTGCAGAATTTGAACAAGCAGCTGACACAGATGGCGGTGTCTATTAGTAAGATCGAGAGCAAGAGCTCGGGGAAGCTTCCTTCCCAAACTACAGTTAACTCATGTGAAAACGTGAGTGCCATTCAGCTGCGCAGTGGGAAGTCACTTTCCACCAGAGCTGCGAAGGAAGCCACGGACAGCCTGAACGAGTCCGCCCCGATTGCCCTTGAGACTCAGAATGAGAAAAGAAATGAGAAGGTCAGTGTACCTGTGGATGTTGCCAAAGCACCATTCCCGAGTAGGCTTGCGAAGCCTACTTTGGAATCCGATGACGAGGAGGTCCTGCGAACCTTCCAAAAGGTGATGGTGAATATCCCGCTCCTGGAGGCAGTCAGTCAAGTGCCCAAATATGCAAAATTCTTAAGGAGCTGGTGCACTACGAAGAGAAAGTCCAGAGGGACTGAGAAAAAGAAGGAGAACGTCTCTGCCTTACTCCGAGGATCGTTGCCTGCAAAGTGCAACGATCCAGGTATTTTTACTATCCCTTGCACTATAGGTAGTAAAATTGTTCGTAATGCCATGTTAGACCTAGGAGCCTCTGTAAATGTTATGTCTTATGCATTGTATCGTGAACTGAATTTAAATGAAATGCATGAATGTAATGTTTCTGTTCAGTTGGCTAATGGGTCGAGCATTTGTCCTAGGGGGAAGGTAGAGGATGTTCTAGTTAGAGTAGGGAATATGACGTTTCCTGCTGATTTCCTTGTTTTAGATATGAAAGAAAATTTGTCGCATGCTTCGTCCTCTATGCTGTTAGGACGCCCTTTTCTTAAGACCGCTAGGGTCAAAATCGATGTGTATAAGGGCGTCGTTTCGTTAGAGTTTGATGATACTTTGCATGAGTTTTCTTTGTTTGATGGGAAATCTGTTGCGAATGTTTCTGTTGTTTGTGAGCATGATGAGAATGGGAGTCTACCCTCGCGCTTGAGGGATGGTTCCCATGTCTCAGTAAAAATTTCTGATTTGAATTTGATGGATGATACTGCTGGTTTTTGCACTAACATGTCTAATATTCACGTGCCCGAGGCACGAAGAGTGCAAAACATTTTTCAGGTGGATGATGGTGGAAAAGGTGTGGCCTTGGACAAGTATGGATCGTCCCCCGCACCTACAGACTATGGATGAGTCTGTTGCGAGAATACAGTCGAGCAACCGACTTTAAAAATTCTGCGCTTCTCGGAGGCACCCGAGTGTTGAACTGTTTTTATGCTTTAGTTTAGTTTTCTTGCTTTTTAGAATTAATTTAGCTTGTTGTTTTTTTTTTTTTTTTTTAGGGAATCAAGGAAGAGAGGGCAATTTTGGGCTCTGATGCGTTCGTGCGCCGCTTCCTCGCCCTCGCCAGCTTCACAAAGAGTCAGGGAAGTGTACTTCTTCTTCCCTTTTACTTTGATGTATCTGACTGGTTGGCATTGAGGACAATGCCAAATTTTGAAGTTGGGGGTGGAGTAGTCCGATGGATGTGCATGTGTAGTTTGTTGAGAAGTGCTATTAAGATATTGAAGTGCTTGGGACTCTGTTTATTGTTTTCTGACTGTGATAGCCTAGGAAATGCATGTTGGAAATCTGAGCATGTTCATAATCGAGTTTTTGCATGAGTTTTGTGTTTATTAGGTTCATGTCAAAAATTTTAAAATTTTTTCTGTTGCTCCCTTGCACTCATCGCGCACTTAGCAACTTCTCCCTAGATTCCGTAAGCTTGGTTTATCGCATTCTTAGCTAATTCTCGTTGTCACCCCGAAAGGCACCCTT
This sequence comes from Herpetospermum pedunculosum, assembly GCA_028017165.1. Classification (NCBI taxonomy): domain Eukaryota; kingdom Viridiplantae; phylum Streptophyta; class Magnoliopsida; order Cucurbitales; family Cucurbitaceae; genus Herpetospermum; species Herpetospermum pedunculosum. Next base: position 30,998,742 of record CM051524.1, on the reverse strand, counting down.
AGGTAGCTTGTTGCATGAGAGTTAGTAGCTAATTAATTGAGAAAGCATGTGCTTAGCCTAATAAAAAAAAATAGAAAAGCATGTTTTGTAGAAAAGTTCCTCTCGAGGCGCTCCTCCTTCTTATTTGCGCTTAAAAGAAGTGAGCGTTAGTCCTTAAAAACGTGAAGTTTCATGCATGAATTTGACGTGTTAGGCAACTCGAGTAGGAAAGAAAAAGAAATGAAGGGTGGTTCAAAGAACCCAAAATAAAAGAGTACAAAGTACTTTTGAAAAGAAAGAAAAAGAATGAGAAAATAATTAGGTCTCTTAATTTGTTTCTCTCTCTCGTGTAAGTCAAGTGTAGCTGTTCTTAAACGCTAGAAGTAGGGGGAAAGCGGGATGTGCGTTGCATGTTGGTTTTCCGGGTTTACGTGAGTTTAGGAGTAGTTGTCTTGCACACACACACGTTAGGGGGCAAGAGTTAATTTTTGATATGTCCTAGTTATTACATGAACAAAATGCTTCCATGATTATGCTCGTGTTTAAATTTCAATATGCATGGAGGTTTGAGTTAGAATGCATGTAATAGCGTCCTTAGAGTCAATGTCTTTGTAGTGCTTGCTCGAGGACTAGCAATGTTTAAGTTGGGGGTGTTTGATAACTCCATTTTGGAGCTATTAAATACGTCCTAATCATAGCTAAAGTCCGCTTTCAATTGATTAAATGTATCTCTTTTGTAGGAGAAAAGCGGCAAAGAGCTCGTGCGTCCATTGGGCATGTTCGAGCGCTTAAAGCAGAGTTTTAGCGCCCCGGGAATGCATCGGGAAGAGGGGAGTTTGTCTCGTGAAGAAACGGGCCAAAACAGCCTTGAAGAGGCATTGCATCAGCCCCAAACCCGAGAGCCAGCGTCGAGCTATAGCGTCGAGACGCTGGCTCGACGCTGGAAAAACCCGAGAGCAAGCGTCGAGTGATAGCGTCGAGACGCTAGCTCGACGCTGCCCTGGCGTCGAGACCCTGCTTGGCGTCGAGACGCTCCGGAGGAGGCGCGCGCAGGAAATTCATCGGGGCAGCGTCGCGACGCTGGCCTTGCGTCGCGACGCCAGCGCGCGCGCGCGCGGATCACTTAGGGCACAGCGTCGAGACGCTGGCCTAGCGTCTCGACGCTACGACGATTACAGCAGCTTAAGGACGATTTTTCTGCAGATTTTTGGATAATCTTCTCCAAGCTCTATCTTCTTCATCTCTCAACCGATTTGGGCGATTCTTCTTCCCTTCTTCCCCATTTTCTCTCTACTTTCCGTGGAGCTCCGCCATTGTTGGCATGCGAGCGAGCTCCACTTCCCTTTTGTAATAGATAGATGAACTCCTCCGTGGTCGTTGTTGGAGCGGGATTGACAAACCGCGCCATGAGCGGCTAAGGTAAGGGTGAACGGTTTGGGAATGGTTTAGGAGGATTTTGTTAGACGATCTGGTTTTGATAATCTGATTTTTGATTTATGCATATTGGGTTCTGTTTATTTGCATTTGTCTACTTTGCTTAATCCAACGCGCATGTTTAATTTCGACGATTGACACTCGAGTAATTATGCATGTTGTGTATGTTAAAGAGTAGCGATGCCGTGCCTCTCACTGCTCGACTAAGTAACACAGGTAGATGAAATTAAATCGAAGTATTAAGCCGTGTAGGATAGTTGTTGATTGCATACAGCGTTTGCGGGCAATCTACTAGCAATTTGAATTCACGCTTAAATGTTCGTCGCGGTTAGCTAGTGACTGTCTAGATTTACCTTAGGGCTGATCACCTTGATGTAAGCTTAGATAACGTGTAATTAGAACTGTGTGGTCTAATTAAAATCCATGGAGTCGGCTACTTTGGGGCATCTCTGGTAGTCGTCCGCGTGTATAATGAACTGAATACCATGATTTTAGCATTAAAGGATAAACCGAATTAGTCTAACAATTGATCCCGAGACTCCCCAAACCGTGCACACGTTCTCTACATATTATTCCTTTCTTCCGTTAGCTTTCTTATTGTTTTACCTCTGCATGATTAAAACCCCCCCGTTACCAATCAATCAATTAAATCCAAATTCCACTAGTAAATTCATTCTCCTATTCCTTGGATCGACCCTGTTACCACTGGCTGCAAAGCCTTGGCAATAGGCATTATAAATTTATTTTGGCAAGCCTCGACAGCTTGAGTTTATAGCGATAGTTCAAAAATATCGTTACCAATAGCCAAGCCTCTATGTGAGCTACTGGAGCTAGGTAGGCCATTCATCTTCTCTAAAGAATGTGTAATAGCTTGGAAAACCCTTAAGGAAGCACTGGTCACAGCACCAATCATAGTAGGACCAAATTGGGATCTCCCATTTGAGATGCTATGTGATGCCAGTGACTATGCTATAGGAGTCATGTTAGGACAGAAGATTAACAAGCTCACACATCCTGTCTATTATGCCAGCAAGACCTTGAATGAGGCTCAATGTAATTATACAACTACTGAGAAAGAGATGCTAGCTGTAGTATTTGCTTGTGAAAAATTTAGGAACTATATTGTAGGAACTAGGACCATTGTATATACTGACCATTCTGCTTTAAAATATCTTATGAGGAAGGCTGATGCTAAGCCTCGATTGATTAGATGGGTGTTATTGCTGCAGGAATTCGATTTGGACATTCGGGACAAGAAGGGATGTGAAAACGTGGTTGCAGATCACCTGTCTCGATTGCAGCACAATTGCGAAAACATTGCGGACCCCGCAATTACTGATGCTTTTATAGATGAACATATCTTTGCTTTGACTCATCGTAATAACGATGAGGAACCTTGGTTTGCTAACATTGCTAACTTCCGTGCATCACAGGTATTACCAGTGTTCAAGGGAGGACAAGAAAAGAAGAGGTTCCTCCATGAAGCAAGGAAATTTATCTGGGATGACCCCATACTTTATAGAACCTGTGCTGATGGGTTGTTGAGGAAGTGTGTTTCAGCTGCTGAAGCAAAGTCTGTGCTGCAGCACTGTCACTCATCTCCTTACGGTGGGCACTTTGGTGGTCAAAGAACAGCCGCTAAAGTATTTCAGAGTGGCTACTACTGGCCAACAATCTTCAAGGACGCCCACAACTATGCCCACAACTGTGACGAATGCCAAAGGACAGGTAACCTCAGTCGCAAGGATGAGATGCCCCTCACCTACATCTTAGAGTTGGAGCTCTTCGATGTATGGGGCATTGATTTCATGGGACCCTTCCCTCCATCATCAGGTAATCTGTACATCTTAGTAGCAGTAGACTACGTGTCAAAGTGGGTAGAAGCTAAGGCATGTTCTAATAATGATGCTAAAACAGTCACTAACTTCTTGCATAGGCACATTTTCACTAGATTTGGGACTCCTCGTGCTATCATTAGTGATGAGGGGTCACATTTCATTAATAAGGCTATGGAGAAAATATTGGCTAAGTATAACATCAGACATAGGGTAGCTACTCCCTACCACCCACACTCAAATGGTCAAGCTGAAATTTCCAATAGGGAGATAAAGAACATCCTAGAAAAGGTAGTTAAACCTAATAGAAAAGACTGGTCATTTAAGCTTGAGGATGCACTTTGGGCTTATAGAACAGCATATAAGACACCTCTAGGAATGTCTCCCTATAGGTTGGTGTATGGCAAGGCTTGCCACTTGCCACTTGAGTTAGAAAACAAGGCATTTTGGGCCATGAAAGAATTAAATTTTTGTGTGAAGGATGCGGGGACATTAAGATCTTTACAGCTACATGAACTTGACGAGCTTAGGCATATGGCCTATGAGAATGCCAAGATGTACAAAGAAAAGACAAAAATATGGCATGACAGTAGACTCAGGGTCAAAGACTTTAAGAAAGGCCAACTTGTACTGTTATTTAACTCACGATTAAAGCTATTTCCAGGCAAATTAAAGTCTAGATGGTCAGGTCCATTTATTATTACTAATGTCTTTGTTCATGGTGCCATAGAGATTAAAAACTTGCAGCAAGGACAGCCATTTATGGTCAATGGTGCTAGGTTGAAGCACTACTACGAGGAGGGGGATGTGAAGACTCTCTCGGCCTTCCTCCTACGTGAAGCATGAAGTTAGAAACGAGAGAGAACGAGTGGTTACTGTGCTCGTTTAGTCAAGGCCAATGCCTTAGTTTATTTTTTCTGTTTTTTTCGAGTATCGTTTGTATGTTTTGTGGTGTGATTTTAATTGCGTATTTGATGTTTGTTTTATTTGTTGTTGTAGGGAATCGAAAGAGGGTATCAAGGGGAGTAAATCAAGCTTTAAAAATCAAGAAATGGTTGAGCCAAATAAAAGATACGGACGAGCGAAGTTGAAGATTTTGATGAAAAGATATCCCTAGAATTGCGCAAAAATTGTTGGATCCGCAAAAAAGAGCCGTTGGGATTTTCCCGTTGCTTTTATAGCCGTTAGAAGGCGCTCGATCGATACGATTCTCTCTTTCTTTGCTCTCCAAGATTTCTGCGATTCTCTCCATCTTTGATTCTTCTCTCCAAACCTTCAAGATTCGACAATGGTTTCCACTAGGGCTGAAAGATCCGCAGCCAAGAAGAAGGCCGTTGACGCAGCTGAAGCGGCTGCGAGGGAAGCGCTTCTCACCCTTGCTGATGAGGGTGCTGTACGCACTGGCCGTCTGTCCAAGCTTCCTATTCGTAGGAAGAAGTGGAGGGTGGTCACTGAGATCCCTGCTGGTCCATCTGAGCCAGTGGGCACGCCCAAGAAACGACGGTGGAGTGTCAAGACTGCCGCCGAACCAAGCACCGCCAGGACTCCCTCTGTGGAGAGTCAAGAAACTGATCGTGCAGCCCACGAGTCAGCCAAAGAAGGTTCGTCGCTGTCTGTGTCACCTGCGCGCAGTCCCCTCTCGTCTGAACCAGCGCCAAGCGCAGAGTCGTCACCACCTGCACAGAGCTCCGAGTTGTCTCCAGCACCTCAGAGTTCTGATCCGCCACCTGCAGCAGCGCAGAGCCCTGAACCACCATCTTCGCCACTGAATTCTGCGCATACACCATCAGCAGAGCACAATTCTCCACGGCCCGATCCTGAATTCCCTTATGGGGATTATCAGGAGTCTACGCAGGGCAGTGGAGATGCTGGGGAAGAAGAAGTCTTTTCTCCCATGAGAGAAGACAGCCCTGATGTTCCTGCCCAGCAGGATGATTCCATGGAAGAGACGTTGGGGGCTTGCCTCCAACAGATCAACATTAAGAAAAAGAAGAAGAAGGCCAAGATGGGCAAGGCCAAGAAGTCCAAGAAGCTGAAGAAGAAGAAGGCCAAACGAGTGCCTTCAGCAGACGAAGAAAGCACGGAGCCATCACTCAAACGCCTCAAGGTGGAGGCTGCTGAATCATCCAAACCAACCGATAAGGGGAAGGCTAAACTCTACCCTGAAGATGAACCTCCATCAGTGAGATATGTCTCATCTGATGCTGAATCCAGGGGTGTTGAGCTGAGGAAGAGGGACCTACTGCACGAGAAAGGTTTCCTTGATCGACTTGCTGACCTGCCGCAGTTCCTGCGCGCAGGGGTGCTCAACCATGGCTGGGAGGAATTCTGCAGACCTCCCAATCCAGCCTACACGAGCATGGTGTACGATTTCTACGCCAATGTGCTCAGCCCTGAGGATGGCCTATCTGTGGTCAGAGGGGTGGAAGTTGATTTCTCAGCCAAGGCCATCAATGAAGCCTTTGGTCTCAAGGGCCAAGCGCACACAGATTATGCACGGATAGTTGATGAGTCGACCGAGGCTGTGCTGGAAGAGGCCATTCGCACAATTGGCCAGCCTGAGGCCTCCTGGACAGTGTCACGCAATGGGCGGCACACTCTCATGAGTGCCAACCTCACGGCTAAGGCAGCTGTGTGGTTTTCATTCGTCAGACGAAGACTCTCCCCAGTAACTCATGAGACTACAATTAACCAGAGCCGTTCGCTGCTGGTTTATGCTATAATGAGAGGTCTCACGATCAACGTGGGAGAAGTCATCACTGCTGCCATAGCTGAGTGTGCTAAAAAGGGTAAGGGACCATTATTTTTCCCCAACACTATAACAAAGTTGTGTTTGCTTGCAGGAGTTCCCACCGAGCGCTTGGAGCAGCAGCTGCCTTACACAGGCCATTTGGAGTTGCCTGCGCACCTAAGGCTGAGAAGAAAGGGCAACATGGAATTTGAGTTGGATAGGCTGGCTGCTGAACAGTCCCTATCCATGGCCTGCTTGATGGACATGCAGAGGAGAATGGCTCAATGGGCCAACTATGCGCAGGCGAGGGACAGAGAAGTTGCAGACCAGTTGGGATGCATCTTCCCAGACTTCCCCACCAACCTCCTAACTCCATGGGTGCCCCCACGACCAAGGCAACCAGATGAGGATGATGAGAATTGAGTGCTGGTTTGAAGAGCACTAGAGGGAGTATTACTGATCCCTTAAGAAACAAAAGACAATTTTCCTGCTTTTTGATAGAATCATGTATAGTATGCTGTTTTGTATTCAATTTTTGATCTGTTTTTAATGTTTAGTTTTATGTTTTTCTTTTGCTTAGTCTAGTCTGATGTTAGTTGAATAGGTAGGATAGTTTAGTTTTATTTTTAGGATGCATGAGTAACAGAAAAAAAACATGCTAGGGGCCTGAATCAATGTTAAATCTGCCCAGATTGAATTGCGAAATAATTGCGGTTCCCGCAATTTTTGTGACTGATTGCATGTTTTGGACTGTCTGTTTAGTTAGGCTGTGATCTGTTAAATTTTATCTTCTGCTGCTAGCATGACTACCTTATATAGCTGATCTTAAAGCATGCTGGATGAGTGTCATAGGACACGCTTTGTTAGTTTAAATTTGCCTCTGAATAATGCTCAGCATGCATAAACCATAAGTCCTTAAGACCTTCTGTTTTTTTTTCAAATTTTCTGCTGCTGGAGTAGTTGCTTTTAGAATGTTTTGCCTATGCCTAGGATTTTTAGATTCTCTTTGTTTTACTTTAGACTAGATGCTTCTAGGACAAGTTTGGGGGTGTGCCACCCTAAACACTCATTGGGGACAATGAGTAGTTGAAGTTTGGGGGAGGCCACCCTAGGCCTAGGAACATTCCTCTCTTCCTTAGGACATAAGCATTCTTCTTCTCCTAAAAAAAAAATTTTGTGATAAATAGAAAAAGTGAAAAATAGAATAAAGAGGGGAGTCTCTCTCAAGTGCTGAGTAATCAGTGCCAAGTGTGTAAACCACAAGTGGCATTGCATCAAAACGGCAACCCAAGGAGAGACTCCACCTAAGTAAAAAAGGGAAAAGGAGAAATAGGGGAAGAAGGATGTATGCTTAGGAGTTATAATCTTGTGGCTTAGATGTCCTATTTAAAGAAGAACTCTGATCCTCAATGAGCTAAGCACAAGGTTGTAGCTTTTAGGTTTGTCTAGGGAGATGAATGTATATCCAATGTAGTGATGCCAGGGCTTAGGTTGTTCTCTAAAAGTACCACTGTCACTGTTAATACTAAGACTGGCATGACTCTAAGGAATCCTAGACACATTAAAAATAAGCTAGAAGCATGTACTGAGTCTTGAGTAAAGCTTGGTAGAATTTGAAACCCGAGGGATAGTGGCATGACATCATAAAAGTAGCTAGATCAGTAGTAGGGGGTTAACAAAACCAGCAGGTATAGTAGGCAGGTGAAGTCAGAAGAAGCTTGATAAGAGGTTAATTCTAAACTTAGAAGTGTGTCACAGGACAGCACTGCTAGAGATAGGGATATAGGAGAGTCGGTAAGTAGTTAAAGAAGATAAAATAACAGCCTAGGTAAGTCCTTAGTATGCTTGAGGACAAGCAAAGCCTTAAGTTTGGGGGTGTGTTAAGTCTCTGAAAGTGACTTATTTAGGACCCATTTAGCTTAAGAAGATGTACACATTTAGTTATTTTTGTTAGCATTTAGCCTAAACCTATGCTTTAATATGAGAATTAGAAGAAGGTAGCTAATTTAGGACTTATGCACAATAGGTAGAAAAAGGGTTGAAAACCGAAGGAAAAGAATGAAAAATGAGCATTGCGAATGAATTGCGAAATCATTGCGGTGACCGCAATTATTCAAGTTAAAACCGTAAGTTGGCTGACCTTTTTCTGTTTAGATCCGACTTTTCAGGGATTCGTTCTTTCTCCTCCATCCATTCTGATATATGACGTTGAAGACTGATGGTTCTCCTTGGCCCAAACGCACCTGCAAACTACTATAAAAAGGGGTCAAAGTCGAAGGTTCAGTCATCACTCGAAGCGCAGAAGTCTTCTCGCAGTCCACCATTTCCAGCTGTTTTCCTTTGCCGTGTGTTGGAGTGAGAGTCTCAGCTTTTGGAGTCGATAATCTGATAGGAAGGAGAGAAGATTCTTCTTCTCTCTCGATTGGATTCATCCAAGCACGGCTGACTTTTCATCACCATCATTCGAGGCGACTGCCACGGAGTTTTCTAGCAAACCTTTACTGTTTTTCTGCTCTGTTCTTCTTATTTCCATCTCTGATCACTATTGTTCTTAGTTTAGCATTTCAATTACTGCATTTCGTTGTTGTCTGTCTTGGATTCAGTTCTTTTAAAGCTTTCCTTTGTCTTTCAAACACTTAAAGTAATCGAAGTACACTTCTGCAATTTACAGTTTCCATCTTGTTCTGCTACGGTTTTGGCTTACTGTTTTACACACATTTCCCTTCTAAGCATGTCTATCTTATCTACCATTTCTGTTCTCTATATATCCATGAGTAGCTAAGTCACTTAGGGGCATGCTAATGACAGAACTATAGGCTAAAAAACGTGAATCAAGTAGGCAGATTAACACTCGAACATTGATTGTATGTAAGCTTCATCCTACGGGCAATTTCGATTGGCCATCCATTTTGTCCAAAGAACTCCTAACCTCTGGAAGGAGTAAGAGTTCAGAGTCATATAATCATGCTAGCCTTTCATGGTAATCAGGAAACGGCCTAGGAATAGGCGTTTCCCTAGTACAAACTGAACACTCCTGTTTTAACAAGATGCTTAAGTCCTTACTTTGAAGTCGAGTAAACTTGAGTCTCTAATGCATGGAATCGGACGATACTTGAGATAGAGTGAGTTTGATGTATAGAGAGTTGATCCAAAGCTTGATAATCGAAATAAAATGCCTATAGGATAGTCATTAGTAGCCCTTAATTCACCCTTTTGATCAGTTTCGCTGTCAGTTAATTGCGGATTAATTGCGGTTCACGCAATTCTGTTTAATTGCATTCTGTTTAGCTGTTTCCTTCCTCGTTTATTAATTCCATCTCTTGCCTTTTAAGTCTAGTTTTAACTTGCATTTGTTTATGTTATATCCCTTTATACATTCAGCAAAAAGTAGATAATTAAAAACCAACTTTACCCCATCAAATTCATCCCATCTTTCTTAACAATCACACTTCGCGAATAGCTAAAAATGAGTCTCTGTGGAAAAAACGAATTAAATATACTTACTACTTGCTGTGAGACCATGTATGCTTGCATGTTCTAAGTGCTCTCTCTACCCTTTTGCATATTTATCTTTACACATTGAGCACGCAACAAGTACCCATCTAAAAAACAATAGTAGGCTCTTCCAGCTATTCTGTCTAACATCTGGTCAATGAACGGTAGAGGGAAATGGTCTTTTTTAGTTTCTTTATTTAACTTCCTGTAATCCATACACACTCTCCACCCTGTGACAGTCCTTGTTGGAATCAGTTCGTTGTTCTCATTGACTACCACAGTTATTCCCCCCTTTTTAGGTACACATTGGATGGGGCTCACCCACTGGCTACTAGCTATGGGGAAAATTACTCCTGCATCTAACCACTTTATTATTTCTTTCTTTACTACCTCTTTCATAGAGGGGTTTAACCTACGCTGGTGATCTACCCTAGGTGTGTGCTCTTCCTCTAGAATAATTTTGTGCATGCAATAAGAAGGGCTAATGCCTCGAATATCAGCAATAGTCCATGCTATAGCCTTCCTATGTTGCTTAAGCAGTAAAATTAAATCAACCTCATGCTGTTCACTTAGCTTAGAAGAAATAATTACAGGCAGCGTATCATTATCTCCTAGATATGCATATTTGAGGTGAGTTGGTAGTGGTTTCAGTTCTAAAACAGGTGGATGCTCAATGGAGGGCTTTAACGGATTTACAGTTCTATCGGTTAAATCTATATTCATACATACATGCTGAAGTTTATCTACAGGCATATTCATTATGTCAGATACATTTAGATCATCTACATCTAATCCTACATATTCGTTAGCATGCTTGGTTAACAGTACATGCTCTAATTGTTCGTCCATTAGTGAGTCAACAATATCAATGCTAGCACAAGACTCAGAATCAGAGGGATATCTTAAAGCTTTATAAACACTAAATTTTACCTCTTCATCATGAACCCTCATAGTTAACTCACCTTTTTGCACGTCTATTAGTGCCCTACCTGTGGCTAGGAATGGTCTACCTAGCAGGATGGGGACCTCCTTGTCTGCCTCATAGTCCAGGACAATGAAATCTGTAAGGAAAATAAATTTGTCAACTTTAACTAGAATATCCTCGATCTTACCTTCTGGATATGCGATGGATCTGTCTGCTAGTTGTAAAGTGACTGTGGTTGGACGTGCTTCTCCCATTCCCAACTGGCGAAATAGGGACAGGGGCATGAGATTTATGCTGGCGCCCAGGTCACAAAGCGCTCTGCCCACATGCTTGCCTCCAAGTTCTACAGGTAGGGTGAAGGAACCAGGATCCTTCTCCTTCTTGGGCAGCTTGTTTTGGAGGATGGCACTGCACTCCTCGGTGAGGTTCACTGTTTCAAACTCACCAATTATTTTCTTGTTAGTAATAATGTCCTTCAAAAACTTTACATAAGAAGGCATTGATTGTAAAACCTCTACAAAAGGAATGTTCACATGTACTTGCTTAAGTATTTCTAAAAATTTATTAAAATGAACTTCCTGTTCCTGCTTCTTCTTCAGCCTTCGAGGATATGGAGGTGGCGGCACATATGCAGGCATGTCAGGACGCCTTAGGATAGGTGGAGGCCTTGGAATTTCTTCTACCTCCTCAATGATTGGCTCTAGCCTGGCTCCTGATGTGCTAGTTGGTGGTGGACCTTGGCTTGGCAGAGACTCCAGTGGAGCACTAGACTCAGTGTTCTCTACTCTCTTTGGTGTGTCCTTTGTGTTGCTCACCAATGGTCTTCCACTCCTGAGTTCAATTGCTTGAACTTGTTCCTTGCCATCTCTCCTTGGTACCTCGGTGTCAGCAGGGAGTCTACCTTGGGGCCTACTTTTAAGTTCGTTGGCTAATTGGCCTATTTGGTTTTCCAGGCTCCTAAGGGTAGCTTGCTGGCTCTGAAGAGTAGCATCATTCTTAGCTATATATTCTTTGAGTAGGTTTTCTACAGAAGATCCTACAGGTTGATTGTAAGGTTTTTGGTACATGGACTGGTTATGTTGGGGAGTGAAACCAGGTGTTCCACTCGGCCTTGGTTGGTTAGAATTTTGGTTAGTGTTTTGTTGGCCACCCCATGACAGGTTAGGGTGGTTTCTCCAACCAGGGTTATAGGTCTGTGAGTAGGGGTTATTCCTAGGCTGCTGCTGACTTCCTACATAGCAGACTGAGGATGGATTCCCAGGGCAGTATTCATAAGGGTGCCCTTCCCCACAGAATCCACAGATTAGTGCCTCGCCTTGATTTGGTTGAGTGCCCATTGACATGGCTGTGGCGGTATTGGCACTGGTTTGGAGATTGGCCTGAGCCATTTGCTTGACTAAGTTGGTCAGGGCATTTATTTGGGTGCTCATGGCGCTCAGAGCATCCTTGTCTTGAGCCCTAGTTGGCTCTACTGGATCATCTGACCATCTACAGTGAGATGTTGAGATCTTCTCCAAGATCTCATAAGCTTCGTTGTAACTCTTGGACAACATGGAACCTCCAGCAGATGAATTTAAGACTTGTCTGGTGCTGGGGTTGCATCCTTTAAAGAAAACTTCTATTTGGATACACCATGGAATGCCATGGTGTGGACATTTAATGAGAAGGTCTTTGAATCTTGTCCAAGCTTCGTGAAGAGACTCACTTGGAGCTTGTTTGAATTTTATGATATCATCACGAAAGGTTGAATTCCTATCTGGTGGGAAATATTTGACTAGGAATTTTTCTGCTAAATCTGTCCAATTGCGGACAGATCCTGAGGGTAAAGAATTTAGCCATGTTTTGGCTTTGTCCCTCAAAGAGTAAGGGAAAAGATATAGCCTTAGGGCCTCTTGGGAAACTCCAGGGATTAGGAACGTGTCACTAACTCCTAGGAAGTTCCTAAGGTGGTTATGGGGGTCCTCATTTTCTATTCCAAAGAATTGTCCCACAGTGGACAACATTTGGAACATCACTGGCTTTAACTCGAATGAGTTGGCAGTGATTTCAGGACGGATTATGCTGGGGTTCAGCTACCCAGGCATAGGTACTAGATATGAAAGGATGGCGCTATCCTTGTCATTCGCTATTTCAATGGGATTGCGAGTGACAGGCACCAGGTTTTGATTTACTCCAGCCATTTCTTCTTGAGGTAATTGTGGAGGAATAAGGGGTTGTTTAAAGAGACGTTTCTTGGCTCTATTCCTAGCTCTAAGTAACCTCTCGGGCTCAGGGTTGAACTCTAGATCACTAGATGGAGTCTCATTCATAAACTACCCTAAATGGTACCTGAAAAAGAAATGAGGATGGATCAAATTCAATGGAAAATACTTTAATGTTCAGACTTAACAAACTTCGTTTTTACTTAAAATAATTCCCCGGCAGCGGCGCCAAAAACTTGTTGCGTGCTCAATATGTAAAGATAAATATGCAAAAGGGAAGAGAGAGCACTTAGAACATGCAAGCATACATGGTCTCACAGCAAGTAGTAAGTATATTTCATTCGTTTTTTCCACAGAGACTCATTTTTAGCTATTCGCGAAGTGTGATTGTTAAGAAAGATGGGATGAATTTGATGGGATAAAATTGGTTTTTAATTACCTAAGTTTTGCTGAATGTGTAAAGGAATATACCATAAACAAATTAAAGTTAAAATCAGACTCAAAGGACCAGAGATGGAATTAATAAACGATGAAGAAAACAGCTAAACAGAATGCAAACTAAGCAGAATTGCGAGAACCGCAATTAATCCGCAATTAACTGACAGCGAAACTGATCAAAAGGGTGAATTAAGGGCTACTAATGACTATCCTATAGGCATTTTATTTCGATTATCAAGCTTTGGATCAACTCTCTATACATCAAACTCACTCTATCTCAAGTATCGTCCGATTCCATGCATTAGAGACTCAAGTTTACTCGACTTCAAAGTAAGGACTTAAGCATCTTGTTAAAACAGGAGTGTTTAGTTTGTACTAGGGAAACGCCTATTCCTAGGCCGTTTCCTGATTACCATGAAAGGCTAGCATGATTATATGACTCTGAACTCTTACTCCTTCCAGAGGTTAGGAGTTCTTTGGACAAAATGGATGGCCAATCGAAATTGCCCGTGGGATGAAGCTTACATACAATCAATGTTCGAGTGTTGAACAGACTACTTGACTCACGTTTTTTAGCCTATAGTTCTGTCATTAGCATGCCCCTAAGTGATTTTAGTTACTCATGGATATGTAGAGAACAGAAATGGTAGATAAGATAGACATGCTTAGAAGAGGAATATGTGTAAAACAGCGAGACAAAACCGTAGCAGAACAAGGTGGAAACTGTAAAATGCAGAATTGTACTTTGATTACTTTAAGTGTTTGAATGACAAAGGAAAGCTTTGAAGAAATGAATCCACGACAGACAACAACGAAATGCAGTAAGTAAAATACTAAACTAAGAACAACAATAATCAGAGATGGAAATAAGAAGAACAGAACAGAAAAGCAGTAAAGGTTTGCTAGAAAACTCCGTGGCAGTCGCCTCGAATGATGGTGATGAAAAGTCAGCCGTGCTTGGATGAATCCAATCGAGAGAGAAGAAGAATCTCCTCTCCTTCCTATCAGATTATCGACTCCAAAAGCTGAGACTCTCACTCCAACAAACGGCAAAGGAAAACAGATGGAAATGGTGGACTGCGAGAAGACTTCTGCGCTTCGAATGATGACTGAACCTCCGACTTTGACCCCCTTTTATAGTAGTTTGCAGGTGCGTTTGGGCCAAGGAGAACCATCAATCTTCAACGTCATATATCAGAATGGATGGAGGAGAAAGAATGAATCCCTGAAAAGTCGGATCTAAACAGAAAAAGATCAGCCAACTTACGGTTTTAACTTGAATAATTGCGGTCACCGCAATTATTCCGCAATTCATTCGCAAAGGTTATTTTTCCATTCTTTTCTTCGGTTTTAAACCCTTTTTCTACCTATTGTACATAAGTCCTATATTAGCTACCTTCTTCTAATTCTCATATTAAAGCATAGGTTTAGGCTAAATGCTAACAAAAACACCTAAATGTGTACATCTTCCTAAGCTAAATGGGTCCTAAATAAGTCACTTTCAGAGACTTAACAGGTAGCACTCATCAGGGTGTGCTTCTCATTGCGCGAGACTGTCCACGATGCCTCAGGCTGGCCAATGATTCGAATTGCCTCCTCCAGGACAGCTTCTGTTGGCTCATCAACTATCCTTGCATAGTCAGTGTGTTTTTGACCCTTGAGGCCATAGGCTTCGTTGATTGCCTTCGCTGAGAAGTCCACCTCGACTCCTCTGACCACAGACAGGCCATCCTCAAGATTCATCAAATTGGCGTAAAAGTCATACACCATACTGGAGTAGGCGGGGTTGGGTGGTCTGCACAGCTCTTCCCAGCCGTGATTCGTTATCCCTGCGCGCAAGAATTGCGGCAGGTCAGCGAGCGCGTCGAGGAAGCCTTTCTCGTGCAGCAGGTCCCTCTTCCTCAGCTCTGTGCCCCTCGATTCTGCATTAGAGGACACATACCTCACTGATTGAGGCTCATCTTCGGGGTACAGCTTGGCTTTCCCCTTGTCTTTTGGTTTGGCTGACTCAGCAGCCTCGATCTTGAGCTTCTTCAGAGACGGCTCATCACTCCCCTTCTTTGACGAAGGCTCACCCCTGGCTTTCTTTTTCTTGGACTTCTTTGAGGCTTTTGGCCGTTTGGCCTTGACAACCTTGGTGGCCTTTTTTTTCAATCTAGCCTTGGTTGTGATCTGCTGGAGGCAATCCCCCAGTGTCTTGTCCATTGAATCATCCCTCTGTGCAGGGCTCTCAGGGCTGGCTTCCCTCAAAGGAGAGAAGACCTCTTCTTCTTCAGCTTCCTCACTACCCTGCGTCGATTCTTGACGCTCTCCATATGGAAATTCGGGATCAGGCTGCGGGGAGATGGGTGATGCTTCAGGGCTCTACGTCGGTGGAGTGTGTTCAGAGCTCTGTGGCGATGGAGAAAGCTCAGGGCTTCGCGCTGGTGGAGATGGCGAAGAGCTTTGCTTGGCCGACTCGTGTGACAGACGGCCACTTTCTTGACTCTCCCCAGAGGGAGTCTTTTTCTTGCTCTCTGTTTCAGCCACAGCCATACTCCACTTACGTTTCTTGGGCGTTCCTGCTGGTTCAGAGGGTCCAGCAGGGATCTCCGTAACCACCTTCCACTTCTTCTTGCGGACAGGCAATTTGGGGAGTCGTTCAGTGCGCGCAGCCTCAGCATCTGCCAGGGCGAGGAGTGCTTCCCTCGCAGCAATTTCAGCGTCTTCAGCCTTCTTCTTGGACGCAGATCTTTCAGCTCTCGTTAGCACCATTGTGGAATCGTAGGGATCTTGAAAGAGGAATTGCAGATGAAGAGGGAGAGAGATTTCTTGGAGTTCAGATAATGGGAGAAGCGTACGGCTCAGCGCGCTTCTAACGGCTATAAGTAATGATGGAAATCCCAACGGCTATTTCCGTTGCGGATTCTGCAAATCCAGCGCAATTTTAGTGACCGTTGGAGATTTCGCCGTTTCAAATGCTAATATCTTCTCAACTGAATCTTCGATTTGGCCCAATATCTCCCTCGATTTTTTATCTTGATTTCATCTCCTTGTTTCCCTCTATCGATTCCCTATCAAAAGAAATAAAATCAACATCAAATTCGTAATTAAAATCACCTAAAAATATACACAACCAGTAACTGGAAAATAACAAAAAATAAACTAAGGCATTAGCCTCGCATGGACGAGCACAGTGATCACTCGTCCTCTCTCGTTCTTATTTTCACGTTTCAGTCAAGAGGAAGGCCGAGAGAGTCTTCACATCTCCTTCCTCATAGTAATGCTTCAATCTTGCACCATTAACCATGAACGGTTGCCCTTGCTGCAGGTTCTTAATCTCGATTGCACCATGAACAAACACGTTAGTTATTACAAAAGGACCTGATCATCTGGACTTAAGTTTGCCTGGAAATAATTTCAACCGTGAGTTAAATAATAAGACCAGCTGGCCTTTCTTAAAGTCCTTAATCCTAAGTCTATTGTCGTGCCAAATCTTGGTCTTTTCCTTATACATTTTAGCATTTTCATAGGACATATGTCTAAGCTCATCAAGCTCATGTAATTGCAAAGACCGCAATGTTCCCGCATCGGTCACGCAATAATTCAACTCTTTTAGTGCCCAAAATGCTTTAATTTCTAATTCGAATGGTAAGTGACATGCTTTGCCATACACAAGTCTATAAGGAGACATACCTAGGGGTGTCTTATATGCAGTTCTATGCCCAAAGTGCATCCTCGAGTTTAAACGACCAATCTTTTCTATTGGGTTTGACCACTTTTTCGAGTATGTTTTTAATCTCCCTATTTGAAATTTCAGCTTGTCCATTAGAATGTGGGTGATAAGGGGTGGCTACTCTATGTCTAACATTATATTTAGCCAATACTCTCTCCATAGCTCTATTAATGAAATGTGTACCTTCATCACTAATTATAGCACGAGGTGTTCCAAACCTAGTAAAGATATGTCTATGAAGGAACTTAATGACTGTTTTGGCATCATTATTTGGACATGCTATGGCCTCTACCCACTTAGATACATAGTCCACTGCTACTAATATGTAAAGGTTACCTGATGATGGGGGAAATGGTCCTATGAAATCAATGCCCCACACATCAAAGAGCTCCAACTCTAAGATGTAAGTGATAGGAATCTCATCCTTTCGACTAAGGTTACCTGTTCTCTGGCAGTCATCACAGCTGTGTGCATAGTTGTGAGCATCCTTGAAGATCGTTGGCCAATAGTAGCCACTCTGGAACACCTTTGCAGCTGTCCTTGACCACCAAAATGTCCACCATAGGGGGCTGTATGGCAGTGCTGCATTACAGACTTCGCCTCAGCAGCTGATACACACTTCCTGAGCAGACCATCAGCACATGTCTTGTAGAGTGTAGGATCATCCCATATGAATTTCCTAGCTTCATGAAGGAACCTCTTCTTTTCTTGTCCTCCCTTGAAAGTTGGTATTACCTGCGATGCAAGGAAGTTACCAAGGTTCCTCATCGTTATCACGATGAGTCAATACAAAGACATGTTCATCAATAAAAGCATCAGAAATTGCGGTTTCCGCAATTTTTCCGCAATTATGCTGCAATCTAGATAGATGATCCGCAACCACATTTTCACATCCTTTCTTATCTCTAATGTCCAGATCAAACTCTTGCAGCAGCAAAACCCATCTAATCAACCTAGGCTTAGCATCAGCCTTCCTCATAAGGTACTTTAAAGCAGAATGGTCAGTGTACACGATTGTCCTAGTGCCTACAATGTAATTCCTAAACTTCTCACAAGCAAACACTACAGCTAGCATCTCCTTCTCAGTAGTTGTGTAATTACATTGTGCCTCATTAAGTGTCTTACTAGCATAGTATACAGGGTGTGTTAACTTGTCAATCTTTTGTCCTAGCATAACCCCTACAGCATAGTCACTAGCATCACATAACATCTCAAAGGGGAGGTCCCAATTAGGCCCTACTATAATAGGTGCTGTGACTAGTGCTTCCTTAAGGGTTTTCCAGGCTAGGAAACATTCTTTAGAGAAGTTGAATGGTTTGTTCAGCTCTAGAAGCTCACATAAAGGCTTGGAGATCTTAGAAAAGTCCTTAATGAACCTTCTATAGAAGCCAGCATGTCCTAAGAAACTTCTAATGGCTTTGGCATTCTGAGGTTCTACCAATTTCTCTATTATTTCAATTTTGGCCCTATCGACCTCTACACCTGCCCCAGACACTCTATGACCTAAGACAATCCCTTCGTCCACCATGAAGTGGCACTTCTCCCAATTAAGGACTAGGTTGGTCTCCTCACACCTAGCCAGGACTTTTCCTAAGTTCTCTAGACAGTTTGTGAATGAATCACCAAAGACTGAGAAATCATCCATGAATATCTCTATCATGGACTCATCCAAATCAAAGAAGATTGCCAACATGCACCTTTGGAATGTTGTCGGTGCATTGCATAAGCCAAAAGGCATTCTGCGAAAGGAAAAAGTTCCAAAAGGGCAAGTGAAGGTTGTCTTCTCCTGGTCCTTAGGGTCTATAGTGATCTGGTTATATCCTGAATAACCGTCTAAGAAGCAGTAGTAAGCTCTACCAGCTATCCTATCTAACATTTGGTCAATGAATGGTAGAGGGAAGTGGTCTTTTTTGGTTTCCTTGTTTAATTTCCTATAATCCATGCAAACTCTCCATCCTGTGATAGTCCTAGTTGAAATCAGTTCATTGCTCTCATTGACTACTGTTAAGTCTCTGAAAGTGACTTATTTAGGACCCATTTAGTTTAAGAAGATGTACACATTTAGGTGTTTTTGTTAGCATTTAGCTTAAACCTATGCTTTAATATGAGAATTAGAAGAAGGTAGCTAATATAGGACTTATGTACAATAGGTAGAAAAAGGGTTGAAAACCGAAGAAAAGAATGAAAAAGTTAGCATTGCAAATGAATTGCGGAATAATTGCGGTGACCGCAATTATTCAAGTTAAAACCGTAAGTTGGCTGATCATTTTCTGTTTAGATCCGACTTTTCAGGGATTCGTTCTTTCTCCTCCATCCATTCTGATATATGGCGTTGAAGATTGATGGTTCTCCTTGGCCCAAACGCACCTGCAAACTACTATAAAAGGGGGTCAAAGTCGGAGGTTCAGTAAGCAATTCGAAGTGCAGAAGTCTTCTCGCAGTCCACCATTTCTCTCTAAATTCCTTTGCCGTCTGTTGGAGTGAGGTTCTCAGCTTTTGGAGTCGATAATCTGATAGGAAGGAGAGAAGATTCTTCTTCTCTCTCGATTGGATTCATCCAAGCACGGCTGAATTCCCATCACCATCATTCGAGGCGACTGCCACGAAGATTTCCAGCAAACCTTTACTGTTTTCTGCTCTTTTCTTCTCATTTCCATTACTGACCATTGTTGTTCTTAGTTGAGTCATTTCAATTATTGCTTTTCGTTGTTGTCTGTCTTGGATTCAGTCTTTTAGAGCTTTCCTTTGTTATTCAAACACTTAAAGTAATCGAAGTAAGTTTCTGCATTTCACAGTTCTACCTTGTTCTGCTACGAGTTTTGCTTGCTGTTTTACACACATTTCTCTTCTAAGCATGTCTGTTTTATCTACCTTTTCTATTCTCCACATATCCATGAGTAACTAAAATCACTTAGGGGCATGCTAATGACAGAACTATAGGCTAAAAAACGTGAGTCAAGTAGTCAGATCAACACTCGAACATTGATTGTATGTAAGCTTCATCCCACGGGCAATTTCGATTGGCCATCCATTTTGTCCAAAGAACTCCTAACCTCTGGAAGGAGTAAGAGTTCAGAGTCATATAATCATGCTAGCCTTTCATGGTAATCAGGAAACGGCCTAGGAATAGGCGTTTCCCTAGTACAAACTGCACACTCCTGCTTTAACAAGATGCTTAAGACCTTACTTTGAAGTCGAGTAAACTTGAGTCTCTCATGCATGGAATCGGACGATACTTGAGATAGAGTGAGTTTGATGTATAGAGAGTTGATCCAAAGCTTGATAATCGTAATAAAATGCCTATAGGATAGTCATTAGTAGCCCTTAATCCCACATTTTAATCAGATTCGCTGCTAATTAATTGCGGAAACATTGCGGTCCTCGCAATTCTGCCTTTTTATCATTCTGTTTAGCTGTTTTCTTCCTCGATTATTAATTCCATCTCTTGTCCTTTAGGTCTAGTTTTAACTTTAATTTGTTTATGTTATATCCCTCTACACATTCAGCAAAAAGTAGTTAATTAAAAACCAATTTTACCCCATCAAATTCATCCCATCTTTCTTAACATTCACACTTCGCGAATAGCTAAAAACAAGTCTCTGTGGAAAAAACGAATTAAATATACTCACTACTTGCTGTAAGACCATGTATACTTGCATGTTCTAAAGTGCTCTCTCTACCCTTTTGCATATTTATCTTTACACATTGAGCACGCAACAAGTTTTTGGCGCCGCTGCCGGGGACTTATTTTAAGTGAAAACGAAGTTGTTAAGTTTAAGAAACCAAGTTTATCATTAAGTGAAACTAATCTGTTTCATTTCTTTTGCAGGTGCCATTAAGGTAGTTTATGAGTGAGCGTTCACATAGTAATTTAGAGTTCGATCCTGAACCTGAAAGATCACTTCGAGCTAGAAATAAAGCAAAGAAACGCCTCTTTAAACAACCTCCTATACCTCAAACCACCCCTGAAACTAAAGAAATGGGCGATCTAGTTCCAAATCCGGCACAAGCCATTCGCAACCCCATCGAAATAGCGAATGACAAGAATAGTGCCATTCTTTCATATCTAGTACCTATGCCTGGGGAGCTGAACCCTAGCATAATCCGTCCTGAAATCACTGCCCACTCATTCGAGTTGAAGCCAGTGATGTTCCAAATGTTGTCCACTGTGGGACAATTCTTTGGAATAGAAAACGAGGACCCCCACAACCATCTTAGGAACTTCTTAGGAGTTAGTGACACCTTCCTAATCCCTGGAGTTTCCCAAGAGGCCCTTAGGCTATATCTTTTCCCTTACTCTTTGAGGGACAAAGCCAAAACATGGTTGAACTCGTTACCCTCAGGATCTGTCCGCAATTGGACAGATCTAGCAGAGAAATTCCTAGTCAAATACTTCCCACCTGATAGGAATTCAACCTTTCGTGATGATATCATAAAGTTTAAACAAGCTGATAATGAGTCTCTTCACGAAGCTTGGACTAGATTCAAAGACCTTCTCATTAAATGTCCACACCATGGCATTCCATGGTGTATCCAAATAGAAGTTTTCTTTAAAGGATGCAACTCCAGCACCAGACAAGTCTTAAATTCATCTGCTGGAGGTTCCATGTTGTCCAAGAGTTACAACGAAGCTTATGAGATCTTGGAGAAGATCTCAGCATCTCACTGTAGATGGTCAGACGATCCAGTAGAGCCAACTAGGGCTCAAGACAAGGATGCTCTAAGCGCCATGAGCACCCAAATAAATGCCCTGACCAACTTAGTCAAGCAAATGGCTCAGGCCAATCTCCAAACCAGTGCCAATACCGCCACAGCCATGTCAATGGGCACCCAACCAAGTCAAGGCGAGGCACCAATCTGTGGATTCTGTGGGGAAGGGCACCCTTATGAATACTGCCCTGGGAATCCATCCTCAGTCTGCTATGTAGGTAGTCAGCAGCAGCCTAGGAATAATCCCTACTCCAACACCTATAACCCTGGTTGGAGAAACCACCCTAACCTGTCATGGGGTGGCCAACAAAACACTAACCAAAATCCTAACCAACCAAGGCCGAGTGGAACACCTGGTTTCACTCCCCAACATAACCAGTCAATGTACCAAAAACCTTATAACCAACCTGTAGGATCTTCTGTAGAAAACCTACTCAAGGAATATATAGCTAAGAATGATGCTACTCTTCAGAGCCAGCAAGCTACCCTTAGGAGTCTGGAAAACCAAATAGGCCAGTTAGCCAATGAACTTAAAAGTAGGCCCCAAGGTAGACTCCCTGCTGATACCGAGGTACCAAGGAGAGATGGCAAAGAACAAGTTCAAGCCATTGAACTTAGGAGTGGAAGACCATTGGTGAACATTACAAAGGACACACCAAAGAGAGTAGAGAACACTGAGTCTAGTGCTCCACTGGAGTCTCTGCCAAGCCAAGGTCCACCACCAACTAGCACATCAGGAGCCAGGCTGGAGCCAATCAGTGAGGAGGTAGAAGAAATTCCAAGACCTCCACCTATCTTAAGGCGTCCTGACGTGCCTGCATATGTGCCACCACCTCCTTATCCTCGAAGGCTGAAGAAGAAGCAGGAACAGGAAGTTCATTTTAATAAATTTTTAGAAATACTTAAGCAAGTGCATGTGAATATTCCTTTTGTAGAGGTTTTACAGTCTATGCCTTCATATGTAAAGTTTTTGAAGGACATTATTACTAACAAAAAAATAATTGGTGAGTTTGAAACAGTAAACCTCACCGAGGAGTGCAGTGCCATCCTCCAAAACAAGCTGCCCAAGAAGGAGAAGGATCCTGGTTCCTTCACCCTACCTGTAGAACTTGGAGGCAAGCATGTGGGCAGAGCGCTTTGTGACCTGGGCGCCAGCATAAATCTCATGCCCCTATCCCTATTCCGCCAGTTGGGAATGGGAGAAGCACGTCCAACTACTGTCACTTTACAACTAGCAGACAGATCCATCGCATATCCAGAAGGTAAGATTGAGGATATTCTAGTTAAAGTTGACAAATTTATTTTCCTTGCAGATTTCATTGTCCTGGACTATGAGGCAGACAAGGAGGTTCCCATCCTGCTAGGTAGACCATTTCTAGCCACAGGTAGGGCACTAATAGACGTGCAAAAAGGTGAGTTAACTATGAGGGTTCATGATGAAGAGGTAAAATTTAGTGTTTACAAAGCTTTAAGGTATCCCTCTGATTCTGAGTCTTGTGCTAGCATTGATGTTGTTGACTCACTAATGGAAGAACAATTAGAGCATGTATTATTAACCAAGCATGCTAACGAATATGTAGGATTAGATGTAGATGATTTAAATGTATCTGACATAATGAATTTGCCTGTAGATAAACTTCAGCATGTATGTATGAATATAGATTTAACTGATAGAACTGTAAATCCGTTAAAACCCTCCATTGAGCATCCACCTATTTTAGAACTGAAACCACTACCAACTCACCTCAAATATGCATATCTAGGAGAGAATGAAACACTGCCTGTAATTATTTCTTCTAAGCTTAGTGAACAGCATGAGGTTGATTTAATTTTACTGCTTAAGCAACATAGGAAGGCTATAGCATGGACCATTGCTGATATTCGAGGCATTAGCCCTTCTTATTGCATGCACAAAATTATTCTAGAGGAAGAGCACACACCTAGGGTAGATCACCAGCGTAGGTTAAACCCCTCTATGAAAGAGGTAGTGAAAAAGGAAATAATAAAGTGGTTAGATGCAGGAGTAATTTTCCCCATAGCTAGTAGCCAGTGGGTGAGCCCCATCCAATGTGTACCTAAAAAGGGGGGAATAACTGTGGTAGTCAATGAGAACAACGAACTGATTCCAACTAGGACTGTCACAGGGTGGAGAGTATGTATGGATTACAGAAAACTGAATAAAGAAACTAAAAAAGACCATTTCCCCCTACCATTTATTGACCAGATGCTAGACAGAATAGCTGGTAGAGCCTACTATTGTTTTCTAGATGGGTACTCTGGCTATAATCAAATCACTATAGACCCTAAGGATCAAGAGAAGACTACCTTCACTTGCCCTTTTGGAACGTTTGCCTTCCGCAGAATGCCTTTTGGCTTATGCAATGCACCGGCAACTTTCCAAAGGTGCATGATGGCAATCTTCTCTGAGTTGGATGAGTCCATAATAGAAATATTCATGGATGACTTCTCAGTCTTCGGGGACTCATTTAAAACCTGTCTAGAGAACCTAGGACAAGTCCTGGCTAGGTGTGAGGAGACCAACCTAGTCCTAAATTGGGAAAAATGCCATTTTATGGTAGATGAAGGGATTGTCTTAGGACATAGAGTGTCAAGGGCAGGTGTAGAAGTGGATAGGGCAAAAATCGAGGTAATAGAGAAGTTGGTAGAGCCCCAGAATGTCAAAGCTATTAGGAGTTTCTTAGGGCATGCTGGCTTCTATAGAAGGTTCATCAAGGACTTCTCTAAGATAGCCAAGCCTCTATGTGAGCTTCTAGAGCTAGGTAGGCCATTCATCTTTTCTAAAGAATGTGTAGTAGCTTGGAAAACCCTTAAGGAAGCATTGGTCACAGCACCAATCATAGTAGGACCAAATTGGGATCTCCCATTTGAGATGCTATGTGATGCCAGTGACTATGCTGTAGGAGTCATGTTAGGACAGAAGATTGACAAGCTCACACATCCTGTCTATTATGCTAGCAAGACCTTGAATGAGGCCCAATGTAACTATACAACTACAGAGAAAGAGATGCTTGCTGTAGTATTTGCTTGTGAAAAATTTAGGAACTATATTGTAGGAACTAGGACCATTGTATATACTGACCATTCTGCTTTAAAATATCTGATGAGGAAGGCTGATGCTAAGCCTAGATTGATTAGATGGGTGTTATTGCTGCAGGAATTCGATTTGGACATTCGGGACAAGAAGGGATGTGAAAACGTGGTTGCAGATCACCTGTCTCGATTACAGCACAATTGCGAACAAATTGCGGACCCCGCAATTACTGATGCTTTTATAGATGAACATATCTTTGCTTTGACTCATCGTGATAACGATGAGGAACCTTGGTTTGCTGACATTGCTAACTTCCGTGCATCACAGGTATTACCAGTGTTCAAGGGAGGACAAGAAAAGAAGAGGTTCCTCCATGAAGCAAGGAAATTTATCTGGGATGACCCCATACTTTACAGGACCTGTGCTGATGGGTTGTTGAGGAAGTGTGTTACAGCTGATGAAGCGAAGTCTGTGCTGCAGCACTGTCATTCATCTCCTTATGGTGGACACTTTGGTGGACAAAGGACAGCTGCCAAGGTATTTCAAAGTGGCTACTACTGGCCAACAATCTTTAAGGACGCCCACAACTATGCCCACAACTGTGACGAGTGCCAAAGGACAGGTAACCTCAGTCGTAAGGATGAGATGCCCCTCACCTACATCTTAGAGTTGGAGCTCTTTGATGTATGGGGCATTGATTTCATGGGACCATTCCCTCCATCATCAGGTAACCTGTACATTTTAGTAGCAGTAGACTACGTGTCAAAGTGGGTAGAAGCTAAGGCATGTTCTAATAATGATGCTAAAACAGTCACTAACTTCTTGCATAGGCACATTTTCACTAGATTTGGGACTCCTCGTGCTATCATTAGTGATGAGGGGTCACATTTCATTAATAAGGCTATGGAGAAATTATTGGCTAAATATAACATTAGACATAGGGTAGCTACTCCCTACCACCCACACTCAAATGGCCAAGCTGAGATTTCCAATAGGGAAATAAAAAACATCCTAGAGAAGGTAGTCAAACCTAATAGGAAAGACTGGTCTTTCAAGCTTGAGGATGCACTTTGGGCTTACAGAACAGCATATAAGACACCTCTAGGAATGTCTCCCTATAGGTTGGTGTATGGCAAGGCTTGCCACTTGCCACTTGAGTTGGAAAACAAGGCATTTTGGGCCATGAAAGAATTAAATTTTTGTGTGAAGGATGCAGGGACATTAAGATCTTTACAACTACATGAACTTGATGAGCTTAGGCACATGGCCTATGAGAATGCCAAGATGTACAAAGAAAAGACAAAAATCTGGCATGACAGTAGACTCAGGATCAAAGACTTTAAAAAGGGCCAACTTGTATTATTATTTAACTCACGATTAAAGCTATTTCCAGGCAAATTAAAGTCTAGATGGTCAGGCCCATTTATTATTACTAATGTCTTTGTTCATGGTGCCATAGAGATTAAAAACTTGCAGCAAGGACAGCCATTTATGGTCAATGGTGCTAGGTTGAAGCACTACTATGAGGAGGGGGATGTGAAGACTCTCTCGGCCTTCCTCCTACGTGAAGCATGAAGTTAGAAACGAGAGAGAACGAGTGGTTACTGTGCTCGTTTAGTCAAGGCCAATGCCTTAGTTTATTTTTTCTGTTTTTTTCGATGATCGTTTGTATGTTTTGTGAGGTATTTTTAATTGCGTAGTTAATGTTTGTTTTATTTGTTTTTGTAGGGAATCGAAAGAGGGGATCAAGGGGAGTAAATCCCACTTTAAAAATCAAGAAACGGTTGAGCCAAATGAAAGATACGGGCGATCAAAGTTTGGAATTTTTATGAAATATTATCCCTGGAATTGCGCAGAAATTGCTGGATTCGCAAAAAGAGCCGTTGGGATTTTTCCGTTGCTTTTATAGCCGTTAGAAGGCGCCCGATTGATACGATCCTCTCATTCTTTGCTCTCCAAGATTTCTGCGATTCTCTCCACCTTTGATCTCTCTCTCCAAACCTCCAAGATTCGACAATGGTTTCCACTAGGGCTGAGAGATCCGCCGCCAAGAAGAAGGCCGACGACGCAGCTGAAGCGGCTGCAAGGGAAGCGCTTCTCGCCCTTGCTGATGAAGGTGCTGTACGCTCTGGCCGTCTCTCCAAGCTTCTTATTCGTAGGAAGAAGTGGAGGGTGGTCACTGAGATCCCTGCTGGGCCATCTGAGCCAGTGGGCACGCCAAAGAAGCGCCGGTGGACTGTCAAGACTGCCGCCGAACGAACCATCGCCAAGACTCCCTCTGTGGAGAGTCAAGAACCTGATCGTGCATCTCACGAGTCAGCAAAGGAAGGTTCGTCGCCATCTGTGTCACCTGTGCGCAGCCCTCTCCCATCTGAACCGGTGCAAAGCACAGAATCATCACCGCCTGCGCAGCGCGCCGAGTCATCTCCAGCGCTTCAGAGTTCTGGTCTACCACCTGCGGCTGTGCAGAGTCCTGACCTGCCATCTTCGCCATGGAGTTCTGCACATACACCATCAGCAGAGCACAACTCTCCACGGCCTGATCCTGAATTCCCTTATGGGGATTATCAGGAGTCCACGCAAGGCAGTGGAGATGCTGGCGAAGAAGAAGTCTTCTCTCCCATGAGAGAAGACAGCCCTGATGAGCCTGCACAGCAGGATGATTCCATGGAGGAGACGTTGGGGGCCTGCCTACAACAGATCCACATTAAGAGGGAGAAGAAGGAGGCCAAGAAGAAGGCCAAGAAAGCCAAGAAACTGAAGAAGAAGAAGGCCAAGCGAGTGCCTTCAGCAGACAAAGACAGTACTGAGCCTTCGCTCAAACGCCTCAAGGTGGAGGCTGCTGAATCTTCCAAGCCAGCCGATAAGGGGAAGGCTAAACTCTACCCCGAAGATGAACCTCCATCAGTGAGGTATGTCTCGTCTGATGCTGAATCCCGGGGCGTGGAGCTGAGGAAAAGGGACCTGTTGCACGAGAAGGGGTTCCTCGATCGACTTGCTGACCTGCCGCAGTTCTTGCGCGCAGGGGTGATCAACCATGGCTGGGAGGAATTCTGCCGACCTCCCAATCCAGCATACACGAGCATGGTGTATGACTTTTATGCTAACGTGCTCAGCCCTGAGGATGGCCTATCTGTGGTCAGAGGGGTGGAAGTTGATTTCTCTGCCAAGGCCATCAATGAAGCATTTGGTCTAAGGGGCCAGCCTCACACAGATTATGCACGGATAGTTGATGAGCCGACTGAGGCTGTGCTAGAAGAAGCTATCCGCACCATTGGCCAGCCTGAGGCCTCCTGGACAGTCTCACGCAATGGGCGGCACACACTCATAAGTGCCAACCTCACGGCTAAGGCAGCTGTGTGGTTTTCATTCGTCAGAAGAAGACTCTCCCCGGTGACTCATGAGACTACAATCAACCAGAGCCGTTCGCTGCTGGTTTATGCTATAATGAGAGGTCTCACGATCAACGTGGGAGAAGTCATCACTGCTGCCATAGCTGAGTGTGCAAAAAAGGGTAAGGGGCCGTTATTTTTCCCCAACATCATCACAAAGTTATGCTTGCTTGCAGGAGTTCCCACCGAGCGCTTGGAGCAGCAGCTGCCCTACACAGGCCATCTGGAGTTGCCTGCACACCTAAGGCTGAGAAGAAAGGGCAACATGGAGTTTGAGTTGGATAGGCTGGCGGCTGAACAGTCCCTATCCATGGCCTGCTTGATGGACATGCAGAGGAGAATGGCTCAATGGGCCAGCTATGCGCAGGCGAGGGACAAAGAAGTTGCAGACCAGTTGGGGTGCATCTTCCCGGACTTCCCCACCAAACTCCTAACTCCATGGGTGCCCCCACGACCAAGGCAACCAGATGAGGATGATGAGAATTGAGTGCTGGTTTGAAGAGCACTAGAGGGAGTATTACTGATCCCTCAAGAAACAAAAGACAATTTTCCTGCTTTTTGATAGAGTAATGTATATTATGCTGTTTTGTGATTAAATTTTGATCTGTTTTGGATGTTTAGTTTTATGTTTTTCCTTTTGCTTAGGATAGTCTGATGTTAGTTGATTAGGTAGGATAGTTTAGTTTTATTTTTAGATTGCATGAGTAACAGGAAAAAGCATGCTAGGGGCCTGCATCAATGTTAAACCTGCCCAGATTGAATTGCGAAATAATTGCGGTTCCCGCAATTTTTGTGACTGATAGCATGTTTTGGACTGTCCGTTTAGTTAGGCTGTGATCTGTTAAATTCTATCTTTTGCTGCTAGCATGACTACCTTATATAGCTGATCTTGAAGCATGCTGGATGAGTGTCATAGGACACCTTTTGATAGTTTAAATTTGCCTCTGAATAGTGCTCAGCATGCATAAACCATAAGTCCTGAAACCTGTCTGTTATGTTCAAATTTTCTGCTGCTGGGATAGTTGCTTCTAGAATGTTTTGCCTATGCCTAGGATGTTTAGATTCTCTTTGTTTTACTTTAGACTAGATGCTTCTAGGATAAGTTGGGGGTGTGCTACCTCAAACACTCATTGGGGACAATGAGTAGTTGAAGTTTGGGGGAGGCCACCCTAGGCCTAGGAACATTCCTCTCTTCCTTAGGACATAAGCATTCTTCTTCTCCTAAAAAAATTTTTTGTGATAAAGAGAAAAAGTGAAAAATAGAATAAAGAGGGGAGTCTTTCTCAAGTTGCTGAGTAATCAGTGCCAAGTGTGTAAACCACAAGTGGCATTGCATCAAAAGGCAAACCAAGGGGAGACTCCACCTAAGTAAAAAAGAAAGAAAAAAGGAGAAATAGGGGAAGAAGAATGTATGCTTGGGAGTTATAATCTTGTGGCTTAGATGTCCTATGAAAAAAGAACTCTGATCCTTAATGAGCTAAGCACAAGGTTGTAACTTTTAGGTTTGTCTAGGGAGATGAATGTATATCCAATGTAGTGATGCCAGGGTTTAGGTTGTTCTCTAAAAGTACCACTGTCACTGTTAATACTAAGACTGGCATGACTCTAAGGAATCCTAGACACATTAAAAATAAGCTAGAAGCATGTACTGAGTCTAGAGTAAAGCTTGGTAGAATTTGAAACCTTAGGGATAATAACTTGATATCATAGAAGTAGTTAGATCAGTAGTAGGGGGTTAACAAAAGCAGCGGGTATGGTAGGCAGGTGAAGTCAGAAGAGCTTGATAAAGAGGTTAGTTCTAAACTTAGGAGTGTGTCACAGGACAGCATTGCTATAGACAAAATATAAGGGAGTCGGTAGGTAGTTAAAGAAGTAGAAACAGCAGCCTAAGTAAGTCCTTAGTATGCTTGAGGACAAGCAAAGCCTTAAGTTTGGGGGTGTGTTAAGTCTCTGAAAGTGACTTATTTAGGACCCATTTAGTTTAAGAAGATGTACACATTTAGGTGTTTTTGTTAGCATTTAGCTTAAACCTATGCTTTAATATGAGAATTAGAAGAAGGTAGCTAATATAGGACTTATGTACAATAGGTAGAAAAAGGGTTGAAAACCGAAGAAAAGAATGAAAAAGTTAGCATTGCAAATGAATTGCGGAATAATTGCGGTGACCGCAATTATTCAAGTTAAAACCGTAAGTTGGCTGATCATTTTCTGTTTAGATCCGACTTTTCAGGGATTCGTTCTTTCTCCTCCATCCATTCTGATATATGGCGTTGAAGATTGATGGTTCTCCTTGGCCCAAACGCACCTGCAAACTACTATAAAAGGGGGTCAAAGTCGGAGGTTCAGTAAGCAATTCGAAGTGCAGAAGTCTTCTCGCAGTCCACCATTTCTCTCTAAATTCCTTTGCCGTCTGTTGGAGTGAGGTTCTCAGCTTTTGGAGTCGATAATCTGATAGGAAGGAGAGAAGATTCTTCTTCTCTCTCGATTGGATTCATCCAAGCACGGCTGAATTCCCATCACCATCATTCGAGGCGACTGCCACGAAGATTTCCAGCAAACCTTTACTGTTTTCTGCTCTTTTCTTCTCATTTCCATTACTGACCATTGTTGTTCTTAGTTGAGTCATTTCAATTATTGCTTTTCGTTGTTGTCTGTCTTGGATTCAGTCTTTTAGAGCTTTCCTTTGTTATTCAAACACTTAAAGTAATCGAAGTAAGTTTCTGCATTTCACAGTTCTACCTTGTTCTGCTACGAGTTTTGCTTGCTGTTTTACACACATTTCTCTTCTAAGCATGTCTGTTTTATCTACCTTTTCTATTCTCCACATATCCATGAGTAACTAAAATCACTTAGGGGCATGCTAATGACAGAACTATAGGCTAAAAAACGTGAGTCAAGTAGTCAGATCAACACTCGAACATTGATTGTATGTAAGCTTCATCCCACGGGCAATTTCGATTGGCCATCCATTTTGTCCAAAGAACTCCTAACCTCTGGAAGGAGTAAGAGTTCAGAGTCATATAATCATGCTAGCCTTTCATGGTAATCAGGAAACGGCCTAGGAATAGGCGTTTCCCTAGTACAAACTGCACACTCCTGCTTTAACAAGATGCTTAAGACCTTACTTTGAAGTCGAGTAAACTTGAGTCTCTCATGCATGGAATCGGACGATACTTGAGATAGAGTGAGTTTGATGTATAGAGAGTTGATCCAAAGCTTGATAATCGTAATAAAATGCCTATAGGATAGTCATTAGTAGCCCTTAATCCCACATTTTAATCAGATTCGCTGCTAATTAATTGCGGAAACATTGCGGTCCTCGCAATTCTGCCTTTTTATCATTCTGTTTAGCTGTTTTCTTCCTCGATTATTAATTCCATCTCTTGTCCTTTAGGTCTAGTTTTAACTTTAATTTGTTTATGTTATATCCCTCTACACATTCAGCAAAAAGTAGTTAATTAAAAACCAATTTTACCCCATCAAATTCATCCCATCTTTCTTAACATTCACACTTCGCGAATAGCTAAAAACAAGTCTCTGTGGAAAAAACGAATTAAATATACTCACTACTTGCTGTAAGACCATGTATACTTGCATGTTCTAAAGTGCTCTCTCTACCCTTTTGCATATTTATCTTTACACATTGAGCACGCAACAACTACCACAGTCATCACCCCCTTCTTAGGTACACATTGTATAGGGCTCACCCACTAACTACTAGCTATAGGGAAGATCACACCAGCATCTAACCATTTTATTATTTCCTTTTTAACTACCTCTTTCATAGAGGGGTTCAACCTACGTTGGTGATCTACTCGGGGTGTATGCTCTTCCTCTAGTATAATCTTATGCATGCAATAGGAAGGGCTAATGCCCCTAATATCAGCAATAGTCCATGCAATAGCCTTCCTATGTTGTTTAAGTAATAAGATCAGCTCAACCTCATGCTTCTCACTTAGTTTAGATGAAATAATTACAGGCAGAGTCTCATTACTTCCTAAATATGCATACTTAAGATGTGTGGGCAGTGGTTTCAATTCCAAGACAGGTGGATGCTCAATGGATGGTTTTAAAGGATTCAAGGATCTGTCAGTTAAGTCATTAGTCATACAAACATTTTGTATCCTATCTACAGGTACATCCATTATCTCAGAAACATTCAAATCAGTTAAATCTAATTCTACATAGTTATTAGCATGCTTAGTCAATAATTCATGCTCCAGCTGTTCTTCCATTAGTGAGTCTACAACGTCCATGCTAGCACAAGATTCAGATTCAGAGGGGTACCTTAAGGCTTTATAAACACTAAATTTGACATCCTCATCATGAACCCTCATGGTGAGCTCACCTTTCTGGACATCTATCAGGGCCCTACCTGTGGCTAGAAATGGTCTGCCTAATAGGATGGGGACCTCCTTGTCTGCTTCATAATCCAGGATGATGAAATCTGCAAGGAAAATAAACTTGTCAACCTTTACAAGAATATCCTCAATCTTACCCTCAGGGTAGGCTATGGATCTGTCTGCAAGTTGTAAAGTGACAGTGGTTGGACGTGCTTCCCCTATTCCTAGCTGGCGGAATAGTGATAGGGGCATGAGCTTTATGATGGCTCCCAGGTCACAAAGAGCTCTGCCCACGTGCTTGCCTCCTAGCTCTACTGGTAAGGTGAAGGAACCAGGATCCTTCTCCTTCTTGGGTAGCTTGTTCTGGAGTATGGCACTGCACTCCTCAGTGAGATTTACTGTTTCAAACTCACCAATTATTCTCTTGTTAGTGATAATATCCTTAAAAAACTTTACATAAGAGGGCATAGACTGTAAAACTTCTACAAAAGAAATATTAACATGCACTTGCTTAAGAATTTCTAAGAATTTATTAAAGTGCACTTCCTGTTCTTGTTTTTTCTTTAGCCTTCGAGGAAATGTAGGTGGTGGCACATATGCAGGCACTTCAGGTCGCCTCAGGATAGGTGGAGGCCTTGGAATTTCTTCTATCTCTTCTATGATTGGCTCCAGCCTTGCTCCTGATGTGCTTGGTGATGGTTGACCTTGGTTTGGCAGAGACTCCAGTGGAGCACTAGACTCATTGTTCTCTACTCTCTTTGGGGTTTCCTTAGTGTTGCTCACCAATGGTCTACCACTTCTGAGTTCAATTGCTTGAACTTGCTCTTTTCCATCTCTCCTTTGCACTTCAGTGTCAGCAGGAAGTCTACCTTGGGGCCTACTTTTGAGTTCATTGGCTAGTTGCCCTATTTGGTTCTCTAGGCTCCTGAGAGTAGCTTGCTGACTCTGTAGAGTGGCATCATTCTTGGCTATGTATTCCTTAAGTAAGTTTTCTACAGAAGATCCTACAGGTTGGTTGTATGGTTTTTGATACATGGATTGGTTATGTTGGGGAGTGAAACCAGGTGTTCCACTCGATCTTGGTTGGTTAGGAGCTTGGTTAGCATTCTGTTGGCCACCCCATGACAGGTTTGGGTGGTTCCTCCAACCAGGGTTGTAAGTATTGGAATAGGGGTTGTTCCTAGGCTGCTGTTGGCTTCCGACATAGCAGACTGAGGCTGGATTCCCAGGGCAGTAATCATAAAGGTGCACTTCCCCACAGAATCCACAGATAAGTGTCTCACCTTGACTTGGTTGGGTGCCCATTGACATGGTTGTGGCGGTGTTGACACTTGTTTGGAGATTGGCTTGAGCCATTTGTTTAACTAGGTTGGTCAGGGCGCTTATTTGGCTACTCATAGTATTGAGTGCGTCCTTATCTTGAGCTCTACTTGGCTCTATTGGATCATCTGACCATCTACAGTGAGATGCTGAGATCTTCTCCAAGATTTCATAGGCTTCATTATAACTCTTGGACAACATGGAACCTCCAGCAGATGAATTTAAGACTTGTCTAGTGCTGGGGTTGCATCCTTTGAAAAAGACCTCTATTTGGATACACCATGGAATGCCATGGTGTGGACATTTAAGTAGAAGGTCCTTGAACCTTGTCCAAGCTTCGTGAAGAGACTCATTCTCAGCTTGTTTGAACTTGACTATGTCATCACGAAAGGTAGAATTTCTATCAGGTGGGAAGTATTTAACTAGGAATTTCCTCGCCAAGTCTGTCCAACTGAGGACTGATCCAGAGGGTAATGAGTTTAACCACGTCTTTGCTTTGTCCCTCAAAGAGTAAGGGAAGAGGGAGAGCCTCAAGGCTTCTTGGGAAACTCCAGGGATGATGAATGTATCACTGACTCCTAGGAAGTTTCTAAGATGGTTGTGGGGATCCTCATTTTCCACTCCAAAGAATTGTCCCACAGTGGACAACATTTGGAACATTACTGGCTTTAACTCAAATGAGTTGGCAGTAATTTCAGGGCGGATGATGCTTGGGTTTAGCTCCCCGGGCATGGGAACTAAGTATGAGAGAATGGCACTATTCTTATCATTCGCTATTTCGATGGGATTGCGAGTGATAGGTACCGGATTTGGAACTAATCTATCCATTTCTTCTTGAGAGGATTGCGGAGACTCTGCTGTTTCAGCAATTATTTGAGGTAAAGGGGGTTGGTTAAAGAGACGTTTCTTGGCTCTATTTCTAGCCCTAAGTAATCTCTCAGGCTCAGGGTTGAACTCTAGATCACTACTTGAAGGCTCATTCATAAACTAACCCAAATAGTACCTGCAAAAGAAATGAGAATAGATCAGCTTCAATAGATATTAAGAGTTGGTTTTCTAACTTAACAAACTTCGTTTTCACTAAAATAAATCCCTGGCAGCGGCGCCAAAAACTTGTTGCGTGCTCAATGTGTAAAATAAATAAGCAATAAGAGAGAGAGAGCACTCAGAACATGCAAGCATACATGATCTTATAGCAAGTAGTAAGTATTTTTTCATTCGTTTTCCCACAGAGATTTATTATTAGCTACTCGTGAAGTGTATTGTTAAGTAAGAATGGGTGGATTTGAAGGGGTAGATTTGGTTTTAAAATTCCTATTTACTGCTGAATCAATAAAGGATAGCAACATGAACAAGTGCAAGTCAATGATAAACTCAAATGAAAAGAGAAGAGATTAATAAACGAAGAGGAAAATAGCTAAACAGAATTTTTAACTTAGCAGAATTGCGAGAACAGCAATTCTATCGCAATGTTACTAACAGCGAAAGTGTGTAAATTGGAGAAACAAGGGCTACTAACGACTCCTCTATAGGCATTTTCTCACGATTCTCAAGCATTGGATCAACTCACTATGCATCAAACTAACTCAATCTCATGTATCTTCCGATTTCATGCATTAGATTCTTTAGTTTACTCGTGTCCAAGTAAGGTCTTAAGCATCTTGTTAAAGCAGAAAGTTATGGTTTGTACTAGGAAAACGCCTATTCCTAGGTCGTTTTCTGGCTACCTTGAAAGGCTAGTATGAGTGTATGACTCTGAACTCTTACTCCTTCCAGAGGTTAGGAGTTCTTTGGACAAAATGGATGGCCAATCGAAATTGCCCGTGGGATGAAGCTTACATACAATCAATGCTTCGAGAGCTATCCTACATGCTTGGTTCACGTTTTTTTAGCCTATAGTATTGTCTTTAGCATGCCCCTATGTGACTTAGTTACTCATGGATATAGAGAGAACAGAAATATTAGATAAAGTAGGCATGCTCAGAATAGAAATAAACTTAAAACAGCGAAGCAAAACAGTAAATCGCAAAGACAAGAAACTGTGAAAGAATAAATTGTGCTCTGATTACTCGATTGTTTGGACGAACAAAGAGAAACTCAAAGTGTTTAACTTAAAGACAGAAAGCAACGAAATGAGATGAACTAACTAATAGAAAAGAAACAACAACTAAACAGTGCTGGAAATGAGAAATAAAAGACAGAAAGCAGTAAGTGAGCTTGAACGCCTCGTCGCAACCGCCTCGGCTGAAAGGAGAGAAAGAGTAGCCTTGCTTGGATGAATCCAATCAGGAGAGAAGGTGAATCTTCTCTCCTTCCTATCAGATTGTCGATTCCAACAGCTAAGCTTTCCAACCCAACAGACGGAAGAGAAAAACAGGAGAAAAGATGGAGCTGCGAAGAGGCTTCTACGCTTTCGAATGATGATTAAACCCTCTACTTTGACCCCCTTTTATAGTAATCTGCAGGTGCGTTTGGTTCAAGGAGAACCATCCATCATCAACGTCGTACTTCAAAATGGATGGAGGAGAAAGAACGAATCCCTGAAATAACGGAAAATAACAGAAAAAGATCAGTCAACTTACGGATTTTACTTGAAACATTGCGGTTTTAGCAATGTTTCCGCAATGCTCATTTTTCCTTCTTTTAACTTCGGTTTTCATTCCTTTTCTTTCCTTTTGCACACAAGTCTTAATTTAGCTACCTTCTTCTAATTCTCATATATAAGCATAGGTTTAAGCTAAATCCTATCAAAAACACCTAAGAGTGTACATCTTTCTAAGATAAATAAGTCCTAAAAAGGTCACTTTTGGAGACGTAACAGTACCAGTCTAATCTAGGATATGATCATTGGACTGTCATTAGTAGTATGAAGGATTATAAAGCAAGGTTGTATTGCTGACTCCACTTTGGAAGTTGAGTATGTCGTGGCTTGCGAAGCAGCGAAGGAAGCTATATGGCTTAGAAAGTTCTTAAGTGATATGGAAGTTGTTCTAAATATGAATTTGTCTATCACGTTTTTTTGTGATAATAGTGGTGTTGTGACAAATTCCAAAGAACCTAGAAGCCATAAGCGTGGATAACATATAGAGCAGAAGTATTATCTCATCAGGGAGATAGTGCAACGAGGAGACGCGATCGTCGCGCAGATCGCCTCGGAGCACAACATTGTTGATTTTTTTACAAAGTCTCTCACGACTAAAGTGTTTGAGGGACTGTTGCGTGCTCAATGTGTTAATAAAAGTAAGCAATAAGGAAGAAAGAGCACTCAGAACATGCAAGCATACATGATCTTATAGCAAGTAGTAAGTATTTTTTCATTCGTTTTCCCACAGAGATTTATTTATAAGCTACTTGTGAAGTATAAAGTTAAGAAAGAAGGGGTGGATTTGAAGGGGTAAAATTGGTTTTTAATTTCCTACTTCTTACCGAATGTCTAAAGGAATGCAACATAAACAAATGCAAGTTGAAATTAGACTCAAAAGACAAGAGACGAAACTAATAAATGAAGAAGAAAACAGCTAAACAGAATGGTAACTTAGCAGAATTGCGGGCACCGCAATGTTTCCGCAATTGTAAAAACAGTGAAAGTGTGTAAAATGGAGAATTAAGGGCTACTAACGACTATCCTATAGGCATCTTAATACGATTCTCAAGCATTGGACCAACTCACTATGCATCAAACTCACTCTATCTCATGTATCGTCCGATTCCATGCATTAGATTCTTTAGTTTACTCAACTCAAAGTAAGGTCTTAAGCATCTTGTTAAAGCAGAAGTGTTTAGTTTGTACTAGGAAAACGCTTATTCCTAAGCCGTTTTCTGGTTACCATGAAAGGCTAGCATGATTATATGACTCTGAACTCTTACTCCTTCCAGAGGTTAGGAGTTCTTTGGACAAAATGGATGGCCAATCGAAATTGCCCGTGGAATGAAGCTTACATACAACCAATGGTTCGAGAGCTATCCTACATACTTGGTTCACGTTTTTTAGCCTATAGTTCTGTCATTAGCATGCCCCTAAGTGATTTAGCTACTCATGGATATGGGGTAAGTAAAAATACGAGATGAAACAGACATGCTTAGAAGGAATTTAAAGACAAAACAGTAAGGGAAAGCAGTAGAATGCAGAGGCAAGAAACTGTGAAATGAAGAATGGAGATTTGATTACTTGATTGTTTGATTGGACAAAAGAAAGATTTAAAGTAGATAACAGCAAGACAGAAAGCAACGAAATGGAGTGTTCTAGCTATTAAAAAGAGAACAACACAAAGCAGAAATGTAAACTAGAGAAAGAAAGACAGAAAGCAGTAAATGTTGCTTGGAAGCCTTGTCGCAACTGCCTCGGCTGAAGGGGATGAAAGAATAGCTTTGCTTGGATGAATCCAATCAGGAGAGAAGGTGGATCTTCTCTCCTTCCTATCAGATTGTCGATTCCAACAGCTGAGACTCTCACTCCAACAGACGGCAAAGGAAAACACGAAGAAAAATGGAGCTGCGAAAGGACTTCTACGCTTCCGGATGATGTTTGAACCTCCGACTTTGACCCCCTTTTATAGTAGTTTGCAGGTGCGTTTGGGCCAAGGAGAACCATCAATCTTCAACGTCGTATATCAGAATGGATGGAGGAGAAAGAACGAATCCCTGAAATCACGAAAATTAACAGAAAAAGATCAGTCAACTTACGGTTTTCACTTGAATAATTGCGGCTTCAGCAATGTTTTCGCAATGCTGTCGCAATGCAGTTTTTTCATTCTTTTCCTTCGGTTTTTAACCCTTTTCTTTCCTATTGTACATAAGTCCTAATTTAGCTACCTTCTTCTAATTCTCATATTTAAGCATAGCTTTAGGCTAAATGCTATCAAAAACACCTAAGAGTGAACATCTTTCTAAGCTAATTAAGTCCTAAAAAGGTCACTTTTGGAGACGTAACACACCCCCAAACTTAAGGTTTTGCTTGTCCTCAAGCAAACTAAGGACTTTCCTAGGCTGCTGTTTCTTCTTCTTTAACCACTTACTGACTCCCCTATATCCCTATCTATAGCACTGCTGTCCTGTGACACACTTCTAAGCTTAAAACTACCCTCTTATCTAGCTTCTTCTGACTTCGCCTGCCTAACACTCCATCTGTTTCCATTAACTCCCTACAACTGATCTTCTTGCTTTTGTCATATCATGCCACTATCCCTAAAGTTTCAAATTCTGCCTAGCTTTACCTCGGACTCAGTACATGCTTCTAGCTTTATTTTCAATGTGCCTAGGATTCCTTAGAGTCATGCCAGTCTTAGTATTAACGGTGACAGTAGTACTTTTAGAGAACAACCTAAACCCTGGCATCACTACATTGGATATACACTCATCTCCCTAAACAACCCTACAAGTTACAACTTTGTACTTAGCTAATTGAGGATCAGAGTTCTTTTTAAATAGGACATCTAAGCCACAAAGTTATAACTCCTAGGTATACATTCTTCTTCCCTATTCTTTTCCCTTTTTCTTACTTAGGTGGGGCCTCTCCTTTGGTTGCCTTTTGATGCAATGCCACTTGTGGGTCACACACTTGGCACTGATTACTTAGCAACCTAAGAGAGACCCCCCTCTTTATTCTATTTTTCATTTTTTTTTCAGTTCATCATTTTTTGTAAAGGAGAAGAAGAATGCTTATGTTTCTAAGGGAGAGAGGAATGTTCCTAGGCCTAGGGTGGCCTCCCCCAAACTTCAACTACTCATTGTCCCCAATGAGTGTCTGAGGTGGCACACCCCCAAACTATCCTAGAAGCATCTAGTCTAAGGTAAAAAAAGAGAATCTAAAGCCCTAGGCATAGACAAAACATTCAAACGGCAAATATCACAGCAGTAGGAATAATAAAAAAAAACAGACAGATAAGGGCTTAAAGCTGTGCATGCTGAGCTGTTTAGAGGTTGATTTATACTAGCAAAGGGTGTCCTATGACACTCATCCAGCATGCTTTTAGATAAGCTATATATGGTAGTCATGATAGCAGCAAAAGATGGAATTTAAACAGATCACAGCCTAGCTAAACAGACAGTCCAAAACATGCTTTCAGTAATAAAAATTGCGGGTACCGCAATTATGTCGCAATCAAGTCAAGGCAGATATAACAGTGATTAAGGCCCCTAAGCATGCTTTTTCCAGTCATTCGAGCTCTCTAAAAATAAAACAAAACTAACCTACCTAGTCAACTATCATCAGACTATACTACGCAAGATTAAAAACATAAAACTAAGCATCTAAAACAGATCAAAAGTGTACGAAAAACAGCATAATTCACATGGTCTATCTGAAAGCAGAAAATTGTTTTTTTTTCTAAGGGAACAGCAATACTCCCTTGAGTGCAATTCAAACCAGCACTCAGATGTCGTCATCCTCATCAGGTTGTCGTGGTCGTGGGGGCACCCATCGAGTCAGAAGGTTTGTGGGGAAGTCAGGGAAGATACAGCCAAGTTGGTCTGCAACTTCCTTGTCCCGTTCCTGCGCGTAAGTGGCCCATTGAGCCATTCTCTTCTGCATATCCATCAGGCAAGCCATGGACAGGGACTGATCAGCAGCCAGCCTATCCAGCTCGAATTCCATGTTCCCCTTCCTCTTCAGCCGTAAGCCAGCAGGTAACTCCAAGTGGCCTGTGTAAGCCATTTGCTGCTCCATGCGCTCGATGGGAACTCCTGCAAGCAAACAGAGTTTAGTTATAGTATTAGGGAAAAACAATGGTCCCTTACCTTTCTTGGCGCACTCAGCAATAGCAGCAGTGATGACTTCTCCCACGTTGATCGTGAGACCTCTCATTATCGCATACACCAGCAGCGATCGGCTCTGGTTGATTGTAGTCTCGTGAGTCACTGGGGACAATCTCCTTCTCACGAACGAAAACCAAACAGCCGCCTTAGCCGTGAGGTTGGCACTCATGAGAGTGTGCCTCCCATTGCGTGACACGGTCCAGGAAGCTTCAGGCTGGCCAATGGTCCGAATGGCCTCTTCCAGAACTGCCTCAGTAGGCTCATCAACAATCCGTGCATAATCTGTATGTGTTTGGCCCTTGAGACCATAGGCTTCGTTGATGGCCTTGGCTGAGAAATCCACTTCTACCCCTCTGACCACAGACAGGCCATCCTCAGGGCTGAGCACATTGGCGTAGAAATCATACACCATGTTCGTGTAGGCTGGATTGGGCGGTCTGCAAAATTCCTCCCAGCCGTGGTTTATAACTCCTGCGCGCAAGAACTGCGGCAGGTCAGCAGGTCGGTCGAGGAAGCCCTTCTCGTGCAGCAACTCCCTCTTCCTCAATTCAATGCCTCTGGATTCAGCGTCAGAGGACACATACCTCACCGATTGAGGCTCATCTTCAGGGTAGAGCTTGGCCTTCCCTTTGTCTGTTGGTTTGGCTGACTCCGCAGCCTCAACCTTAAGTTTCTTGAGCGATGGCTCCGTGCTTTCCTTCTCTGATGAAGGTGTTCTCTTGACCTTCTTCTTCTTCAGCTTCTTGGATCGCTTGGCCTTGAGAATCTTGGCCTTCTTCTTCTTCTTGAGCTTTGCCTTGACGGTGATCTGCTGGAGGCACGCCCCCAATGTCTCTTCCATTGAGTCAGTCTTCTGTTCAAGACTCTCCGGGCTGTCTTCCCTCATAGGAGAGAAGACCTCGTCTTCCTCAGCATCTCCACTACCCTGCGTTGACTCTTGGTACTCCCCATATGGGAATTCAGGATCAGGCCGTGGAGAAGTGTGAGACGGCGTGGTGCTCTGTGCTGCTGCAGGTGTCTGTGCAGAACTCTGAGGTGATGAAGACAACTCAGGGCTCTGTGCAGGTGGCGATGAAGGGAGTTCTGGGCTTTGCACTGGTTCAGATGGTGAAGGGCTGTGCGCTGGTGATGCAGATGGCGACGAACCCGTCTTGGTCGACTCGTGGGACGCACGATCAGTTTCTTGACTCTCCACAGAGGGAGTCTTTGCTTTGCTTGGTTCGGCGGCCACCTCGACACTCCACCGGCGCTTCTTGGGTGTGCCTGCTGGTTCAGAGGGTCCAGCAGGGATTTCTGTGACGACCCTCCACTTCTTCCTACGGACCGGAAGCTTGGGAAGACGTTCGGTACGCGCAGCATCAGCATCTGCGAGGGCAAGAAGTGCTTCCCTTGCAGCCGTTTCAGCGTCGTCAGCCCGTTTCTTGGCCGCAGATCGTTCGGCTCTTGTGATTACCATTGTTGGATCTTGGAGATTTGGAAAGAAGAATCAAAGATGAAGAGAATCGCAGCTTGCTCGAAGATCAGATGATGAGAGAGACGTACAGATCCTCGCGCCTTCCAACGGATATAAAGAAAACGGAAAAAAAAATCCCAACGGCTATATTTTTGCGGATCCCGCAATTCCTGCGCAATCTTTAAGGCCCGTTGGAGATTTTTTTTCATTTAAATTGCAATCTTTGCTCAACCGTATCTTCGATTTGGCTCAACATCTTCTTGATTTCTTTGGCTGGATTTAATCTCCTTTATCCCCTCTCTTGATTCGCTGCAAAAATAAATAAAACAAACATTACATACTCAATTAAAATCACACCAACATATGTACAAATGATCACCGGAAAAAGTGCAAAAAAAAAAACTAAGGCATTAGCCTTGACTAAACGAGCACAGTAACCACTCGTTCTCTCTCGTTCTTAATTTCATGCTTCATTCAAGAGGAAGGCCGAGAGAGTCTTCACATCTCCTTCCTCATAGTAGTGCTTCAACCTTGCACCATTAACCATAAACGGTTGGCCTTGCTGCAAGTTCTTTATCTCTATGGCACCATGAACAAACACATTAGTAATCACAAATGGACCTGACCATCTAGACTTAAGTTTCCCTGGAAATAGTTTCAACCGTGAGTTAAACAACAAAACAAGTTGACCCTTCTTAAAGTCCTTAACTCTAAGTCTACTATCGTGCCAAATCTTGGTCTTTTCCTTATACATCTTAGCATTTTCATAGGCCATATGTCTAAGTTCATCAAGCTCATGTAATTGTAAGGACCGCAGTGTTCCCGCATCCTTTACACAAAAATTCAATTCCTTCATGGCCCAAAATGCTTTGTTTTCTAACTCAAGTGGTAAGTGACAAGTCTTGCCATATACCAGCCTATAAGGAGACATACCTAGGGGTGTCTTATATGCTGTCCTATAAGCCCAAAGTGCATCCTCAAGCTTAAAGGACCAGTCTTTCCTATTAGGTTTGACCACTTTTTCTAGGATGTTCTTAATCTCCCTATTTGAAATTTCAGCCTATCCATTCGAGTGTGGGTGATAGGGGGTGGCTACTCTATGTCTAATGTTATACTTAGCCAATACTTTCTCCATAGCCTTGTTAATGAAATGTGACCCCTCATCACTAATGATGGCACGAGGTGTCCCAAACCTAGTAAAAATGTGCCTATGCAAGAAATTGGTGACTGTTTTAGCATCATTATTGGGACATGCTTTGGCCTCTACCCACTTGGAAACGTAGTCTACTGCTACCAAAATGTAAAGGTTACCTGATGATGGAGGAAATGGCCCCATGAAGTCAATGCCCCACACATCAAAGAGCTCCAACTCTAAGATGTAGGTGAGGGGCATCTCATCCTTTCGACTGAGGTTACCTGTTCTTTGGCATTCATCACAGCTGTGGGCATAGTTGTGGGCATCCTTGAAGATTGTTGGCCAATAGTAGCCACTCTGAAATACCTTTGCAGCTGTTCTTTGGCCACCAAAGTGTCCACCATAAGGAGCTGTGTGGCAGTGCTGCAGCACAGACTTTGCTTCAGCAGCTGAAACACACTTCCTTAGCAAGCCATCAGCACAGGTTCTGTAAAGTGTGGGGTCATCCCATATGAATTTCCTTGCTTCATGAAGGAACCTCTTCTTCTCTTGTCCTCCCTTGAAAACTGGTAATACCTGTGATGCAAGGAAGTTAGCAATGTCAGCAAACCAAGGTTCCTCATCGTTATCACGATGAGCCAAAACAAAGACATGTTCATCAATAAAAGCATCAGAAATTGCGGGTTCCGCAATTTTTTCGCAATTGTGCTGCAATCTGGAAAGATGGTCCGCAACCACATTTTCACTTCCTTTCTTGTCTCGAATGTCCAAATCAAATTCCTGCA
Source organism: Herpetospermum pedunculosum (assembly GCA_028017165.1). NCBI lineage: Eukaryota > Viridiplantae > Streptophyta > Magnoliopsida > Cucurbitales > Cucurbitaceae > Herpetospermum > Herpetospermum pedunculosum. The sequence continues at coordinate 30,955,046 of CM051524.1, read as the reverse complement.
GCAGTAACACCCACCTAATCAACCTAGGCTTAGCATCAGCCTTCCTCATAAGATATTTCAAGGCAGAATGGTCAGTGTACACAATTGTCCTAGTGCCTACAATATAGTTCCTGAATTTCTCACAAGCAAACACTACAGCAAGCATCTCTTTCTCAGTAGTTGTGTAATTACATTGTGCCTCATTAAGTGTTTTACTAGCATAATATACAGGGTGTGTTAGTTTGTCAATCTTCTGTCCTAACATAACCCCTACAACATAGTCACTAGCATCACATAACATCTCAAATGGGAGATCCCAATCTGGCCCTACTATAACAGGTGCTGTGACTAGTGCTTTCTTAAGGGTTGTCCAAGCTACTACACATTCCTTAGAGAAGATGAATGGCCTGTTTAGTTCTAGAAGCTCACACAGAGGCTTGGCTATCTTAGAAAAGTCCTTAATGAACCTTCTATAGAAGCCAGCATGCCCTAAGAAGCTTCTAATGGCTTTGACATTCTGGGGCTCTACTAACTTCTCTATGATCTCAATTTTGGCCCTATCGACCTCTACACCTGCCCTCGACACTCTATGACCTAAGACAATCCCTTCATCCACCATGAAGTGGCATTTTTCCCAATTTAGGACTAGGTTGGTCTCCTCACACCCAGCCAGGACTTGTCCTAAATTCTCTAGACAGTTTGTAAATGAATCCCCAAAGACTGAGAAGTCATCCATGAATATCTCTATCATAGATTCATCCAAATCAGAGAAGATTGCCAACATGCACCTTTGGAAAGTTGCCGGTGCATTGCATAAGCCAAAAGGCATTCTGCGAAAGGCAAAAGTTCCAAAAGGGCATGTGAAGGTAGTCTTCTCTTGGTCCTTAGGGTCTATAGTAATCTGGTTATACCCTGAATAACCGTCTAAGAAACAATAGTAGGTTCTACCAGCTATTCTGTCTAGCATCTGGTCAATGAATGGTAGAGGGAAGTGGTCTTTTTTAGTTTCTTTATTGAGCTTCCTATAATCCATACATACTCTCCACCCCGTGACAGTCCTAGTTGGAATCAGCTCGTTGTTCTCATTGACTACCACAGTCATCCCACCCTTTTTAGGTACACACTGTATAGGGCTTACCCACTGACTACTAGCTATTGGGAAGATCACACCTGCATCTAACCATTTTATTATTTCCTTCTTTACTACCTCTTTCATAGAGGGATTCAGCCTACGTTGGTGGTCTACTCTAGGGGTATGTTCTTCCTCTAGTATGATCTTATGCATGCAATAAGAAGGGCTAATGCCTCTAATATCAGCAATAGTCCATGCAATAGCCTTCCTATGTTGCTTAAGCAGTAATATCAGTTCAACCTCATGCTTTTCACTTAATTTAGAAGAAATGATAACAGGCAGAGTTTCATTACTCCCTAAATATGCATACTTGAGGTGAGTGGGTAGTGGTTTTAGTTCTAAAACAGGTGGATGCTCAATGGATGGCTTTAAAGGATTTAATGATCTATCAGTTAGGTCTATATTCATACATACATGTTGTGGTTTATCTACAGGCATATCCATTATTTCAGATACATTTAAGTCAGCTACATCTAATTGTACATATTCATTAGCATGCTTAGTTAATAGTACATGCTCTAATTGTTCTTCCATTAGTGAGTCAACAATATCCATGCTAGCACAAGACTCAGAATCAGAGGGGTACCTTAAGGCTTTATAAACACTAAATTTCACCTCTTCATCATGAACCCTCATAGTGAGCTCACCTTTTTGAACATCTATTAGTGCCCTACCTGTGGCTAGAAATGGTCTACCTAGCAGGATGGGGACCTCCTTGTCTTCTTCATAATCCAGGATAATGAAATTTGCAAGGAAAATAAACTTGTCAACCTTTACTAAAATATCCTCAATCTTACCTTCTGGGTATGCAATGGATCTGTCTGCAAGTTGTAAAGTGACAGTGGTTGGACGTGCTTCTCCTATTCCTAGCTGGCGGAATAGTGATAGGGGCATGAGGTTTATGCTGGCTCCCAGGTCACAAAGCGCTCTGCCCACATGCTTGCCTCCAAGTTCTACAGGTAAGGTGAAGGAACCAGGATCCTTCTCCTTCTTGGGCAACTTGTTTTGGAGTATGGCACTGCACTCCTCAGTGAGGTTTACTGTTTCAAACTCACCAATTATTTTTTTGTTAGTAATAATGTCCTTCAAAAACTTTACATATGAAGGTATAGATTGTAAAACTTCTACAAAAGGAATGTTGACATGCACTTGTTTAAGAATTTCAAGAAATTTGTTAAAGTGCACTTCCTGTTCTTGTTTCTTCTTAAGCCTTCGAGGATATGGAGGTGGTGGCACATATGCAGGCACGTCAGGTCGCCTTAGGATTGGAGGAGGCCTTGGAATTTCTTCTATCTCCTCAATAATTGGCTCTAGCCTGGCTCCTGATGTGCTAGTTGGTGGTGGACCTTGGTTTGGCAGAGACTCCAGTGGAGCACTAGACTCAGTGTTCTCTACTCTCTTTGGTGTTTCCTTTGTGTTGCTCACCAAGGGTCTACCACTTCTAAGCTCAATTGCTTGAACTTGTTCTTTACCATCTCTTCTTGGCACCTCGGTGTCAGCAGGAAGTCTACCTTGGGGCCTACTCTTGAGTTCATTGGCCAATTGGCCTATTTGGTTCTCTAGGCTCCTAAGAGTAGCTTGCTGGCTTTGAAGAGTAGCATCATTCTTAGCTATGTATTCCTTGAGTAAGTTTTCTACAGAAGATCCTACAGGTTGGTTGTAAGGTTTTTGATACATTGATTGGTTATGTTGGGGAGTGAAACCAGGTGTTCCACTCGGTCTAGGCTGGTTAGTATTTTGGTTAGCATTTTGTTGGCCACCCCATGACAGGTTTGGGTGGTTTCTCCAACCAGGGTTGTAAGTTTGTGAGTAGGGGTTATTCCTAGGCTGCTGTTGGCTTCCTACATAGCAGACTGAGGATGGATTCCCAGGGCAGTATTCATATGGGTGCCCTTCCCCACAGAATCCACAGATAAGTGCCTCGCCTTGACTTGGTTGGGTGCCCATTGACATGGCTGTGGCGGTATTGGCACTGGTTTGGAGATTGGCCTGAGCCATTTGCTTAACTAGGTTGGTCAGGGCGTTTATTTGGGTGCTCATGGCGCTAAGAGCATCCTTGTCTTGAGCTCTAGTTGGCTCGACTGGATCATCTGACCACCTACAGTGAGATGTTGAGATCTTCTCCAGGATCTCATAAGCTTCGTTGTAACTCTTGGACAACATGGAACCACCAGCAGATGAATTTAGAACTTGTCTGGTGCTGGGGTTGCATCCTTTGAAAAAGACCTCTATTTGGATACACCATGGGATGCCATGGTGTGGACATTTAATGAGAAGATCTTTGAATCTTGTCCAAGCTTCGTGAAGAGACTCACTTGGAGCTTGTTTGAATTTGATGATATCATCACGAAAGGTAGAATTCCTATCTGGTGGGAAATATTTGACTAGGAATTTTTCTGCTAAGTCTGTCCAATTGAGGACAGATCCAGAGGGTAATGAGTTTAACCACGTTTTGGCTTTGTCCCTCAAAGAGTAAGGGAACAGATATAGCCTCAAGGCTTCTTGGGAAACTCCAGGGATCAGGAATGTGTCACTAACTCCTAGGAAGTTTCTAAGATGGTTGTGGGGGTCCTCATTTTCCATTCCAAAGAATTGTCCCACAGTGGACAACATTTGGAACATCACTGGCTTTAACTCGAATGAGTTGGCAGTGATCTCAGGACGGATTATGCTGGGGTTCAGCTCCCCAGGCATAGGTACTAGGTAAGAAAGTATGGCGCTATCCTTATCATTCGCTATTTCGATGGGATTGCGAGTGACAGGCACTAGGTTTTGATCTCTTCTATCCATTTCTTCTTGAGGAGATTGCGGTAACCTTGTGGTTTCAGCAATTAATGGAGGTAATGAAGGTTGTTTAAAGAGGCGTTTCTTGGCTCTATTCCTAGCTCTAAGTAATCTCTCGGGCTCAGGGTTGAACTCTAGATCACTACTTGGAGGCTCATTCATAAACTAACCTAAATGGTACCTGAAAAAGAAATGAAAATGGATCAGTTTCAATGGAAAATAACTAACTTCGTTTTCACTTAAATAAATCCCCGGCAGCGGCGCCAAAAACTTGTTGCGTGCTCAATGTGTTAATAAAAGTAAGCAATAAGGAAGAAAGAGCACTCAGAACATGCAAGCATACATGATCTTATAGCAAGTAGTAAGTATTTTTTCATTCGTTTTCCCACAGAGATTTATTTATAAGCTACTTGTGAAGTATAAAGTTAAGAAAGAAGGGGTGGATTTGAAGGGGTAAAATTGGTTTTTAATTTCCTACTTCTTACCGAATGTCTAAAGGAATGCAACATAAACAAATGCAAGTTGAAATTGGACTCAAAAGACAAGAGACGAAACTAATAAATGAAGAAGAAAACAACTAAACAGAATGGTAACTTAGCAGAATTGCGGGCACCGCAATGTTTCCGCAATTGTAAAAACAGTGAAAGTGTGTAAAATGGAGAATTAAGGGCTACTAACGACTATCCTATAGGCATCTTAATACGATTCTCAAGCATTGGACCAACTCACTATGCATCAAACTCACTCTATCTCATGTATCGTCCGATTCCATGCATTAGATTCTTTAGTTTACTCAACTCAAAGTAAGGTCTTAAGCATCTTGTTAAAGCAGAAGTGTTTAGTTTGTACTAGGAAAACGCTTATTCCTAAGCCGTTTTCCGGTTACCATGAAAGGCTAGCATGATTATATGACTCTGAACTCTTACTCCTTCTAGAGGTTAGGAGTTCTTTGGACAAAATGGATGGCCAATCGAAATTGCCCGTGGAATGAAGCTTACATACAACCAATGGTTCGAGAGCTATACTACATACTTGGTTCACGTTTTTTAGCCTATAGTTCTGTCATTAGCATGCCCCTAAGTGATTTAGCTACTCATGGATATGGGGTAAGTAAAAATACGAGATGAAACAGACATGCTTAGAAGGAATTTAAAGACAAAACAGTAAGGGAAAGCAGTAGAATGCAGAGGCAAGAAACTGTGAAATGAAGAATGGAGATTTGATTACTTGATTGTTTGATTGGACAAAAGAAAGCTTTAAAGTAGATAACAGCAAGACAGAAAGCAACGAAATGGAGTGTTCTAGCTATTAAAAAGAGAACAACACAAAGCAGAAATGTAAACTAGAGAAAGAAAGACAGAAAGCAGTAAATGTTGCTTGGAAGCCTCGTCGCAACTGCCTCGGCTGAAGGGGATGAAAGAATAGCTTTGCTTGGATGAATCCAATCGGGAGAGAAGGTGGATCTTCTCTCCTTCCTATCAGATTGTCGATTCCAACAGCTGAGACTCTCACTCCAACAGACGGCAAAGGAAAACACGAAGAAAAATGGAGCTGCGAAAGGACTTCTACGCTTCCGGATGATGTTTGAACCTCCGACTTTGACCCCCTTTTATAGTAGTTTGCAGGTGCGTTTGGGCCAAGGAGAACCATCAATCTTCAACGTCGTATATCAGAATGGATGGAGGAGAAAGAACGAATCCCTGAAATCACGGAAATTAACAGAAAAAGATCAGTCAACTTACGGTTTTCACTTGAATAATTGCGGCTTCAGCAATGTTTTCGCAATGCTGTCGCAATGCAGTTTTTTCATTCTTTTCCTTCGGTTTTTAACCCTTTTCTTTCCTATTGTACATAAGTCCTAATTTAGCTACCTTCTTCTAATTCTCATATTTAAGCATAGCTTTAGGCTAAATGCTATCAAAAACACCTAAGAGTGAACATCTTTCTAAGCTAATTAAGTCCTAAAAAGGTCACTTTTGGAGACGTAACAGGGACACCTAGTGAGTCTAGGACTGCGAGTCATACAATAGGAAAGTGGGAGAAAAACCAAGGATATATGTGATATTCTAGTTTTCTCGCTCAACATGTAATACTCCACTGACGTTTTAGTCCAAGTGGGAGTTTGCTGAGTTTTATGTCCTAAAACTCGTGGTTTGTAAACTGAATATATATTCTATTTAGCAATAGAGTAGTTATTGAGATTTATTCAGTAAAGTTGTTATTAAATAAAGTGAATTGTGTTTACTTTTAAACTAACTCCAATAAACAAAGAACTCGTGGCTATAGGTTATATACTTGAACTTCATGTATGACATGATTGTGGATAAAGTTCGAGTAATAGCCAGAACGGTCTATAGTATAGGGATAAAGCTGGGTACCTTATACTGGGGACACTATGGACGCGACCCGTTTTGTATAGTACAAACGATGTGATCCGAAATCGTTCATGTGGAGACATGTGAGTGGGGGCGTCTTGTGCAATGAGTTTGCATAAGACTAAACTGCGAAATCAAGTCGCTCTTTCTTTACAACTTCGTTTACTGTAAGGACCGACTTTTTCATATGATGACCTAAGTAACTCGATCTGAATCCGGAGCACACTATGAACTCCTGTTTATTCGGAATTATCCTTTGATTTGTATGGGTGAGAGTGGCCCCGTTCGCCGACTCAATATGCCTACCACTTGGGGATAATACCGAGTAGGGAGCTGGGAACATAGTCTTGCGAGATGGAATTCCCTCCTACCCGCCTTTAGGGTTTAACAGAGAGGTTGTTCACTAAAGTGCTGACTCTGGGTCTTGAACGATGGGCCCGCCCTCTCACTAGCCCGAGAGGGATCTGGTTTGCTGGTTGGACCACAAACCAATTGTTCATTAGAGGTGTCAATGAGACTTAAGGAACAAGATGTAATTACGGGGGTTAAACGGTATTTATGACCTTGCAGCAATTACAAACGACCTGTGAAGGATCGACTTACTAATGACGGGTATATCAAGAGGACATAAATATATCTACGTTGAGGAGAGTACAACCCTTGGACTTTAGTGGAGTCTCCTGGGGTTAACGAATGTTGGTTAGCTTGGCTAAAGAGTTTGGCCGGTTAATCTCGTATCGTTGGAGCTCATGATTTGTAGGTCCTTTAGGTTCTCCTGGCTAGCTCGGATTAAGTCGTGTAACAATATAAGAGAAAAAGAATTTAAATTTATTCAACTTCGATTTTGGAAGAATGATGGACATATTTAAATATGGGATTGGTCTAAAACATGAATAGGGATTCATGTGCGAAAAGTCAGTCTTTGGAATACCAGGATTAGTCTTTTTATTTAATTAATATTTGATATTGAATTAAATAATAATATTAATTAATTAAAATATATATTATATTTATTTAAAATTAATTATGAATTAATTTTTAAATAAAGATTAAAATAATATATATTAAACATAGTGGAATTTACCCCCTTCATGCATGTTTGACATGTAAACAATGATTAATCCAAGTTTTTTTAAAAAAAAAGTTTAATGCTTAAGCTTTGGTTGTTCTTAAAAAAGAGAGAACCTTATTTTGGTTTTTTTTGCTGATTGTTGAAAGTTTGGAGAAGAATAACATTTATTCTCTCAAACTTCTCTTCATCACTTAAACCAAATTCCTACATCTTCCTTCTTCCAAATATTTTTCTCTTGTAAAGGAGTTCCACCACTCCGTTGCTCGGCCCGAGGATAGCGGGACTACCGGAAGTGGTCCTCGAAGAGTTCGAGGGAAGTATCGAAGAGTTCGTGAGAAGACTGAAGCGATGGAATTGAAGAAATTCGAACGAGAGGTATGTGTTCTTATTTCTTATTTTTCCAAGTTTCGAGCATGTTTTGGTTTAACTAAATTGATTAAATTAAAGTGTCAATGATCCAAATAGCTTCTGCAACGTTATATGCACTCCATCAATTGGTATATGCAGAATTCCAAAGAAAGGTATGGTACTTTTCACTTCATAGGTCGTTCGTATTTACAGCTGGGTGAAATTACCGTTTTACCTCCGTAATTGCATCTTGTTCCTTAAGTCTCACTGATCCTCTAATGAACAATTGGATTATGGTCCAACCACCAAACCAGAATCCCTCTCGGGCCAATGAAAGGGAGAGGACTCTTGTTCAAGACCCAGAGTCAGCACTTAAGGGAACAACCTCTCTATTAAACCCTAAAGGCGGGTAGGAGTGAATTTCATCTCGCAGGACTATGTTCCCAGCTACCTACTCGGTATTATCCCCAAAGTTGTAGGCATATTGAGTCGGCGAACTCGGACCACTCTCACCCATACAAATCAAAGGATAATCTCGAATAAACAATAGTTCATAGTGTGCTCAGGATTCAAATCGAGTTACCTAGGTCATCATATAAAAAAATCAGTCTTTACAGTAAACAGAGTTATAAAGAAAGAGCGACTAGATTTTGCGGTTCAGTCTTATGCAAACTCATTGCACAGGACGCCCCCACTCGCATTTCTCCACATGAACGATTTCGGATCACATCGTTTGTACTATACAAAGTGGGTCGCGTCCATAGTGTCCCCAGGATAAGGTACCCAACTTTATCCCTATACTATAGACCGTTCTGGCTATCACTTGAACTGGATCCACAATCATGTCACACGTGAAATTCAAGTATACAACCTATAGCCATGGGTTCTTTGTTTATTGGAGTTAGGTTAAAAGTAAACGCAATTCATTTTATTCAATAACAACTTTGTTGAATAAATGTCAATAACAACTTTATTGCTAAATAGAATATACACTCAGTTTACAAACCACGAGTTTTAGGACATAAAACTCAACAATGTTAGCGTGATAGGCTTTGGGTTAGGGGATAAATCAGATTATTCGGCAGAGTAATCCGTCATAGTGTTTCCCGTCACTAGCATTTAATCGATTAGGATTGATCACCCTAAATTAATTAATTGCCAAGTTTAATTAGGATTGCATGATCCTAGTTAATTTATTGGGTTGTTTGTACTAGAAGATGGGCAAGCAAACTGTGTGCTTGAAGTAAAATAACTAAGTTCGTTAGAATCCCTATGATCTAAGTTGCATCAAAGTAAATCTCGATTCCTTAAATTAGGAGCACATGTTACAATTTTATTTTCTACTTTTTAAATTTTCCGTTAGTTAATTTTCTGCATGTTTTACTTTTAGTTTTCCTTTAACCAATCCCCCGTTTACTTTTGAGTTTTAATTAAGGAAAATAAAAGTTGATTAAGAGAAGCTAATTCAAAGTTCAATGTGGATCGACCTTGTTACCACTATTCTACAAGTTAGAGCGGATACCATAGTTATAAATATTAATTTGGCGGGCCTCGACAACCCGTTTACTAGTTTTTGTGTCCTCTTGTTGTGTTTTTGAGTGCCTTGTCCTCGGACTGCGGGGTCCCTCTTTCTTTCTTTTCGTAATATATTATCTTTGCAAAAAATAAAGTTGTGTCATTTTCAAAATTATCTCAAATCATTCCTTAATAGTAGGGATGTACACTAGGCACATCCCCATCTCATCCCACTCTCCAATTTAATTATTCATCCCCGTGAAAATTAGCATTGAATTTTTTTAGGGTGGAAATAGAATAAAAAATATATTTTTTTAGGTCGAAGATTTATATTCTCATACTTCATATTTATTGTACTAAAAAAATAATAATTTCGTTAAAATTAATGTTAGAAGTGCTCAACTTTTTTCATGGGGCAACCAGAGGAATAGCTAGAATGGAATAGTAGTTACTGAAAAATAACTAAATTTTTTAAATAAATGAAATATAGCTAACAACTATAATTAGTAAACTATTTAAACTACGTTGAGACTTAAATACCCCTATGAAATTTGACCGATAGAAATATTAAATAACCTAGAAAAAAGGTTTGATTTTAGGAAAGAGAAATTAGTTCGGAGAAAAAAACGTAGAAAACCGTTGGAATTATTTGAAATAATTTGAATTATAATGGTTATTTTTTTTGCAGTGAAAAATTGTGTTAGTGTTTCTATTGGGGTATATAGACGTAATTAAACCTATGATTACATGGTTCGAGCTTTAAAAATGATATATTGAAAAGGATACACGGTCATGTTGATTCAAAAATAAATTTAAAATGGACAACCTAAAATGATTTAGAAATATTTTACATCCCAACAACAATGTCTAATCTTCAGATCCCAACAACATCAAATAATCTAAATTAAAAAATAATCCACAATTGCATTCACCAAATGAAAATATATTTACCTATAGCTCTGATTGGATTTCCTCTGACCTTCATTCTCAGCGTTTCCATCATGTTCTTCTTTCTTCTATATCCCTTTGAATTTTGCATTCTGAAATTTTGCATTCTGAAAAATTGAGTTTGGAGATAGATATGTGTTATTAGCTTAACTGGTTTTTTTTTAAATGTTTTGTATTTAAATCTTGAACTCTATCCCGACATTTTAGAGATTTTGTTGCATGACGAACCTATGAAAAAATGATACGTTTCATAATTTTAAATATAAATTTTGGATTCTAAAACTTGATTCCACTTTTTAGGGGTTTTTTTGCAACGTATTTGATTTATAAAATAATGAGAATAATTTGATTCCATATTTTTAGGGATTTTTGTAATATCATTGATTTAAATCACAATTTATCTACTATTTTAATACAAATTTTGGATTCTAAAGCTTGATTCTACTTTTTTTTAGGATTTTTGCAACTTTTTTTTATTTATGAAAGGACTTACTAATTTGATTTTCCTTCTTTAGAGATTTTTTTTGTAATGTCTTTGATTTAAATCACAATAATTGTATATATAGCTTTGTGATTAATTGCATTTATATACTCTTACTTACATATAGAAATGTATATGCATATGATTGTATATATATAAGTTTGTTATATATTTAGTGGGTGTATCCATATGTATGTAAGACACATATGTTACTAGTGTATGTAGTACTATTCACTATTATAAAAATTGTTGTCGTAGTTTTTCACACGTATGTATTGTTATATATATATATATATATATAAGTATTGACTGATTTGATATGTTTAATTACATGCAAATGAGACAGATTGTTGTTTCTCTTGATAGTTGTTAGTAATTTACATGTATATAATATTATATACTCTACTAATAATCTCATATCATATTTTTGGTATTAAGAATCTTAAGACACGCGTTGTCTTTGTATGTGTTCGTATCTACAACCTCATCATCCACGACCAAACAATAGTCGTGGTACATCTGATTTGAGTAACTTGCTAGCATCCACACAAGATTCATGTCTTTAGATAGCCTTGTGATCAATGATTTCTCTTCCTCGTTCCTAAAGAGGAAAAAAATGGACAATTGTGAAATTATTTTTGGGCATCTAGTGCGAGAAGTTTGACGATAAAATTACATATTTTATAAGAGAAATTAGTTTGGAGAAAAAATCGTAACATTAGTAAATCTTTGAAAATTTTGACGGAAACAAAAATCAGACCTTCCACTCCTTGTATTTTTTAGTATACACTAACTCGACAAACAAAAACCAGATCTTCCAGTCCTTGTATTTCTCAGTATACACTCACTCGACGAACAAAATCAGACCTTACTGTCATTATATTTCCTAGTATACACTGACTCAACGAATCAAATTAAAAAGTAAATTAATGGTCCCTGTGTATACCTGCATGTATAAAATGTTGAATCCACACCATGTTGTAATGTGTGTTATATAAATCTAAGTATGTATGTTGATACCATACTTTGTCTTTTATTGGTAATTTGTTGGTAGCATACTTAAGGAACACCCATGGGGCAATGCTACCACGAATATGACTGTCAATCTACCCTCAATTGTAAGTATGTAGTTGTTTACACCTCCTTTGATATATTGTCTCACGATGGAGCCACCGTAAATGCGTAGTTACTGCGATTTGAGTAACTTTTTGGAAATGTATTAGATTAAGAGTGTTAGATATATATGTTAATCGAATGTTTGTCAACACATATGTATGGTGTTATATAAATCTAAATAAGTATGTTCATACCAGATCAAAATGATTAGTAAATGGATAGTTCCTCACGTATACCTGGTTGTGTAACCACCGTTCCATAACATGACAGGATGTGATGTGCGTCATTAGTTGATAGTTGTGTATGTTTTTATATACGTCAAACTATGCATGTTGATACCCATATGTTATCAGTGGTGTTTTGTTCTTGTTTTTTTTTTTTTTTTTTTTTGAGAGAATGTTTTTATAGTAAATACATCTTCTAAAACTTATGGTTTTTGAAACTCTAATTTTTTTTAATGACTTCTATTGTGAATGATTATGAACTATATTTGCATTGACATTATTGTTTTAGTATGCATCTGCATTATACAACTCAAACGAGAGTTAAATCGCAGTTTATACTATGACCCACGGTTCTCAACGTTGTCATGATTATGGTAATCGGGTATCTGTATATAATGTTATATTCATCTCAAAGTGTATAGTTTAATTAGTAAACAGAGAGTGTTTATTGTAGTATATATAATTGACATAACATACTATACCGAAAAGTGTAGTGCATATGCCAATTGGATCAGATACAAACCCAATTTTATATGTAAATTGTATATAGTATGTTATGCCACTTGTATATACTATTATTGTTTTAGTATTCATCTGAACTGCAAAACTCAAACAAGAGTTATATCGCAGTTTATAGTATGTCCCACTATTTTCAACGTTCTCATAATTATGGTAAAAGAATATATGTATATAATGTTATATCCATCTCAAAGTGTAATGCATAATTAGTGAACGAAGGGTGTGTATTATAGTATATACCATTGCGATAACATAGTAGACTACAAAGTGTAATGCATGTGTCAATTGGATCGAATACAGACTCAATTGTATATGACAAATGTTATGTCAATTGTATATACTATGTTTTAGTATGCATGCGAATTACAATACTCAAACGCGAGTTATATCGCAGTTTATAGTATGTCCTATTGTTTTCAACGTTCTCATAATTATGTTATGCCCATTGTGTATATACTATGTTTTCAACGTTCTTATAATTACAATACTCAAAGTTGTTGTATATATCATTGTTGTCCCATACGCCATCGAATGCAATGTTGATTTAATAGTGCGTCATTAATACAGAAAGATAAGGACTATTATTGTTCAAATGATGGAGGAGAAACAAATGAGTGTAAAAGACAGACAATTATTGTTGGGATAATATTAGGTGGGGTTTTGTACATTATTTAAATGTTGGAGGACGATTATAAATAAGGGAATCAACTTGATGGTCGTTTTTTGTCAAACCTAAATTGTTGGAGAGTTGAATGTGAGGTATGACGATTATAAATAAGGGAATCAACTTGATGGTCGTTTTTTGTCAAACCTAAATTGTTGGAGAGTTGAATGTGAGGTATGACGATTTTACATCCCTGCAATAAAGAATATCGGTTGGTGGGACTAACAAATTCGTTGGATGGTATTTGGGTAAATACTGGTATATACAAGGGGCATTTTCGGTATGCAAAAGTTTGGACTGAAGTTGATGGTCGGTTATTGTGAAGCCTTAAATGTTGGGGAGTTGAATGTGAGCTATGACGATTTTTACATCACTGAAATAAAGAAAATCCGTTGGTGGGGCTACCAAATTGGTTGAGTGGCAGTTGGGTAAATATTGTTATATACAAGGGGCATATTCGGTATGAAAAGTTGTATCTTCCCCACCCTAAAATGTAGTTAGCTATCAATAAAAATAGTAAAATGGGTTAGCTATATTTCATTTTGGGTTTTTTAAACTAGCTATCTAGCACAATTTCCTTTTTTTCATTTGGTAGTCACCCAAATAGTGCTAAAGACATTAGGATAAAAATCATACAATGTAATTTGTGATTATCCTTTAATAAGATAGTAATAATAAAAAGATACGCACATTTTTGCTCTAGCATTGTAACAAAATATATATATATATATATATATATATATTTTTTTTTTTCATGAGAACAATATACTTTTTTAACATATATATATTTATATTTTTTGTAATTTAGAAATATTCAAAATAGGTCAATTTGATTTTATACACCCAAAGCAAAACTATTGGGGTGTATAAAAAGATACGCACATTTTTGTTATAGCATTGTAACAATATATATATATATATATATATATATATATATATATATATTTTTTTTTTTTTTTTCACGAGAACAATATACTTTTTAAAATATATATTTATATATTTTGTAATTTAGTGATATTCAAAATAGGTCAATTTGATTTTATACACCCCAAAGCAAAACTATTGGGGCTTTTACACCCCAAAGGTTTACACTTAATATTCTAGACCCCTGAGTGTGATTTGTCTAAAATACCCTATAGATCCCTCCTTCACTCCACAAGAAAAAAACGTTCCAACTGCGATTTTTCCATCTTCTTCCTTAGACTTTTCAAACTTGGAATTCTCATTGCCCAATTTCTTCTTCCTTCTTCACCTATTCAATCAGCGGGCAAACCACTATTCCCCTTCCCTTCGTTTCTTCGAGATATTAGAGTTTCAACATATAGATTTTTAATTTTCAATCGATAATTTTGTTAATCGCTAAGATTTTGAAGATTTTCGGCATGTTCTGTTAGTTTTTCTTGGAGAAATAAAGTTTTTTCACGAGTTTCTTGGGTTAAAAACGACGTTGGCTGAGAACGAAGACGAAGGAAGAAGATGAATTCCAGAATAGTAAATTTACCAATGTGTTTTACCCGACCGATAAATTTACACACGAGGGAAAACAATCCCTCATCTGTAAATTTATCGGTCGGGTAAAACACACCGGTAAATTTACCGGTCTGGAATTCTCACCGGTAAAAAAAAACAGAAGGCTTATTTTCAGCCATGTTGAAGTATTTTAGTGTTGTTGTTTTTCATTTAAACCAAATACATATATTTACTATTTTTATATCAAGAATCTCTAGAATTTTGAGTGATTTTATGGTGGGATATTTTTGCTATAACTTAAAATAGGATGATAGATTTTCAAATCCTATTTTGGATTTTTTAGATGAAAATGGTAAAAAGTTGTAAGTTTTCATAGAATTGTAAACTAAATTTATTCCCTTTGCCATATTTTCATATTAACAAATTGTAGGAGTAAACTTATTTTTTTCCCTAAATCTACTTTAGCAGGGCTGAAAAATAAGCCTTTGTAAATAAAATCTATTTTTGATTCAAATTGATTAACAAAAGCTTTTAAGAATAACTTTTAGATTTCACTTTTAATTTTTTTTCAACAGAGCTGAAAATAAGCCTTATGTTTTTTTTACGGGTGGAATTCCAGACCGATAAATTTACTGTTGGGTTTTTCCTGACAGGTAAATTTACAGATGTGGGAAAACAAATTTTCTCATCTGTAAATTTACTAGTCGTGAAAAACCCACCGGTAAATTTATCGGTCTGAAATTCATCTTCTTCCTTCGTCTTCGTTCTCAGCGAACGCCGTTTTTAACCCAAACAACTCGTGAAAAAACTTTCTTTTTCCAAGAAAAAACCAACAGAACATGTCGAAGATCTTCAAAATCTTAGCGATTAACAAAATTATCGATTGAAAATTAAAAATCTAAATGTTGAAACCTTAACATCTCTAAGAAACGAAGGGAAGGGGAGGTAGGAAGAAGAACGAAGCAATCATAATTTCAAGTCTGAAACGTCCAAGAAGAAGGAAAAATCGCGAGTTTCCAACGTTTCTTGAGGGGTCTATACACTAGTAAAGGTATTTAGAGATCTGAGGACAAAATTGTAACTTCAAGTGCTAAAACTAAGGTTATTTTAGACAATTCACACTCAGAGGTCTAGAATATTTAGTTTAAAATTTTGGGGTCCAAAAGTCCCAATAGTTTTGTTTTGGGGTCTATAAAACCCTAAACCCTAAACCCTATTAAAAAAAACAGGTCGAAGATTTTTATTCTCATACTTCAATAATTAATGTAATTTTTTATTATCCTTTAATGAGATAGTAATAATAAAAAAGATACGCACATTTTTGCTCTAGCATTGTAACAAAATATATATGTATACATATATATTTCATGAGAACAATATACTTTTTTTAAATATATATATTTATATATTTTGTAATTTAGTGATATTCAAAATAAGTATTTTTTCTTTAGTACAACAAATGTGATATGATAATTTGAACATTGACTTCAAAAAAAAACATGTCAATTACTATTGAACTACGCTCACTTGAAATATTCAAAACAAGTATGAGAATTGAACTAAAAAGAAAGATATATTTATGACAATTTTCATTGAATAATACTTTATTCAACATACAATTTTTAGGTAATAAGTCAAATATCATCTTTAGAGACAATTTAAAAGTCTTTTGTAAAAATGACAAGGATGTTATAAAAAGAGAATAAGAACAACACTAAAGAGAAGAGAATGAGAGAGTAAAGTATAGAGAAATGAAATTGTATTCAATTGCTTTGAGGTGTGTTTGAAAGGCTTCACACAAGCTCTATTTATACAAGTATTGATGACCAACTTTGAGAGTCTTAATGTTATTCATAAGGGGAGTGAGTCATGGGGAAAACTACCTAAAATGAGGGAGTTGAATGATTATGTACACCATATATACCATGTATATATCATGTTTATAACACTCCTGCTTCGATATCCATTGTATGTAATATATACCTCGTTAACACCTTAACAAAAAAACCTAGTGGGAAAATCCATAGTCAATGGAAAAAGAGTGCAATGTTTTTACTCTCCCTCATGGAAACATGACTTGAGATCTCTGAGTCATCGCATTCCAATGTGGTGCACCAACTTCTCGAAAGTTGAGGTTGGTAACGCCTTCGTAAATAAGTGTGTCAAGTTCTTATTTGAAGAAATTTGTTGAACGGTGATGTCGTCATTTTCTTCAAGATCATGAATGTAAAAGAGCTTCGGTGATATATGTTTTGTTCTATCTTTATTAATGAATCCTCATTTGATTTGTGTTATACATGTTGTATTGTCTTCATATAATACTGTTAGAAAATTTTTGTTAGAAGACAAGCTGCATGTTCCACGAATGTGTTGAGTCATTGATCTCATCCATACACATTCTCGATTAGCCTTATGAATTGCAAGAACTTCAACATGATTTGAAGAGGTGGTTGTAATGGTCTGCTTTATGAATCGCCATGATATAGTAGTTCCTCCCCATGTAAACAGAAACTTGTTTGAGATCTAGCTTTATGTGAATCAGATAAATATCCTGCGTCTCCATAACCTACTTTATCAAAATTCAATTTGTTTGAATAAAATAAACACATATCAATTGTTCCTCGAAGATAACGAAGTACATGTTTAACTCTGTTTCAATGCCTTTTTTTGGAGAATAACTATTTCTAGCTAATAAATTGACTGAAAATGTTATATCAGGTCGTGTATTATTAACAAGATACATAAGTGCACCTATTGCACTATGATATGGTTCTTCAGGACCAAGATACATAAGTGCACCTATTGCACTATGATATGGTTCTTCAAAACAAAAATATGTCTTTTTTCACATCCAGTGATCGAACTACTATTGGAATGTTCAATGGGTGTGCTTTATCAATGTAAAACATTTTAAAACTTGTTTTTATATAAGTTGACTGATGAATGAATATCTCATTGGCTAAATGCTCATTGCAGATCAAGGCAAAACCTTGTTTTTTTTAGATCTTTCATCTCAAATTCTTTATTAAGATATTCTATTCTCTTTGAAAGTTTTTTCGGAGTTTCAATTATATTTAAATCATCAACATATACAGCAATAATAGCAAATCTCGATTGTGCTTTTTTTATAAAAACACATGGACAAATAAGGTTATTTTTATGCCCCTCTTTCAACAGATATTCACTAAGACGATTATACCACATTCGTCCGGGTTGTTTTAATCTATATAAGGATCTCTGTGTAATTTGATCGAATATAATTCTCTAGCATTTGAATTATATGAATTTGGTATCTTTAATCCTTTAGGGATTTTCATATAGATATAATTATCGAGAGATCCATATAAATATGTTGTGACTACATTCATACGATGCATGTCAAGTTCTTCATACACACTCATGTTAATTAGATATATCAATGTTATTGCATCCATTAGAGAAGAATATATCTCCTCATAATCATATCAAACATTTTCAATAATCCTTGTACAAAAAGTCTCGCTTTATATTACATCTTCAGGTGTACGGACTACAGGTCCAAAAAGTTCACGTTTTAAAGTGAGTTTCATTCTGCTTGGATTGCTTCTTTCCATTTAAATCAATTCGTTTTATGTCGACATTCTTGGACATATCGAGGTTCAAAATCCTCATTTTTATAAATAATATCGTGAGCAACATTGTAAGCAAAAACGAATTTTCTTAATTCTATAATAACATAAAAAGATATCAAAGCTTTTTGTGCATGAACATGAACTGCATGATGTTCAACACCTATCCCAATAATCATTTAAACATTTGAGATGTAAATTCACCAACATTATCAAAAACGAATTGTAACGACCCGAGCTCAAGATAAGAGTATTTTTATTTAATTAAATTTTTATATCGGGCTCGTTAGTGGGTTAAATGACTTGATCTTATGAAATTGGGCTTGACAAATGGACTAGGCTTATGAGTTTGACTAAGTCAAAGTAGAGTTTGTGGGTTTTGAAAAGTATTTGGTTATTTTTGGGCTTATTAATTAATTAAGTAAACTTAAAATAATTTAAAACCTAACAAAAAAATAAAATAGAAATAAAAAATAAAAAGAAGAAGAATCTTCTTCTTCTTCATCCGTGCGAAGAGAGAACCGAGCCCCCCCACCCCCCCCCCCCCTCCACGAAGAAACGCTCCGCCGTGCACGCCTCTTCTCGTTCGACCGTCGCCGTGCACGCCTCTCCTCTCCGACCTCCGTCGACTTCAGCCCAAGAGTTCAACCGCAGTAGTACTTCCGGCGATCGCTTGTCTCGTTCTCCGAAGGTGGCGCAGTTTGAGCGACAACGATTTTTCAAACGCTCTGTCTAGCTTCGAGACCCAATATCTGCTCGGTTCTAACGCTAGATTTGCGGACTTAGTCTTCAAACGTGTTGTTCTACGGTGAGCTTCATCGTCGCAGTGGATTATTGTGGGTAACGAAGCCCCATCTTTCTTTGAACTTATTTCAAATGTTGAAATTGGGATTATAAGAATTGGGTTTTTTTTTTGTTGTTCCATTTATTCAGATCTGTCTTGACCTTGGAAACCCTCTGTTTCGGTGTTGAGGCCAAGTTCGGATTGAACTAATTTAGCTTATAAGGGACGGTGAGTCGGAAGTGCGTAGGTTGAGACCAGAAGCCTTCTTAGCAATTTGTTAGTCATCTCGTCGAACTCATCTTTAAGGTAAGTAACCTTACTACGGGATAACCTTCGGGATAAGTTGAGATTTTTGTTTGAATGTGAAATACGATGTTTTAGTAGCTTTGAAGTGCTTGTTATCTGTTGATGTGAATTTGCTTAGAAGTGTTTCTTATCTGTTAAGCTGAATTAGCTTTGAAGTGCTGGTTATCTGTTGATGTAAAATTGCTTAGAAATGCTTGTTATCTGTTAAGGTGAATTAGTTTTGAAGTGTTGGTTATCTGTTAAGGTGCATTAGTTTTGAAGTGCTAGTTATCTGTTAAGGTGCATTAGTTTTGAAGTGCTGGTTATTTGTTGAGCTGAATTAGTTTTGAAGTGTTGGTTATCTGTTGATGTGAATTAGCTTTGAAGTGCTTGTCATCTGTTGATGTGATGTTGTTGGAAAGTTTAGAAGTTTCTAGCGAGAGATTGAACACACTAGGCATGTATGGCGATGAGTTGTGGGTCATGGTTATGTGTGAATTTCGTTCATAAGTTTGAATGTAGCTGAGATGAAGTATTCAGGAATGTAATGCATGCTGAAAGATGAGATTTACGCATGAGAGGAAATTACTCCATGTGGTATCAATTATAATATCATAATGAGACAGGTGTGACCCTAAGTAAGGATGTAATTTATGAATCATAAGAGTAATATAGTTACCCCCATTCCTTGTAAGTTTTATTCTGCATGAAAGTGATGCAGGTTTAGGAGCTCTAATCACATGGAAGTGATGTGTGTAGGTGTTGCGTGCTCAGTGTGTAAATAAAAATGCGATGCGAGAGCACTCAGAACATGCAAGCATACATGGTCTTGTAGCAAGTAATAAGTATTTTTTCATTCGATTTTCCACAAAGATTTATTCTTAGTTACTAACGAAGTGAGATGCTAAACTAGAAAGGGTGGCTTAAATGGGGTGAATTGAAGATTAATGTGCCTAACTAATGAAGAATATACGAGATATGCAAGCATAAACGAAAACAAGTAAAGAGATGAACTTGAATGTAGAGGAAAAAGAATTGCGGAGAAAGCAATTTGCTAGCAATAAAATCTCAAAAGTGAAATACTGGAAAAATGGCTAAGGCAAAAACAGAACTATAGAATTGCGCAGACAGAAATTATCTAGCAATTTAATTAGCAACGTTTTAAGGGTGAGATGGGGGAACAAGGTCAACTAACGACTCTTCTATAGGCTTTTTCATACGATTATTCAGCAGTAGCTCAACTTATCATGCATCAATTTAACTCATTCTCATGCATCTCTCGATTACATGCATTAGATCCTTTAGTTCACTCATATCCAAGTAAAACTTAAGCATCTATTTATATAAGCAAGTTAAGGAATTGTGCTAGGAAAACGCCTATTCCTAGGTCGTTTTCTGGCTACCATGAAAGGCTAGCATGAATGGACGACTCTGAACTCTTACTCCTTCCGGAGGTTAGGAGTTCTTTAGACAAAATGGATGGCCGATCGAAATTGCCCGTGGGATGAAGTACACATACATTCAATGCATTCGAAGCTATCCTACAAGCTGAATTCACGTATTTCTACCTATAGATTCATCATTAGCAGACCCTTGGGTGATTAGCTACTCATGGATGATGTGGAAGTGGAAATACTAGATTGTTTAAGCATGATTAACAGTACTTAAATGAAAGCAAAGGAAAGACAGAAAGTGATAAGAAACTTGCGAAGTTGTAAATGATTTCTCTATTAAGTAAGATTCAAAGCTTAATGTGCAAAGACTGTAAAACAGTAAAGACTAAGCAAATGGAGACGAACAGAACAAATGACAGCAAACATAAGTAAATAACAGCAAACAGGAGAGAAAATGGAAGACAGAAAGCAGTAGAAAGCGATGTAAATGTGTGCGTGAACTCCTCGCCGCAAGCGTCTCGGATGAAGGGGAAGGTTAGCGTTTCTTGGGGATTAATTCAATCAGAAGAGAAGAAGGATCTTCTCTTCTTCCTCTCGAATTATCGGTGCCAAAAGCTGATTCCTTTAGTCCAACAAACAGGATAGAAAATGGAGAGAAACTGCGTTGAGATGGAGAGTTCTACGTTTCCAAACTTGTTGTTCTCCTTCCCCCTTGACCTCCTTTTATAGCTCTTTGCAGGTACTCTTCAGTCAAGGAGAACTATCCATTCTGAACGAAGACCCTCCACGTGGCAGTGTTAAGTCTCTGAAAGTGACTTATTTAGGACCCATTTAGCTTAAGAAGATGTACACTTTTAGGTGTTTTTGGTAGCATTTAGCCTAAACCTATGCTTAAATATGAGAATTAGAAGAAGGTAGCTAAATTAGGACTTATGTACAATAGGAAAGAAAAGGGTTAAAAACCGAAGGAAAAGAATGAAAAAAAACTGCATTGCGACAGCATTGCGAAAACATTGCTGAAGCCGCAATTATTCAAGTGAAAACCGTAAGTTGACTGATCTTTTTCTGTTAAATTCCGTGATTTCAGGGATTCGTTCTTTCTCCTCCATCCATTCTGATATACGACGTTGAAGATTGATGGTTCTCCTTGGCCCAAACGCACCTGCAAACTACTATAAAAGGGGGTCAAAGTCGGAGGTTCAACATAATCCGAAAGCGTAGAAGTCTTCTCGCAGTCCATCTTTTCTCCTGTTTTCCTTTGCCGTCTGCTGGTTTGCGAAGCTCAGCTGTTGGAATCGATAATCTGATAGGAAGGAGAGGAGATTCTTCTTCTCTCCCGATTGGATTCATCCAAGCAAGGCTGTCCTTTCTCATCCTTCATTCGAGGCGACTGCAACGAGTCATTCGAGCTGTTTATTGCTTTCTGTTCTTCATTTCTATTTTTAGAACTCTGTCTTGTTGTTGTTTCTTTTCTAATAGCTAGATTAAGATAATTCGTTGTGTTCTGTCTCTCTGTCATTTTGCTTTAAGCTTTCTTTTGTCTATTCAAACAATCATGTAATCAAGTTTCAATTCCGTATTTCACAGTTTCTGCCTTTTCATTCTACTGCCTTCCCTTACTGTTTTAAGCACATTTCCCTTCGAAGCATGTCTGTTTTATCCTTTAGTTCTGTTCTCCTTATATCCATGAGTAACTAAATCACTTAGGGGCATGCTAATGACAACTCCATAGGCTAAAAAACGTGAATCAAGCATGTAGGATAGCTCTCGAACATTGATTGTATGTAAGCTTCATCCCACGGGCAATTTCGATTGGCCATCCATTTTGTCCAAAGAACTCCTAACCTCTGGAAGGAGTAAGAGTTCAGAGTCATATTATCATATTAGCCTTTCAAGGTAACCAGGAAACGGCCTAGGAATAGGCGTTTCCCTAGTACAAACCATACCTTCTGCCTTAACAAGATGCTTAAGACCTTACTTTGAGTTGAGTAAACTAAAGAATCTAATGCATGGAATCGAACGATACATGAGATTGAGATAGTTTGATGCATAGAGAGTAGATCCAGTGCTTGAGAATCGTATAAAAATGCCTATAGGATAGTCATTAGTAGCCCTTAATTCGCCCATTTACACACTTTCGCTGTTATTGTAATTGCGGTAGAATTGCGGTCTTCGCAATTCCGTCTAAGTTTCCATTCTGTTTCGCTATCTTTGCATTCATTTATTAATTTCGTTTCTTTTCATTTTAGTTTAGCTTTGACTTGTTTTCGTTTATGTTACTACCCTTTACACATTCAGCAAAAATTAGACAATTAAAAACCAATTTTACCCCATCAAATCCACCCCTTCTTTCTTAACAAAACACTTCGCGAATAGCTAAAAATAAGTCTCTGTGGGAAAACGAATGAAATATACTTACTACTTGCTATAAGATCATGTATGCTTGCATGTTCTGAGTGCTCTCTCTCTCTTATTGCTTATTCTTATTAACACATTGAGCACGCAACAAGTTTTTGGCGCCGCTGCCGGGGACTTATTTTAAGTGAAAACGAAGTTTGTTAAGTTTGAAAAAAAAAACAAGTTTATTGCTTATTGAAGCTGATCTGTTTCATTTCTTTTGCAGGTACTATTGGGTTAGTTTATGAGTGAGCTTTCAAGTAGAGATCTAGAGTTCAATCCTGAGCCCGAGAGACTATTTAAAGCCAGAAATAAAGCCAAGAAACGTCTTTTTAAACAACCCCCTATACCTCAAATCATACCTGAAATCGAAGAAATGGACGAGATAGTTCCAAATCAGGTACCTGTCATTCGCAACCCCATCGAAATAGCGAATGACAAGAATAGTGCCATTCTTTCATATTTAGTACCTATGCCTGGGGAGCTGAACCCCAGCATAATCCGTCCTGAGATCACTGCCAACTCATTCGAGTTAAAACCAGTGATGTTCCAAATGTTGTCCACTGTGGGACAATTCTTTGGAATAGAAAATGAGGACCCCCACAACCATCTTAGGAACTTCTTAGGAGTTAGTGATACCTTCGTCATCCCTGGAGTTTCCCAAGAAGCCTTGAGGCTATACTTGTTCCCTTACTCTTTGAGGGACAAAGCCAAAACATGGTTGAACTCATTACCCTCTGGATCTGTCCTTAATTGGACAGATTTAGCAGAAAAATTCCTAGTCAAATACTTCCCACCTGATAGGAATTCTACCTTTCGTGATGACATAGTTAAATTCAAACAAGCTGATAATGAGTCTCTTCACGAAGCTTGGACAAGATTCAAAGACCTTCTCATCAAATGTCCACACCATGGCATTCCATGGTGTATCCAAATAGAAGTCTTTTTCAAAGGATGCAACCCCAGCACTAGGCAAGTTCTAAATTCATCTGCTGGTGGTTCCATGTTGTCCAAGAGTTACAACGAGGCCTATGAGATCTTGGAGAAGATCTCAGCATCTAACTGTAGGTGGTCAGATGATCCAGTTGAGCCAACTAGAGCTGAAGACAAGGATGCTCTAAGTGCCATGAGCACCCAAAGAAACGCCCTGACCAACCTAGTTAAGCAAATGGCTCAGGCCAATCTCCAAACCAGTGCCAATACCGCCACAGCCATGTCAATGGGCACCCAACCAAGTCAAGGCGAGGCACTTATCTGTGGATTCTGTGGGGAAGGGCACCCATATGAATACTGCCCTGGGAATCCATCCTCAGTCTGCTACATTGGAAGCCAGCAGCAGCCTAGGAATAACCCCTACTCACAAACTTACAACCCTGGTTGGAGGAACCACCCAAACCTGTCATGGGGTGGCCAACAAAATGCTAACCAAAATTCTAACCAGCCTAGACCGAGTGGAACACCTGGTTTCACTCCCCAACATAACCAATCAATGTATCAAAAACCTTACAACCAACCTGTAGGATCTTCTGTAGAAAACTTACTCAAGGAATACATAGCTAAGAATGATGCTACTCTTCAAAGCCAGCAAGCTAGTCTTAGGAGCCTAGAGAACCAAATAGGCCAATTGGCCAATGAACTCAAAAGTAGGCCCCAAGGTAGACTTCCTGCTGACACCGAGGTACCAAGGAGAGATGGTAAAGAACAAGTTCAAGCAATTGAACTTAGAAGTGGTAGACCCTTGGTGAGCAACACAAAGGACACACCAAAGAGAGTAGAGAACACTGAGTCTAGTGCTCCACTGGAGTCTCTGCCAAACCAAGGTCCACCACCAACTAGCACATCAGGAGCCAGGCTAGAGCCAATTATTGAGGAGATAGAAGAAATTCCAAGGCCTCCACCTATCCTAAGGCGCCCTGACGTGCCTGCATATGTGCCACCACCTCCATATCCTCGAAGGCTTAAGAAGAAGCAGGAACAGGAAGTGCATTTTAATAAATTCTTAGAAATTCTTAAGCAAGTGCATGTCAACATTCCTTTTGTAGAAGTTTTACAGTCTATGCCTTCCTATGTAAAGTTTTTAAAAGATATTATTACTAACAAAAAAATAATTGGTGAGTTTGAAACAGTAAACCTCACTGAGGAGTGCAGTGCCATACTCCAAAACAAGCTGCCTAAGAAGGAAAAGGATCCTGGTTCCTTCACCTTACCTGTAGAACTTGGAGGCAAGCACGTGGGCAGAGCGCTTTGTGACCTGGGCGCCAGCATAAACCTTATGCCCCTATCACTATTCCGCCAGCTAGGAGTAGGAGAAGCACGTCCAACCACTGTCACTTTACAACTAGCAGACAGATCCATCGCATACCCTGAAGGTAAGATTGAGGATATTCTAGTGAAAGTTGACAAATTTATTTTCCTTGCAGATTTCATTATCCTGGATTATGAAGCAGACAAGGAGGTCCCCATCCTGCTAGGCAGACCATTTCTAGCCACAGGTAGGGCACTTATAGACGTCCAAAAAGGTGAGCTCACTATGAAGGTTCATGATGAAGAGGTGAAATTTAGTGTGTATAAAGCTTTAAGGTATCCCTCTGACCTTGAATCCTGTGCTAGCATGGACGTAGTAGACTCCTTGATGGAGGAACAATTGGAGCATGTATTATTAACTAAGCATGCTAATGAATATGTACAATTAGAAGTAGCTGACTTGAATGTATCTGACATAATGGATATGCCTGTAGATAAACCACAACATGTATGTATGAATATAGACCTAACTGATAGACCTGTGAATCCTTTAAAGCCATCCATTGAGCATCCACCTGTTTTAGAACTAAAACCACTCCCCACTCACCTCAAGTATGCATATCTAGGAAGTAATGAAACTCTGCCTGTTATCATTTCTTCTAAATTAAGTGAAAAACATGAGGTTGAACTGATTGTACTGCTTAAGCAACATAGGAAGGCTATTGCATGGACTATTGCTGATATTAGAGGCATTAGCCCCTCTTATTGCATGCATAAGATTATACTAGAGGAAGAGCACACACCTAGGGTAGATCACCAACGTAGGCTAAACCCCTCTATGAAAGAGGTAGTAAAGAAAGAAATAATAAAATGGTTAGATGCAGGTGTGATCTTCCCAATAGCTAGTAGCCAGTGGGTGAGCCCCATCCAATGTGTACCCAAAAAGGGGGGGATGACTGTGGTAGTCAATGAGAACAACGAACTGATTCCAACTAGGACTGTCACAGGATGGAGAGTGTGCATGGATTACAGGAAATTAAATAAAGAAACTAAAAAAGACCACTTCCCTCTACCGTTCATTGACCAGATGTTAGACAGAATAGCTGGTAGAGCCTACTATTGTTTCTTAGATGGTTATTCTGGCTATAATCAGATTACTATAGACCCTAAGGACCAAGAGAAGACTACCTTCACTTGCCCTTTTGGAACTTTTGCCTTTCGCAGAATGCCTTTTGGCTTATGCAATGCACCGGCAACTTTCCAAAGGTGCATGATGGCAATCTTCTCTGAGTTGGATGAGTCCATGATAGAAATATTCATGGATGACTTCTCAGTCTTTGGGGATTCATTCACCAACTGTCTAGATAATTTAGGACAAGTCTTGGCTAGATGTGAAGAGACTAACTTAGTCCTTAATTGGGAAAAGTGTCACTTCATGGTAGATGAGGGGATTGTCTTAGGTCATAGAGTGTCGAGGGCAGGTGTAGAGGTCGATAGGGCCAAAATTGAGATCATAGAGAAGTTAGTAGAGCCCCAGAATGTCAAGGCCATTAGAAGTTTCTTAGGGCATGCTGGCTTCTACAGAAGGTTCATTAAGGACTTTTCTAAGATAGCCAAGCCTCTGTGTGAGCTTCTAGAACTAAACAGGCCATTCATCTTCTCTAAGGAATGTGTAGTAGCTTGGACAACCCTTAAGAAAGCACTAGTCACATCCCCTATCATAGTAGGACCAAATTGGGATCTTCCCTTTGAGATGTTATGTGATGCAAGTGACTATGCTGTAGGAGTGATGTTAGGACAGAAGATTGACAAGCTAACACACCCTGTCTATTATGCTAGTAAAACCTTAAATGAGGCTCAATGTAATTATACAACTACTGAGAAAGAAATGCTTGCTGTAGTGTTTGCTTGCGAAAAATTTAGAAACTATATTGTAGGCACTAGGACAATTGTGTACGCTGACCATTCTGCCTTGAAGTATCTTATGAGGAAGGCTGATGCTAAGCCTAGGTTGATTAGGTGGGTACTGCTGCTACAAGAGTTTGATTTGGACATTCGAGACAAGAAGGGATGTGAAAATGTGGTTGCGGATCACCTGTCTCGATTGCAGCACAATTGCGAAAAAATTGCGGACCCCGCAATTTCTGATGCTTTTATTGATGAACATGTCTTTGCTTTGACTCATCGTGATAACGATGAGGAACCTTGGTTTGCTGACATTGCTAACTTTCGTGCAGCACAGGTTTTACCAGTTTTCAAGGGAGGACAAGAGAAGAGGAGGTTCCTTCATGAAGCAAGGAAATTCATATGGGATGACCCCACACTTTACAGAACCTGTGCTGATGGCTTGCTAAGGAAGTGTGTTTCAGCTGCTGAAGCGAAGTCTGTGCTGCAGCACTGCCACACAGCTCCTTATGGTGGACACTTTGGTGGCCAAAGAACAGCTGCAAAGGTATTTCAGAGTGGCTACTATTGGCCAACAATCTTCAAGGATGCCCACAACTATGCCCACAGCTGTGATGAATGCCAAAGAACAGGTAACCTCAGTCGAAAGGATGAGATGCCCCTCACCTACATCTTAGAGTTGGAGCTCTTTGATGTGTGGGGCATTGACTTCATGGGGCCATTTCCTCCATCATCAGGTAACCTTTACATTTTAGTAGCAGTAGACTACGTTTCCAAGTGGGTAGAGGCCAAAGCATGTCCCAATAATGATGCTAAAACAGTCACCAAATTCTTGCATAGGCACATTTTTACTAGGTTTGGGACACCTCGTGCCATCATTAGTGATGAGGGGTCACATTTCATTAACAAGGCTATGGAGAGAGTGTTGGCTAAGTATAACATTAGACATAGAATAGCCACTCCCTATCACCCACACTCGAATGGACAAGCTGAAATTTCAAATAGGGAAATTAAGAACATCCTAGAAAAAGTGGTCAAACCTAATAGGAAAGACTGGTCCTTTAAGCTTGAGGATGCACTTTGGGCTTATAGGACAGCATATAAGACACCCCTAGGTATGTCTCCTTATAGGCTGGTATATGGCAAGGCTTGTCACTTACCACTTGAGTTAGAAAACAAAGCATTTTGGGCCATGAAGGAATTGAATTTTTGTGTAAAGGATGCAGGAACACTGAGGTCTTTGCAATTACATGAGCTTGATGAGCTTAGACATATGGCCTATGAAAATGCTAAGATGTATAAGGAAAAGACCAAGATTTGGCACGATAGTAGACTTAGAGTTAAGGACTTTAAGAAGGGTCAACTTGTTTTGTTGTTTAACTCACGGTTGAAACTATTTCCAGGGAAACTTAAGTCTAGATGGTCAGGTCCATTTGTGATTACTAATGTGTTTGTTCATCGTGCCATAGAGATAAAGAACTTGCAGCAAGGCCAGCCGTTTATGGTTAATGGTGCAAGGTTGAAGCACTACTATGAGGAAGGAGATGTGAAGACTCTCTCGGCCTTCCTCTTGAATGAAGCATGAAAACGAGAACGAGAGAGGACGAGTGATTGCTGTGCTCGTCAACATAAGGCTCATGCCTTAGTTTATTTTTTGCGATTTTCCGGTTATCATTTGTGTGTTTTGTTGTGTGATTTTAATTACGAATTTGATGTTGTTTTTATTTCTTTTTGTAGGGAATCGAAAGAGGGAATCAAGGAGAATAATTCCAGCTTTAAAAATCAAGAAAAGATTGAGCCAAATAAAAGATACGGGCGAGCAAAGATTGACATTTTGATGAAAAAATATCCCTAAAATTGCGCTGGAATTGCAGGATCCGCAAAATATAGCCGTTGGGATTTAGCCGTTTCCTTTATATCCGTTAGAAGGCGCTTGATCGATACGATTCTCCCACTCTCTGATTTCCAAGAAAACTGCGATTCTCTTCATCTTTGATTCTTCTCTCCAAACCTCCAAGACTCAACAATGGTGTTCACACGGGCTGAAAGATCTGCAGCCAAGAAGAGGGCTGACGACGCTGCTGAAACAGCTGCGAGAGACGCACTGCTCGCCTTGGCTACGGCTGACGCTGCGCGGACTGAACGCCTTCCCAAGCTTCCGATCCGTAGGAAGAAGTGGAGGGTTGTCACAAAAATCCCTGCTGGACCTTCTGAACCAGCGGGCACACCCAAGAAGCGCCGGTGGAGTGTCGAGATGGCCGCCGAACCAAGCAAAGCAAAGACTCCCTCTGTGGAGAGTCAAGAAAAGGATCGTGCGTCCCACGAGTCGACCAAGAAGGGTTCGTCGCCATCTGCATCGCCTGCGCACAGCCCTTCACCATCTGAACCAGTGCAGAGCCCAGAGCTCCCTTCATCGCCGCCTGCACAGAGCCCTGAGTTGTCTTCATCACCTCAGAGTTCTGCACAGACACCTTCAGCAGAGCAACCAACCACGCCGTCGCACACTTCCCCACGGCCTGACCCTGAATTCCCATATGGGGAGTACCAAGAATCGACTCAGGGCAGTGGGGACGGTGAGGAAGACGAGGTGTTCTCTCCTATGAGGGAAGACAGCCCGGAGAGTCTTGAACAGAAGACTGACTCAATGGAAGAGACGTTGGGGGCGTGCCTGCAGCAGATCACCATTGAGGCAAAGCTCAAGAAGAAGAAGAAGGCCAAGACTCTTAAGGCCAAGCGATCCAAGAAGCTGAAGAAGAAGAAGGCCAAGAAGGTTGAGGCTGCCGAGTCAGCCAAAGAGAGCACTGAGCCTTCGCTCAAACGACTCAAGGTTGAGGCTGCCGAGTCAGCCAAGCCAGCAGATAAAGGGAAGGCCAAGCTCTACTCTGAAGATGAGCCTCAGTCAGTGAGGTATGTTTCCTCTGATGCTGAGTCCAGGGGCGTTGAGCTGAGGAAGAGGGAGTTGCTGCACGAGAAGGGCTTCCTCGACAGACCTGCTGACCTGCCGCAGTTCTTGCGCGCAGGAATTATAAATCACAGCTGGGAGGAATTATGTAGGCCACCTAATCCGGCTTACACAGCTATGGTATACGACTTCTACGCCAACCTGCACAACTCTGAAGAGGGGCTCTCTGTGGTAAGAGGAGTAGAGGTGGACTACTCAGCAAAAGCCATCAACGAAGCTTATGGCCTCAAGGGCCAAAGACACACTGATTATGCGAGGATCGTTGATGAGCCTACTGAGGCAGTGCTGGAGGAGGCCATTCGAACAATTGGCCAGCCTGAAGCAGCGTGGACTGTATCACGCAATGGGAGGCACACCCTCATGAGTGCCAACCTGACAGCAAAGGCAGCTGTATGGTTTGCCTTTGTGAGGAGAAAGTTGTCCCCTGTGACCCATGAGACGACCATCAACCAGAGTCGATCGCTGCTGGTCTACGCCATTATGCGAGGTCTCACGGTCAATGTGGGGGAAATCATGTCAGCTGCCATTGCTGAGTGCGCCAAGAAAGGTAAGGGACCACTGTTTTTCGCTAACACCATAACCAAACTATGTTTGCTTGCAGGAGTCCCCATTGAGCGAATGGAGCAGCAGATGGCTTACACAGGCCACTTGGAGCTGCCTGCTAGCTTGAGGCTGAAGAGGAAGGGGAATATGGAGTTCGAACTAGATAGGCTGGCTGCTGATCAGTCACTATCCATGGCGTGCCTGATGGATATGCAGAAGAGGATGGCTCAATGGGCCACGTACGCGCAGGCAAGGGACAAGGAGGTTGCAGACCAACTTGGGTGCATCTTCCCTGACTTCCCTACAAATCTCCTGACTCCATGGGTGCCTCCACGACCACGACAACCAGATGAGGATGAAGACGTTTGAGTGCTGGTTTGAATTGCACTGAAGGGAGTATTGCTGTTCCCTTAGAAAAAAAAACAATTTTCTGCTTTCTGATAGACTATGTGAATTATGCTGTTTTTTTAGTCCACTTTTGATCTGTTTTAGATGATTAGTTTTCTGTTTTTAATCTTGCTTAGTATAGTCTGATGATAGGTGACTAGGTAGGTTAGTTTTGTTTTATTTTTAGAAGAGCTTGAATGACTGGAAAGAGCATGCTTAGGGGCCTTAATCACTGTTATATCTGCCCTGACTTAATTGCGAAATAGTTGCGGTCCCCGCAATTTTTATGACTGAAAGCATGTTTTGGACTGTCTGTTTAGCTAGGCTGTGATCTGTTTAAATTCCATCTTTTGCTGCTATCATAACTACCATATATAGCTTATCTAAATGCATGCTGAATGAGTGTCATAGGACACCCTTTTGATAGTTTAAATCAACCTCTAAAAAGCTCAGCATGCACAGCTTTAAGCCCTTATCTGTCTGTTTTTTTTAAATTACTGCTGCTGTGATATTTGCCGTTTGTATGTTTTGTCTATGCCTAGGGCTTTAGATTCTCTTTGTTTTACCTTAGACTAGATGCTTCTAGGATAGTTTGGGGGTGTGCCACCACAGACACTCATTGGGGACAATGAGTAGTTGAAGTTTGGGGGAGGCCACCCTAGGCCTAGGAACATTCCTCTCTCCCTTAGAAACATAAGCATTCTTCTTCTCCTTTACAAAAAATGATGAACTGAAAAAAAAAAATGAAAAATAGAATAAAGAGGGGAGTCTCTCTTAGGTTGCTAAGTAATCAGTGCCAAGTGTGTGACCCACAAGTGGCATTGCATCAAAAGGCAACCAGAGGAGAGGCCCCACCTAAGTAAGAAAAAGGGAAAAGAATAGGGAAGAAGAATGTATACCTAGGAGTTATAACTTTGTGGCTTAGATGTCCTATTTAAAAAGAACTCTGATCCTCAATTAGCTAAGTACAAAGTTGTAACTTGTAGGGTTGTTTAGGGAGATGAGTGTATATCCAATGAAGTGATGCCAGGGTTTAGGTTGTTCTCTAAAAAGTACTACTGTCACCGTTAATACTAAGACTGGCATGACTCTAAGGAATCCTAGGCACATTAAAAATAAAACTAGAAGCATGTACTGAGTCTTAGGTAAAGCTAGGCAGAATTTGAAACTTTAGGGATAGTGGCATGATATGACAAAAGCAAGAAGATCAGTTGTAGGGAGTTAATGGAAACAGATGGAGTGTTAGGCAGGCGAAGTCAGAAGAAGCTAGATAAGAGGGTAGTTTTAAGCTTAGAAGTGTGTCACAGGACATCAGTGCTATAGATAGGGATATAGGGGAGTTAGTAAGTGGTTAAAGAAGGAGAAACAGCAGCCTAGGGAAGTCCTTAGGTTGCTTGAGGACAAGCAAAACCTTAAGTTTGGGGGTGTGTTAAGTCTCTGAAAGTGACTTATTTAGGACCCATTTAGCTTAAGAAGATGTACACTTTTAGGTGTTTTTGGTAGCATTTAGCCTAAACCTATGCTTAAATATGAGAATTAGAAGAAGGTAGCTAAGTTAGGACTTATGTACAATAGGAAAGAAAAGGGTTAAAAACCGAAGGAAAAGAATGAAAAAAAACTGCATTGCGACAGCATTGCGAAAACATTGCTGAAGCCGCAATTATTCAAGTGAAAACCGTAAGTTGACTGATCTTTTTCTGTTAAATTCCGTGATTTCAGGGATTCGTTCTTTCTCCTCCATCCATTCTGATATACGACGTTGAAGATTGATGGTTCTCCTTGGCCCAAACGCACTTGCAAACTACTATAAAAGGGGGTCAAAGTCGGAGGTTCAACATAATCCGAAAGCGTAGAAGTCTTCTCGCAGTCCATCTTTTCTCCTGTTTTCCTTTGCCGTCTGCTGGTTTGCGAAGCTCAGCTGTTGGAATCGATAATCTGATAGGAAGGAGAGGAGATTCTTCTTCTCTCCCGATTGGATTCATCCAAGCAAGGCTGTCCTTTCTCATCCTTCATTCGAGGCGACTGCAACGAGTCATTCGAGCTGTTTATTGCTTTCTGTTCTTCATTTCTATTTTTACAACTCTGTCTTGTTGTTGTTTCTTTTCTAATAGCTAGATTAAGATAATTCGTTGTGTTCTGTCTCTCTGTCATTTTGCTTTAAGCTTTCTTTTGTCTATTCAAACAATCAAGTAATCAAGTTTCAATTCCGTATTTCACAGTTTCTGCCTTTTCATTCTACTGCCTTCCCTTACTGTTTTAAGCACATTTCCCTTCGAAGCATGTCTGTTTTATCCTTTAGTTCTGTTCTCCTTATATCCATGAGTAACTAAATCACTTAGGGGCATGCTAATGACAACTCCATAGGCTAAAAAACGTGAATCAAGCATGTAGGATAGCTCTCGAACATTGATTGTATGTAAGCTTCATCCCACGGGCAATTTCGATTGGCCATCCATTTTGTCCAAAGAACTCCTAACCTCTGGAAGGAGTAAGAGTTCAGAGTCATAATATCATATTAGCCTTTCAAGGTAACCAGGAAACGACCTAGGAATAGGCGTTTCCCTAGTACAAACCATACCTTCTGCCTTAACAAGATGCTTAAGACCTTACTTTGAGTTGAGTAAACTAAAGAATCTAATGCATGGAATCGGACGATACATGAGATTGAGATAGTTTGATGCATAGAGAGTAGATCCAGTGCTTGAGAATCGTATAAAAATGCCTATAGGATAGTCATTAGTAGCCCTTAATTCGCCCATTTACACACTTTCGCTGTTATTGTAATTGCGGTAGAATTGCGGTCTCCGCAATTCCGTCTAAGTTTCCATTCTGTTTCGCTATCTTTGCATTCATTTATTAATTTCGTTTCTTTTCATTTTAGTTTAGCTTTGACTTGTTTTCGTTTATGTTACTACCCTTTACACATTCAGCAAAAATTAGACAATTAAAAACCAATTTTACCCCATCAAATCCACCCCTTCTTTCTTAACAAAACACTTCGCGAATAGCTAAAAATAAGTCTCTGTGGGAAAACGAATGAAATATACTTACTACTTGCTATAAGATCATGTATGCTTGCATGTTCTGAGTGCTCTCTCTCTCTTATTGCTTATTCTTATTAACACATTGAGCACGCAACAGGCAGCAGGGGAGAACTTGGGCGGCTAAAAGATCGCAACAAAACGGCGGACGGTTGGAGCAACTTAGCATTCGCAGCTTAAACATTGCGGAGACAGCAATGTTTCACCAATTTTCCTGGAATGCACAATTTCAACTCTTTTAACTTCGTTTTTGATTCTTTTTTGTTCCTTTTACAAATAAGTCCTAATTTAGCTTCATTCCTTGATTTCTCATATTTAAGCACGTATTAAACTAAATTCTAACAAAAACGCTTAAGAGTTTACTCAATTCCATGGTAAATAAATCCCTAATTTATGCACTTTTGGCGACGTAACACACCCCCAAACTTAAGTTATTGCTCGTCCTCGAGCAATATAAGGGCTTATTTGGGCTGCTAATACTTGTCTTTTACTCTCTACCTGACTACTTGTTGACTTCCCTAAGCTTACTATCCGTGGTATGGTTGTCCTGTGACACTCTTCTAAGTTCAACTAACTCCACGTTTTGCTTATTTTGGTTTCTCTTGCCTTTAAAACCTATTGTCTTTTATAAATTTCCTACAACCGATTTATCTGCTTATGTCATTAGGTTCATTGTGCAGCTATCCCTAAGTTTTCAAATTCTTCCTAGTTTTAACCCAGACTCAGTACATGCTTCTAAAGTATTTCTTTTAAGCTACCTAGGATTCCTTAGAGTCATGCTAGTCTTAGTACACACGAGTAACAGTAGTACATTTCATAGAACAACCTAAACCCTGGCATCACTACATTGGATATACACTCATCTCCCCTAACATACCTTCAAGCTACAGCCCTGTGCTTAGCAAACTAAGGATCAGAGTTCATTCATACAGGACACCTAAGCATTTAGGCTATAACTTGTAGGCATACATTCTTCTTCTTTGGGTTTTCCTTTTCCTTTTCTTTTTCTGGTAGAGTCTCTCCTTATGGTTTGCCTTTTGATGCAGTGCCACTTGTGGGTTACACAAATGGCCCTGATTACTCAGCATCCTCAAAGGAGACACTACTCTTTATTCTTTCAATTTTTTTTCTTTTCATTTTTTTTTCAAAGAAGAAGAATGCTTATGTTTAAAGAGGGAGAGAGGAATGTTCCTAGGCCTAGAGGTTGCCTCCCCCAAACTTGAACTTCTCATTGTCCCCAATGAGAGTCTGAGGTGGCACACCCCCAAACTTGTCCTAGAAGCATCTAGTATAAGACAAAACTAGTAGAACTTAAAACTCCTAGGTATAAAATGACCTTCGCAGAACAGATAACTCAGATGCAGAAATTTGTAAAAACGACATGGTAAGGCCTTATAGAGGTGCATGCTGAGCAATAAAGGAAGCTAAATTAAACGAACAAATGTGTACTATGACACTCATCCAGCATGCTCAGCAGATATCTTACACAGTGAAGTCAGTAAAGCAGCAAGATATCGAAATTTAAACAGAAACAGCCCATCAAAACCTCATTGAACAACATGCGAAAACTAACAAAACATTGCGGACACCGCAAGGAATCCGCAATTAATCCTACAGAGCAAATTTGGCTGTGAACAAGGCTCTTAGCATGCTATATTCAGACATCAACAACTACATAAAACAACAAAACTATGTAAGCTAACTACGCAGATGACATCAATCTAATCCAAACTACTTTAAACACACAAATTAACAATTAAAACAGATCATTGACTTGATTAAAAATGGGGTAACCGTTCACAGAAAAGCAGGTTTTGTTTTTTTTTTCGCAAAAGGGATCAGAAAACTCCCTCGAATGCCGTCAAGCTGGCATTCAATCATCCTTGTGCTCGTCTCTCCTCTCCTTTGGAGGAGCCCAGGGCTTCAGCAGACCAGCAGGGAAGGTGGGGAATATGCAACCCAATTGCTCAGCCACCTCCTTGTCCCTCACTTGCGCGTACTCAGCCCATTGGGTCATCTTGTGCTGCAGGTCCATCAGGCATGCCATGGACAGTGACTGCGCAGCAGCCAGGCCGTCCATCTCAAATTCCATATTGCCCCGTCTTCTCATCCTTAAGATTGTGGGCAGCTCCAGATGGCCTGTGTAAGCCAACTGCCTCTCATCCTTCTCCATAGGTACACCTGCACGTAAGCAGAGTTTAGTAATAGTATTAGAAAAGAAGAGTTGACCCTTACCTTTCCTTGAGCATTCAGTGATGGATGAGGCAATGACTTCACCAACATCAATGGTGAGTCCCCGCATGATGGCATAGAGCAGCAACGATCGCCCCTGGTTGATAGTCGTTTCGTGCGTCACGGGGGAGATGCGTCTGCGCACAAGAGAGAACCAGACTGCTGCTTTGTCTCTAAGGGTTGCACTCATCAGGGTGTGCTTCCCATTCCGTGAGACCGCCCAGGCTGCCTCAGGTTTGCCGATTGTGTGCAAGGCCTCTTCTAAGACTGCCTCAGATGGCGAGTCGACGATCTTGGCATACTCAGAATGTGTATGCCCTTTGAAAGCATAGGCCTCATTGATGGCGTTGGCAGAGAAGTCAATTTCTACCCCCGTCACTGTTGATAGGCACGCTTCAGGGTGTGTGAGATTGGCGTAGAAATCGTACACCATATCAGGATATGCTGGGATTGGAGGCCTGCAGAGTTCCTCCCAGCCATGGTTGATGATTCCTGCGCGCAAAAATTGCGGCAGGTCCGCCAATGCATCAAGAAATCCTCGCTCGTGGAGGAGTTCCTTCTTCATCAATTCGAGGGCCCTGGCCTCTGCTTCCTGGGAGACGTACCTCACAGCTTGAGGTTCGTCCTCTGGGTACATCTTCCTTTTCCCCTTTTCTTTTGCTTTGGCCGACTCAGAGGCCTCAATCTTCATTTTCTTTAAAGAAGGTTCAACTCCAACCTTCTTCTTCTTGGCTCGTTTGGACGACTTCGGCCGCTTGCCCTTGACAATCACTGGGGCCTTCTTCTTGAGTCGTGCCTTGGTGGTTATCTGCTGGAGACAATTCCCCAGTGTCTCGTCCAAGGAGTCCTTGCTTCCCCCCTCCACAGGGCTGTCAAGACAGACATCCCTTAAGGGGGAAAACACCTCTTCTTCCTCCGCCGGCTCGTCGCTTGGCACCAAATCTTGGTGCTCTTCAGGTGGAGATTCAGGCTCCGGCGTCTGTGGAGAAGGTTCAGGGCTCTGCCTGGCCGTCTCAAATGATGGGCGGCCACTCCCTCGACTCTCCTCGCTGGGAGTCTTTTTCTCCCTGATCGGTGAATCATCCATCGCGATTCTCCACTTCCTTTTCTTGGGTGTTCCAACCGGATCGGAGGGACCAGCAGGTACCTCAGTCGCCACCTTCCACTTCTTTCTTCTCACCGGAAGCTTCGGAGGCCGTGAGGGTTGCGCAGTATCGGCGTCTGCTAAGGAAAGCAACGCCTCCCTCACAGCTTCTTCTGCGTCAGGCGACGCTTTCTTGGGTGTGGATCGATCTGCTCGTGTTGACACCATTGTTGTTTCTTTGAGGTCTGAGTGTGGGAGATACAAAGGGAAGAGAAGTCTGCGTTTTGAAGCTCCAACGGTTTGAGAAAACGTAGAGGGCAAGGATCCCAACGACGGCTATTTGTACTCAAGTACTCCCCAACGACTCTTTTCTGTTGCGGACTCTGCAAATCCTCCGCAATTAATCCGCATGACCGTTGTGATTTTCTTGATTTGAGTTGCAAGATCTTAGCAACCAAATCTCTGATTTCGCCAGATTCTTTCGTGGATCTTCTCCCCTCGATTCATCTCCCTCATTGCTTCTTAAAGATCTCTCATTAATATCCTTTTAATCAAAACAAAAATCCGTAATTAAAACCAAAAATAAACAAACAAAACACAATCTAAAAATTCTTAAAGAAAAGTTCTAAGGCATAGCCTTCTGATGGATGAGCTCAGTGGCCACTCATCCCCTCTCGATTCGATCCTTAGGCTTCAGATAGGAGGAAGGCCGAGAGTGTCTGTACATCTCCTTCCTCATAGTAATGCTTCAACCTCGCACCATTTACCATGAATGGTTGTCCTTGGTGTAGGTTCCGAATCTCAATAGCAGCATGAACAAAAACGTTAGTAATCACAAAAGGACCTGACCATTTAGACTTAAGTTTGCCTAGAAATAACCTTAACCGTGAGTTGAATAATAAGACATGCTGCCCCTTTTTAAAGTCCTTGAACCTAAGTCTACTATCATGCCAAATCTTAGTTTCTTCTTTATACATTTTAGCATTTTCGTAGGACATATGTCTTAGCTCATCTAACTCATGTAATTGCATAGACCGCAATGTTCCAGCATCGGTCACGCAATAATTTAGCTCTTTTAAGGCCCAAATGATTTCTAATTCGAAGGGAAGATGACATGCTTTTCCATATACTAGCCTATAAGGAGACATACCTAAGGGTGTTTTATATGCAGTCCTATACGCCCAAAGTGCATCGTTTAACTTAAAACACCAGTAATTTCTATTAGGTTTAACCACTTTTTCAAGTATGTTTTTGATCTCCCCATTGGATATTTCAGTTTGTCCATTTGAGTGTGGGTGATAAGGGGTTGCTACTCTATGTCTAACATTGTATTTAGCTAGTACCTTTTCCATAGCTTTATTTATAAAGTGGGTTCCCTCATCACTAATTATAGCACGTGGTGTACCAAACTTGTAAAAATATGCCTATTTAGAAACTTAATGACTGTCTTGGCATCATTCGATGGACATGCAATGGCTTCTACCCATTTAGAAACGTAATCTACAGCTACTAATATATAGAGATTACCTGCAGATGGAGGGAATGGTCCCATGAAATCAATGCCCTATACATCGAAGAGTTCTAACTCTAGAATATAGGTGAGAGGCATCTCATCCTTCCTACTGAGGTTACCTGTCCGTTGACACTCATTGCAGCTGTGTGCATGGTCGTGGGCATCCTTGAAGATCGTGGGCCAATAGTAGCCACTCTGGAACACCTTTGCAGCCGTCCTTTGGCCACCAAAATGTCCACCGTAAGGAGATGTATGGCAGTGCTGCAACACTGACTTTGCCTCAGCAGCTGATACACACTTCCTCAGCAAACCATCTGCACAAGTCTTGTAAAGTGTAGGATCGTCCCAGATGAACTTCCTAGCTTCGTGGAGGAACCTCTTCTTTTCTTGCCCCCCTTTGAAAGTTGGTAGTACCTGCGAGGCAAGGAATTTAGCAATATCCGCAAACCAAGGTTCCTCATCGTTATCACGATGTGCTAACACAAAGACATGCTCATCAACAAAGGCATCAGAAATTGCTGGCTCAGCAATTTTTTCGCAATTACTTCGCAATCTAGATAAATGGTCAGCAACTACATTTTCGCATCCTTTTTTAGCTCTAATGTCTAAGTCAAACTCTTGCAACAACAATACCCATCTAATCAACCTTGGCTTAGCATCAGCCTTCCTCATTAGATATTTTAGTGCAAAGTGATCAGTGTACACAATTGTTCTAGTGCCTACAATGTAATTCCTAAACTTTTCACAGGCAAACACTACGGCTAGCATTTCCTTCTCTGTGGTCGTGTAATTACATTGTGCTTCATTTAAAGTCTTACTTGCATAGTATACAGGATGTGTTAGTTTATCTATTTTTTGTTCTAGCATAACCCCTACTGCATAGTCACTAGCATCACACATCATTTCAAACGGTAAATCCCAGTTTGGACCTACTATAATTGGTGCTTTGACTAAGGCTTCCTTAAGTGTTGTCCATGCTAGGAAACATTCTTTTGAGAAGACAAATGGTTTATTAAGCTCTAGAAGCTCACACAAAAATTTAGAGATTTTTGAAAAGTTTTTAATGAATCTCGTATAAAAACCTCCATGACCTAGGAAACTTCTAATAGCTTTGACGTTTTGAGGTTCCACTAGCTTCTCTATTATTTCTATTTTGGCCCTATCGACCTCCACTCCTGCTCTAGATACTCTATGACCTAGGACTATTCCTTCTTCCACCATAAAGTGGCATTTTTCCCAATTTAAGACTAGGTTGGTCTCCTCACACCTAGTTAGGACTTGTCCTAAGTTTTCTAAGCAGTTGTTAAAAGAATCACCAAAGACTGAGAAGTCATCCATAAATATTTCTATCATGGACTCATCTAAGTCAGAGAAAATGGCCAACATGCACCTTTGGAATGTTGCTGGTGCATTGCATAAGCCAAATGGCATTCTGCGAAAAGCAAATGTTCCAAAGGGACATGTAAAGGTTGTTTTCTCCTGGTCCACAGGGTCTATGGTAATTTGGTTATATCCTAAATAACCATCTAAAAAGCAGTAATAGGCTCGGCCAACTATTCTATCTAACATCTAATCTATAAACGGTAAAGGAAAGTGATCTTTTTTGGTTTCTTTGTTAAGTTTTCTGTAGTCCATACAGACTCTCCATCCTGTAACAGTTCTAGTTGGAATTAGTTCATTATTCTCATTAACTATTACAGTCATCCCACCCTTCTTAGGCACACATTGAATTGGACTCACCCATTGACTATTGGCTATGGGAAAAATTACACCTGCATCCAACCATTTGATAATTTCTTTCTTTACTACCTCCTTCATGGAGGGGTTCAACCTAGGTTGGTGATCTACCCTAGGTGTATGTTCCTCTTCCAACAATATTTTATGCATGCAATAGGAAGGACTAATACCTCTTATATCAGCAATCGTCCATGCAATAGCTTTTTTATGTTGCTTAAGCAGCAATATGTTAAGTGATATTTAGACTTATTAAAGCAAGGTGTTTTTAGAGTTTTAATTAAGTAAGAAGACGTTTTATCTCTTGTTTCTATCTAATTGTTGCTTATTTTGCGTGTAGGTGAAGAAAGAAGGAAGTTGGATGAAGATCGAAAATAAGAGTGAAAAGGAGGCAAAGCAGCAGGAAATTGATGGAAACGACCTAGCGCCTAGGCGCTGCCTTTGAGCGCCTAGGCGCTAATGAAAAGAAATTGATAGTAGCTGTAGCGCCTAGGCGCTGATCAAATGGACAATGCAGTAGTTGTAGCGCCGAGGCGCTGCCTTTCGGCGCCTAGGCGCTGATCAGATGAAAAATGGGCAGAAGCTATAGCGCCTAGGCGCTGCCTTTCGGCGCCTAGGCGCTGATCAAATGAAAAATGGGCAGAAGCTATAGCGCCTAGGCGCTGCCTTTCAGCGCCTAGGCGCTACGAAGTCTGAAGCGGTGATTCCTCCTAGCGCCTAGGCGCTGTAACTGAGGGTCTAGGCGCTGCGACGACCTTTGCCCTAAGTATAAAAGAAGTTTATTAGATTTTAAACGAGGGATCGGAGGGAGATTTGAGGATAGACATAGAGAAACGGTTGAGCATGGACTTTGAAGATCCGAGCACCCAAACGGAGCGAGAGCAACGCTAGGAAACTCGTGGAATCGCCGGGATTTGTTTCTTTTCCTCTTTTCATCCTCTCTTTTCTTACTTGTTATGAACTTGCTGAATTTTGAGATTGTTGTTGAGTTTTTCATTATGAACTAACTCTCTTAACTAGAGCGTTGATGTAGTTGTTATTGAACCTTATTCTTCATTATTGATTGTTAAGAACTTGATTTCATATTAGATTGTGAAAACCCTTATGAGCTTAATGCATGTTAGGATTTGGCCAATCTTAGTGTGACTTTATATCAATGTTTTGAGTTCGATAGACGATAATCATTGACGAACCTTAATTGTTTTCCCTAATTTATATGAGCGATAGACATATCCTTGTAGGTTTTGTGGCAATGCTAGTTTTACAACCTTCATAATTGAATTGTTCTGATTGTCATAGACATATAGGCAATTGACAATTTAATGAATATTGTTATTACTCGAGAGAGAATAGCAAGTCATTTGAGTAGAACTTGTCAACAGTCTAGAAATCAAACTTTTATAACTTTCAATTATTGAAGAATAGGAGGAGATAACGATGAAGTCTTTGCTCTAGAGTATCAATCATCTACATTTATCATAACGATTGTTAGTTTTAGTATTTTAATTACTTTAGTTCAAAGCTTTTTAATAATTCATTCATCCTTGACTGATCGATTGCTCAGATAAAATTGAAGCTAAAGAATTTGATAATTAGTAACTTTCATTCCCTGTGGAGAACGATAATTAGTACTTACACAACTATATTACTTGGAACGATTCGTACACTTGCGATTTCGGACAACACAATATTAGCGCAATTTCATGCTGTTTACACAGTTTGGACGAAATAATAACAGGCAATGTATCTTCCTCTCCTAGATATGCATACTTAAGATGATCAGGCAATGGTTTTAATTCTAATAGAGGTGGATGTTCAATTGATGGTTTCAAGGGATTGGAGGTTCTCTCAGACAATTTATTAGTCATACAAACATGTTGAGGGTTGTCCACAGATATATCCATCAATTCAGAGATATTTAAGTCATCTATATTTACTTGTACATAGTCAGTAGCATGCTTAATTAACAGTTCATGCTCAAGTTGTTCTTCCATAAGGGAATCTACTACATCTACTACATCTACATTTGCACAGGATTCAGAATCAGAGGGATACCTTAGAGCTTTAAATACACTGAATTTAACCTCCTCATCATGAACTCTCATGGTGAGCTCACCTTTTTGGACATCGATTAAAGCCCTACCTGTGGCTAGAAATGGTCTGCCCAATAAGATTGGTAACTCCTTGTCTGCCTCATAATCCAGAATGATGAAGTCTGCAAGAAAGATGAATTTGTCAACCTTGACAAGTATATCCTCGATTTTCCCCTCTGAGTATGCTATGGATCTGTCTGCAAGCTGCAATGTGACAGTAGTAGGTCGTGCTTCTCCTATTCCAAGTTGACGAAATAGAGACAAGGGCATGAGATTGATGCTGGCTTCCAGATCACACAGAGCTCTGCCCACGTGCTTGCCTCCCAACTCGACTGGTAAGGTGAAGGAACCAGGATCCTTCTCCTTCTTTGGCAGTTTGTTTTGGAGTATAGCACTGCACTCCTCAGTGAGATTCACTGTTTCAAATTCACCAATAATTTTCTTGTTAGTAATTATATCTTTCAAGAATTTAACATAAGAAGGCATAGATATCAAAACTTCCACAAATGGGATATTAACATGCACTTGTTTTAAAATTTCTAAAAACTTATTAAAGTGCACATCCTGTTCTTGTTTCTTTTTCAGCCTTCTAGGGAATGGAGGTGGTGGCACATATGTAGGCAATTCAGTTCGCCTAATGACAAGTGGAGGCCTTGGAATTTCTTCTGGTTCCTCTATGATAGGTTCCAGCCTCACCCTTGTTGTGCTTGGTGGTGATTGATCATGGTTTGGCAGAGAATCCAGTGGAGCACTAGACTCTTCATTATCTACTCGCTTTGGGGCTTCTCTGTTGTTGATCACCAACGGTCTCCCACTACGAAGTTCAATTGCTTGAACTTGTTCTTTTTCATCTCTTCTTGGCACTAAAGTGTCTGCAGGCACTCTACCTTGGGGCCTATTTTTTAGTTCGTTGGCTAACTGCCCTATTTGGTTTTCTAAGCTCCTCAGGGTGGCTTGCTGACTCTGCAGGGTTGCATCATTTTTTGCAATGTATTCTTTAAGTAAATTCTCTACTGATGATCCTGTTGGTTGGTTATATGGCTTTTGGTACATAGCTTGGTTATTTTGTTGAGTGAAACCAGGTGTTCCACTCGGTCTTGGTTGGTTTTGTGCTTGGTTAGTATTTTGTTGTCCACCCCAAGAAAGATTTGG
The DNA here is from genome assembly GCA_028017165.1 of Herpetospermum pedunculosum. Taxonomy (NCBI): domain Eukaryota; kingdom Viridiplantae; phylum Streptophyta; class Magnoliopsida; order Cucurbitales; family Cucurbitaceae; genus Herpetospermum; species Herpetospermum pedunculosum. The sequence goes on along the minus strand of CM051524.1, from coordinate 30,911,061 downwards.
GTGGTTCCTCCAACCAGGATTATAGGTGTTAGAGTAGGGGTTGTTCCTAGGCTGCTGTTGACTCCCAACATAGCACACCGAGGATGGATTCCCAGGGCAGAAATCATACATGTGCCCTTCCCCACAGAATCCACAGATTAATGTCTCACCTTGACTAGTTGATGCGCCCATTGAAATGGCTGCTGCGGTGTTGACACTTGGTTAGAGATTGGTTTGAGCCATTTGTTTGACTAGATTGGTCAGGGCATTGATTTGGCTACTCATTGCACTAAGTGCATCCTTGTCTTGAGCTCTCCTAGGCTCTACAGGATCGTCTGACCATCTACAATGGGGAGTTGAGATTTTCTCCAAAATCTCATAGGCTTCATTGTAGCTCTTTGAAAGCATGGAACCACCAGCTGACGAATTCAACACTTGCCTTGTGCTGGGGTTGCATCCTTTAAAGAACACTTCTATTTGGATACACCATGGAATGCCATGGTGTGGACATTTAAGCAATAGATCTTTGAATCTTGTTCAAGCTTCGTGTAATGATTCGTTTTCGGCTTGCTTGAACTTGATTATATCATCACGAAAGTTGGAATTCCTATCAGGTGGGAAGTATTTGACTAGAAATTTTTCAGCTAGATCTGTCCAATTGACAATCGATCCAGAGGGAAGGGAATTTAACCACGTTTTGGCCTTATCTCTTAATGAGTAGGGAAAGAGGTAAAGTCTTAAGGCTTCTTGGGAAACTCCAGGGATGATGAAAGTATCACTTACTCCTAGGAAGTTTCTCAAATGGTTGTGGGGATCTTCATTTTCCACTCCAAAGAATTGTCCCACGGTGGACAGCATTTGGAACATTACTGGCTTTAACTCAAATGAGAGAGATGTAATCTCAGGGCGTATAATGCTCGGATTAAGCTCCTCAGGCATAGGAACTAAGTATGAGAGGATGGCACTATCCTTATCATTCGCAATTTCGATGGGGTTGCGAATGGTAGGTACTTGGTTTGGGGCTGCTCTATCCATTTCGGGTGGTTGGGATTGCGGTGACTCTGTGGAGTCCGCAATGTTTTGAGTTACAGGTGGTTGTTTAAAGAGGCGTTTCTTAGCTTTATTTCTGGCCCTAAGAAGTCTTTCAGGCTCAGGATTGAACTCTAGGTTGCTATTTGAATGCTCATTCATAAACTAGCTCGATGGTACTGTTGCGTGCTCAATGTGTCAATAAAAGTGATAAATAAGAGGGAGAGAGCACTCAGAACATGCAAGCATACATGGTCTTATAGCAAGTAGTAAGTATATTTCATTCGTTTTCCCACAGAGACTTGTTTTTAGCTATTCTCGAAGTGTTTTTGTTAAGAAAGATGGGGTGGATTTGAGGGGGTAAAATTGGTTTTTAATTACCTAAGTTTTGCTGAATGTATAAAGGAATATAACATAAACAAATGGAAGTTGAAATTAAACTCAAAAGACAAGAGATGGAACTGATAAACAAAGGAGAAAGCAGCTAACAGAATAACAACTTAGCAGGAATTGCGAGGACCGCAATGTTTCCGCAATTAAATAGCAACGAAAGTGTGTAGATGGGTGAATTAAGGGCTACTAATGACTATCCTATAGGCAGTTTATTACGATTACCAAGCTTTGGATCAATTCTCTATACATCAAACTCACTCTATCTCAAGTATCGTCCGATTCCATGCATTAGAGTCTTAAGTTTACTCGACTTCAAAGTAAGGTCTTAAGCATCTTATTTAAGCAGGAGTGTTTAGTTTGTACTAGGGAAACGCCTATTCCTAGGCCGATTCCTGATTACCATGAAAGGCTAGCATGATTATATGACTCTGAACTCTTACTCCTTCCAGAGGTTAGGAGTTCTTTGGACAAAATGGATGGCCAATCGAAATTGCCCGTGGGATGAAGCTTACATACAATCAATGATTCGAGAGCTATCCTACATACTTGATGCACGTTTTTTAGCCTATAGTTCTGTCATTAGCATGCCCCTAAGTGATTTAGCTACTCATGGATACATGGAGAACAGAAAGGGTAGATAAAACAGACATGCTTAGAAGAGAAATGTGCTTAAAACAGCAAGACAAAACCGTAGCAGAACAAGATAGAAACTGTAAAATGCAGAATTGTACTTTGATTACTTTGAGTGTTTGAATGACAAAGGAAAGCTTTGAAAGAAATGAATCCAAGACAGACAACAACGAAATGCAGTAATTAAAACTCTAAACTAAGAACAACAGTGATCAGAAATGGAAATAAGAAGAACAGAACAGAAAAGCAGTAAAAGATTGCTGGAAAACTTCGTGGCAGTCGCCTCGAATGAAGGTGATGAAAAGTCAGCCTTGCTTGGATGAATCCAATCGAGAGAGAAGAAGAATCTCCTCTCCTTCCTATCAGATTATCGACTCCAAAAGCTGAGACTCTCACTCCAACAAACGGCAAAGGAAAACAGATGGAAATGGTGGACTGCGAGAAGACTTCTGCGCTTCGAGTGATGACTGAACCTCCGACTTTGACCCCCTTTTATAGTAGTTTGCAGGTGCGTTTGGGCCAAAGAGAACCATCAGTCTTCAACGTCATATATCAGAATGGATGGAGGAGAAAGAACGAATCCCTGAAAAGTCGGATCTAAACAGAAAAAGGTCAGCCAACTTACGGTTTTAACTTGAATAATTGCGGTCACCGCAATGATTTCGCAATTCATTCGCAATGTTTATTTTTTCATTCTTTTTCTTCGGTTTTCAACCCTTTTTCTACCTATTGTGCATAAGTCCTAAATTAGCTACCTTCTTCTAATTCTCATATTAAAGCATAGGTTTAGGCTAAATGCTAACAAAAACACCTAAATGTGTACATCTTCTTAAGCTAAATGGGTCCTAAATAAGTCACTTTCAGAGACTTAACACACCCCCAAACTTAAGGCTTTGCTTGTCCTCAAGCATACTAAGGACTTACCTAGGCTGTTATTTTATCTTCTTTAACTACTTACCGACTCCCCTATATCCCTATCTCTAGCAGTGCTGTCCTGTGACACACTTCTAAGTTTAGAATTAACCTCTTATCAAGCTTCTTCTGACTTCACCTGCCTACTATACCTGCTGGTTTTGTTAACCCCCTACTACTGATCTAGCTACTTTTATGATGTCATGCCACTATCCCTCGGGTTTCAAATTCTACCAAACTTTACTCCAGACTCAGTACATGCTTCTAGCTTATTTTTAATGTGTCTAGGATTCCTTAGAGTCATGCCAGTCTTAGTATTAACAGTGACAGTGGTACTTTTAGAGAACAACCTAAGCCCTGGCATCACTACATTGGATATACATTCATCTCCCTAGACAAACCTAAAAGCTACAACCTTGTGCTTAGCTCATTAAGGATCAGAGTTCTTTTTACATAGGACATCTAAGCCACAAGATTATAACTCCCAAGCATACATTCTTCTTCCCTATTTCTCCCTTTTTACTTAGGTGGAGTCTCCCCTTGGTTTGCCTTTTGATGCAATGCCACTTGTGGTTTACACACTTGGCACTGATTACTCAGCAACTTGAGAAAGACTCCCCTCTTTATTCTATTTTTCACTTTTTTTTTTTTTTTTTTTTTAGGAGAAGAAGAATGCTTATGTCCTAAGGAAGAGAGGAATGTTCCTAGGCCTAGGGTGGCCTCCCCCAAACTTCAACTACTCATTGTCCCCAATGAGTGTTTGAGGTGGCACACCCCCAAACTTGTCCTAGAAGCATCTAGTCTACAGTAAAACAAAGAGAATCTAAAAATCCTAGGCATAGGCAAAACATTCTAAAAGCAACTATCCCAGCAGCAGAAAATTTGAACATAACAGAAAGTCTTAAGGACTTATGGTTTATGCATGCTGAGCACTATTCAGAGGCAAATTTAAACTATCAAAGGGTGTCCTATGACACTCATCCAGCATGCTTCAAGATCAGCTATATAAGGTAGTCATGCTAGCAGCAAAAGATAGAATTTAACAGATCACAGCCTAACTAAACAGACAGTCCAAAACATGCAATCAGTCACAAAAATTGCGGGAACCGCAATTATTTCGCAATTCAATCCGGGCAGATTTAACATTGATTCAGGCCCCTAGCATGCTTTTTCCTGTTACTCATGCATCCTAAAAATAAAACTAAACTATCCTACCTATTCAGCTAACATCAGACTAGACTAAACAAAAGAAAAAGCATAAAACTAAACATTAAAAACAGATCAAAAGTTGATCCCAAAACAGCATAATATACATGATCCTATCAGAAAACAGAAAAATTGTTTTTTATTTCTAAGGGAACAGCAATACTCCCTTTAGTGCTCTTCAAACCAGCACTCAATTCTCGTCATCCTCATCTGGTTGCCTTGGTCGTGGGGGCACCCATGGAGTTAGGAGGTTGGTGGGGAAGTCCGGGAAGATGCACCCCAGCTGGTCTGCAACTTCTTTGTCCCTCGCCTGCGCATAATTGGCCCATTGAGCCATTCTCCTCTGCATGTCCATTAAGCAGGCCATGGATAGGGACTGTGCAGCAGCCAGCCTATCCAACTCAAACTCCATATTCCCCTTTCTTCTCAGCCTCAGGTTCGCAGGCAGCTCCAAATGGCCTGTGTAAGGCAGCTGCTGCTCCAAGCGCTCGGTGGGAACTCCTGCAAGCAAACACAATTTGGTTATAGTGTTGGGGAAAAATAATGGCCCCTTACCTTTTCTGGCGCATTCAGCAATGGCAGCTGACATGATCTCCCCCACATTGACCGTGAGACCGCGCATGATGGCATAAACCAGCAGTGATCTACTCTGGTTGATTGTCCTCTCGTGAGTCACCGGGGACAGCTTTCTCCTCACAAAGGCAAACCACACAGTCGCCTTCGCTGTCAGATTGGCACTCATCAAGGTGTGCCGACCATTGCGTGAGACAGTCCACGCTGCTTCAGGCTGGCCAATTGTGCGAATGGCCTCTTCCAGCACGGCCTCAGTCGGCTCATCAACTATCCGTGCATAATCTGTGTGCGCTTGGCCCTTGAGACCAAAGGCTTCATTGATGGCCTTGGCTGAGAAATCAACTTCCACCCCTCTGACCACAGACAGGCCATCCTCAGGGCTGAGCACATTAGCGTAGAAATCATACACCATGCTCGTGTATGCTGGATTAGGCGGTCTGCAGAATTCTTCCCAGCCATGGTTGATCACCCCTGCGCGCAAGAACTGCGGCAGGTCAGCAAGTCGATCAAGGAATCCCTTCTCGTGCAACAGGTCCCTCTTCCTGAGCTCAACCCCCCTGGATTCTGCATCAGATGAGACATACCTCACTGACGGAGGTTCGTCTTCAGGGTAGAGTTTAGCCTTCCCCTTATCTGCTGGTTTGGATGATGCAGCAGCCTCCACCTTGAGGTGTTTGAGCGAAGGCTCAGCACTCTCCTTGTCCGTCGATGGCACCTTCTTGGCCTTCTTTTTCTTTAACTTCTTGGCCTTATCAATTCTGGCCTTCTTCTGCTTCTTGAGCCTGGCCTTGGTGTTGAGTTGTGGGAAGCATGCCCCCAACGTTTCTTCCATAGAATCGTCCTGCTGTGCAGGCTCGGCAGGGCTGTCTTCCCTCATAGGAGAGAAGACTTCTTCTTCCCCAGCATCTCCACTGCCTTGCGTGGACTCCTGATAATCCCCATAAGGGAATTCAGGATCAGGCCGTGGAGAATTGTGCGCTGCTGATGGTGTCGGCGCAGAACTCAGTGGCGAAGATTGCAGCTCAGGGCTCTGCGCTGCTGCAGGTGTCGGATCAGAACTCTGAGTTGCTGGAGACAGCTCAGGGCTCTGTGCAGGCGGTGACGACTCTGCGCTTGGCACTGGTTCAGATGGGAGAGGGCTGCGCGCAGGTGACGCAGACGGCGACGATCCTTCTCTGGCTGACTCGTGGGATGCACGATCAGGTTCTTGACTCTCCACAGAGGGAGTCTTGGTTGTGCTTGGGTCGGCGGCCGTCTTGACGCTCCACCGGCGTTTCTTGGGCGTGCCCATTGGCTCAGATGGCCCAGCGGGGATCTCAGTGACCACCCTCCACTTCTTCCTACGAATAGGAAGCTTGGGAAGAGGACCGGTGCGAACGGCACCATCGTCTGCAAGGGCGAGAAGCGCTTCCCTCGCAGCTGCTTCAGCTGCGTCATCAGCCTTCTTCTTGGCTGCAGATCTCTCTGCTCGTGTGGCCACCATTGCCGATTCTTGAAGATCTTGGGAGAAGAATCAAAGATGGAGAGAATCGCTGAATTCTTGGAGAGCAAAGAGAGAGATAATCGTAACGATCGAGCGGCTTCCAACGGATATAAAGGCAACGGATAAAATCCCAACGGCTCTTTTTGCGGATCCAGCAATTTTAGCGCAATTCCAGGGATATTATTTCATTGAAATCTCCAACTTTGCCCGTCCGTATCTTTTATTTGGCTCAACCGTTTCTTGATTTTTAAAGCTTGATTTACTCTCCTTGGTTCCCTCTTTCGATTCCCTAAAAAAACAAATAAAACAAACATTAAATACCCAATTAAAAACACACCACAAAACATACAAACGATAATCGGAAAAACAGTAAAAATAAACTAAGGCATTTGGCCTTGACTAAACGAGCACAGTAACCACTCGTTCTCTCTCGTTCTCTTTGTCATGCTTCAGTCAAGAGGAAGGCCGAGAGAGTCTTCACATCTCCTTCCTCATAGTAGTGCTTCAATCTAGCACCATTGACCATAAATGGCTGTCCTTGCTGCAAGTTCTTTATCTCTATTGCACCATGAACAAAGACATTAGTAACAACAAATGGACCCGACCATCTAGACTTTAGTTTGCCTGGAAATAACTTTAAACGTGAGTTAAATAAGAGTACAAGTTGGCCTTTCCTAAAGTCTTTGATCCTAAGTCTACTGTCGTGCCATATTTTGGTCTTTTCTTTATACATTTTGGCATTCTCATAGGCCATATGCCTAAGCTCATCAAGTTCATGTAGCTGCAAAGACCTTAGTGTCCCCGCATCCTTTACACAAAAATTCAATTCTTTCATGGCCCAAAATGCCTTGTTTTCCAACTCAAGTGGCAAGTGGCAGGCCTTGCCATACACCAACCTATAGGGAGACATACCTAGAGGTGTCTTATATGCTGTTCTATAAGCCCAAAGTGCATCCTCAAGCTTAAATGACCAGTCTTTTCTATTAGGTTTGACTACCTTCTCTAAGATGTTCTTTATCTCCCTATTGGAAATTTCAGCTTGACCATTTGAGTGTGGGTGATAGGGAGTAGCTACCCTATGTCTAATGTTATATTTAGCCAATATCTTCTCCATAGCCTTATTAATGAAATGTGACCCCTCATCACTAATGATAGCACGAGGAGTCCCAAATCTAGTGAAAATGTGCCTATGCAAGAAGTTAGTGACTGTTTTAGCATCATTATTAGGACATGCTTTGGCTTCTACCCACTTGGACACGTAGTCCACTGCTACTAAAATGTACAGGTTACCTGATGATGGAGGGAATGGTCCCATGAAATCAATGCCCCATACATCAAAGAGCTCCAATTCTAAGATGTAGGTGAGGGGCATCTCATCCTTGCGACTGAGATTACCTGTCCTTTGGCACTCATCACAGCTGTGGGCATAGTCGTGTGCGTCCTTGAAGATTGTTGGCCAGTAGTAGCCACTCTGAAATACCTTCGCAGCTGTCCTTTGGCCACCAAAGTGTCCACCATAGGGAGATGAGTGACAGTGCTGTAGCACAGACTTCGCTTCAGCAGCTGAAACACACTTCCTTAGTAAGCCATCAGCACAGGTTCTGTAAAGTGTGGGGTCATCCCAGATGAATTTCCTTGCTTCATGAAGGAACCGCTTCTTTTCTTGTCCTCCCTTGAACGCTGGTAATACCTGTGATGCACGGAAGTTAGCAATATCAGCAAACCACGGTTCCTCATCGTTATCACGATGAGCCAAAGCAAATACATGTTCATCTATAAAAGCATCAGAAATTGCGGTCTCCGCAATTTTTTCGCAATTATGCTGCAATCGAGACAGGTGATCTGCAACCACATTTTCACAACCTTTCTTGTCCCGAATGTCCAAATCAAATTCCTGCAGCAATAACACCCATCTAATCAATCTAGGCTTAGCATCAGCCTTTCTCATAAGATATTTTAAAGCAGAATGGTCAGTATATACAATGGTCCTAGTTCCTACAATATAGTTTCTAAATTTTTCACAAGCAAAGACTACAGCAAGCATCTCTTTCTCTGTAGTTGTATAATTACATTGAGCCTCATTCAAGGTCTTACTAGCATAATAGACAGGGTGTGTGAGCTTGTCAATCTTCTGTCCTAACATGACTCCTACAGCATAGTCACTGGCATCACATAGCATCTCAAATGGGAGATCCCAATTTGGTCCGACTATGATTGGTGCTGTGACTAGTGCTTCCTTAAGGGTTTTCCAAGCTACTACACACTCCTTAGAGAAGATAAATGGTCTATTTAGCTCTAGAAGCTCGCACAGAGGCTTGGCTATCTTAGAAAAGTCCTTAATGAACCTTCTCTAGAAACCAGCATGCCCTAAGAAGCTTCTAATGGCTTTGACGTTCTGGGGCTCTACCAACTTCTCTATGACCTCTATTTTTGCCCTATCCACTTCTACACCTGCCCTTGACACTCTATGTCCTAAGACAATCCCTTCATCTACCATAAAATGGCACTTTTCCCAATTCAGGACTAGGTTGGTCTCCTCACACCTAGTCAGGACTTGTCCTAAGTTTTCTAGACAGGTTTTAAATGAGTCCCCAAAGACTGAGAAGTCATCCATGAATATTTCTATCATGGACTCATCCAACTCAGAGAAGATTGCCATCATGCACCTTTGGAAAGTTGCCGGTGCATTGCATAGGCCAAAAGGCATTCTGCGGAAGGCAAACGTTCCAAAAGGGCAAGTGAAGGTGGTCTTCTCTTGATCCTTAGGGTCTATAGTAATTTGATTATAGCCAGAGTACCCATCTAAAAAACAATAGTAGGCTCTACCAGCTATTCTGTCTAGCATCTGGTCAATAAACGGTATAGGGAAATGGTCTTTTTTAGTTTCTTTATTTAACTTTCTGTAATCCATACATACCCTCCACCCTGTGACAGTCCTTGTTGGAATCAGTTCGTTGTTCTCATTGACTACCACCGTTATTCCCCCCTTTTTAGGTACACATTGGATGGGGCTCACCCACTGGCTACTAGCTATGGGAAAAATCACTCCTGCATCTAACCACTTTATTATTTCTTTCTTCACTACCTCTTTCATAGAGGGGTTTAACCTACGCTGGTGATCTACCTTAGGTGTGTGCTCTTCCTCTAATATAATTTTGTGCATGCAATAAGAAGGGCTAATGCCTCGAATATCAGCAATAGTCCATGCTATAGCCTTCCTATGTTGCTTAAGCAGTAAAATTAAATCAACCTCATGCTGTTCACTTAGCTTAGAAGAAATAATTACAGGCAGCGTGTCATTATCTCCTAAATATGCATATTTGAGGTGAGTAGGTAGTGGTTTCAGTTCTAAAATAGGTGGATGCTCAATGGAGGGTTTCAGAGGATTAATAGTTCTATCAGTTAAATCTATATTCATACATACATGTTGAGGGTTATTTACAGGCATATTCATTATGTCAGATACATTCAAGTCAGCTACATCTACTTGTACATATTCACTAGCATGCTTGGTTAACAGTACATGTTCTAATTGTTCTTCCATTAGTGAGTCAACAACATCCATGCTAGCACAAGACTCAGAATCAGAGGGATACCTTAAAGCTTTGTAAACACTAAATTTTACCTCTTCATCATGAACCCTCATAGTTAACTCACCTTTTTGAACATCTATTAATGCCCTACCTGTGGCTAGAAATGGTCTACCTAGCAGGATGGGGACCTCCTTGTCTGCCTCATAGTCCAGGACAATGAAATCTGCAAGGAAAATGAATTTGTCAACTTTAACTAGAATATCCTCAATCTTACCTTCTGGATATGCGATGGATCTGTCTGCTAGCTGTAAAGTGACAGTAGTTGGACGTGCTTCTCCCATTCCCAACTGGCGGAATAGGGACAGGGGCATGAGATTTATGCTGGCGCCCAGGTCACAAAGCGCTCTGCCCACGTGCTTGCCTCCAAGTTCTACAGGTAAGGTGAAGGAACCAGGATCCTTCTCCTTCTTGGGCAGCTTGTTCTGGAGGATGGCACTGCACTCCTCGGTGAGGTTCACTGTTTCAAACTCACCAATTATTTTTTTATTAGTAATAATGTCCTTCAAAAACTTTACATAAGAAGGCATAGACTGTAAAACCTCTACAAAAGGAATGTTAACATGCACTTGCTTAAGTATTTCTAAAAATTTATTAAAATGAACTTCCTGTTCCTGCTTCTTCTTAAGCCTTCGAGGGTAAGGAGGTGGTGGCACATAAGCAGGCACGTCAGGACGCCTTAAGATAGGTGGAGGCCTTGGAATTTCTTCTACGTCCTCAACAATTGGCTCTAGCCTGGCTCCTGATGTGCTAGTTGGTGGTGGACCTTGGCTTGGCAGAGACTCCAGTGGAGCACTAGACTCAGTGTTCTCTACTCTCTTTGGTGTGTCCTTTGTGTTGTTCACCAAGGATCTACCACTTCTAAGTTCAATTGCTTGAACTTGTTCTTTGCCATCTCTCCTTGGTACCTCGGTGTCAGCAGGGAGTCTACCTTGGGGCCTACTTTTAAGTTCATTGGCTAATTGGCCTATTTGGTTTTCCAGGCTCCTAAGAGTAGCTTGCTGGCTCTGAAGAGTAGCATCATTCTTAGCTATATATTCCTTGAGTAGGTTTTCTACAGAAGATCCTACAGGTTGATTGTATGGTTTTTGGTACATTGACTGGTTATGTTGGGGAGTGAAACCAGGTGTTCCACTCGGCCTTGGTTGGTTAGGATTTTGGTTAGTGTTTTGTTGGCCACCCCATGACAGGTTAGGGTGGTTTCTCCAACCAGGATTGTAAGTTTGTGAGTAGGGGTTGTTCCTTGGCTGCTGCTGGCTTCCTACATAGCAGACCGAGGATGGATTCCCAGGGCAATATTCATAAGGGTGCCCTTCCCCACAGAATCCACAGATTGGTGCCTCGCCTTGACTTGGTTGGGTGCCCATTGACATGGCTGTGGCGGTATTGGCACTGGTTTGGAGATTGGCCTGAGCCATTTGCTTGACTAAGTTGGTCAGGGCATTTATTTGGGTGCTCATGGCGCTTAGAGCATCCTTGTCTTGAGCTCTAGTTGGCTCTACTGGATCGTCTGACCACCTACAGTGAGATGCTGAGATCTTCTCCAAGATCTCATAGGCCTCGTTGTAACTCTTGGACAACATGGAACCACCAGCAGATGAATTTAGAACTTGTCTGGTGCTGGGGTTGCATCCTTTAAAGAAGACTTCTATTTGGATACACCATGGGATGCCATGATGTGGACATTTAAGAAGAAGATCTTTGAATCTAGTCCAAGCTTCGTGAAGAGACTCATTATCAGCTTGTTTAAACTTGACTATGTCATCACGAAAGGTAGAATTCCTATCAGGTGGGAAGTATTTGACTAGGAATTTCTCTGCTAACTCTGTCCAATTGCGGACAGATCCAGAGGGTAATGAATTCAACCATGTTTTGGCTTTGTCCCTCAACGAGTAAGGGAACAAGTACAACCTTAAAGCTTCTTGGGATACTCCAGGGATGATAAAGGTATCACTGACTCCTAAGAAGTTCCTAAGATGGTTGTGGGGATCCTCATTTTCTATTCCAAAGAATTGTCCCACAGTGGACAACATTTGAAACATCACTGGCTTTAACTCGAATGAGTGGGCAGTGATTTCAGGACGGATTATGCTGGGGTTCAGCTCCCCAGGCATAGGTACTAGATATGACAGAATGGCATTATTCTTGTCATTCGCTATTTCGATGGGGTTGCGAATGGCAGGTACCTGATTTGGAACTATATCGCCCATTTCTTTGGTTTCAGGTATGATTTGAGGTATCGGAGGTTGTTTAAAGAGACGTTTCTTTGCCTTATTTCTAGCTCGAAGTGATCTTTCAGGTTCAGGATCGAACTCTAAATTACTATGTGAACGCTCACTCATAAACTACCCTAATAGCACCTGCAAAAGAAATGAAACAGATTAGTTTCACTCAATGATAAACTTGATTTTTCAAACTTAACAACTTCGTTTTCACTTAAAATAAGTCCCCGGCAGCGGCGCCAAAAACTTGTTGCGTGCTCAATGTGTCAATAAAAGTGATAAATAAGAGGGAGAGAGCACTCAGAACATGCAAGCATACATGGTCTTATAGCAAGTAGTAAGTATATTTCATTCGTTTTCCCACAGAGACTTGTTTTTAGCTATTCTCGAAGTGTTTTTGTTAAGAAAGATGGGGTGGATTTGAGGGGGTAAAATTGGTTTTTAATTACCTAAGTTTTGCTGAATGTATAAAGGAATATAACATAAACAAATGGAAGTTGAAATTAAACTCAAAAGACAAGAGATGGAACTGATAAACAAAGGAGAAAGCAGCTAACAGAATAACAACTTAGCAGGAATTGCGAGGACCGCAATGTTTCCGCAATTAAATAGCAACGAAAGTGTGTAGATGGGTGAATTAAGGGCTACTAATGACTATCCTATAGGCAGTTTATTACGATTACCAAGCTTTGGATCAATTCTCTATACATCAAACTCACTCTATCTCAAGTATCGTCCGATTCCATGCATTAGAGTCTTAAGTTTACTCGACTTCAAAGTAAGGTCTTAAGCATCTTATTTAAGCAGGAGTGTTTAGTTTGTACTAGGGAAACGCCTATTCCTAGGCCGATTCCTGATTACCATGAAAGGCTAGCATGATTATATGACTCTGAACTCTTACTCCTTCCAGAGGTTAGGAGTTCTTTGGACAAAATGGATGGCCAATCGAAATTGCCCGTGGGATGAAGCTTACATACAATCAATGATTCGAGAGCTATCCTACATACTTGATGCACGTTTTTTAGCCTATAGTTCTGTCATTAGCATGCCCCTAAGTGATTTAGCTACTCATGGATACATGGAGAACAGAAAGGGTAGATAAAACAGACATGCTTAGAAGAGAAATGTGCTTAAAACAGCAAGACAAAACCGTAGCAGAACAAGATAGAAACTGTAAAATGCAGAATTGTACTTTGATTACTTTGAGTGTTTGAATGACAAAGCAAAGCTTTGAAAGAAATGAATCCAAGACAGACAACAACGAAATGCAGTAATTAAAACTCTAAACTAAGAACAACAGTGATCAGAAATGGAAATAAGAAGAACAGAACAGAAAAGCAGTAAAAGATTGCTGGAAAACTTCGTGGCAGTCGCCTCGAATGAAGGTGATGAAAAGTCAGCCTTGCTTGGATGAATCCAATCGAGAGAGAAGAAGAATCTCCTCTCCTTCCTATCAGATTATCGACTCCAAAAGCTGAGACTCTCACTCCAACAAACGGCAAAGGAAAACAGATGGAAATGGTGGACTGCGAGAAGACTTCTGCGCTTCGAGTGATGACTGAACCTCCGACTTTGACCCCCTTTTATAGTAGTTTGCAGGTGCGTTTGGGCCAAGGAGAACCATCAGTCTTCAACGTCATATATCAGAATGGATGGAGGAGAAAGAACGAATCCCTGAAAAGTCGGATCTAAACAGAAAAAGGTCAGCCAACTTACGGTTTTAACTTGAATAATTGCGGTCACCGCAATGATTTCGCAATTCATTCGCAATGTTTATTTTTTCATTCTTTTTCTTCGGTTTTCAACCCTTTTTCTACCTATTGTGCATAAGTCCTAAATTAGCTACCTTCTTCTAATTCTCATATTAAAGCATAGGTTTAGGCTAAATGCTAACAAAAACACCTAAATGTGTACATCTTCTTAAGCTAAATGGGTCCTAAATAAGTCACTTTCAGAGACTTAACAGGTACCTGTAAAAGAAATGAAAAAAGTTTAGCTCCAATAGATATTAAGTTTATGTTTTCTAACTTAACAAACTTCGTGTTTACTAAACAAAATCCCCGGCAGCGGCGCCAAAAACTTGTTGCGTGCTCAGTGTGTAAATAAAAATGCGATGCGAGAGCACTCAGAACATGCAAGCATACATGGTCTTGTAGCAAATAATAAGTATTTTTTCATTCGATTTCCCACAGAGATTTATTCTTAGTTACTAACGAAGTGAGATGCTAAATTAGAAAGGGTGGCTTAAATGGGGTGAATTGAAGATTAATGTGCCTAACTAATGAAGAATATACGAGATATGCAAGCATAAACGAAAGCAAGTAAAGAGATGAACTTGAATGTAGAGGAAAAAGAATTGCGGAGAAAGCAATTTGCTAGCAATAAAATCGCAAAAGTGAAATACTGGAAAAATGGCTAAGGCAAAAACAGAACTATAGAATTGCGCAGACAACAATTATCAAGCAATTAAATTAGCAACGTTTTAAGGGTGAGATGGGGGAACAAGGTCAACTAACGACTCCTCTATAGGCTTTTTCATACGATTATTCAGCAGTAGCTCAACTTATCATGCATCAATTTAACTCATTCTCATACATCTCTCGATTACATGCATTAGATCCTTTAGTTCACTCATATCCAAGTAAGACTTAAGCATCTATTTATATAAGCAAGTTAAGGAATTGTGCTAGGAAAACGCCTATTCCTAGGTCGTTTTCTGGCTACCATGAAAGGCTAGCATGAATGGACGACTCTGAACTCTTACTCCTTCCGGAGGTTAGGAGTTCTTTAGACAAAATGGATGGCCGATCGAAATTGCCCGTGGGATGAAGTACACATACATTCAATGCATTCGAAGCTATCATACAAGCTGAATTCACGTATTTCTACCTATAGATTCAGCATTAGCAGACCCTTGGGTGATTAGCTACTCATGGATGATGTGGAAGTGGAAATACTAGATTGTTTAAGCATGATTAACAGTACTTAAATGAAAGCAAAGGAAAGACAGAAAGTGATAAGAAACTTGCGAAGTTGTAAATGATTTCTCTATTAAGTAAGATTCAAAGCTTAATGTGCAAAGACTGTAAAACAGTAAAGACTAAGCAAATGGAGACGAACAGAACAAATGACAGCAAACAGAAGTAAATAATAGCAAACAGGAGAGAAAATGGAAGACAGAAAGCAGTAGAAAGCGATGTAAATGTGTGCGTGAACTCCTCGCCGCAAGCGCCTCGGATTAAAGGGAAGGTTAGCGTTTCTTGGGGATGAATTCAATCAGAAGAGAAGAAGGATCTTCTCTTCTTCCTCTCGAATTATCGGTGCCAAAAGCTGATTCCTTCACTCCAACAAACGGGATAGAAAATGGAGAGAAAATGCATTGAGATGGAGAGTTCTATGCTTCCAAGCTTGTTGTTCTCCTTCCCCCTTGACCTCCTTTTATAGCTCTTTGCAGGTACTCTTCAGTCAAGGAGAACCATCCATTCTGAACGACGACCCTCCACGTGGCAGCAGGGGAGAACTTGGGCGGCTGAAAGATCGCAACAAAACGGCGGACGGTTGGAGCAACTTAGCATTCGCAGCTTAAACATTGCGGAGACAGCAATGTTTCAGCAATTTTCCTGCAATGCACAATTTCAACTCTTTTAACTTCGCTTTTTATTCTTTTTTGTTCCTTTTACAAATAAGTCCTAATTTAGCTTCATTCCTTGATTTCTCATATTTAAGCACGTATTAAACTAAATTCTAACAAAAACGCTTAAGAGTTTATTCAATTCCATGGTAAATAAATCCCTAATTTATGCACTTTTGGCGACGTAACAGTAGGGCTGGGGAGTATGAAAGTGATGCTCACCTGTGCATGAAAGTGATGCATACCTAGAAAGTTCTCAGTGCATGAAATTGATGCATCTAAGACGGATCTGTATGAAATTGATACACGTTTCGAAGGATGGGAATGGGCTGGTAAATTGTATGATACAAGTTTAGGTCTCACCGTTTAAAGTTTTCAGTATATTCATGTCTTCATGTCATTCCATAGCTTGACTACAATAGTGGGGTTATTTACTGAGTATTTTATAAAAATACTCATTCTTTCCTTAAAACTCTTTTTTCAGGTAATGACAGGAACGTACATGGTGTGTGACGAGGTGGATTATTGATGATGCCATGGGATTAGAGTCTGAGCTTCCACATTCATTATTTTCTTTTATTTAATTGTTGGAGTTAGATCACCTTTGTTGTGATTTGAACTATAAGTTTTGGTTTTAATCTTCCCCTAAAAGTACTCATTTAATTTCGTTTTATAAGTTTAAGGAAATCCTGAAGTAGGTGGATTTGTATTGATTTTAGAGACGTTCTGAACATTTATTATTTATCTTCCTAATTATTCTTAAATCAAGTTTTTCTTTTATTTATGAAGTTCTTACATCATGCATATAGTGACGGTCCTACAATGACGTCATTAAAATAAAAAGAAAAGAATGAGAAAGTGGGGTCGTTACAGTTGGTATCAGAGCCTAAGTTTAGGGTTCTGTAGACTGGCTTACATCGTAAGCCCTAAGTGTTCCCATGGCTCATCAACAGGTCCTCCGTCATCGCCAGGTATGTTCAATTTTAATAAATTGTTTTTATGAAAGATGATATTTAAGTGAATTGGTTCAGTTTAATGCCTAGCAACTGTTATGGTCCTAATTGTTGTTTTGATAAGGTAGCTGGATTTTGGTAGGTTATGGGACGTAACAGAGGCTTTGTCAAGCGAGGTTCGTCTGGTAGGGTTCAGCCAGGTAATTCACGTAAGAGAAGCTCCAGTAAGCGGGGTAAGTTTGATAAGGGCATATCGAGTATCCCGGTTGAGGAGACACCAGTGGGACCGATACCCTCGGCTAAAGTAGACAACCAGGTTAAGGAGACACCAGTGGGACTAACTCCCACAGTCCAACTAGTGGTTCAGACTGGTGACACACCTGCGGCTCAGCAGGCATGAGCCATATTAACGACGACAATGATGGAGGCCATGCAGACATGGATTCAGACGGCAGTCGCTAATCAAATGGCTCAAGCGAACAGGGACCAGAGGGGTCTGTCAGAAGAGGCATGACATTTGCGGGACTTCAGGAAGTATGACCCCCGTTCCTTCAATGGGTCGTTAGTGGATCCGACGAAAGCAGAGATATGGTTTTCGTCCATTGAGACGATTTTCCGTTACATGAGGTGCCCAGAGGAGCAGAAAGTGCAGTGTGCGGTCTTCGTATTGATAGATAATGCTCAGCTATGGTGGGAGTCGGCCGAGAGGTCGATCGATACTAGCACAGGACCGGTGACCTGGTCACATTTCAAGGAAGCCTTTTACCAACAGTATTTTCCGACTGTGACTCGATATAAAAAGCAAGCGTAGTTCTTACACCTCAAGCAAGGAGGTCGTCCTGTTTCGTAGTACGAAGTTGAATTCAACAGGTTGTCACGTTTCGCCCCTAAGCTAGTGGCTACAGAAGCCACGAAGGCATAACGGTTTATTATGGGCCTGAGAAGTGAGGTTCAAGGCATTGTGGTGGCCCTTGCTCCACCAGATTATGCTACAGCTCTCCGCGCGGCAACTCTGATTGATAATCGCGCGCCCGGGCAATCTCAAGTACCTACTAGTACGAGTTCATTTTCAGGTCAGAAAAGGAGATCAGATCAGATGTCCTCGGATTTCCAACGTACGCAGCGTAACTCCGGGGGCTCACATCAGAACCAGAAACAACAGTTCACCAGACAAGAGAACTCTGGTAGGGACAAACCGTTATGCAACTCTTGTGGGAGGCGTCACTGGGGCCGTTGTCTAGCACGATCAGGGGTATGTTTCAGATGCGGCCCGAAGGGTCACATGGCAGATCGTTGTCCCAAGAGAAATACTCCCGGTAGTAGGGATCAACCCTTAAGCTCGCACCAGGCTAGCACAGGTAGACAGATTCAGCAACATGGTAAAGTTTATGCCACCACACGACAGGAAGCCGAAAACTCTAACACAGTTGTGAAAGGTACGCTCCCTATTGTTTGACTCGGGTTCTACCCATTCGTTTGTTTCTACTGCATTTGTAAGTCAAGCTAAGTTAGAATTGGAACCACTGGACCATGTCTTGTCTGTTTCTACCCCGACTGGGGTGATGGTGTTAGTACATGAGAAGGTTAAAGCATGTCAGGTGTTAGTGTCAGAGCGTCTGTTAGATGTAACGCTAGTGGTCCTCGACATGAAAGACTTTGATGTGATTCTCGGGATGGATTGGTTGGCGAAGAATCACGCCAATATCGATTGTTATCGTAAGGAAGTTATGTTTGGTTTACCAGCAGGAGTAAACTTCAAGTTTAAGGGGACTAGAACTGAGGTCTTGCGCAAGGTAGTCTCTGCCATTAAGGCAAGGAAATTGATCAGTCAAGGCGCTTGGGGACTTCTAGCCAGCGTGGTTGACACCAGGTGCATTGAGGTTTCAGTGGCATCAGTTCCTGTGGTTAGGGAATTTGCAGATGTATTTCCTGATGACCTCCCAAGGTTGCCACCTATTCGGGAGGTAGACTTTGGCATTGAGCTAGAACCGGGAATAAGCCTTATTTCCAAAGCTCCGTATAGAATGGCTCCTGCGGAATTGAAAGAGCTCAAGTCTCAGGTTCAACAGTTGTTAGACAGGGGTTTCATACGCCCTAGTGTCTCGCCTTGGGGTGCACCAATTTTGTTTGTAAAAAAGAAAGATGGTTTCATGAGGTTGTGCATCGACTATAGGGAGTTGAACAAAGTAACCATTAAGAACAGGTATCCCCTCCCTCGGATAGATGACTTGTTTGATCAGTTACAGGGAGCCACCATGTTTTCAAAGATTGATTTACGTTCAGGGTACCACCAGTTAAGAATAAAGAGTGTTGACATTCCTAAGACGGCGTTTAGGTCTAGATATGGACATTACGAGTTCACTGTAATGTCCTTTGGTCTGACTAACGCGCCAGCTGTCTTTATGGGATTGATGAACAAAGTGTTCAAGGAGTTTCTTGACACGTTCGTGATAGTGTTTATCGATGATATCTTGGTGTATTCCAGGACAGAGGCAGAACATGGGGAACACCTTAAGAGAGTTTTGACTACCCTAAGGCTGAATAAGTTGTACGCCAAATTTTCTAAGTGCGAGTTTTGGCTACATCAGGTGGCGTTCTTAGGACACGTGGTGTCAAAGGATGGGATCTTCGTGGACCCCGCGAAGGTAGAGGCAGTGATCGATTGGCCTCGCCCAACTACGGTCAGGGAGGTGCGTAGTTTTCTTGGACTGGCAGGGTACTATCGACGGTTTGTGCAGGATTTCTCCCGAATAGCAACACCTTTGACTCAGTTAACCAGGAAAGGAAATTCTTTTGTCTGGGGTGAATCTTGTCAAGAGAGTTTTCAAGAACTCAAGCGGAGGTTAGTTTCTGCACCGGTACTCACGGTACCCGAAGGAACTGGAAATTTTGTTATTTACAGTGATGCCTCTAAGAAAGGGTTAGGGCGTGTGTTGATGCAGCATGGTAAGGTAATTGCTTACGCCTCTCGCCAGTTAAAATGGTATGAACAGAATTACCCAACCCATGATTTGGAGTTGGCAGCTGTGGTTTTTGCTGTAAAAATTTGGAGGCATTACCTGTATGGGGAGAAAATCCAAATCTTCACAGACCATAAGAGCTTGAAGTACTTCTTCACTCAGAAAGAGTTGAACATGAGGCAGCGAAGGTGGTTAGAGTTAGTAAAGGATTACGACTGCGAGATCTTGCATCTTTCAGGTAAGGCTAATGTAGTGGCAGATGCTCTCACTAGGAAGGCAGTTCATTCGTCAGTTTTAATCACCACTCAAGCCCATATATGTATAGATCTGGAGCGAGCTGGAATAGAAGCTTCAGTGAGAGAGATCACTGCGCAGATAGCACAGTTGTCAGTACAACCGACCTTAAGGCAGAAGATTATTGATGCACAACGAGGAGATCCTGCGCCGATCATTTCTGTCTAGTAGAGTCTGGACAGACCAGTGAGTTTACGATATCTTCAAAGAGTGGCCTCTCCTACCATGGACGGTTGTGCGTACCAGGAAATGTCGATCTTAAGAACGAGTTGTTAGCTAAGGCCCACTGCTCTCCATTCTCGATACATCCGGGAAACACTAAGATGTATCAAGATTTGAAACGTTACTACTGGTGGCGAAACATGAAGAGAGAGGTGGCAGACTTTGTTAGTAGGTGTTTGGTCTGCCAGCAGGTGAAGGCGCCGAGGCAAAGACCGGCAGGGTTGCTGCAACCTTTGAGTGTGCCAGAGTGGAAGTGGGAGAATATAGCTATGGATTTCATAGTAGGGTTGCCTAGAACAATTAAAGGTTATACAGTGGTGTGGGTCATCATTGACAGACTCACTGAGTCAACACATTTCCTTTCGGGAAAGTCTACCTATTCGGTGGATAGGTGGGCACAATTATATCTGAAAGAGATTGTCAGACTTCATGGAGTGCCAGTGTCGATTATATCAGATAGAGACCCTCGTTTCACCTCCAACTTCTGGCAGAGTCTTCAGAAGGCGTTAGGAACACGATTGGAGCTTAATACAACTTTTCACCCACAGACAAACGGTCAGACCGAACGTCTTAATCAGACTCTAGAGGACATGTTACGCGCCTGTGCATTGGATTTTGCAGGGGGTTGGGATTCTCACTTGCACTTGATGGAATTTGCTTATAACAACAGCTTTCAGGCAACCATTGGCATGTCGCCATTTGAAGCTCTTTATGGGAAGAGTTGTAGATCCCCGGTGTATTGGGATGAGGTGGGTGAACGCAAGTTGCTAGGGCCCAAGCTGGTCCAACTCACAAATGATGTCATCCAAAAGATAAGAGCGAGGATGCAAACAGCGCAGAGTAGGCAGAAAAGTTACGCTGACACAAGGCGAAGGGACTTGGAGTTTGCAACGGGCGATAAAGTGTTTCTGAAGGTAGCACCTATGAAGGGAGTTCTGAGGTTCGGCAAGAAAGGGAAGTTAAGTCCACGCTTCATTGGGTCGTTTAAGATTTTGGAACGGATCGGCCTTGTAGCGTACCGTCTAGCTTTGCCACCGGCCCTCTCTGCAGTTCATAATGTTTTTCATGTTTCTATGCTGCGAAAGTATATAGCAGATCCTTCCCACGTGGTTGACTTTGAGCATTTACGCTTTTATTAAAATATGAGTTATGAGGAGAACCCAAGCAGATTTTGGCAAGGGAGTCGAAGATTCTTCGGAATCGAGAAATAGATCTTGTCAAAGTTCTGTGGCAGAACCATCAATTCGAGGAAGCGACATGGGAACGCGAGGATGAGATGAGGTCTAATTACCCCGAGCTTTTTCAAGATGAGGAACTTTCGAGGGCGAAAGTTCTTAAGGAGGGAAGATTGTAACGACCCGAGCTCAAGGTAAGAGTAATTTTATTTAATTAAATTTTTATATCGGGCTCGTTAGTGGGTTAAATGACTTGATCTTATGAAATTGGGCTTGACAAATGGACTAGGCTTATGAGTTTGACTAAGTCAAAGTAGAGTTTGTGGGTTTTGAAAAAAATTTGGTTATTTTTGGGCTTATTAATTAATTAAGTAAACTTAAAATAATTTAAAACCTAACAAAAAAATAAAATAGAAATAAAAAATAAAAAGAAGAAGAATTTTCTTCTTCTTCATCCGTGCGAAGAGAGAACCGAGTCGCCCCCCCTTCACGAAGAAACGCTCCGCCGCTCCTCGTCCGACCTTCGTCGTGCACGCCGCTCCTCGTCCGACCTCCACCGTGCACGCCTCTCCTCTCCGACCTTCGTCGACTTCAGCCCAAGAGTTCAACCGCGGTAGTACTTCCGGCGATCGCTTGTCTCGTTCTCCGACGGTGGCGCAGTTTGAGCGACAATGATTTTTCAAACGCTCTGCCTAGCTTCGAGACCCAATATCCACTCGGTTCTAACGCTAGATTTGCGGACTTAGTCTTCGAACGTGTTGTTCTCCGGTGAGCTTCATCGTCGCAGTGGATTGTTGTGGGTAACGAAGCCCCATCTTTCTTTGAACTTATTTCAAATGTTGAAATTGGGATTATAAGAATTGGGTTTTTTTTATTGTTGTTCCATTTATTCAGATCTGTCTTGACCTTGGAAACCCTCTATCTCGGTGTTGAGGCCAAGTCGGATTGAAGTAATTTAGCTTATAAGGGACGGTGAGTCGGGAGTGCGTAGGTTGAGACCAGAAGCCTTCTTAGCAATTTGTTAGTCATCTCGTCGAACTCATCTTTAAGGTAAGTAACCTTACTACGGGATAACCTTCGGAATAAGTTGAGATTTTTGTTTGAATGTGGAATACGATGTTTTAGTAGCTTTGAAGTGCTTGTTATCTGTTGATGTGAATTTTCTTAGAAGTGTTTGTTATCTGTTAAGCTGAATTAGCTTTGAAGTGCTGGTTATCTGTTGATGTGAAATTGTTTAGAAGTGCTTGTTATCTGTTAAGGTGCATTAGTTTTGAAGTGTTGGTTAGCTGTTAAGGTGCATTAGTTTTAAGGTGCTGGTTATCTATTGAGCTGAATTAGTTTTGAAGTGCTGGTTATCTGTTGATGTGAATTAGCTTTGAAGTGCTTGTCATCTGTTGATGTGATGTTGTTGGAAAGTTTAGAAGTTTCTAGCGAGAGATTGAACACACTAGGCCTGTATGGCGATGAGTTGTGTGTCATGGTTATGTGTGAATTTCGTTCATAAGTTTGAATGTAGCTGAGATGAAGTATTGAGGAATATAATGCATGCTGAAAGATGAGATTTACGCATGAGAGAAAATTACTCCATGTGGTATCAATTATAATATCATAATGAGACAGGTGTGACCCTAAGTAAGGATGTAATTTATGAATCATAAGAGTAATATCGTTACCCCCATTCCTTGTAAGTTTTATTCTGCATGAAAGTGATGCAGGTTTAGGAGCTCTAATCACATGGAAGTGATGTGTGTAGGGCTGGGGAGTATGAAAGTGATGCTCACCTGTGCATGAAAGTGATGCATACCTAGAAAGTTCTCAGTGCATGAAATTGATGCATCTGAGACGGATGTGTATGAAATTGATACACATTTAGAAGGATAGGAATGGGCTGGTAAATTTTATGATACAAGTTTAGGTCTCACCGTTTAAAGTTTTCAGTATATTCATGTCTTCATGTCATTCCATAGCTTGACTACGATAGTGGGGTTATTTACTGAGTATTTTGTATAAAATACTCATTCTTTCCTTAAAACTCTTTTTTCAGGTATTGACAGGAACGTACATGGTGTGTGACGAGGTGGATTATTGATGATGCCATGGGATTAGAGTCCGAGCTTCCGCATTCATTATTTTCTTTTATTTAATTGTTGGAGTTAGATCACCTTTGTTGTGATTTGAACTATAAGTTTTGGTTTTAATCTTCCCCTAAAAGTACTCATTTAATTTCGTTTTATAAGTTTAAGGAAATCCCGAAGTAGGTGGATTTGTATTGATTTTAGAGACGTTCTAAACATTTATTATTTCTCTTCCTAATTATTCTTAAATAAAGTTTTTCTTTTATTTATGAAGTTCTTACATCATGCATATAGTAACGGTCCTACAATGACGTCATTAAAATAAAAAGAAAAGAATGAGAAAGTCGGGTCGTTACACGAATTTTCTTAATTCTATAATAAAAAGAATTATGCTCTTAATTTAATTAATTGTGCAAATGACCATCTACTAGTTGCGTCAGCTAATACCATAAAATATTTAAATACACCACTTTGTGGATTCATAGGTCCACATATACACAATAAACTCATTCTTAAACATGTGAGGGCACGTTTGATAACGTTCCTGTTTCTCGTTTCTCGTTCCTGTTTCTTGTTCCCTGATTTGTTAGAACTAGAAACAGGAACATGTTTGATAATTACTCCTGTTTCTTGTTTCTTAAAAAAAAAAAAAAAAAAACAGAAACTTGTTTGATAACGTTTCTTGTTTCTTGTTTCTTGAAAAAAATAAACAGAAACACGTGGGTTGATAATTATTTATTGTTTTTCTTTATATTTTTTCTGTTTATATTTTAAATAAAATTTAGTATACATAATATATATATATATATATAAGATATAACATGCATCCAAACATATAAAAAATAGTTATCCAAAGTTTACCTAATCTAATACAAATAAGTTTCGATGCAAAATTAAAAACATCAATAAAATTGTATATTTCCTTCAAATGTTGCCAAAATTTGATCTGCAATGTCATCTCTCACCCGTTCGCCTTAAATTATGTTGACTCAGATCTAACTCAATTATACTGCTTTGTAAATTGTCCGAAAAACTCTGTATATCTTCAACAATGATTTATTCATAGCTAATGTCATTGAAAAAGTCATCTTAACGATCATCCAATTTGATGTAATTGTGAATAATACAACATGTTTAAGAATAGAGAATCGAGCCTCCAACACGCCAAAACAACGTTCAATAACATTTCGCAGTGAAAAAATGTCGATAGTTAAACACGTATTCCCTACTTCGAGGATGATGTCTTCCTTGCTCTAAAATCTCCAAGTTATTGTCAATTCCTCATTATTTGTTATGGACCGTGTTTTAAATTTTCGCTGACATGTGGACATTTTCATTGACATTTCCACGTGTCAATGAGCTAAATATCGACATGAGAGGTGAATCAACATTTCAATTATATTATAGATAAATTTATGTTATATAGCTAAAATATCACTACTTGTGAACCTAATATTTAATATTGAGAAATTTAAACTAATTTAAAAATCTTGCTCATTTGCAAAGTTTAAAATGTCGATGTCGATGGAAATGTCAATGCCTCAATTTTATGGAAAGTCGAGGTCTCAATTTTATGAAAATGTTGATGAACATAGATAAAATGTCGATGTCAATAGATATTTATGGAGAAAAAAAAATATAAAAATTAATTAAAAAAAAAGTGTAATTAATAAATAAATATTTTAATGTATTTAAATAAGATAAAAGACTTAGAATAATGTATCCTAAAAAAACACAAAGTATCCAGATTTAAAATTAAAATAATAAATAAATAAAAAAACTGCATAATAAGAAAGTAAAAAAAAAAAAAAAAAAGAGTTATGAAGGATTTGAATCGAAGACCTCAAAGGTGAAAAGCATATTTGAGCTTTCATTTTGCCAATGAGCCAACAACCATTTACTAATTTTATAGGAACAATGTAATATAAATGGAAACTGAACTCGGAGAAACACCTTTTTGAAATTTCTCAAATTTTGCTTATTTTTTAGAAACGTTTCTCAAAATTTAGAAACAAGAAACGGGAACAGTTATCAAACAAGTTTGTTTCTTAAAAAATGAGAAACATGAACAAGAAACAAGAAACGGGAACGTTATCAAACAGGCCCTGACGGATCCAATCTCAATTTTAGCTGGTGAGAGTCTAATTTAATTTCCTAGAGAGCAAACAACACAGTACAATTTATTAGGTTGAAGAATCTTTTAATTCTTCAATGCATGTCTATGTGCATTCTCAATAATTATTCTCACATCAATGTTATTGACCCATGATGACCCCATCAATTATTCTAAATAGTAAATATTTTTGGATCGATGAACTTTAGGTTCATTGTTGCATAAATTTCAATTACACAAATATGTGTAATCATAAGAAAATGACATGCAATTATTTAAATATACATTTTTCATACGAGACAATATATATAATATATAAATATTCTATATTATTCTTACTATTAGTCTTTATAAGATAATTATTACAATGTATATATTTAAAACTTAGTAGAATTTTATTTGATTTATCAAAGAATAGAGTATATCAATTGTAAATTTTACTCTTCTAGGCAAATAATATTTATCTTTTCTAAATCTTCAATGAAGTCTAAAGTACTTTGCATTATATTGACTTTTACTTTCAGCATTGTCAATTTTAAAAAATATTTTCTACTTTTAAGTATAGTGTGTGTAGTTGCACTATTTGTCAAGATAAATCTTTACCATTCATATTCTCTTCGGGAGATTCAGAAACTTTTGTAACATTCAAATATGTTATACTTAATCTTTAATCTGGTAAAAAATAATAATCATCTCTTTAGGAGATTCAAAGAAACTTGTAACATTGAAATATGTCATATTTTGGGGGCTAAAAAAGATCAACTATATATGTTTTTCAGGAGATTCAAACAAATTTACAAAGTTTGCTTCCACACATTGTTCTCATTTTCATTTATTGAGACATTTTAAAATTCACAAAGAACTTAAATGTACGATAAGAACAAACTAATGTCTCTTTATATATCACATATAAACTGTAAAACTTTCTTTTTCATCATAATGTGTGGTTTTCTTGAAAATTGAATGATATATAACCACCATAAAATGAGTAATTACTTCTTCATCTTTTATGATCCTCATCTCGACTTCAACAACAATTGTTGAATATATTATAACATTTACTTCAGGGAATGATGTTGAAATTGTTGACCGAGACTCATAAATTCATACACTTTCAGAAAATGCTCATTTGTTTTATTGATTTAAATACATGCAACTACAGGTGCATCTAATCAAACAACTTCTTGATTTTAAAATCATGCAACTTCGGGTGCATCTAATTAAAGTGAACAATTCTTAATTTAAAAATATGCAACTTCGGGTGCATCCCAAATGAGCACTTATTGATGATTTATGCAATTTCAAGTCAGCCTCATCATCGGGCCCGAGACCCAAAGGTCGGCCCAAGCCCAGCCCAATCCCGACCCATGGTCAACGGTTGATCGGCCCGGCCCAACTGTAATGACCCCAAATTTTATATATAATTAATTAACTTAAAATTGGATAATTACTCCTAACGCATAATTTTCTTTTTAAATAAAAATCTAAATTCCATAATCATAAATCTTAACAACTTGAATAAAACTTAAAGTTTATCTGTAGCAGCGGAAATTATAAAACAGTGTCTATAAATAAACATAAACTAAAGTTGTGATCATAAATCATTAAACTTAAAATTTCGGGCACATCTCAGGGTTCTTCCTCTTCAATGCCAAGATCATCCTCGATGGATTCACCATCATCTACAGGGCTATCTGAAAAATATAAAACCACGAGAGGTAGTATAAAAATACCTAGTAAGTGGTTCCTATCATAAGGAACTTTCATGCTCAAACACACACAACATGCTTACATGCTTGCATATCACATCCTAACATTTAGACTATGAAACAATCTACCTTAACATACTTGTACTTGCTTACATATTCTGACATACATACTTATATCCTTGATTTGGCGCCATGCTAAGCAGAAATACCCCATACCATGACCGTCAATTCCGCATGTAATATTTATAAGGTAATTGCCCCTTATAATTATCATTAACATGAACTAATTTTGTTTCCTAGGGCCTAGCCCGTTAGCAGAAACCATACTTGTCATATCATACATCTAGCTGCATAACATAACTGCTTAATTTGGGTATTTCATGCCTAACATATTCTTCCCTATCTCCATGACTCTACTTACTTGACTCCATGAATGTAATGTAACACACATATATGTCATACTCAACCTAAGCATGCTTCACTAACCAATCAATGTAACATAGATCATGTGAAGTGTAGAACCATACAAAAATAACATGATATAACATACTTTGCAAAACATCAAATATCATAAAACAACAAATCAATCAAGTATATATTAAAACAATATAATATAACTCACTTACAATCAATACCACAATAAAAAGATTAATCAAACATCACAACTATACAATATAACAATCAATTCAGCTACTTATGATAGAATCCACTTACCTCAAGCTTCAAATCTAAATCCTTTAAAGCTTCCTAAATAACATATGATACAAATTAAATTAGGTCTAACTTAAATTTAGTTTTGGTAAAGAAACTTCATCCACTAGCTAAAACACACTAACTTTACTAGCTAACCTAATTTGCATATTAATTCACATAATTATAATTAATCATAAAATTAATATTCAAAACTCATAAGATACTTTTTGTGAACATATTAAGCTCTGATTTATAGATAAAAAATACATTAAAATAATTTACTACTTCATAGAATTCATTAAAAAATTGAAAACACAAATTGTACTAGTTTTTACCGATTTTAAGCCCTATGAAAATATGATCATGAAAGTTAATTTCAACTCCTTGAAAATATATTTAAGCTTACTTTATGCTACTGGACATGATAAAAAAAATTCAAAACAAATGTAATTAAACTTCTATATCAATCAATTTCGAGCTAGAACTAGGAAATAACGTAAACCGATAAACACCATTTTAGAGCAATTTTAAAGATTGTTTTTTTTTAACCATTTTCATTCTGATTTTCAGCCCCAAAATCAACATTTTTTAGATCTAAAGCAACACCTAAAATTTTCCATGAGAACCCCTAAACAATTTCAAACAACAGAGAAAAATAGGCTTACCGGTGGTGTATTTTTCTCTCTACCGTAAACGATGAATGGAGAGAAATTTCCAGCAACTAATTAGATTCAAATGATGCTGGAATACCTTAGAAAAAGATAGGTATGAACATGTTTAGGATCTATGAAAAATATCAAGAAAGAATCACTACGAAACTAGATGGAAAACAACTCATTTCTTACCGATTTGGTGCAACCGATGAACGATCTTGTAAAATCCAAGAACAACACTTGAAACAACTTGCAAAACAAGTGATCCTTTCTCAAGATGAGATTTACAGAATTAGAATAGGTGCTAGAGAGAAAACCTTGGAGATTTCTTTAGACAAATTTTGGAATGACAATGAAAGGACACATAGAACTTAAGAGTAAAGTTCATTGGAATTTGAAGCAACCAAGTGTTTCCTCTTCTCTTTGTATGAACATCCAAGAGGTCTTACAACATGTCCTTTGGCTCTTCAACTCACCCACATAAATTCCTAATGACCCTTGGGTGGAAGTCTAAAAGATGTCTTAAGAAAAACTTACTAAGATTAAAGAACTTAATAACTAAGATGACTATTTTCCTCCTCTTTTGTCTACTTACTTTGACTAGGATAAATTATGGAATGTAAATGTCAAGAATTATAGTTTACTTCTTTTATTACCTTGTAGTAAAATAGTTTATAAAATAATATAACTTATGGTAAAAGTTACAATTCACTATACTTATAAGTAACCACATCATACTTCCAATTTAAAGTTACATTCTTTGTTAATTAACTTTTTATGCATAAATATTTGACTCTCCTAATGGATAAATAACTAAATACAAATTCAATAAGTTATTAATATATGAAATGAATTTCTCTAATTATAACAATCATAATAAACAAACAACAATAGAAAATTATGAAAATACCCTTAATGGTAATGTGGGACATTACATGTCTCACCTTGGGGAGCCCCTGTTCTATTTGTAAAACAGAAGGATGGCTCTATGAGGCTATGCGTTGATTACCGAGAACTCAACAAGGTGACTATTAAGAATAAATACCCGCTTCCTCGGATTGATGATTTGGTCGACCAACTCCAAGGAGCAAAGGTGTTTTCAAAGATTGACTTGAGATCTGGTTACCATCAGTTGAGAATTAGAGACGAAGATATACCTAAAACCGCATTTAGAACTAGATATGGACACTATGAATTTGTGGTAATGTCCTTTGGACTCACTAATGCCCCTGCAGTATTTATGCAGTTAATGAATAGTGTTTTCAAAGATTACCTTGATTCATTTGTTATAGTCTTTATTGATGATATCTTGGTCTACTCCAACTCAAGGGAGAAGCATGAAGAACACCTCAAGAAGGTTTTAGCAACTCTGAGGCAAAATAAACTCTTTGCCAAATTCTCTAAGTGTGAGTTTTGGTTGAATAGAGTATGTTTCCTTGGTCATGTTATCTCTGAAGATGGAGTTTTTTGGGATCCATCGAAGGTTGAAGCTGTGAGTAATTGGCCTAGACCTACCAATGTAACAGAGATACGCAGCTTTTTGGGTCTTGCAGGCTACTATCGACGATTTGTACAAGATTTCTCAAAGTTAGCAACACCTTTGACTCAACTCACCCGTAAGAATGCTACTTATACTTGGAATGAAGATTGTGAGACAAGTTTCCAAGAGCTAAAGAAGAGGTTGGTGACAGCACCAGTTCTAACCATACCTGATGGTACAAAAGGGATGGTAATCTACAGTGATGCTTCCAAGAAAGGCTTAGGTTCTGTTCTTATGCAACATGGTAAGGTAATAGCCTATGCCTCACGTCAATTAAAAAAACATGAGTTGAATTATCCCACACACGATATGGAGTTAGCAGCTGTTGTTTTCGCATTGAAAATTTGGCGGCACTATCTTTATGGAGAAAAGATTCAAATATTTACCGACCATAAAAGCCTTAAGTATTTATTTACTCAAGAGGATCTAAATTTAAGGCAAAGACGATGGTTAGAACTCGTGAAAGATTATGATTGCGAGATAAATTATCATCCAGGAAAGGCGAATGTTGTAGATGATGCCTTGAGTAGAAATGCATCTCATATGCCATCTTTTGGCGTCACGTCAAAGGAACTTGCAAATGAATTAGAAGCATTTGAGGTTGAGTTAGTTTCTAAAGATACCAAAGCATTGTTAGCACATCTTACAGTAAAATCAACCCTACGACAGAAGATTATTGACGCTCAGCAAGGTGATATAAAGTTAATGGAGTTGCGAAAGTCGGTTGGCAAGGGCGACTTTACAATATCCTCAGAGTTTGCCTTATTGTTCCGAGGTAAGCTATGCGTTCCTTCAAGTCCTACCATTAGAAGGGAAGTGTTGGAAGAAGCACATAACACACCATTCTCTGTACATCCTGGTAGTACAAGAATGTATCGAGGGTTGAAACAACACTACTGGTGGCACAATATGAAGAAAGATGTGGCAAATTTTGTTAGTCAATGTTTGACTTGTCAACAAGTGAAAGCCTTGAAGCAGAAACCATCAGGTTTATTCCAACCCTTGAGTGTTCCTTTGTGGAAATGGGAGGATATCTCGATGGATTTTATAGCTCGTCTTCCAAGGACTCCTAAGGGTTATACTACGATTTGGGTTATTGTGGATAGACTCACAAAATCAGCTCACTTCTTACCTGGTCAAGCTACTTATACAGTAGAAAAGTGGGCACAATTGTATATCAAAGAGATTGTGAGACTTCATTGAGTTCCAGTTTCCATCGTGTCTGATAGAGATGCCAGGTTCACATCTACTTTTTGGAAAAGTTTGCAAAAGGCTATGGGTACTAAGTTGGAATTTAGTACAGCCTTCCATCCTCAGACAGACGGGCAGACAGAACGGGTAAATCAAATTCTAGAAGATATGCTTAGAGCCTGCGTTTTAGATTTCAAAGGTAGTTGCGATACACATCTACCTCTCGTGGAGTTTGCATATAATAATAGTTTCCAAACTACAATTGGGATGGCACCATTTGAAGCTCTTTATGGCAAAAAAAATGTAGATCACCGGTCCATTGGGACGAAGTGGGGGAGAGAAATTTATTGGGACCAGAGTTAATTCGAACTACTAATGAAGCTATTCAATTGATACGTAAGAGAATGCAAACAGCACAAAGTAGACAAAAAAGTTACGCTGATAGTAGAAGAAAAGATTTAGAGTTCGAAGTAGGAGATCATGTGTTCCTTAAAATAGCTCCAATGAAAGGTGTTTTTCGGTTTGGTAAAAAAGGGAAATTGAGTCCTCGATATATCGGACTGTAATGATATTTTGGAACGCATTGGTCTAGTGGCGTATCGACTAGCATTGCCACCAAACTTGTCGACAGTACATAATGTGTTCCATGTGTCAATGCTACGAAAGTATGTATCGTCCCCTTTCAATGTGTTGGATCCTGAGCCGCTTCAGTTGAATGAAGATCTTTCTTATGAAGAGAAACCTATATGTATTATTGCTAAAGAGACAAGGAAGCTGAGAAATAGGGAAATTCCTATGGTGAAAGTCTTGTGGAGGAATCACTCAGTAGCTGCTGCGACTTGGGAATTTGAGAAGGATATTATAGAAAAATACCCGGACCTACATTACGAGGATCAGGTAATTTTCGAGGACGAGAGTTTTTTTTAAGGGGGGTAGTTTGTAATGTCCCACATTACCATTAAGGGTATTTTCATAATTTTCTATTGTTGTTTGTTCATTACGGTGGGTTACCCTTTCATGCATGGATTGGATCAGCCCATCCAAGTCGTATATATTTTTTTTCATGCATTGGATTGGATATTGATCTGTTTTTTTTTTAATTGGATCAGCCCATTGTCCAGCCCGTTCAAGTCGTATTTGGATCGGCTCGTTGGGCCGACCCAAAGGCCTTATCCAATATAATAATATATTATATATATATAAATTATAATAATATTAATCTAGAAAAAAAAAATGAAAAAAGATCATCATGAGTTATGTCCAAGCTCCAAGCACTACACTACTTTATGGCCTACATGCATGCATGATATAGAAAAGAGAAAAAAAAATTATGATAATTTATGGGCTAGAGCGGAATTAGTATATTACATGACTAGAGCATAACATCCATTTACTTTTATAGATAATCATGATTTTACTGGTACTATTCAAAGATTAGTTAACCCACCGCAATATGAAGGTTTTTCTGCTTCTACCGCAAAAAGGGATGTTACGAAAAAGTTTTTGGCAAAAAGATGTGTTATAAAATCTTTCTTTTCTACTTTTAAAGCAAGAATTTGTTTGACCTCTGATATGTGGACTTCTTGTCATCAACAACGTTATCTTTGTTTGACTGCACACTATATTGATGTTGATTAAAAATTATGGAAACAAATTATTTCATTTAAAATGGTCGAGTCTCCGGCGCATACTAGTTATATAATAGGAAATGCCATATTAGAATCACTACAAGAATGGAACATTGTTGATAAAGTTTTGTCTCTAACTCTTGATAATGCTAGTAATAATGATTTAGCTATTTCATTTTTATGTCATTATTTGAAATCACTATTATTAGACATAAATTTTCGTATCGTTGTTGTGCCCATGTTTTAAATTTAGTTGTTCAAGATGGTTTGTCTATTCTTTGTTATTCTATTTCGAAATTAAGATCTTTCGTATTGTTGTTGTGCCCATGTTTTAATAGTTCACAATATAGACATGAATTATATTTTAAATGTTGTACGCAATTACACAAAAAAAGGCGAAATATTAGAATTGATTTACCTCATAGATGGAATTCACCATTCGAAATGCTGAAAGTTGCACTTCCATATAGAGATGTTTTAAATTTATATTGCGTTGAATTGCATAATAGTTCTCGTCATGTTAATATTGAAAAATTTACTGATCTTGATTGGACATATGCATCACTTGTTCGAGATTTTTTAAATGTTTTTTATACTTCGACAAAACATTTTTGTTCGGTATATTCTTCTATTATTTGTCAAGTTATACGAAATTTACTTAATATTTTTTTTTATGTTTAACAATTATTCAAAGGTAGAACTATTTAAATCTGTGATTGATAAAATGAAAGAAAAATTTAATAAATATTTTGGTGATTTACATATTACATTTTTACTTGGAATATTTTTTGATCATAGACATAAAATCATTTTTTCGATACGTATTTAGATTTATTGTTTGATAGCAATACCGAAAAAATTAATAATACTATAACTTCATTTAATTCTAAATTATTTGAGATATATGGTTTTTATGAGAAAATTGCACATACTTCTACTACTTCTATTGATGCATCTTCTTCTAGTTCTTCATCTACATATCCAATAAATCTTGATAATTTGTCAACAACACATTTGAATGTTGCCATGTTTCTTTCTAAAAAGAAAAAAGTTGATTCTTCAAAACGTTTTGAAGTCCTCGATTTAAAAAGTTACATGGATTTACCAACAATTTCTTCGGATACTCTTGAATCTTTTAATATTCTGGATGGGTGGAAATTATATGAAAATACTTATCTCGTGCTCTCTCTTATGGCACGAGATATATTAACCATCCATATTTAGACTGTAGCATCAGAATCAGCGTTTAGTAAAAGTGGTAGAGTTATATCAGACAAAAGAAGCAACTCATCACCTTCGACAGTTGAAGCACTAATATGCCTAAAAGATTGGGGGCTTGCGGAGAAGAGAATGCATGAAGAAGAAAACATTAAAAAAATTATTGATGAAAGGGAAAAATTGAAATCATCAATGTTGGAATTTAAGGACAACAACTCTCAAGAAGAATGATTTGTTTATTTTATTTGAGAACAATGCACATGATTATCAAATGAGTAGGTGTCAACCTAGTTGGGATGTACTAATATTGTAATGATGCAATGATTCTCAACATATAATAAACCATTAATTTTATTTTATGTCATTATTTTTTTAACTTTGTTTAGATAGTACTATTTAATGTCATTTTTAATTATTTTGGTTTATTTGACACACATTCATATTGATTATTGTAAAGTAATTTAATTGAATGTTCACCAAGAAATGTTGAACTTCATAATTAACACATTATGTTTAATGTTATTATTTATTGTCATTCTCATTTCAATTCTCATTTTTTTTAGATTAAATTTATACCGCTTGTATAAATTATCTTGTGTGTTCAATGATATTGAGAATAAAAAAATGAGTGACAAAAGAAAGAAATATAATATATTATGAGAAAGAAGGTTAAATAAATGTAGACTTGTAGTATTAATGGGAGGGGAGAGATGAAGAGATAGTTGAAATGTATAAATTATCCAAAAACTATCATATTCTTCTTCCACATCGAAAGTTTTGAGGTTGTGGAGGTTTATTCTCTATAAATAAAGCTTTAATCTCATACAAATTTTATATTTAAAAATAATATTTTTTTTAAAGGGTCAATCCAAGCCCAACCCAAAGGGCCGATCTAATTTTGGCTCATTGAGTTTGGCCCATGGATTGGGCTATGGACTTATGTTTTAGAGGTCGGGTTGGCTTAAGCCCGACCCAAACAATAGTTTAGGCTCGAAGGGCTTGGGCCTGGGCCTTTGATTCTTTGGGTCGGCCCGGCTCAATGATGAGGCTGAATTTCAAGTGCGTCTAATCAACATGAGTTGTAGGAATAATAATGAATTACTACACATATCATTCAAACTTTATCATAAGATATTAAAGTGTAAATAACACACTCTATATATATGAAATATGTAAAAAATTGATTAACTGTTTATTGTACATATGTTATATAAACAATATGCATGATACTTAAAAAAACATGAACATAAATATACATAACACAAAAAATCTATATGTAATAGAAAAATAAGAAATTCAAAATGACACGTGTACAATGCATAATTAGGTTATATACAAAATATTTGTATGTATATGCATATCATACATAACAACGATATACCTTGAGAATTTTAACATGTATTCTCTTCACATATATTCATGGTTGAAATAAACAAGTAAATTGCACTATTGAATACATATTATACATGCAATCAATTCCAAAAATGAATTTATAAAATTAAACGCTACATGTCATACAAAGTTGAAATATCTCAAAACATGGATAACAATTAAGTAAAATGTTAAAATAATTTCAATCATACAAATGGACACAAAAGCAAGCTCAACATATAAACAAATATAAATCATGAACAATTGAGATTAATTCAAATATTGAAACATAATCAATAAGATGACTACAAACAGACAATTATGATAAACAAAGAGTTACTTTTTCATAACATGTAAAATTAAAATCGATATGTCATTGTGCCATCAGTTGTAGGAATAATAATGAATTACTACACATATCATTCAAACTTTATCATAAGACACTATATATATATGAAATATGTACAAAAATTGATTAACCGTGTATTTGTACATGTGTTATATAAACAATATGCATGATACTTAAAAAACATGAACATAAATGTACATAACACAAACAATCTATATGTAATAGAAAAACAAGCAATTCAAAATGACACGTGTACAATGCATAATTAGGTTATATACAAAGTATTTGTATGTATATACATATCATTCATAACAACGATATATCTTGAGAATTTTAACATGTATTCTCTTCACATATATTCATGGTTGAAAGAATTGATTAAATTGCAATATTGAAAACATATTATACATGCAATCAATTACAAAAATGAATTTAACAAATTAAACTCTAAATGTCATATAAAGTTGAAATATATCAAAGCATCCATGACAATTAATTAAAATATTAAAAGAATTTCAATCATATAAATTGACACAAAAGCAAACTCAACATATAAGCAAATATAAATCATGAACAATTGAGATTAATTCAAATATTGAAACAGAATCAATAAGATAACTTCAATCAGACAATTATGATAAACAAATAGTTACTTTTTCATAACATGTAAAATTAAAATCGATACGTCATTGAGCCCAAAATAGATTGTCAACGTTAAAAATATATACAGGGTATATATGCGATATACATTCATATGCACTGTATACATGAACGTTCATAACACAAATCAAACATACCTTTAGCAACGAAAAGAGGTAGAGGCTCGTTGATAACATGTTATAAAAAGAGAATAAGAACAACACTAAAGAGAAGAGAATGAGAGAGTAAAGTAGAGAGAAATCAAATTGTATTCAATTGATTTGAGGTGTGTTTAAAAGGCTTCACACAAGCTCTATTTATACAAGTATTTGATGGCTAAACTTATATCATTGATGACCAACTTTGAGAGTCTTAATGCTATTCATAAGGAGAGTGAGTCATGGGGAAGACTACCTAAAATGACGGAGTTAAATGATTATGTACCACATATATACCATGTATATATCATATTTATGGATATCTATATATACTATATATATCATATCATTTTTATATCACTCAATGGTTCTCATATTATGAAATTGTATATCCGACACAGGATTTTTATCGAAGAATGTAAAGATAAATGACGTGATTTCATTTTCAACGATTTTCTCCATGTCATCCCGACTTTCAATTGATGACTTCACACATAATTGATAACTATTTAACTATTTAACTATTTTTTTTTTTTAAATAAATATAATTGACAAAAAAAAATCCTTGAAAATTAAGCCTGCGACTAGGATGACGTGGACGATCTACATGGATGAAATCAGGGGCGGAGCCACGTTGGGGCTAGGAGCATGTGCCCCTCAAATTATTAATTTTATATATTTGTATATAAAAATTCGAAAAATATAACTATATTTTCTATATTTGTATAGAAAGTTCGAAAAATAGAACATGAAGCTCTTTTGGTCTGATAAAAAGGGGCACAACTTTTGAAGTTATTGTTCTAGCGTCTAGAGTTTGAAACTCTCCTAACTTAAAACTGTGTTTATATATTTTTTTATTTTAAAATGTTAATTTTTTTAGTAAATTAATTCTATTTTAAAAAATGATAAATTTTCAAATTTCATGATTCTATATTAAAAAAATGATAAATATTTCAAATTTCATTATTTAATCATATATATTTACGTTCTGAATTCTAAAATGATTTATTATTATTTTGATTTAATATTACTTAATATAAATATTATATCTTCTAATATATATATTTTAAACATTTATTGATATTTATATATCTATTCACACGAAGATTTCAACGAAGGAAATTTAACACGTGTAAATGAATTTGATTTGTATTTGTATTGTATTTGTATCAGTGCGTAGTGAATTACAATCTCTAATGTTTATCCTCTGATTCTTTCTCTCTCAAATGTAACTGTATTCAAGGGCTTCGCAGCTTGTTCTCAAGGTTGAATCTTCAGCTTCGCGTAGCGGTGACGTCTTCAGGTGTTTGATCTTCAAGCGATGTTCAGTCTTCAGGATTCAAAGAGTCTTTCGTTGCTTGAGAATTCTCTCTGAGTTCTTAGGAGAAGAAATTTTCTGAACCTTGCAAATGAAGAATGAGCTCTCTATTTATAGAGTTTCTCATGGGCCTAATGAGCTTGGGCCTGGATCCAATGGGCTTGGGTTCAATGAACTTTTGGGTTCTGGGCCCAATGGGCTTGAATTCAATGAGCTTGGGTCCAATGGGCTTTTGGGTTTTGGGCCAAATTGCCATTTAAATAGTTTTCTAGCCCGATTCGATTTCGAGCCCAATTGAGCTATGACCGAATTTGTTCGGTTAAGTTTATTCGATCCATCGGCCATGATGAAGACACGTGGCGACCGCTGATTGGCCGAAATTTTTCGGTCAACAAATGCCCCCTTTTTTCTAGAGTTATGCACAAATATGTGTGGGTAAGTCTCGGAAAAGTTAAATCTTGAAATCGAAATGTAGGACACCCCTAATTTCGACTTCGCCTTGACATATCAATTTTATCGAAATATGAAATTTGGTTCATAAATCAATTATTTTAATTCATACATCTTTCTTTGCCAATTGACCAAAATATATGAATTTGACTCACAATTTTTATCTTTCTTATTTGACAGAAACTTGATTTGAACTTCAGCAGATTTTTGTGTTCTACCTTAATTCTATTTTAGATGTAGAGTAGAGTTTTGCGTCTGCCCAATTGAAATTTGAATAGGGTTTGACTTTGAATTTTACTCCAATTTCGACATGGGATAAAATTTGGAGTATACCCAAACCGCCAACTTTGATTTGAGACTTGGATTTGGATAAATTTTGACCCTAAATCTTGCTCAGGAATAAAATTTGGAATAGGTCCGAAATTTCAATTCTCAAAATATTTATGATATTTTTTCGAAATTTGACTGAGTAGAAGTGATGGAAGTTTGATTTGGCCTAAATAACAAGTCGAATGAAATATTAGAATCTGAAGACAAACGATAACAACGAAGCTTGTTTGACAAAGTAGAACTTGTAAGACATTTACTTCCTTAGGTCTTGAGTTCGAGCTAAACTTCATGCACATTTTGTCGAACATTTCTTAACTCTTAAGTGAAGGGCATTTAGTAACTTCACCCTCAATGACAAAACCTAATCCCTTTTGTCTTTAGGTTTCATCTCTTGGTATAAAAAGAATGATAAGCTCTCATTCTTTTGTTTGTAGAAGTTGAAGAGGCAGAAGAAGAGGAGACTCCGCCGCAAGCCCGCACCGCTGCACGCCAACACCCGCTCCACCGCAAGCCGGCTTCTGTCGTATGCGCCTCTGTGAAGTTTTTCTTATTGATCTCTTTTTTTGTTGTTTTTTATTTCTTTTTTTATATTTCTTTTTTCCTTTGAGTTCTTGAATTTAAAAATATAATTTTTTACAGCCTTAATTCTTCAAGCTTGATCGATTTGGGGAATTACTACAAGTAAATTTTTTATTATCTCTATTTGATTTGTTGTACTTTAATTTGGACTGTGATTTTTTTATTTGGTTTAACTTGGACTTGTTCACACGAGATTTCGAACGAAGGATGGAAATTCGAACACGTGTAAATGAATTTGAATTTGTATTGTATTGTATGTATCAGTGCGTAGTGGATTACAATCTCTAATGTTTATCCTCTGATTCTTTCTCTCTCAAATGTAAATGTATCTCGAGGGCTTCGCAGCTTGTTCTCGACGTTGAATTTGGATCGAGGGCTTTGCAGCTTGTTCCCGATGTTGAATTTGGATCGAGGGCTTCGCAGCTTGTTCTCGATGTTGAATTTGGATCGAGGGCTTCGCAGCTTGTTCTCGATGTTGAAGGATTGTATCGAGGGCTTCGCAGCTTGTTCTCGATGTTGAAGAATTTGTATCCAGGGCTTCGCAGCTTGTTCTCGATGTTGGATGATCGTTCAGTCTTCCAAGGATTCAGGGAGTCTTCGTTGCTTGAGAATTCTCTCTGAGCTCTTAGGAGTAGAAATTTTCTGAACCCTGAAAATGAAGAATGAGCTCTCTATTTATAGAGTTCTCATGGGCCTGGTGGGCTTGGACATGGATCCAATGGGCTTGGGCTTGGATCCAATGGGCTTGGGTCCAATGACATTTTGGGCTTTGGGCCAAATTGCCATTTAAATAGCTTTCTGACCCGATTCGATTTCGAGCCCAATTGAGCTATGACCGAATTTGCTCGGCTAAGTTTATTTGATCCGTCGACCATGATGAAGACACGTGGTGACCGTTGATTGGCCGAAATTTCTCGGTCAACAAATGCCCCTTTTTCGAGAGTTATGCACAAGTATGTGTGGGTGAGTCTCGGAAAAGTAAAACTTTGAAATTGAAATGTAGGACACCCCTAATTTTCACTTTGCCTTGACATGTCAATTTTATCGAAATATGAAATTTGGTTCATAAATCAATTATTTTAATTGACACATCTTTCCATGCCAATCGATCAAAAATATGAATTTTGCTCGTAAGTTTGATCTTTCTTATTTGGCAGAAATTTGACTTGAATTTTAGTAGATTTTTGTGTTCTACTTTAATTCTATTTTGGATGTAGAGTAGAGTTTTGGAGTTGCCCAATTGAATTTTGAATAAGATTTGATTTTGAACTTTACTCCAATTTCGAAGTGGGATAAAATTTTGAGTATACCCAAACCGCCAATTTCGATTTGAGACTTGGATTTAGATAAATTTTGACTCTAAATCCTGCTCGGGAATAAAATTAGGAATATGTCCTTCCTTCAAGTCCAAGTAAATTTGGTTTACGTTAAAAAATTTGCTGGAACATGAAGTAAAATTGATGGACTATTGACGAATATGAAGCTTGAATTTTGAGTTGAAATTTGAACTCAACTGGTGCTCATGGAACGAAATTTAGAACACGCCCCAAATCTCAATTCAACGAATGGATTAAAATTTCTCATCCAAGTTGAACGAAATATTAAATTCTGAAGCCAATTGATAATGTAGAAGCTTGTTTAGCAAAGTGGAACTTGAATGAACAAAATAAATTTAACTTTAAGTCAAGGATATTTTAGTAACTTCACAATAACCCTAATCCTTTTGTCTTTACGTTTCATCCATTCTATAAATAGAATGAGAAGCCTTCATTTAGGTTGTTTGGAGATCCAGATACTTTTTTTTTTACACAACTTTCGTTCTTTTTTTTTTTGTACTGATTAATTTTTCTTTTTTTTAAACAACTTTCGTTCTTTCTTTTTTTTGTACTGATTAATTTTTTTTTTAAAGAACATTGGTCGCCGCTCACATACGAGGGAGGAGTTCGCCGTCGTCGTTCTTTGCTTGAAGATCCATAAGTACCTTTTTTTTCCCTTTTTTTTTTACTCGTTCTATTTTTTTTGTACTGTTTTTTTTTAGAACACATAGGATTTTTAGATGTTTGTAGATTTTTTTGTTATGATTTTTCTTTTGTTTTAAAAAAAAGTCTCTAAACCTACCGTGCTTATTTTTTTTCATTTGCTTTTTTTTCTTCCAAATCATAGCAAACCTACTTTGATTTTTTTTGCTCTTTTTTTTTTAAAAAAAAATCTCTTAAATCTACCGTGAGATTTTCATGTTGTTGATTTTTTTTTTTTTTAAATCACATCAAAGGTTTTTTTTTCTTTTGCTTTTTTTTTAATCTCTTAAGCCTATGGTGAGATTTGTTTGTTGTTGATTTTTTTTTTAAATCAATGTAAACTAGAGTTTTTCCTTTTTCTTTTCTGATTTTTTTGTTGGGTTTTGTTTTCCTTTCCATTTTCTGATTTTGGTTGCCTTATTTAAATCTCTTAAATCTATGGTGAGATTTGTTTGTTGTTGGATTTTGAAAACCTATAGTGAGATTTGTTTGTTGTTGGATTTTGAAAACCTATGGTGAGATTTGTTTGTTGTTGATTTTTTTCAAAATCACAACAACCAGAAGCTTTTCCTTTCCCTTTTCTAATTTTGTTGATTTTTTTGTTGTGTGTTTTTTTTCAGCTTTAAAATTTGACGGCTTTTTTTTTCTCTTTATAGATATTTTGTTTGTTTTATTTTTTTTCTTTTCTTTTTTTACTGATTTTTTTTTTCTTTTCAAAAACCATAGCAAGTTTTTTTGGTTTTGTGTTTTTTTTTTTTAAATTTTGATACTGTATCAAATTTCTTTTATAAATTTTTTTTGTATAACTTTTTTTTATAACATTTTGATACTGTAAAATTTTTTTATGGCAATCTAAAATTTGGGTTTCTTTGGTGATTCCTATACTTTGGATTACTTTCTTTTTTATATTACATGAATTTTGAATTTTGAACTGTACCTTCATATGATAATCTGTTCGTGTTACATGCAAATTGCATTGAGTCTTGCATAAGCTCTGTTCATACTACATGTAATCTCACTTTACATGCCTTCTGCTCAAGTCATGTGAATTTTGTATTTGACTTGGTATGTTTCTGATAAAGTACAATATTTGTGAAATGCTTGTGATTGAATAGTAACTTTAGTCTCACTTTCCTTGTGGTGAATCACATTTTTTTTTTTGGTCTTGATTCGAAGACGAGTTTCACGCCGCCGTTGATTGACTTGAGACCCATCACATGTATATTTTTTTTTCCTCACCTTTACTCTGTTTTCTTTTATCGCTTTTTGTCGCAAATTTGGACTGTATTTTTTTTGGACTGGCGCACTATTTTTTTTTTGCCTGGCGCACTATTTTTTTTTTTTTTTTAGCGCACTATTTTTTTGGCGCTCTAGCCTTTGTTCGGCGCTCTATTCTTTGCTCCGCGCACTATTCTTTGCCCCGCGTATTATTCTCTTTTTGGACTCTTTTTTATCGCCAACTTGGACTGCTTTCTTTAATTGCAAATTTGGATCGTCGTTCATTTTATCGCAAATTTGTACTTGCTTTCATTTTATTGCAAATTTGGTCTTTCATCGCAAATTCGATCTTGCTTTCACTTTATCACAAATTCAAAACGCCCAACTTAAAGTTTAAAACAAAGCGTTGCTCCTCGCTTTCTTTTGCTTGTGTACGCGTACTTGGATTTTCAAGTGAATAAAAACATGGATTTCTATGTTTCGCTCCACCTCAAATTTTTACCCAACGCACAACACCTGATCTTGAACTTAAAGCGAGCGACACTTGGTCTTGAATTTGATGTGAGTGGCGTTCGTCTTGAACTTCAACTTGAAGCGAACAACAATAGAGCTTGAACTTGAAGCGGGAAACACCCGATCTTGAACTTAAAGTGAGTGCACTTGGTCTTGAACTTGAAGTGACCAACACTCGAC
The DNA here is from genome assembly GCA_028017165.1 of Herpetospermum pedunculosum. Classification (NCBI taxonomy): domain Eukaryota; kingdom Viridiplantae; phylum Streptophyta; class Magnoliopsida; order Cucurbitales; family Cucurbitaceae; genus Herpetospermum; species Herpetospermum pedunculosum. The sequence continues at coordinate 30,867,866 of CM051524.1, read as the reverse complement.
CTTGAACTTGAAGTTCAAGCGGGCAACACCCGGTCTTGAACTTAAAGAAAGCGACACTTGATCTTGAACTTGAAGTGATCGGACTTGAACTTGAAGCGAACGACGCTCGATCTTGAACTTAAAGTGAGCAGCGCTTGGTCTTGAACTTGAAACGACCAACGCTTGAATTTGTAGTTCAACGTGAAGCGACCAACACTCGAATTTGAAGTTGAAGCGAATAACACCCAGTCTTAAACATAAAACGAGCAACGCTTGGTCTTGAACTTGAAACGACCAACGCTTGAATTTGAAGTTCAACTTGAGGCGACCAACAATAAAGCTTGAACTTGAAACGGGAAAAACCCCAGCTTGAACTTAAAGTGAGCGACACTTGGTCTTGAACTTGAAGCGACCAACACTCGAACTTGAAGTTGGAGTTGAAGCGGGCAACGCCCGGTCTTGAAATTAAAGCGAGCGACGCTTGATCTCTAACTTAAAGTTGACACGAGACGACATCGACTTTAAAGATCACCTAAACTGTGAAGATGAAACAATCACCTAAACTTCGAAGATGGAGTAACAACCTCGATTTTGAAGATGAAGCGACGACATCAGCTTTGACGATGGAGCGACAACTTCGACTTTGAAGATCACCTAAACTTTGAGGATGAAACGATCACCTAAACTTTGAATTTGAAGTGACCACCTAAACTTTGAAGTTGAACTTGAAGCGAGGAAGCCTTCGAACTTGAATTTGAATATGTTCACACGAGATTTCGAACGACGGATGGAATTTTGAACACGTGTAAATGAAATTTGAATTTGTATTTGTATTTGTATGTATCAGTGCGTAGTGGATTACAATCTCTAATGTTTATCCTCTGATTCTTTCTCTCTCAAATGTAAATGTATCTCGAGGGCTTCGCAGCTTGTTCTCGACGTTGAATTTGGATCGAGGGCTTTGCAGCTTGTTCCCGATGTTGAATTTGGATCGAGGTCTTTGCAGCTTGTTCTCGATGTTGAATTTGGATCGAGGGCTTCGCAGCTTGTTCCCGATGTTGAATTTGGATCGAGGGCTTTGCAGCTTATTCTCGATGTTGAATTTGGATTGTTTAGTCTTCCAAGCCGTCGTTCGAGGTAGAGAGGTCCCACTGGGCGTGCCAATCTGTTCACACGAGATTTCGAACGAAGGATGGAAATTCGAACACATGTAAATGAATTTGAATTTGTATTGTATTGTAAAGTGGAATATATGCCGCCTTAATTCCCACTTGTTCATAGGTTCAAATCCAACCTTATGCTTATTTTTGCACAAATTTACTTAACTCTTCAAGTGAAGGGTATTTGTGTAAATTCACGAGAATGACAAATTTGTAATTAAGTTCATCTACATTTAGGGCTTCCCTTTTCTTTAACTTGTAATTTCCATTTTTTTTATCACGCCGAAATACTGAGGGGGAGCCGCTTCGCTCAGCCTCACGCTTGCCTCCGGTCAGCCGCACGCTCGTCTTCGCCGAAGGGTCTCGGTTGCGTGGCGCGGGTTCCGGCAGCTTCAGCCGCACGCTCGTGTTCACACGAGATTTCGAACGAAGGATAGAAATTCGAACACGTGTAAATGAATTTGAATTTGTATTGTATTGTATGTATCAGTGCGTAGTGGATTACAATCTCTAATGTTTATCCTCTGATTCTTTCTCTCTCAAATGTAAATGTATCTCGAGGGCTTCGCAGCTTGTTCTCGACGTTGAATTTGGATCGAGGGCTTTGCAGCTTGTTCCCGATGTTGAATTTGGATCGAGGGCTTCGCAGCTTGTTCTCGATGTTGAATTTGGATCGAGGGCTTCGCAGCTTGTTCTCGATGTTGAATTTGGATCGAGGGCTTCGCAGCTTGTTCTCGATGTTGAAGGATTGTATCGAGGGCTTCGCAACTTGTTCTCGATGTTGAAGAATTTGTATCGAGGGCTTCGCAGCTTGTTCTCGATGATGGATGATCGTTCAGTCTTCCAAGGATTCAGGGAGTCTTCGTTGGTTGAGAATTCTCTCTGAGCTCTTAGGAGTAGAAATTTTCTGAACCCTGAAAATGAAGAATGAGCTCTCTATTTATAGAGTTCTCATGGGCCTGGTGGGCTTGGGCCTGGATCCAATGGGCTTGGGCTTGGATCCAATGGGCTTGGGTCCAATGACATTTTGGGTTCAATGGACTTTTGGGCTTTGGGCCAAATTGCCATTTAAATAGCTTTCTGGCCCGATTCGATTTCGAGCCCAATTAAGCTATGACCGAATTTGCTCGGCTAAGTTTATTTGATCCGTCGACCATGATGAAGACACGTGGCGACCGTTGATTGGCCGAAATTTCTCGGTCAACAGGACTGTATTGTGATTTTTGATGTACTGTGATTTAATCATCATTTTTTGACTTAATTTGGTTTGTTGAACTTGTAATTTTAACTTGTGAATTGAACTTGTAATTTAGGAAGTTGTAATTTAGAGCTCACATATGATGTAATTTGGAATTGGGATGAATTTGATGAACTTTGGTGGGACTTAATTTGGTTTGTTGAACTTGTGACTAGGAACTTGTAATTTAGATAATGTAATTTTGAATTGAGATTTAGAAATCACACGTAATTTACAACTTGGAAATTACGAGTAATTGAGAATTAGGAATTTAAAAATGAGGAATTTTTTAAATTGGTAATTTAGAATTAAAACTTAGAATTATGATTTTTTTTGAAATTGGGAATTTGAAATTCAAACTTAGAATTAAAAATTTTTGAAATTGGGAATTTGAATTTATAACTTACAATTACGAATTTGAAATTAAAACTTAGAATTATGATTTTTATTTTTTTTTTAAATTGAGAACTTTGAATTAAAACTTAGAATTAAGAATTTATTTTTAAAAATTAGGAATTTGGAATTAAAACTTTAGGATTTTTTTTTTTTTGAAATTGGGAATTTGAAATTCAAACTTAAAACTAGGAATTTTAAATTGGGAATTTGAAATTAAAAACTTAAAACTAGAACTTTAGGCAATTGAGAGTTTAAAATTAAGAATTTTTTTAATTTAGAATTTGAAATTAAAACTCAGAATTAAGATTTTTTTTAAAATTGGGAATTTGAGATTAAAACTTAGAATTAAGTATTTTTTTTTTTTTTTTTGAAATTAGGAATTTGAAATTAAAACTTAGAATTAAAAAATTTTGAAATTGAGAATTTAAAATTAAAAACTTAAAACTATGAATTGAGGAAATTGGGAGTTCATAATTAATTTTTATTTTCAAATTGTATGTAATTGTTTTGGAATTGAGAACTTAGAATTAGAAATTTTAAAAAATGCATGGAGTTAGATCACAATGCGTACTCAATTTTAAACTCGCGTTGTCTGAATTGATTGGAAATCCGAACGCCATTTTTTTTTGTATGTGTTAGCTTGGAGAAAGGTTTTTTTATTTTTTAATTAATTTTTTAATTAATTTTTTAATTTTTTAGTAAGAGCTAAGGATGTGACACTGGGTAGTGGGATGTTCACTTGTCGGATGCGACTTGTAGGTCTATCCTTTGTCGAGTGTTGCCCATGCTACGGATGTCCACTTGTCGGATGCGACCTGTAGGTCTAATGCGACTTGTAGGTCTGTCTTACGCAGACATCTTTAACCTCTTTTTTTTTTTTTTTTTTAATAATTTTTTTTTTTTTTTTTTTTTTTGCAAGTCCGGGCTGGGTTTTTTTTATATATTTTTTTTAACGTTGGATCAGAGTCACCATTGTAAACTTTTTTCTTCATTGTTGTCATTTTTGTAGGTCAAGTCATGGTTTTTTTTACCGAGTTTACAGACGATGCTAGAGGAAATTTGGTTGTTTTAGAAGACGAAAATCAACCACTTAAAAGTGGCATCCTTTTCCCTATCGAAGATCCGCCTAAAGAATCAGAATTGGACAACTCGCATTTTTTGGCCGAATGGTCTACAGAGAGACCCCACGATCAACACTCCCCCGCCACAGTGTGGATTTTACAATCCTCTTTACATAGAGGGAAAGCCAAATCCAATCTGGAGCCAACCCTTGGGCGTCGTATTATTGCGAGCGAAATTTGTTGAGGTTCTACATTTAAACTTAATGGTGAATTCCTTTACACTCCCCTTTATTGGGAGTGGCTTGAATTCGCCGTTGCTCGAAACAAGGTCTCATTGCAAGTCTCAGGTCTGCTATCACCCGTGATGGCCTCTCTGTATACCTATGATCGCAACTTAGATGTGATTCGGGCCTCTCTACGAAGCTTGGTGTCCTTCGACCAACACCATTCACACCTCCTCTGGAGAAGCATCCCTTTCTTTGTGGGACATGTGGAAACTCGGAGGTCTTTCAGTCAAAGAAAAATTCTATAACGAAATCATTCCAAGTTGTGAGGAACTGATGGGTCCGCACGTGGGCCTGCGTGTCCGAGGTGAGAATCTTCCAAAGAGCTGTACTTATCTTTTTGATGCTTACTACCGGATTGCTTCTCAGCAAGTAGAGAAATCACGAATTTTCATCCATTCGTGGATCAAATTTAGGTTCAAGGGTGATATAAAATATAACAAACCCCCTGCCCGGAGGTCTAAAAAATCGTCCCGCCCTCGCTTAACTCATAAGTCGTCGGGCTTGATTCCTGATCCACGTGTCTGGTCTGACGAAGAGCAAGAATTATTCCACGAACTGGGGGTAGAAGAAGATTTGAAGGACCAAACATATTTGACTGCCTTTCTCTCATGCTGGCTGTGTGTTTTCGTGTTTCCCTATAAGAGTGGAAACTTTCTTCGTCCTAGTGTGTTTAAAGTAGCATCCCTCATGGCTAAAGGTAGCCTTTTCAACCTTGCAGTCCCGGTTTTATCCAATATTTATCATGGACTTAGCCAACTTTACAACACCCCTCATTCATCCGGGCGCTCCGATATTTTCTTCCCAGTACACTATGTTTATGGTTGGCTTGCTCATTACTTTGGTACACACTTTAGAATATCCACAATAGCAGGCCCGATGATGGTTGACTACTGATAAGAAGGTGGTGCGAAATACTATGATGCGTTCGCAACCCGCAAAGTAGTCCATGAAGGCATGTCCATAGCGTGGCATGCAAACCCCCAACTCAAGAGCCAAGGTGGCACTTTACACGATGTTAAAGGTTTATCATTCACTTCCTCTTCATACTTTATAAGCATTCGATCGTGTTACTTATCCTCTCATCACGGAACAAAAATGACTATCGAGGCCTACCACCCTTGTCGGTTTAGTCGAAAACTTGGCTTTTATCAAGATATACTGAACGAGTTACGTGAAGATCCGCCCACAGTCAACCTGAACAATGTATTCCACCATTGGAGGATTTGCACTAAGACACTAACCTCGTCCCGTGTACATCTCCCTGAGTGTATGCCAAACCCTGTCGATCATGTCACAACATCCTACAAGAAGTGGTGGAACAAAAAACATCGGAACTATTTCAGGGTGAGCATACAACTGTTAGTTAGCAGTTTCACCCCTCCTCCCGCGACTAAGACAAAATCTCCCAAAGACACCAGTAAAAAAGGTTTGCGCCCCAAGGAAAGAGGTGTTAACTCACGAAGTGAGTAGTTCTGACGAAGACGCTAGCAGTCAGAGCAGCAACAGCGACCGCTGCTGGAAGCAGACTAAATCCCAGAAGAGATCGAAAAAGATTGTTGATGCCCCAAAATTTCCTGAAGTTGTTATGCCTTTGGTTGGTGATTCATTCACCCTTTCTCTTTTGTATATATGTATTCCTTTTTTTTTTGTTCGAGCATTTTTTATACGCTTATTCATCGTTATTTACTCGTTTCCATATTATTATTTTTTCATTTCGTAGGCGTCTTCGAGCAAACGGTCATTGACGATTCTGGCTCCTCGCCCTCCTAACCAGGCGATTGTGGCTTTCACGGGTCCCTCTGTTTTAGATTTTATCGCGCCAACCTCTGGGTGTTTTAAGACACCGGTCAATAAAGAGATTCTTCGTTCTCCTGTGGTCCCTGATGGCTCAAGCTCTCAGTCGAAGCATGCAAATCTGGATTTGGACATCGCAACTTCAAAGGCTTCCAATTTTGTTGATGATGACATAATTTCCAAAGCACGTCGCGATTTGCCTTGGCTATGTGGAAGGTGGTACAAGAAAAACTTGGTCGTACTCCTTTTAAGAAGGCTTCCTCTCTTGAACCCGAGATACAGAAAATATTCGATGCCACCTCCGAGGTCGATGCGACGAGCTTGGCATCTCTGAAAAGTCTTGTGACTGAGTACTTTCGAAATATGGACCAGTATAACGAGCTGCAATCACGCTACTCTCCTTGCTTGACCTCATCTGGTAAGAATCAGGACTTGACAAAGTTGAGATGCAGCCTGGAGGATGTCTTGTCTGGTAAAAATCTTATATTCGAAGAAAAGAATGTACTCCAAGATCGGTCTGAGCAGACGCTCTTGGAGATTGAAAGTCTCAAAGCCAAACTAGAGACTTTGGAAGCTGACCACGGATCACTTTCTACACTTATTTTGGAGAAAGAAAAGCACTTTAATGAAAGGGAACTTGAAGCAAACAGAATATGCGCGAAAATTAGCAACATTGAAGATACTCCTGCTATTGGTGACGAAGCTATAGCTTCTTTAGACGTACTACGTGGCTTTTTGGAAACTGCACGCGAGGAATTGAGAGACTTCATATGGATACTTTGACCCTTTTAATTTTATTAGGCGTTCATTTATTTTGTTCATATTGTGACTGAACTTACAGTTCCCCTTTTTTTTATGACTCCATAAAATTGAATGAAATCTCTTTTTTTATATCGTGACTGAACTCAAAGCTTTTATATTTTTTTCTTTAAGTTGCCTAGTAACACCCCGTACCCTATTTTATCGCATTGAATCGTTATTTCAGATTTAGAACTTATTTAAAGTAATATTTTAAAATACAAAATAAAATAAAATAAAGGGACTGAAGTGGGAAAAAAATAAATTTCTTTTTATAGTAGCAATAATATTAATAATGTTTATATTATAAAAATATTTTTATAATACTAATATTAATATTATTAAACTTATCTTTAAGGTACTAGGGTTTCTTCAGCTGTTTTTCTCCATCCGTGTTCACAGTGAGCATTCTCATTTCCCTTTTTCTTTACATTCATCTGCACTTTGCCGAAGTACAAATTGACCATCTTCGTTCGTAAAAATTGGCCATCGTCGTTCGATCCACGCCCAACCCTCATCGTCAATCGATTCCTCCACCATCGTCACACCAATCCAACCAATACCCGCTCATCGGCATCGACACTTTTGCATCGACATCGGCACTTCAGCGCGACGGTCTAAGGTTTTGCGCGACAGCAATCCACGATAAGGGGCCGATCGACGAAGGTTGGGTAATTCTCATTTTGACAACGCTCAATAGGTAACAATCCGTTTTGGAACCTTTAGACTTTATTTCAAGATTTCAGATTTTTCATAACTTGTAAAAGCCTCTCTGTTTTAGTGTCGAAAACGGTCTGGGATTGAAATTTAATTTAGTGTAGGAGTGACGTTAAGCAGGGACTACGTAGGTAACCTATGGTTTTTGTTTAGACATTTTTACACTACTGTTTTTATCTCAGAAATGAGTTTTAATTGTTGGAAGTTGTTTAGGTTGGGACCAAGACCTTCTGTAACTAATTTAGAGATTGTTTGGGTTTTCGACTCAAGGTAAGTAGCCTTAGTGATGGAAAGCCTTTGGCTTGGTGGGAAAGTTTGGTTGCTTTGGTTGTTATTATTGTAATTAATATGTATGTTTGAAGTGTTCTTGTATTGTTTCTCATTCTTAAAATTATGTTATGTGTTGGAAGTGTGTTTCTGTTCAGAATGAGTTCATGTTACATTAATTTATATGTTGGAGGTGTCCATATTTTCTTTGAGGATGCGTCAGATTCTTGTGATAAGATTCTTGTGATATGGTAGATTTGGTTTGTATGCTTATTAATTGGGTCAATGACCTTATATGAATTGAGTGTCATGTCATGATAGAACATCCAGCTAGGGGGCCTCATGCATAATGGTGAATGATTCATGTTTTAATGTAGAAGTTGTGGCAATTATCCATCCATGTATGTTGATGTACTATGACTAGGAGCTAGGTGGGTGGATCTCGGCTCCACAGATTGGGGGTCAGTTACCATCTGTTGGGGGTAGAGGTCCACGTTTTAAAAAAAAACCCACCTATGCTCCACCAGTGAGCTGACAAACTTAATGCAGTTTGTGTACATCTCAGAATGAGGCGCTCTGACGGTTGAGACTTGGCTCCGCTGATTGGGAGCCAACTACCATCAGCTGGGGTAGAGTCTCTCAAGTTTCCCGCTTAAGCGCCACCCTTTAGTTGGTATAGTTTTGATGGGTTAATTCTCCACAGGTCGATTTAAAAGTTTTTACAGAAAATAAAAGCCCCACATGATTAAACTATTTAGTGCATGTGTTTGCTTGTGTATGCATGTATAACCCATTTGGGGTTACTTACTGAGTAATTTTATACTCATCCTTTTCCAATCATTATTTTTCAGGAAATGGCAAAAACGTACGAGGCGAGTGACGGGATCGTTTGCTGTTTGTGCCATGGGTCATTGTCAGCATGACTTCCGCATAATTGATATTTAAGTTTAAATTTTTTATTCTAGGTTATGCTATGAAACAATTTTAAAGTAGTTTATCGAAGGGTTTTATTTGATGTTTTCAGTATTTTAAATGGGATCCTAAATAATTATATTTTAGTTTATTTAAATGGAAATATTTATTTCTATATGTTTTCTCAAGAGTTTTTTCAAATGTTATCAACATCCATTTAGTAGCGTCGCTTAGTAGTTTAAGTTAGGAAAAGTCGGGTCGTTACAGTTGGTATCAGAGCCCAAGGTTATGGGTTCTGTAGACTTGCTTATATTGTAAGCATTAAGTGTCATCATGGCCAAGCAACAAACACCTTGTCACCGCTAGGTACGTTAGTTATTACGAATTGTTTTATTTTATTATATCTATTTTTTAATTTATTTTTTTTAAAAAAAGGAAAGAAAGATAAAGAAAAGAAGTTCTTGAATAGACCAAATTGATGCGTTGTACTCAATGATATGTTTGATAACGATGTTTGTAGCATGTTTGATTTAGAAAAAAAAGAAAAGAATGCTTTGTGATTATTAGATTTTTGACTCCATTAAAAGTAGGCCACGTGACACTAGTTTGTAGCTCTTGGAGGACTCTGTTAAGAGGAACAAATGCTTATTTCAAATATCTTGGAGCATAGAGAAAGATAAAAATCCTACAATGTTGTGACGATTAAGATGGATAAAAGTGTTCACACTTCAGCTAGCAAATAAGTTTGTCCATTTGAGAATGCACTAAGGAATGATGTTAGAGTCGAGTAAGTTAGTTAAATTGGAGTGAGGGAAGGATCTAGTAATAAGCAAACTATTTGATGAAGGAATAATCCAAGACCTCTGTTCATTTCGTTGGGCTTAAAAGTTTTAAAGTATAATTCGACATGAAGTTGTTGGAATATGAAGGTATATTTTAATCTTGTAGAGTTCAAGGTTTGATGGACTTAGTAGGATATTCTGGTTTCTTGTATCGTGCTAAGAAAACAAAAAGACAAAGTTACGAGATTGAGTTAAGTGATAATTTGATGATGTCTCTTTAAAATACCGAACTTAGTTGGTGTGGTTAACAAAGAAGGTCAAAGTAGCGAAAGAAGACTTGAGTTGTAATGTAAAAAAAAAAAAAAAAAAAAAGTTGTTAGTTTTGAACTAAAAGAGTCATTTTCAAAGCACCTCAACCTACTTGGATTTTATCCATGCCATGGTTACGAAGAAAGATTAGTTTAATTGGTCTAAGAGGAAGTTTTGGGTCCTTAAATGCAAGACCATGTAAGCATAAAATCTTTTCAAGGAATCAATTTGGAAACCCCAAATCTAAGATCTATGGAAGAATTATAAGTAGAGACATATTTACATATTGTTCAGGATAAGCCCGACTTGGAAAATGAAAATTGTCATTTGGAGTATAAAGACTTCAATAAAGAAAAGTATAAGAAGGGGAAAGGTAATATGAGGAAGTTTTTCTATCTTGAAAGATGTAGGAAATAATCATGTTGAAACTCCAAGTACGTTTGGGCACAACCTTCTATGGTATTAGTTTTGTTTGGATGTAAATTGGATTTGGTGGAAGAATTCTTGTTATTAATTTGGGACTTTGAACCTTGGTATGTATTGATCTATATATATGTATATGTATATATATTTCCTGAACCGAGGATTTAAGTAGGGACAATACAGATGTTGGAAGAGTGTTTTAGCAAGCTTCAGTCCTAGATTTCATATGAATTGAAGAAACAACTTTTTTTTTTTAGAAATGACTATCGTCAATGATTTTCAAAGAGCTATGAAAAAAAAAATGAAAACTTTGTGGCTTTATTATTGAAAGGGTAGATTGGGATCAAGTTAGTACCAGAAACTAATGAAGCCGTCATTTTGATTGAAAGAAGAAAGCAAGCCAACTTTGAATGGAAAAGTTGTGTTGGTAAAGTAAGTTGGACTTTCCAAGTTTCCCACCCGCACGAGAGGTAGATTTCAGCATAGAGCTCAAACTGAAAAAATAACTCTCATTTCTAAAGTTTCATATAGAATGGCCCAACCGAGTTAAAGTGGCCAAAGACACAAATACAAGAGTTATTGGATATAGGCTTTATTCGCCCCAGTGTTTCGCCTTGGGGTGCCCCAATCCTGTTCGTGAAGAAAAAAGATGGGTTCATGCGCCTATGCATCGACTATCGGGGGTTGAACAAAGTGACAGTAAAGAACAAGTACCCTTGCCTATGATTGATGATCTCTTCAACCAGTTGCAGGGGGCAATCGTGTTTTCCAAGATTTATCTACGGCCGAGTACCATTAATTAAGGATAAGAGATGAGGACATTCCTAAAACGGCTTTCCGGTTTAGGTATGGACATTACAAATTTACTGTAATATCTTTTGGACTGACTAATGCACTAGCAGTATTCATGGCCTATTCATGGCCATGATGAATAAGGTGTTTAAGTAATTCCTGGACACGTTCGTGATTGTTTTCATTAACGATATTTTGGTCTACTCCAAGTCAGAGGAGGAACACGAGAATCACCTCAGGAGGGTTTTAATGACCTTACGTGTGAACAAGCTTTATGCCAAATTCTCTAAGTGTGAGTTATGGCTTCAACAAGTGTCTTTTTTTGGACACCTAGTGTCAAAAGCTGGGGTCACTATAGACTCAGCGAAAGTGGAGGTCATGACTAATTGGCCTCGACCCTCTACAGTCAGGGAGGTACGTAGTTTCTTGGGGTTGGCAGGCTATTATCGTCGCTTTGTGCAGAATTTCTCCAGCATAGCCACACCTTTAACCCAGTTGACCCACAAGCGCCACCAGTTAGTTGGTATAGTTTTGATGGGTTAATTGTCACAGGTCGATTTGAAAGTTTTGACAGAAAATAAAAGCCCCACTTGATTAAACTATTTAGTGCATGGTTTGCTTGTGTATGCATGTCTAACCCATTTGGGGGTTACACTGAGTAATTTTATTATTTTTCAGGAAATGGCAAAAACGTACGAGGCGAGTGACAAGATCATTTGTTGTTTGTGCCATGGGTCATTGTCAGCATGGCTTCCGCATAATTGATATTTAAATTTAAATGTTTTATTCTAGGTTATGTTATGAAACAATTTTAAAGTAGTTTATTGAAGGGTTTTATTTGATGTTTTGAATATTTTAAATCGGATCCCAAATAATTATATTTTAGTTTATTTAAATGGAAATATTTATTTCTATATCTTTTCTCAAGAGTTTTTTCAAATGTTATCAGCATGCATTTAGTAGCGTCCCTTAGTAGTTTAAGTTAGGAAAAGTCGGGTCGTTACCCTACGTACCCTTGGAAGTAAGGGATCAAGTCATAACATAGTTCAGATGCATGATTTTGATTTTTTTTTTTTTGTGACTGAACTTAAAGTATATATATTTTTTCTTTAAGTTGCCTACGTACCCTTAGATGGAAAGGATCAAGTCATAACGTAGTTCAAATTACATGATGAGTGATTTTTTTACTCGGTTCGTTCACCTTTTAAGCTCTTCCGGGCCAGGAGCAATATGTAGTTTATACTCTTACGTTAAGGAGTATTACATTTTATGTTGGGTTTTATGTCCTAAAACTCGTGTTTGTAAACTATTATGTTTGTAAAGATTCTATTTAGTAATAAAGAGTTATTAAGTTTTAATTCAGTAAAGGAGTTTACTGGATTAAAGTGAAACATGTTTTATCCTATACCAATAACCAACACCCTTGACATTGTCTAAGTATTTGAACCTCATGTATGACATGATTGTGGATCACATTTAAGTATACTGCCAAAATGATCTATAGTATATGGATAAGGCTGGGTACCTTATCCTGGTAACACTATTGGATGCGGCTCACTTTGTATTGTACAGAACGGTGTGATTCGAATCGTTTCACATGGAGATGTGAGAAGTGAGGGCGTCCTGTGTAAAGAGTTTACACAAGATCGAACCGCGTATTAAGTCACTCTCTCTTTATAACACCGTTTACTGATCGAGACTGACTTATACACTTTGATGGCCTAGGTAACTCGAGCTTAATCTTGAGCTTGCTATGAACTCCTGCTTATTCGGAAGTATCCTTTGACTTGTACGGGTGAGAGTGGCGGAACGCCCGCTCAATAAGCCTACCAACTTGGGGATAAAGCCGAATAAGTAGCTGGGGACATAGTGTAGCAAGATTGAAATTCACTCCTAACCCGCTCTATAGGGTTAGTAGATAGGTTGTTCCCTTAATAGCTGACTCCGGGGCTTGAACAATGTGAGCTCACACTCTCATGTGATGAAAGAGTTATATTGATTTGCTGGTTGGACCACAGATCTATTGTTCATTAGAGGTGTCAGTGGTACTTAAGGAACAAGATGTAATGCATGGATTAAACGGTTTAAATGACCCAGCTGCGATTACGGACAACCTGTGAAGGATCGACTTACCGATGACGGTTATATCAAGAGGACATAATATATCTACAGTGAGGAGCGTGCAGCCCTTGGACTTTAGTGGAGTCTCCGGGGGTTAACGAATGTTGATCGATTCGGGTCAAAAGAGTTTGGACCGAATGATCTCGTATCGTTGGAGCTCATGATCTGTAGGTCCTTTAGGTTCTCCTGTCTAGCTCGGATAAAGCGGTATAGCAGTGCTATAGGGTTGTATTCGGAGAAATCTGAATTAGGGTTTGTTGTTTGAGGGTTTATGTATTTAAATATGATTTAAATATATAATCGGAGGAAGTCGTATTTAAATCTGATTTAAATAAGACGACCGGAGAAAAATATGAATTTTGTTTCATATTTTGGAAAAGTCGGTTTTCTGAAAACCGGGCTTGGTGGAAGATTTATTATTATATTAATATTTGATATTAATTATAATAATAAATTAAATAATTATAATTGTTTTAATTATTAATAATTTTAATTATTATTATTATTATTATTATTATTATTATTAATCCACCATGGGTCCTTGCATGGACACCATGTGGATTCCACTTCATTCCTTAATCTCCAAGTTTTGGAGAATTGGAATGATTCCAAGTGAAGTCAATTGGATTGACTCACTCATTCTCTCTCTTGGCTTCTCTTTCTCTCTCGTTGGAAGCTCTTCTCTCAAGCTTGCTCTTGGCTGAATTTTTTCAAGTGTTGAAGGTATTCTCCTTGGCTGAAGTCTTGAAGAAGAAGTGAAGTTGAAGTTTTGGTTGTTGAAGAATCAAGGTAAGTATTTGGGAAAGATTGAAGAAGAGTTAAGTTGTTAATTCTTCTTCCCTTGATATTGGATTTCAAGTTGTTGAAATTCAAGGGGTTTTGTAGAATTGTGTTCTTCATGTTTGTTGCGTGCTCAGTGTGTAAATAAAATGTAATGCGAAGAGCACTCAGATCATGCAAGCATACATGGTCTGCAGCAAGTGATAAGTATTTTTTAATTCGTTTTCCCACAGAGATTCGTCTTCGAATCAGGGAGAACCAAACAGCCGCTTTGTCCCTGAGGGCTGCACTCATTAGTGTATGCTTCCCATGCTTTGAGACTGCCCAGGCTGCCTCAGGCTTCCCTATTATATTCAGTGCTTCCTCCAGGACTCCCTCTGAGGGTGAAGCCATGATCCTTGCGTATTCAGAATCCCTATGCCCCTTGAGAGCATACACTTTGTTGATTGCCTCGGCTGAGAAGTCAATTTCTACTCTCCTCACTATTGAAGAACAGCCTTCAGGGCGAGTGAGGTTGGCGTAGAAGTCGTACACCATATCAGAGTAGGCCTGAATTGGAGGCCTACACAGCTCTTCCCAGCCGTCGTTCATAATTCCTGCGCGCAGCAATTGCGGCAGGTCCGCAACAGAATCAAGAAACCCTCTCTCGTGGAGGAGTTCTTTCTTCATCAGTTCCCGGCCTCTTGCCTCCGCTTCCTTGGACACATACCTCGCAGCTCGAGGCTCATCCTCTTGGTACATCTTTCTCTTCCCCTTGTCCTTTGCCTTGGCTGCTTCAACAGCCTCAGATTTCATTTTCTTGATGGAAGGTCCAACTTCGACCTTCTTCTTTTTGGCTTTCTTTGAGGCTTTTGGACATTTGGCCCTCACAATTACAGGGGCTCTCTTCTTGAGCCTCGCCTTGGCAGCTATCTGTTGGAGGTATTCATCCAGCGTGTCCTCCATTGAATCCTTGCTTTCCCTTTCCACAGGGCTGTCAAGATTGACATCCCTGAAGGGGAAAAATACCTCTTCTTCTTCATCCGCACCACCAATTGATGTCGATGGTTGTCCTTCAGATGGAACTTCAGGTTCCGACTGCTGTTGAGGGGAATCGGGACTTTGCATGGTCGTCTCAAATGATGGCCTGCCCCTGTTGAGGCTATCCACACTCGTGGACTTCCTACCCTTGGTCTTTGGCTCCTTCTCGGTGATCTTCCACTTCTTCCTAGGGGACTGCGTTGAATCAGAGCTAGGTGCAGCCTCAGTCGTCGCCACCTTCCACTTCCTCTTCACAGGGAGCTTCGAGGGTCTTGAAGGTTTTACAGCTTTGACGTTCGCCAATGAGAGCAACGCATCTCTTACCAATTCAGCATCCTCCGTGATTGGGGATGTCTTTTTGGGCGTGGATCGGTCAGATCTTGTGGACACCATTGTCTTCTCTTGAAGCCGAACTTGAAAATTTCAGAGGAAGGAGAGAGAGCTAGTTGTTTTGGAATTCAAGGGTTTGAGAATCGTAAATGGGGATGATCCCCAACTCGTCCTATTTATACTCGGTTGTTGCCCCAACGGCTATATTATTGCGGACTCCGCAATTATTCCGCAATAATTGCGCAATATTTTCCAGCAAATCTTTGAAGATACAACCGTTGAGATTTCATCCTTGATTGTTATTTGTTGCAAGATTCTAGAAACTAAATCTTTGATTTTGCAAAATCTATTCCTTTCTCTTTCCTTGCTTCGTGGTTTACTCCCCTCATTGCTGTTTTAAGATCTCCAATTGTCACACACCTAATCAGTAAAAACAAACTTTAATTAATACTCGTAATAATATAAATACTCTAAAAAAATAAAAACAATAACGAAAGACTATCTATTCCGTGATCCTTTGATGGTTGAGCATAAAAATAATTCATTGAATGCCCTTGCTCATCCTTTCTTTCTTTGCTCTTAAGCTTCGGATAGGAGGAAGGCTGAGAGTGTCTTCACATCTCCTTCCTCATAGTAGTGCTTTAATCTAGCACCATTTACCATGAACGACCGACCTTGATTCAGATTTCGAATTTCAATTGCACCATGAACAAACACATTAGTGATCACAAAAGGACCTGACCAATGAGACTTAAGTTTGCCCGAAAATAATCTAAGTCGTGAGTTAAACAATAGAACATGTTGGCCCTTTTTGAAGTCCTTAACCCTGAGTCTACTATCATGCCAAATTTTAGTCTTCTCCTTATACATTTTCGCATTTTCATATGACATATGTCTTAGTTCATCCAACTCATGTAATTGCAGAGACCGCAATGATCCTGCATTAGTTACGCAAAAATTTAACTCTTTCAAGGCCCAAAATGCTTTGTTTTCTAATTCAAGAGGTAAGTGGCATGCTTTTCCATACACTAAACTATAAGGAGACATCCCTAGTGGTGTCTTATATGCAGTCCTATAGGCCCACAGTGCATCATCCAGTTTGAAATACCAATCATTTCCAATTCGGTTTTACAATCTTTTCAAGTATGCTCTTGATCTCTCTATTAGATATTTCAGCTTGTCCATTCGAGTGTGGATGATAAGGTGTTGCTACTGTAAGTCTAACATTATATTTAGCTAACACTTTTTCCATAGCTTTGTTTATAAAGTGGGTTCCTTCATCACTTATGATGGCACGTGGTGTGCCAAATCGTGTAAAAATGTGCCTATTTAGAAATTTAACGACTGTTTTGGCATCATTTAAGGGACATGCAACTGCTTCTACCCATTTGGAAACATAATCTACAGCTACTAGAATGTAAAGATTACCAGCAGATGGAGGGAATGGTCCCATGAAGTCAATTTCCAATACATCAAAGAGTTCCAACTCTAAGATATAGGTGAGAGGCATCTCATCTTTTCTACTAAGGTTACCTGTACGTTGACACTCATTGTAGCTGTGTGGATAGTCGTGTGCATCCTTGAAGATCGTGGGCCAGAAGTAGCCACTTTGGAACACCTTTGCAGCCGTCCTTTGACCACCAAAGTTTCCACCATAAAGAGCTGTATGACAATGTTGCAAGACTGACCTTGATTCAGCAGCTGACACACACTTCCTTAGCAATCCATCCGCACAACTTTTGTAAAGTGTTGGATCGTCCCATATGTACTTCCTAGCCTCGTGTTAGAACCTCTTTTTTTCTTGCCCCCCTCTGAAACTTGGTAGCACCTGTGAGGCAAGGAAGTTAGCAATATCCGCAAACCAAGGTTCATCATTGTTATCACAATGCACTAACACAAAGACATGTTCATCAATAAAGGAGTCAGTCATTGCGGGCTCCGCAATTTTTCCGCAATCTTGATAAATGATCAGCAATTACATTTTCACTTCCTTTTTTATCTCTAATCTCTAGATCAAACTCTTGCAATAGTAACACCCATCAAATTAGACGAGGCTTAGCATCAGCCTTCCTCATTAAATATTTTATTGCAGAGTGATCAGTGTAAACAATCGTTTTATTTCCTACAATATAAGGCCTAAATTTTTCACATGCAAACACTACCGCTAACATCTCTTTCTCTGTGGTAGTTGTTGCGTGCTCAATGTGTTAAAATAAATAAGCAATAAGAGAGAGAGAGCACTCAGAACATGCAAGCATACATGATCTTATAGCAAGTAGTAAGTATTTTTTCATTCGTTTTCCCACAGAGATTTATTATGAGCTACTCGTGAAGTGTTTTGTTAAGAAAGAATGGATGGATTTGATGGGGTAGAATTGGTTTTAAATTGTCTAATTTCTAAGGAATGTGTAAAGGATAGCAACATAAACTCAAATGAAAAGAGGAAGAATTAATAAACGAAGAGAAAAGTAGCTAAACAGAATTTTAAACTTAGCAGAATTGCGAGAACAGCAATTCTACCGCAATGTTACTGACAGCGAAAGTGTGTAAAATGGAAAAATAAGGGCTACTAACGACTCCTCTATAGGCATTTTTATACGATTCTCAAGCACTGGATCAACTCACTATGCATCAAACTAACTCAATCTCATGTATCTTCCGATTCCATGCATTAGATTCTTTAGTTTACTCATGTCCAAGTAAGGTCTTAAGCATCTTATTAAAGCAGAAAGATATGGTTTGTACTAGGAAAACGCCTATTCCTAGGTCGTTTTCTGGCTACCTTGAAAGGCTAGCATGAGTGTATGACTCTGAACTCTTACTCCTTCCAGAGGTTAGGAGTTCTTTGGACAAAATGGATGGCCAATCGAAATTGCCCGTGGGATGAAGCTTACATACAATCAATGCTTCGAGAGCTATCCTACATGCTTGGTTCACGTTTTTTAGCCTATAGTATTGTCATTAGCATGCCCCTATGTGACTTAGTTACTCATGTATATAGGGAGAACAGAAATAGGAGATAAAGTAGACATGCTTAGAAGAAATTTAAAGACAAACAACAAGGGAAAAACAGTAGCAGCAAAGAGAAGAAACTGTGAAATGAAGAATTATGCTTTGATTACTTGAGTGTTTGAATGAACAAAGGAAAGCTTAAAGTGAAAAGCATAAAAACAGAAGACAACGAAATGAAATGAGCTAGCTACTGGAAGAGAAACAACAACTAAACAGAGCTGGAAATTAGAAATAAAAGACAGAACGCAGTAATTGAGCTTGAACGCCTCGTCGCAACCGCCTCGGCTGAAGGATGAGAAAGATCAGCCTTGCTTGGATGAATCCAATCGGGAGAGAAGATGAATCTTCTCTCCTTCCTATCATATTGTCGACTCCAACAGCTAAACTTCGCAAACCAACAGACGGCAAAGAAAAACAGGAGAAAAGATGGAGCTGCGAGAAGACTTCTACGCTTTCGGATGATGATTGAACCCTCTACTTTGACCCCCTTTTATAGTAATCTGCAGGTGCGTTTGGGCCAAGGAGAACCATCCATCCTCAACGTCGTACTTCAAAATGGATGGAGGAGAAAGAACGAATACCTGAAATAACGGAAAATAACAGAAAAGGATCAGTCAACTTACGGTTTTCACTTGAAACATTGCGGTTTTAGCAATGTTTCCGCAATGCTGCCGCAATGCACATTTTCCTTCTTTTAACTTCGGTTTTTAATCCTTTTCTTTCCTTTTGCATACAAGTTCTAATTTAGCTACCTTCTTCTAAATCTCATATATAAGCATAGGTTTAAGCTAAATCCTCTCAAAAACACCTAAGAGTGTACATCTTTCTAAGCTAAATAAGTCCTAAAAAGGTCACTTTTGGAGACGTAACAGTAGTGTAGTTACATTGTGCTTCATTTAAAGTTTTACTTGCATAATATACAGGGTGTGTTAGTTTATCTCTCTTTTGGCCAAGCATAGCCTCAATTGCATAGTCACTAGCATCACACATTAGTTCAAAAGGTAAATCCCAATTTGGGCCTACTATAATTGGTGCTTTGACTAAGGCATCCTTAAGCTTTTTCCATGCTATTAGACATTCATTTGAGAAGATAAAAGTTTTATTCAGCTCTAGAAGCTCGCACAGGGGTTTAGAGATTTTTGAAAAGTCTTTTATAAATCTCCTATAAAAACCTGCATGACCTAAGAAACTTCTTATAGCTTTGACATTTTTAGGTTCCACTAATTTCTTAATGATTTCTATTTTGGCCCTATCGACCTCTACTCCTGCTTTGGACACTCTATGTCCTAATACTATTCCTTCTTCCACCATAAAGTGACATTTTTCCCAATTTAAGACTTGGTTGGTTTCTTCACACCTAGTTAGGTCTTGTCCTAGATTTTCCAGGCAATGGTTAAAGGAGTCACAAAAGACTGAGAAGTCATCCATAAATATTTCTATTATGGACTCATCTAAGTCAGAGAAAATAGCCAACATGCATCTTTGGAACGTTGCTGGTGCATTGCATAGGCCAAATGGCATTCTGCGAAAAGCAAATGTTCCAAAGGGACATGTAAAGGTTGTTTTCTCTTGATCCTCAGAGTCTATGGTGATTTGGTTATATCTTGAGTAACCATCTAAAAAGCAGTAAAAGGCTGAGCCAGCTATTCTATCTAACATTTGGTCTATAAAGGGTAAAGGAAAATGGTATTTTTTGGTTTCTTTATTAAGTTTTCTGTAATCCATACATACTCTCCATCCTGTAACAGTTCTAGTTGGTATTAATTCGTTATTTTCATTAGCTACTACAGTCATACCACCCTTCTTAGGTACACATTGAATAGGACTGACCCATTGACTATTGGCTATTGGAAAGATTACTCCTGCATCTAACCATTTGATAATTTCTTTTTTAACTACCTCCTTCATGGAGGGGTTCAACCTACGTTGGTGATCTACTCTAGGTGTATGTTCCTCTTTTAACAATATTTTATGCATGCAATACGAGGGACTTATACCGCTAATGTCAGCAATCGTCCAGGCAATAACTTTTTAATGTTGCTTGAGCAGCAATATTAACGCAATTTCATGCTGTTTACTTAGTTTGGACGAAATAATAACATGCAAGGTATCTTTCTCTCCTAAATATGCATACTTAAGGTGTTCAGGCAATGGTTTCAGTTCTAATAAAGGTGGTTGTTCAATTGATGGCATCATAGGAGTTGTGGTTCTTTCAGACAATTCATTAGTCATGCATACATGCTGAGGGTTGTCCACAGATACGTCCATCAATTCAGAAATATTTAAATCATCTACATCTACTTGTGCATAATTAGTAGCATGCTTAATTAACAATTCATGCTCAAGTTCTTCTTCCATTAATGAATCTACTATATCTATAGTTGCACAGGATTCAAGATCAGAGGGGTACCTTAAAGCTTTAAAAACACTGAACTTAACCTCCTCATCATGAACTCTCATGGTGAGCTCACCTTTCTGGACATCAATTACAGCCCTACCTGTGGCTAAGAACGGTCTGCCCAATAGGATTGTTACCTCTTTATCTGCCTCGTAGTCCAAGATTATAATGTCTGCAAGAAAAATAAATTTGTCAACCTTGACAAGTATATCCTCAATCTTACCTTCAGGGTATGCGATGGATCTGTCTGCAAGTTGCAAGGTGACTGTTGTTGGTCGTGTTTCCCCTATCCCAAGTTGTTGGATTAGTGACAAGAGCATGAGATTGATGCTGGCTCCCAGATCACACAAGGCTCTGCCTACGTGCTTGCCTCCTAATTCTACTGGTAAGGTGAAGGAACCAGGATTCTTCTCCTTCTTTGGCAGTTTATTTTGGAGTATGGCACTGCACTCCTCAGTGAGATTTACTGTTTCAAACTCACCAATAACTTTTTTATTAGTAATAATATCTTTTAAGAATTTTACATATGATGACATAGATTGCAAAACTTCCACGAATGGAATATTAACATGCACTTGTTTCAAGATTTCCAAGAACTTGTGGAAATGAGCTTCCTGCTCTTGCTTCTTCTTGAGTCGTCTAGGGAATGGAGGTGGTGGCACATATGTAGGCAAGTCAGGTTTCCTAATGATAGGGGGAGGCCTAGGAATTTCTCCAGGTTCCTCGATGATAGGTTCCAGCCTCACCCTTGTTGTGTTGGTTTGTATTTGATCAAGATTAGGCAGAGAATCCAGTGGAGCACTAGACTCTTCATTCTCTACTCTCTTTGGTGTTTCTCTGTTGTTGATCACCAATGGCCTTCCACTTCGAAGTTCAATGGCTTGAACTTTTTCCTTACCATCCCTTCTTGGTGTTTCAGTGTTTGCAGGCAATCTGCCTTGGGGCCTATTTTTCAGCTTGTTTGCCAACTGCCCTATTTGATTTTCTAAGCTTCTCAGTGTTGCTTGCTGGCTCTGCAGAGTTGCATCATTCTTTGCTATGTACTCCTTCAGCAAGTTCTCCACTGATGATCCCATTGGTTGGTTATATTGTTTCTGATAAGGGGGTTGACTAGTTTGTTGAGTGAAACCAGATGTTCCACTCGGTCTTGGTTGATTTTGCATTTGGTTTGTATTTTGTTGTCCACCCCAAGAGAGATTTGGGTGGTTTCTCCAACAAGGGTTATAAGTGTTTGAGTAGGGGTTGTTCCTTGGTTCTTGTTGACTTCCAACATAACACACCGAGGATGGATTACCAGGGCAAAAGTCATACATATGCCCTTCCCCACAGAATCCACAGACTAGTGCCTCACCTTGGTTGGCTACTGATGCGCTTGTTGAAACAGCTGCTGCGGTGTTGACACTTTGTTGAATATTGGTTTGAGCTATTTGCTTTACTAGGTTGGTCAGAGCATTGATTTGGCTGCTCATTGCACTAAGTGCATCCATGTCTTGAGCCTTCATTCTGTTTGGCTCTACAGGATCGTCTGACCATCTACAATGTGATGTTGAGATTTTCTCCAAAATTTCATAGGCTTCATTGTAGCTCTTTGAAAGCATGGAACCTCCAGCTGAGGAATTCAACACCTGCCTCGTGCTGGGGTTGCATCCTTTGAAGAACACTTCAATTTGAATACACCATGGAAGGCCATGGTGTGGACATTTGAGTAATAGATCTTTAAATCTGGTCCAAGCCTCATGTAATGATTCGTTTTCGGCTTGTTTGAACTTGATAATATCATCACGAAAGTTAGAGTTCCTATCTAGAGGGAAGTATTTTACTAGGAACTTTTCAGCAAGATCTGTCCAATTGACAATTGATCCAAAGGGGAAGGAATTCAGCCACGTCTTGGCCTTATCTCTTATTGAATAGGGAAAAAGGTAAAGTCTTAAGGCTTCTTGAGACACTCCTGGGATGACAAAGGTGTCACTTACTCCCAGGAAGTTTCTCAAGTGGTTGTGGGGGTCTTCATTCTCCACTCCAAAGAATTGTCCAACTGTGGACAACATTTGAAACATGACGGGTTTTAATTCGAATGAGTGAGGTGTAATCTCAGGGCGTATGATGCTCGGATTAAGCTCTTCAGGCATTGGTACAAGGTATGATAGAATGGCACTATCTTTATCATTCGCAATTTCAATGGGGTTGCGAATGATAGGTGCTCGGTTTGGTGCTCCTTCTACTCTCTATCCATTTCAGCTTGTTGAGATTGCGCTGACTCTGCGTGGTTCGCAAGGTTCTGAATTACAGGTTGTTTCGGCTGTTTAAAAAGGCGTTTCTTAATTTTGTTTCTGGCCCTTAAAGTCCTTTCGGGTTCAGGATCAAATTCTAAGTTGTGATTGGGAAACTCATTCATAAACCAACTTGTTGGTACCCGTAGAATAAATGCAATAGATTAGCTCCACTAAATTAAGTTTTTCTAAAATAACACAAATCGTGTTTACTAAACAAAATCCCCAGCAGCGGCGCCAAAAACTTGTTGCGTGCTCAGTGTGTAAATAAAATGCAATGCGAAGAGCACTCAGATCATGCAAGCATACATGGTCTGCAGCAAGTGATAAGTATTTTTTAATTCGTTTTCCCACAGAGATTGAGTTTAGTTACTAACGAGTTGAGGTGCTAAATTAGATAAGGTAACTTAAATTGGGTAGATTTGGGGTTGATGTACCGAAATAATAAAGAAGTAAGAAAGATGCGATCATAAACGGGAAGTAAGTAAAGAGCATAAGCTATAATGCGAAGAAGAATATTTGTGGGTCTCGCAATGTTTTAGCAATAAAATTCGCAAAGACAAAAAGCTAATAAAAAGACTAAGGCAAAAAGCAGAAATATTTTATTGCGGTTCTCACAATAATCTAGCAATAAATTAGCAATGATTTTAGAAGTAAAGTAAGACAGCAAGGTCGACTTACGACTCCTCTATAGGCACTTAACTACGATCATTCAACAGCAGATTAACATATCATGCATCGTCTTAGCTAAGTCTCATGCATCTCTCGATTACATGCATTAGATCTTTAGTTCACTCATATCCAAGTAAGACATAAAAACCTATTTATACAAGCAAGCTAACAAACGTGCTAGGAGAACGCCTATTCTTAGGTCATTTTCTGGTTACCATAAAAGGCTAGCATGAAGGGATGACTCTAAACTCTTACTCCTTCCAGAGGTTAGGAATTCTTTAGACAAAATGGATGGCCGGTCGAAATTGCCCGTGGGATGAAGCTTACATACATTCAATGCAATCATACTATCCTACATGTTGAATTCTCGTATTTCTAGCCTACAGATTCATCTTTAGCAGACCTTTCTTGGATTAGTTACTCATGGTTTCCAAAGAACTAAAAGAGATGGATTGATTGATCATGATTTAAAGAACTTAATAGAAGTAATTGAATAAGGAAGAACAAAATGAAGAACTCAACAAGACTTAATTGATTACTCTCTAAAAATAAGGTTCAGACACTTCATAAGAACATCATGTAACGATATGAAAGCAGTAAAGATCAATTGTAATGGAGAATGAATCAGAACAATGTCACGAATGAAATCAGTAGAGAGAAAAACAGTAAAGAAAGCTGTAAAAGTGCACGGATCTCCTCGTCGCAAACGCCTAGGATGAAGGGGAAGATTAGCTGATCTTGGGGATGAATTCAATCATAAGAGAAGAAGGATCTTCTCTTCTTCCTCTCGAATTATCGACGCCAAGGGCTGATTTCTTCGTTCCAACAAACGGGAGAAGGAAATTTCGTTTGCAGATTGCTTTGCAACTGAGATCTCCACGCTTCTGAGTTGTTTTTTTCCTTCATCATCCGTCTCTTTTTATAGCCTCTAGGTGGTTGCAAAAGGCTGCTCATTAATCGTGGATCACCATTCAACTTTGTGAGGTAGTCAAGCTTGACATGTGGCAGCAGCAGGGAGAGTTGACGGCTGGAAAATCTCAGTCAATAAAGACTGACGACTGGAAAGAAATACAGCAGCAACGACTGTTTCCTTGCGGTTTCCTTGCGAGGGCCGCAATGCTTCATTGCGGTTTCAGCAATGTTTCCGCAAAGTTTCCTGCAATGTACATTTTAGCTTGTTTTACATCATTTTACATCCTTTTTCGTTCATTTTCCAAATAAGTCCTATTTTAGCATCATTTCTCAAATTCTCGCATATAGGCACACATTAAGCTAACTTCTAACAAAAACACACAAGAATGTGCATGATTTAAAGGTAAATATAGCCCTAAATAATGTACTTTTGGCGAGGTAACAATGTTCTTGATGAATTGTTCATCAAGTTCATATTAACTCAATTTCAAACACAAAACCAAAAGCTTCATCTTATTCCTCCACCCTCTTTTCAAACCCCTTAGCTTAAGGAGTCCCACAACTCCGCTATTAAGCCCGAGAATAGCTGGGACTTCTCTAAGGGTGGTCCTTGATTGTTCGTGCTGAGTTCGTGACCGGAGGGGAGGTAGAGTTCGAGGGGGCAGTAGAGGTGCTGAGGTAGACGAGAAGGCGAACGTCAAAATAAGGTATTTTTGTTGCAATATATATCGGTGTATGTATGATATATACCGGTACTTTTTCTGAAGAGTTCTCTTGGCTGGAAAATATATCGGTGTATATTTGATATATACCGGTGGTATATACCGGTCAGGAATTCTACGGTATAATATTTACCGGTGTATATATGATATATACTGGTGATATATACCGGTCAGGAATTCCTCTATATAATATTTACCGGTGGGTGTATATATGATATATACCGGTGGGTGTATATATGATATATATCGGTGTATATATACAATATATACCGGTCATGAATTCTTCAGTATGAAATATACCGGTGTATATATGATATTTACCGGTATGTTTACACCGTTTTTACCGGTCAGGTTCTCTTTGGTAGAAAATATACCAGTGCATTTTCTTGAGTTTTACCGATCAGTTTATCGGTCAACCATTTATTGGTGGACCTTTACCGATCGGTTTACTAATCGAAAAATGTGTTTATCGATCGGTAGTTCGGGCAGAATGAAAAATTTCAATAAGTTTGATTATTTTGCTCTCCCTATTTGTTGCTCATTGATTGCTGAAGATCCTTAGCCAGTTTAGGCTTCTTTCGCTGCGCCTCTGGTTGTGTCGGGATCTTTCGGTTTCCATCAATTGGTATCAGAGCATGCTTTAAGCTCTCAATTTTGCACAAATTGAGTCCTAGGTTGGGTTGTTTTGATTTCTTGCTTGGGTGGCTGAAGCGTTTTAGTTTATGGCATTGGTTTACTTTTCTTGTTCTTTACCTTTGGTATGTAATAGCCTTGGTATGTTCTTAAGGCTTAATGTTTGGCTGAGAGTCTGTAATTCGTTTAGTCTTAGAGTCTAAGGTTGTTGCGGAGCCAAGGTGTGCAAGGAGCCAAGAAGCCGAGGTGCTTGGAGTTGCTCGAAGAGTTCATTGAGCTTCAAGACCTAGCTTGGGGTTTTGACAAGATTGTAATAATTAGTATTGCTTGCTTGATGCCATAAACCGAATCGTTTTAGTGTGATTAATTTATAGGATGCATGAGATGTATGATTTAAATTAATGTCCTTGCTTGTGCATAAAGTATGCCATGTAGATTTCAAATCCCACCTTAGGAAGCATGTTGCATGCATATCGTATGTTATAAGTGTTATAATGTATAGGATGCATGCTTAATTCATGAGATTCAATATAAGTGTTATGTTGGTTAAGAATTAGGGAATTGTATGTTTAAGAGCATAATTGATATAAGTGTTATATTAAATATGAAGTTAAATATTCAATTTGTCATGCCTTAGTGATGCATGTTTGAGAAGCATGTAGAGTTGTTGTAGAAAGTCTAAGTTTTGCAAAGCGTTGTAAAATTGGATAGACTTTTAAAAATCTATAACAAAGATTAAAAGCATGTTCATTTAGGGTTAAATGAGACGTCTGGTTCATTAGATGAATAGGTCGTTATCTTGTAAATGCTAAGGTTACAAGAAACTCACCTAGTGATATCCTGTTCAAGGTTGGAGGTATTTCAGCTGACGGTTTACGGAACACCTCCTACCTGGGGACGATCCGGTACTTGAGTAAAGTTAACCCGACTTTATGAGCTTGCGTGAGAGATGTGAGGTTAATAAAGTGTTTATAACCTAGACATCTTAAGGTAAAAAGTTTACCTAGACTTAAGGTTTTATTTTCTTAGCTGGATAAAACCTGAGTAGTTTACCCTAAACCGTCCATGATGCTTAGTACATGTGTTGAGAAGGAATATATGATATATCCCTCTCCTGCTATGCACTCCCTATAGTTCACAACATGAGAATTTTGCTCGGCCTCGTGATGTCAATAGGGCATCCCCCTTCGGATGGTGTTTGCAACTTTCAATAGCAAGGTGAATGGAGTAAGTGTCTATAGTAAGTGGGAGAAGGAAGTACGCAGTACTTCCTGCGGTCTCCTCCATTGGATTGAACCGTGAGATTCCCATGTTCCGCCTGCAAGGAGCCCTTGGTGGCACCAATCCCTTAGGAGGGTCGTTTCATGGGAGTTGAACATGTCAGTCACCATTTATGGATAAAGAAACATAGGGCCATTCCCAACTCTGACATTCCCTTAGGTTGCACTGTTGGGGCCGTCCTGTGCGCTCTAAAAATGGAGAGTCACACTTACGAGATTCGCTAAGGAGTTAGTAAATCTTGACCAAAAACGATAACTAAGATGCTATAGGAATATGAGTTATTCTGGAGTTAGCATTTAGTCAAGAATGTCTTGGTTTAGTAAAGAAGTGCTCGTTTACCCTTAGGTAGCGACCATTCTAACTTACTAAAGTATCGTTGCTTGTAAATAAAGAGTTTGGGTCCTTTATTTGATTCTAAATCTCTTAATTGGTTTAAGTAGGTTAAAACCGTTTTACTAATAGATTTACATTCCTTTACAGCATGTCGAGTTCGTTCATACAGTTGTTGTCACACGAAAAATTAACCGGAGAAAATTTTGGGACATGGAAGTCGAACCTTAATGCTGTTTTGGTTCTCGACAACCTGAGATTTGTCTTAATGGAGAAGTGTCCTCCGGTTCCTGGTTCAAATGCCTCACGAACTGTTCTTGAAGCATACGACGGTTGGATTCGGGCTAATGATAAAGCTCGAGTTTACATCCTAGCAAGCATATCTGATGTTTTGTCGAGGAAGCATGAGGGAATGGTTTCCGTTAAGGAAATCATGGCTTCACTACAAGAGATGTTTGGAAAACCCTCCTCATCTCTTAGGTATGAAGCCCTCAAGCACATTTATAACTGCCGTATGGTTGAAGGAACCTCTGTTAGGGAACATGTCCTTAACATGATGGTGTACTTCAATACAGCATAAGTAAATGGAGCAACCGTTGACGAACAAGGTTAGGTTGGATTTATCTTGGAATCTCTTCCGAAGAGTTTCCTGCATTTCAGGACCAATATGGTCATGAATAAGATAGAATACAATCTGACATCTCTTTTGAATGAGCTACAGATTTACCAATTCCTGCATACCTCGAAAGGAAAGGGGAATGAGGTAAATGTTACCACTTCTGTGAAGTTCCAGAAAGGGTCTGGGACTAAATCTGATCCTCTTACTGTGAGTAAAAAGATTATTCACAAGAAGAAGAGAACTCCCAGGAAGGGAAAAATCCCAGTGGTAGGCAAGGTTAAAGCTTCACACAGTGGAAAGTGTTTTCATTGTGGTGAAGAAGGGCACTGGAAGCGAAACTGCCCTAAATACCTTGCAGAGAAAAAGGCAAAGAATGAACGACAAGGTAAATATGATTTATCTTTTGTCTAAACATGTATTGTGGATTATGATTGTCATACCTGGATGTTGATTTAGGAACCACTAATCATGTTTGTTATTCTTTTTTCAGGAAACTAGTTCCCGTCTGCCTATTTCTTGACGAAGACGACTTATGAAGATGTCTTCGCAATATCTACAGTGGGAGCTTGCAGTTCGTTTAGTTGTCTGTATAGAAATAATTTCAACTGTTGTAATTATTGTCTATAAACTCAAGTTTGTTGTGAACACCTTTTATGTATATAGTATCTTTTGTTTCTTAATGAATAGTTCATTTTTGCAAAAGATGTATACCTGTAGTGTTCTATTAAACTTGGTAACAACTAAAGAGTTGAGACTTATCTTGTTTTATATTGAAAGCTAATAATTAAATTAACAATGGTTGTTTAGTTGGTTCTTCTCAACTGTTGAGAAAGCCTTGATGTAGTGGGAGGTTTATGAGATATTTCAGACCACTATATTGGCTTGTGTTATGACTCGAGTTATCATACTTGATGTTGACAGTGAGTTCATAAACAAGAACCAGTAGCTCAAAATCATGAATCTTCAAGAGGTTTAAAGACCTAGTCTATGAGGTGAAAACCTTTAAGGCTTAACTTTCTGACAAAGGGATTGTCCCAAAGAGAAGAGGTTAATTGTGTATTAACTTCATCTCTTGTTGTCAGATGTAAGTTATTTAGAATACTCGCGTATCCATTGTCCTGTTCTATTTGATAGGATAAGGAAAATGGATATCAAGACTTGCTATCTTGGTAGAGTATCTATTAGTCTCAACAAGGAAGATTCATTATTTAAGATTCAGAGCAAATCATTTGCAGTCTTATTCAATTCATTTATGAATTGAATTTAGTATCTAAATCTTGAATTATAAGGAATGGTTTTGAATCAAACCTTATGGTTTTGAACATTACATTGATAAATTTTGTTGGACAAGTATTTGATCAATGTAAGAGCTTTCTTAATAAATTCTCATAGTTTCACTCCTAATCATTGTGAATGATGAAGGAGTCATTTCTTTGATAAGCTTGCATTAGCTCTGTTGATTCTAAGGATTCAGGTTGATCTGAGTCACAAGAACAAATTGCTAGTGGGAGCTGTCAAAAGTAATATGGTCAAGTTTTGTCAAGTGCAAAAGGAGGAATAGAGTACAACAATTGTATTGTTGATTTCTCATGTGATAGCTAAGCTTTGTTGCAGCTTGTGAAGCAGCAAAAAGTCTTTGAACTAAACTCAAAGTATAGTGCTCTGAGAGCATGTGATAGTCACATGGTTTCCTCACAGCACTTCATGCTGTTTTGTTTACTTTGTTTCTCATGGCTAAAGTGTTTGAGAAATACCTAAAGTGTTTAGGGCTCCGAGTTGTTCAAAAAGGATAGTGGCAGTAAACTAGAAATATGAGATATTTTGTTTTCTCCACCAACATGTACACCACAGACGTTTTAGTCCAAGTGAGAGTTTGTTGGGTTTTACGTCTTAAAACTCGTGGTTTGTAAACTGTTATGTTTGTAAAGATTATATTTAGTAATAAAGAGTTATTAAGTTTTAATTCAGTAAAGGAGTTTACTGGATTAAAGGGAAACATGTTTTATCCTATACCAATAACCAACACCCTTGGCATTGTCTGAGTATTTGGACCTCATGTATGACATGATTGTGGATCAGGTTTAAGTATACTGCCAAAATGATCTATAGTATATGGATAAGGCTGGGTACCTTATCCTGGTAACACTATTGGATGCAGCTCACTTTTTATTGTACAGAACGGTGTGATCCGAATTGTTTCACATGGAGATGTGAGATGTGAGGGCGTCCTGTGTAAAGAGTTTACACAAGATTGAACCGCGTATTAAGTCACTCTCCGTTTATAACGCCGTTTACTGATCCAGACTGACTTATACACTTTGATGGCCTAGGTAACTCGAGTTTAATCCTGAGCTTGCTATGAACTCCTGCTTATTCGGAAGTATCCTTTGACTTGTACGGGTGAGAGTGGCGGAACGCCCGCTCAATAAGCCTACCAACTTGGGGATAAAGCCGAATAAGTAGCTGGGGACATAGTATAGCAAGATTGGAATTCACTCCTAACCCGCTCTATGGGGTTAGTAGATAGGTTGTTCCCTTAATAGCTGACTCCGTGGCTTCAACAATGTGAGCTCACACTCTCATGTGATGAGAGATTTATATTGATCTGTTGGTTGGACCACAGATCTATTATTCATTAAAGATGTTAGTGGTACTTAAGGAACAAGATGTAATGCATGGGTTAAACGGTTTAAATGACCCAGCTGCGATTACGGACAACCTGTGAAGGATCGACTTACCGATGACGGTTATATCAAGAGAACATATTATATCTATAGTGAGGAGAGTGCAACCCTTGGACTTTAGTGGAGTCTCCGAGGGTTAACGAATGTTGATCGATTCGGGTCAAAAGAGTTTTGACCGAATGATCTCGTATCGTTGGAGCTCATGATCTGTAGGTCCTTTAGGTTCTCCTGGCTAGCTCGGATAAAGCGGTATAGCAGTGTTATAGGGTTGTATTCGGAGAAATCTGAATTAGGGTTTGTTGTTTGAGGGTTTATGTATTTAAATATGATTTAAATATATAATTGGAGGAAGTCGTATTTAAATGTGATTTAAATAAGACAACCGGAGAAAAATATGAATTTTGTTTCATATTTTGGAAAAGTCGGTTTTCTGAAAACCGGGCTTGGTGGAAGATTTATTATTATATTAATATTTGATATTAATTATAATAATAAATTAAATATTTAAAATTGTTTTAATTATTTATAATTTTAATTATTATTATTATTATTATTAATCCACCATGGATCCTTGCATGGACACCATGTGGATTCCACTTCATTCCTTAATCTCCAAGTTTTGGAGAATTTGAATGATTCCAAGTGAAGTAAATTGGATTGACTCACTCATTCTCTCTCTTGGCTTCTCTTTCTCTCTCGTTGGAAGCTCTTCTCTCAAGCTTGCTCTTGGCTGAATTTCTTCAAGTGTTGAAGGTATTCTCCTTGGCTGAAGTCTTGAAGAAGAAGTGAAGTTGAAGTTTTGGTTGTTGAAGAATCAAGGTAAGTCTTTGGGAAAGATTGAAGAAGAGTTAAGTTGTTAATTCTTCTTCCCTTGATATTGGATTTCAAGTTGTTGAAATTCAAGGGGTTTGTTGAATTGTGTTCTTGATGTTCTTGATGAATTGTTCATCAAGTTCATATTAACTCAATTCCAAACACAAAACCAAAAGCTTCATCTTCTTCCTCCACCCTCTTTTCAAACCCCTTAGCTTAAGGAGTCCCACAACTCCGCTATTAAGCCCGAGAATAGCTGGGACTTCTCTAAGGGTGGTCCTTGATTGTTCGTGCTGAGTTCGTGACCGGAGGAGAGGTACAGTTCGAGGGGGCAGTAGAGGTGCTGAGGTAGACGAGAAGGCGAATGTCAAAATAAGGTATTTTTGTTGCAATATATATCGGTGTATATATGATATATACTGGTACTTTTTCTGAAGAGTTCTCTTTGCTGGAAAATATACCGGTGTATATTTGATATATACCGATGGTATATACCGGTCAGGAATTCTACGGTATAATATTTACCGGTGATATATACCGGTCAGAAATTCCTCGGTATAATATATACCGGTGTATATATGATATATACTGGTGGTATATACCGGTCAGGAATTCTACGGTATTATATTTACCGGTGTATATATGATATATACCGGTCAGAAATCCCACGGTATAATATATACCATTGTATATATGATATATACCGGTGTATATATCATATATACACCAGTATATACCGGTCAGGAATTCCTCTATATAATATTTACCGGTGTATATATAATATATATCGGTGGGTGTATATATGATATATATGCTGGAACCCCACTCAACCAACTGCGAGGGTCCTGGCCCTCGACTAGAGGCGCAGCGGAAGAAAGACTTAAACAAAAGCCTAAAACTGGTTGAGAACCTTTAGCAGTCAATAAGGAATACACTGGGAGAGTAAATATCAATCACTTTGAAAATTTTCATTCTGCCCGAAAAACCGATCGATAAACACATTTATCGATTAGTAAACCAATCGGTAAATGTCAACCAATAAATGGTTGACCGATAAACTGATCGGTAAAACTCAAGAAAATGCACCGGTATATATCACATATACACCGATATATTTTCTACCAAAGAGAACCCGACTGGTAGAAACGGTGCAAACATACCGGTAAATATCATATATACACCGGTAGATTTTATACCGAGGAATTCATGACCGGTATATATTGTATATATACACAGGTATATATCATATATACACCGGTATATATTATATAGAGGACTTCCTGACCGGTATATACCACCGGTATATATCACCGATAAATATTATATATACCATTGGTATATATATCACCGGTATAAACCACCGGTATATATCACCGGTATATATATCACCGGTAAATAATATATATACCACCGGTATATTTTCCAGCGAAGAGAACTCTTTAGAAAAAGTACCGGCGAGGATATAAAAGTGTCCCGCTGAGGACTTACGAGATCGAGCCCCTAAGCTTCAAAGGGCCATGAAGTTATGGTTGAGTGAAGGGGTTCTGGCGGTTGATGTATGAAGTTTGCATGAAACTGACAAGCCTCACATTTCTTTGCATACTCCATCGAGTCTTGAATCATCGTAAGCCAATGATAACCCACTATCTTCAACTGAAAATGAAGTTTCGGTCCCGATTGATGAGCACTATAGACCCATGAGTGCGCTTCCTCTAATGCCTTTATCGATTCTTCTTTTCCTAGGCATCGAAGAAAAAATCCGTCATAGGAGCGCCAATAAAGAGTGTCCTTGTAGTAGATGAATCGAACATTTCTTCTTCGTATATCGGCCTTACGCCGAGACTCTGTGGGAAGCTTTCAATGTTGTAGATAATCTACAATCGGTTGTCGCCAATCCTCTTCTTCAATCACATAGACTGATATTACGTTTGCTTCTTGACTTTATATTTCAGTTGGCGGTACAACCCATCTTTGATAGATTAGGACATTCAATACTTCACTTTCCGAGACGGTCAGGGTTATGGCCAAGTTTGCTAATGCATTTGCCTTTGCATTTTAAGCTCTTGGAATATGCTTTATCGTCATACTGTCAAAGCTCTCTAGGAGTCGTCTTGCATAATTAAAGTAAGGTATTATATCTTGATGCTCGCATTTTTTTAGCTCATTTAATGTCGTCGTCACAATTATCGCTTTGTTTTGAATTTATTAACTCTTTCGAATTTGTTTTGCAGGAACATGGTGTATTTTGCAGAGAAAATCGTTTCTGGAGAGAAACACCTCGTTCTTTTACAAGATGAACATCAATCTTTAAAATGCGGAGTTAGCCTCCTAGTAGAAGAACCAAAGATCGATGCTTACTCTAATAAGTGGCCGTCACTAGGAAAACCAAGCCGTTTGTCAAATTGGTCCTCAGAAAAACCTTTGGGTCAGGGTTCCCTGTCTATGGTGTGGACGTTAGGTTCTGCGCTTCACCGCCAAAATCCCAGTCAAACCCCCGAGCTAACATTGGGACGCCGAATTATCGAGGGTACCACTCATTGGGGCTCTGTATGAAAGATTCCTGGAGAATTCATTTTTATCCCTCAATATTGGGAGTGGTTGGAGCTTGTCGTCGGTCGCAGTAAGAAAATACTTCGTCATGCTTGTCTGCTAGATGTTGTGATGGCTTCGCTTTATACTGACGATCGCAATAAAGACGTGGTACGAGCCTTTTGTGAAGCATGGTGCCCTGCAACCAATACTCTTCACACCCAGGCTGGGGAACTTTCCATCTTTTTGTGGGACCTTTGGAAATTTGGGGGTCTTCCTATCGAGGGAAAATTTTACGAGGAAGTTATTCCGTGTCTTAAAGAGTTGACAGGATCGGGGCGGAATGGCAGATATCTCCCAAAAAGTTGCGAGCATTTATTTCGCGTTTATTATATACTAACTGCTAAAAAGACAGATCATTCTCATGTTGCCATTAGTGATTGGATTTCACTATGGTTTAAGGGCACCCAACCATATGGTAAAATATCGGCGTGGAGGTCAAAGAAGAGAACTGCTTCTAAGGCTACTTCTCGCTCCGGCGTGACTCATAACCCCGACGGCACGAAAGTTAAATATCGTGAATGGTCAGACGATGAGTGCAACATGTTCCATAGTCTCAACATTGAAGAAGGATGGAAGGATAAAACATATTTGGCCGCCTTTTTATGTTGCTGGCTGATAGCTCTAAAATATAGCTATAATTATAGCCTTAAATCTAGCTAAATGTCATGCTTAATTCAATTAAATCTCCTTATTTTAGGTATTTCATGGCAAAGAGCTCGGGAAGTAAAATTATGAATTTCAAGGCTAAATCGGTCATTTAAGAGGTTTCGGGAAGTGTTCGGGTCAAAAAGATAGGCCAAACGGAGTTCGGGAGCAAAAACGACCCAAAATTGGGCTTAGATCCGAGAGGTCAGCGCCCAGGCGCCCAACGGAGGCAGCAGCCCAGACGCCCGCGCGCCCCGCGCGCGCTAAGGATGCCCGTCATCTAAAGTCCCGCGCGCGCCGCACGCCCACGCCCGAGCGCCCGTCATGAAAAGTCTGTGTCCGCGCGCGCGCCGCTCGCCTCGCCTCGCCCGCGCGCTGACCCTAGCCATGACCCTAATTACCCATCATTAAAAGTCCCAAGATGCCCGACATTAAAAGTTATAAAAAATCCCAGATTTTATAAATTTTCCAGAGAGCTCAGCGCCTAGGCGCTGACTTACAGCGCTGTCCCGATTCTGTGCGCGCGCGCCCGCGGCGCCTAGGCGCTGACTTATGGCGCCTAGGCGCTATTCTGACGCAGAAATGGGTATTTAAGTGCGTTTTTCTGATTTTAGGTCATTCTCTTCTAAAAACGATTCTCCACCCATTTTTGGGTATTGTAACTCCATTAATGGAGCTTGGAAGGCCACCCATGAATTTCTTTCTTCCCATTTGCATCCATGGCTAACTAAGAGGTAATACTTAATCTTTAGGAGATGGGTTAGATGTTGTAAATGTGATTGGGTGAGACTTGGGTTTTTTGTGTATGTTTAGCATGTTTAGCATTCAACTCTTCTCTAATCTAAGCATTAATTTTCAGCATCAATTTCTTCTTGGTTTGACTCCCATTTGGTTAATTGATTGTTGGGTTGGTTAAAAACCCATTATGCGTTTGCCTCTTATGGGTTGAGTGACAGCAGTCTAAGTGTATTTAAATTGGTGCTGCAGCATTTAATTTAGCTACCCATTAGGCTCTAGTTGAAGAGTAAATCAAGCCCGTTATTAGAGATCTTAGTAACGTACTCGTCGCATGGTTACCCGTCGCTCGTAGTTAATTCTATTTGGGAGAGCGTTCGCCCTCAATTGAATTAACATCGAAGCTTAATGAAGAGCTGTCAACTCTTCATCAACTACTTGGGATTGCTTGTTTCTTCTTAGAAATATGTAATTTGCGTGGGTGTTAGTCAAAAGCATGCTAAGTCTTGGGCGTCTATGATCCGAATCACATCGCAATTAATAACCCGGAACCTTTAGATTGAGTGTTTTCATTACAATTTCCATTTCTCCCGTTATTCCAAATTGTCATTTAATTTTTCCCTTTATTTTCCCTTTTCTTCTCTTAATTCTCAAAACCCCCCATCAACATTTTCTCTAATTAAGCAATTAAAATTCTGAATTTAGATTAAGCTATTAAATTCCCTGTGGTACGATCCTAACTACCGCTTACTACAAGTTTGAAGAAGCCTTAGGCAGTGTTATAAATTTTTAATTTGGCGGGTCTCGACAACCCGATACATACGGAATATTCAAAATTCCGCTTACCAAATTTGGCGCCGCTGCCGGGGAATTTAAATTAGTTTGTCTTGATTTAAATTTTAATTGTTCAGCATCAAAAAAAAAAAAAAAAAAAAATTATTTTTTGTTTGTTTTTCTTTCTTTTATTGTTTTAAGCGTTTCTCTAGTGTTTGTTAAGAGCAGGGTATGATGGAAGCTTTGGAAAGGAATGATGGGTATCAAAAGACTCTTAGGGAGATGGCGATGCCAGATTTAAACCGTCAACAATTATGTATATCGTATCCTGCGGTAACAGGTAATTTCGAACTTAAGGCTAGCTTCATCAACTTACTTCCTTCATTTTTTGGTAATGCAGGTGAAAGCCCGCATATTCATCTCAAGGAATTTCAGTTGGTGAGAGAGGGATTAATGACAATCGAAGCCACGAAAGATCAAGTGAGCTTGAGAGCTTTCCCTTTTACCTTAAAGGGAAAAGCAAGACAATGGCTACACTACCTACCGTCGGGCTCCATTTCCACTTGGAGCGATATGCAGAGGCTCTTCTTAGAAAAATTATTTCCTGCCTCGGAAGTTATTGTTGCTAAGAGAAGAATATGTGCCGTTCAACAGGAAGAGGGCGAAAATCTACACGAATATTGGGAGAAGTTTCTTAGATTGTGCGAAGAATGCCCGAATCACAAGACCGCCGAACAAAATCTCATTGGGTTTGTGTATGAAGGTTTGCTCCCGTATGATCAGAGGATGATTGATGCGGCTAGCGGTGGAGCTCTAATGGACAAAACCCCAGCTGAAGCTAGACTCTTAATCTCAAGTATGGCTGGAAATCTTCAGCAATATGGAGGTGGAAGAAGTGACCAAATGCGCCTCAAAAGCGAAGTGAACGAGCTGAAGGACCGCATGGCTGAGGTAAGTAGCGTTGTATATGAACTAAAAGAAAGCTTACCACAAATTTGTTCCTCTGTTTCAGGCAAATCACTTGGGGAAATAATGAAATCTCTGGTGGAGTCAAATTTAGTTTTTCAAAAACAAAGTCAGGAGCTTCAAAAACAAAGCCAGGAGATTCAAAAACAAAGCAGGAGCAATTTCAAAATCTTAGCAATGCGATAACCCAAGTGGCTGGGAGAATAGTCAAGGTGGAAACTCGTAAAGCGGAGAGTATTAATGCTATCACTCTCATAAGTGGGGAGGAAATTTCACCACGCTCTGTTTCCATTAAGTGCGAGAAAAAGGTAGAAAAGCCCATGGTAAGAAAGGAGGCAACATCTTCCAGAAATCCGGTATGTTCCAATCTTCCTTCGTATATGAAATCTTATGTTCCTAAGGCTCCCTTCCCTAGTAGGTTGATGAGACCCCCGAGGAGATTAAAGAAGAGGAGATTTTGGGTGCGATCAATAAGGTTGGACACAGTCTTTCACGTTCTGCACCTGTAGAGCTCAGCGGAAACCCTTGGATGATACCTCCACACTTGACAGTTAATCCTTCCGAGTAGGTATGTGCAATAAATTTATGTGATGGTAATGAAGTTGTCCCAAGTCGTTTGTTGAGTCCTGATCCAGAGAAGAAGAGCGAACCGAATGCACCTTCCACGAGCCATCTTTTGAATGAAGAGT
This sequence comes from Herpetospermum pedunculosum, assembly GCA_028017165.1. NCBI lineage: Eukaryota > Viridiplantae > Streptophyta > Magnoliopsida > Cucurbitales > Cucurbitaceae > Herpetospermum > Herpetospermum pedunculosum. The sequence goes on along the minus strand of CM051524.1, from coordinate 30,829,954 downwards.
TTGAAGAAAAGAAAGAATTGCATGAAATTGTTCCAGCAAGTATCCCCATAGCACCTCTCCTCAGTAGGCTTGCAAAGCCCAAGGATGTGAACGAAGATGAGGTGGTTTAAAAGACCTTCCAAAAGGAAATGGTAAACGTTCCACTCTTGGAGGCCGTGAGGAAAATCCCAAAATATGCTAAATTGTTGAAGGATTGGGTTACTTGCAAGATGAAGGCAAGAATGAATAATGAGAAGAAGAAAGAGAATGTCTTAGCGATCCTTCCAAGTACTCTACCTACTAAATGCGGAGATCCAGGTATGTTCACACTTCCTTGCATGATAGGTAGTAGAGTTATTAAAAATGCTATGATAGATCTCGGAGCCTCTATTAATGTTATGTCCCATGCCATGTTTAAAGAACTTACCTTGAGTGAAATGCATGAGACGAGCGTAGTAGTACAGCTAGCCGATCGATCTTACATCCATTAATTAGGGAAGGTAGAAGACGTTCTTGTTAGAGTTAATGACATGATTTTTCCCGCTAACTTTTATGTTCTGGATATGAATGGAAATCTTTCTACTGTCTCATCTTCTATTTTGTTGGGTCGCCCTTTTATGAAGATCGCGAGGGTCAAAATTGATGTTGATAGGGGTGCTCTCTCTGTGGAATTTGACGAGACTAAGAATGAATTTCTTATGCATGATTTAAAGTCTACTTGTGATAAGAACGGGAATCTGAATTTAAATGAGATTAATTCTAAATTTGCTTGTTTTCTGTATGCTTTTGACGATGATCCAAATTTTATTGTGAATGGTGATGGATCTGTCTGCTTGTTATTTGATAATGATAATGTTGGCGTGCATGAGGCACGGAAAGAAACATTTTGTTCAATGGATGTTTGTAGGTCCGACGCGGACGAAGGGACGATTGGAGTACCCCCGCGCCCTTGGACTATGGATGAATTTGAAAGTAAGAATTCAGTCGAGCAATCGAATTTAAAAATTTGCGCTTCTCGGAGGCACCCAAGCATTGAACTGTATTTTTGATTAGTTGCTATTTTTTATAGTTTTTGCTTGCTTAGTTTTAGTTGTTTAAGTTTGTTATTTTGCTTTCTTAGGTAATAAACGGGAGATGACTGATATTTCAGAACTACATTGAATTTGAAGTTGTGCGTACCCTCTCGTCGATCCCACAAAAATTCAGGGGAGGTTTCTGTTCCCTTTAATTTTTGTTGTTATCATTGCTTATTTGGTGGATTAGATGCATTGAGGACAATGCAGTCTTTTAGGTGGGGGGTGGAATTTATATTTGAACTCCATTGTAGTTCTCGAGCATGTCGTATTCTGATTTTGAGATGTTTAGGAATCTGAATGCATGTTGTCCGATGAGGACTTTCTGTGATTTGTTTGTAAATACTCCATAGTTGTGCATTGCGAGAAAACCATGAGAATGTATGCATATCTTGAGCATATTTTAAAAATTTTTCGATTATTCCCTTACATTCACTGAGCACGTAGACCTCTTACTCTTAGTTCTGTAGGCTTAGAATTATTTTATTTTGTCTGAAAGCTCGTTGTCACCCCGAAAGGTCCCCATTTAGGAAGGCTTGATATGTTAGAAGTTATAACGAATCATTTGATTTAGCAAAGCTATGTGCCTATTAAAAAAAAAAATAATGTTCATTAAGAGTAAAAGCATGTTTGCAAAATATTCTGAGGTGCTCCTCCTTCTTGTGTTGCCCGTGTAACCAGGGGTGATCGTGTAACCCACGGTTGCCACTGCATGAAAGGGCAACTAACAGAAGTGAGCACTAGTCCTTAAAAACGTGAAGCGAAACAAATGCTTGACGTGTTAGGCTCTCAAGATAAGAAAAGAAGAAAAATAGTTAGGCCTTTTGTTTTGTTATTCTTTCCGACATTGAAAAGTCAATAGTCTGTTTTCATTGCCAGAAGTAGGGGGAAGATGAGTATTAGGATCGATTAAGGTGATTCCGGGTCTATGGAAGCTAGGATAGGAGGCGCTAATCACACACACACGTTAGGGAATAGGAGTTAATATTTTGAAATGTTCACAAATTATGCATATGCTTGATTGTTTTCCGTTAGCATGACTATCTTGTTTTGCAAGTATTGAGATTCGAGTCGCCAGCATGCATGCTTATTCTTATGAGATAAATCAATGTATTCCTTGCTCGAGGACTAGCAAGATTCAGGTCGGGGGTATTTTGATAGCTCTAAAATATAGCTATAATTATAGCCTTAAATCTAGCTAAATGTCATGCTTAATTCAATTAAATCTCCTTATTTTAGGTATTTCGTGGCAAAGAGCTCGGGAAGTCAAATTATGAATTTCAAGGCTAAATCGGTCATTTAATAGGTTTCGGGAAGTGTTCGGGTCAAAAAGATATGCCAAACGGAGTTCGGGAGCAAAAACAACCCAAAATTGGGCTTAGACCCGAGAGGTCAGCTCCCAGGCGTCGGCGCCCAGCGCCCAGGCGCCCAGACGCCCGCACCCACGCCCAGACGGCAAGACGCCCGCGCGCCCCGCGCGCGCTCAGGATGCCCGTCATCTAAAGTCTCGCGCGCGCCGCACGCCCACGCCCGAGCGCCCGTCATGAAAAGTCCGTGTCCGCGTGCGCTGACCCTAGCCATGACCCTAATTACCCGTCATTAAAAGTCCCAAGAAGCCCGACATTAAAAGTTATAAAAAATCCCAGATTTTGTAAATTTTCCAGAGAGCTCAACGCCTAGGCGCTGTCCCGATTCTGTGCGCGCGCGCCCGCGGCGCCTAGGCGCTGACTAATGGCGCCTAGGCGCTATTCTGACGTAGAAATGGGTATTTAAGTAATGAAAATCACACAAAAACATACACAAATAGTAACCGAAAGAATAGCAAAAAATAAACTAAGGCATAGCCTCGCATGGACGAGCACAGTGATCACTCGTCCTCTCTCGGTTTTATTTTCACGTTTCAGTCAAGAGGAAGGCCGAGAGAGTCTTCACATCTCCTTCCTCATAGTAATGCTTCAATCGTGCACCATTAACCATGAACAGTTGCCCTTGCTGCAGGTTCCTAATCTCGATTGCACCATGAATAAACACGTTAGTTATCACAAAAGGACCTGACCATCTGGACTTAAGTTTGCCTGGAAATAATCTCAACCGTGAGTTAAATAATAAGACAAGCTGGCCTTTCTTAAAGTCCTTAATCCTAAGTCTACTATCATGCCAAATCTTAGTCTTTTCCTTATACATTTTAGCATTTTCATAGGACATATGTCTAAGCTCATCAAGCTCATGTAATTGCAGAGACCGCAATGTTCCCGCATCGGTCACGCAATAATTCAGTTCTTTCAAGGCCCAAAATTCTTTAATTTCCAATTCGAATGGTAAGTGACATGCTTTGCCATACACAAGTCTATAAGGAGACATACCTAGGGGTGTCTTATATGCAGTCCTATATGCCCAAAGTGCATCCTCGAGTTTAAACGACCAATCTTTTCTATTGGGTTTGACCACTTTTTCGAGTATGTTTTTAATCTCCCTATTTGATATTTCAGCTTGGCCATTCGAATGTGGGTGATAAGGGGTGGCTACTCTATGTCTAACATTATATTTAGCCAACACTTTTTCCATAGCTTTATTAATGAAGTGTGTCCCTTCATCACTAATTATAGCACGAGGTGTTCCAAACCTAGTGAAGATATGTCTATTAAGGAACTTAATGACTTTTTTGGCATCATTGTTTGGACATGCTATGGCTTCTACCCATTTAGATACATAGTCTACAGCTACAAGTATGTAAAGGTTACCTGATGATGGGGGAAATGGTCCCATGAAGTCAATGCCCCACACATCAAAGAGCTCCAACTCTAGGATGTAAGTGAGAAGCATCTCATCCTTTCGACTAAGGTTACCTGTTCTCTGGCATTCATCACAGTTGTGGGCGTATTCGTGGGCATCCTTGAAGATCGTGGGCCAGTAGTAGCCACTCTGGAACACCTTTGCAGCTGTCCTTTGGCCACCAAAGTGTCCACCATAGGGGGCTGTATGGCAGTGCTGCAGCACAGACTTCGCCTCAGCAGCTGACACACACTTCCTTAGTAAACCGTCTGCACATGTCTTGTAGAGTGTAGGATCGTCCCATATAAATTTCCTAGCTTCATGCAGGAACCTCTTCTTCTCTTGGCTTCCCTTGAAAGTTGGTAGTACCTGCGATGCAAGGAAGTTAACAATATCACCAAACCAAGGTTCCTCATCGTTATCACGATGTGCTAATACAAAGACATGTTCATCGATAAAGGCATCAGAAATTGCGGTTTCCGCAATGTTATCGCAATTATGTTGCAATCTGGAAAGATGATCCGCAACCACATTTTCACAGCCTTTCTTATCTCTAATGTCTAGATCAAATTCCTGCAGCAACAACACCCATCTAATCAACCTAGGCTTAGCATCAGCCTTCCTCATAAGGTATTTTAAGGCAGAATGGTCAGTGTACACGATTGTCCTAGTGCCTACAATGTAATTCCTAAACTTCTCGCAGGCAAACACTACAGCTAGCATTTCCTTTTCCGTAGTTGTGTAATTACATTGTGCCTCATTAAGTGTCTTACTAGCATAGTATACAGGGTGTGTTAGCTTGTCAATCTTTTGTCCTAGCATAACCCCTACTGCATAGTCACTTGCATCACATAACATCTCAAATGGGAGGTCCCAATTTGGTCCTACTATAATAGGTGCTTTGACTAGTGCTTCCTTAAGGGTTTTCCAGGCTAGTAAACATTCTTTAGAGAAGATGAATGGCTTATTCAGCTCTAGAAGCTCACACAAAGGCTTGGAGATCTTAGAAAAGTTCTTAATGAACCTTCTATAGAAATCTGCGTGTCCTAAGAAACTTCTAATGGCTTTCACATTCAGAGGTTCCACTAACTTCTTTATTATTTCAATCTTGGCCCTATCGACCTCTACTTCTGCTCTAGACACTCTATGATCTAAGACTATTCCTTCTTCCACCATGAAGTGGCATTTTTCCCAATTAAGGACTAGGTTGGTCTCCTCACACCTAGCCAGGACTTGTCCTAAGTTCTCTAAACAGTTTGTGAATGAATCACCAAAGACTGAGAAGTCATCCATAAATATCTCTATCATGGATTCATCTAAGTCAGAGAAGATTGCCAACATGCACCTTTGGAACGTTGCTGGTGCATTGCATAAGCCAAAAGGCATTCTGCGAAAGGCAAATGTTCCAAAAGGGCAAGTGAAGGTTGTCTTCTCCTGGTCCTTAGGGTCTATAGTGATCTGGTTATATCCTGAATAACCGTCTAGAAAGCAGTAATAAGCTCTACCAGCTATCCTATCTAACATTTGGTCAATAAATGGTAAAGGGAAGTGATCCTTTTTTGTTTCCTTATTCAATTTCCTATAATCCATACAAACTCTCCATCCTGTAATAGTTCTAGTTGGAATCAGTTCATTGCTCTCATTCACTACTACAGTCATCCCTCCCTTCTTAGGTACACATTGTATAGGGCTCACCCACTGACTACTAGCTATAGGGAAGATTACACCTGCATCTAACCACTTTATGATTTCCTTTTTTACTACCTCTTTCATAGAGGGGTTCAACCTACGTTGGTGATCTGCTCGGGGTGTATGCTCTTCCTCTAATATTATTTTATGCATGCAATAAGAGGGGCTAATACCTCTAATGTCAGCAATAGTCCATGCAATAGCCTTTTTATGCTGTTTTAGTAATAATATCAGCTCAACCTCATGCTTCTCACTCAATTTAGATGAAATAATCACAGGCAGAGTGTCATTACTTCCTAAATATGCATACTTAAGATGAGTGGGTAAGGGTTTCAATTCTAAGACAGGTGGATGCTCAATGGATGGCTTCAATGGAGTCATGGATCTGTCAGTCAAGTCACTATTCATACAAACATGCTGTATTTTATCTACAGGTATATCCATTATCTCAGAAACATTCAAATCAGTTAAATCTAATTGTACATAATTATTAGCATGCTTAGTTAATAATTCATGCTCCAGCTGTTCTTCCATCAGTGAATCTACAATGTCCATGCTAGCACAGGATTCAGAGTCAGAGGGGTACCTTAAGGCTTTAAAAACACTAAATTTAACCTCCTCATCGTGAACCCTCATAGTGAGCTCACCTTTCTGGCCATCAATCAGGGCCCTACCTGTGGCTAGAAATTGTCTGCCTAATAGGATGGGGACCTCCTTGTCTGCTTCATAATCCAGGATGATGAAATCTGCAAGGAAAATAAAATTGTCAACCTTTACAAGAATGTCCTCTATCTTACCCTCAGGGTAGGCTATGGATCTGTCTGCAAGTTGTAAAGTGACAGTGGTGGGACGTGCTTCTCCTATTCCTAGCTGGCGGAATAGTGATAGGGGCATGAGGTTTATGCTGGCTCCCAGGTCACAAAGAGCTCTGCCCACGTGCTTGCCTCCTAGCTCTACTGGTAAGGTGAAGGAACCAGGATCCTTCTCCTTCTTTGGTAGCTTGTTCTGGAGTATGGCACTGCACTCCTCAGTGAGATTCACTGTTTCAAATTCACCAATGATCTTCTTGTTAGTGATTATATCCTTTAAAAACTTAACATAAGAGGGCATAGACTGTAAAACTTCTATAAAAGGAATATTAACATGCACTTGTTTAAGAATTTCTAAGAATTTATTAAAGTGCACTTCCTGCTCTTGTTTTTTCTTTAGCCTTCGAGGAAATTGAGGTGGTGGCACATATGCAGGCACTTCAGGTCGCCTCAGGATAGGTGGAGGCCTTGGAATTTCTTCTATCTCTTCTATGATTGGCTCCAGCCCTACCCTTGATGTGTTTGTTGGTGGTTGACCTTGGTTTGGCAGAGAATCCAGTGGAGCACTAGACTCTTTGTTCTCTACTCTCTTTGGTGCTTCTCTAGTGTTGCTCACCAATGGTCTACCACTTCTGAGTTCAATTGCTTGAACTTGCTCTTTTCCATCTCTCCTTGGCACCTCAGTGTCAGCAGGAAGTCTACCTTGGGGCCTACTTTTGAGTTCATTGGCTAGTTGCCCTATTTGGTTCTCTAGGCTCCTGAGGGTAGCTTGCTGGCTTTGTAGAGTAGCATCATTCTTGGCGATGTACTCTTTGAGTAGATTTTCTACAGATGACCCTACTGGTTGGTTGTATGGTTTTTGATACACTCGGTCTTGGTTGGTTAGGAGCTTGGTTAGCATTCTGTTGGCCACCCCATGAAAGGTTTGGGTGGTTCCTCCAACCAGGATTGTAAGTGTTGGAATAGGGGTTGTTCCTAGGCTGCTGTTGGCTTCCAACATAGCAGACTGAGGCTGGATTCCCAGGGGAGTATTCATGCAAGTGCCCTTCCCCACAGAATCCACAGACTAGTGTCTCACCTTGACTTGGTTGTGTGCCCATTGACATGGTTGTGGCGGTGTTGACACTAGTTTGGAGATTGGCTTGAGCCATTTGTTTAACTAGGTTGGTCAGGGCGCTTATTTGGCTACTCATGGCATTGAGTGCGTCCTTATTTTGAGCTCTACTTGGCTCTATTGGATCATCTGACCACCTACAGTGAGATGCTGAGATCTTCTCCAAGATCTCATAGGCTTCGTTATAACTTTTGGACAGCATGGAACCACCAGCAGATGAATTTAGCACTTGCCTGGTGCTAGGGTTGCATCCTTTGAAAAAGACCTCTATTTGGATACACCATGGGATGCCATGGTGTGGACATTTAAGCAGAAGGTCCTTGAACCTTGTCCAAGCTTCGTGAAGGGACTCATTTTCAGCTTGTTTGAACTTGATTATGTCATCACGAAAGGTAGAATTCCTATCAGGTGGAAAGTATTTAACTAGGAATTTCTCCGCCAAGTCTGTCCAATTGAGGACTTATCCAGAGGGTAATGAGTTTAACCACGTCTTTGCTTTGTCCCTTAAAGAGTAAGGGAAGAGGTAGAGCCTCAAGGCTTCTTGGGAAACTTCAGGAATGATAAAGGTATCACTAACTCCTAGGAAGTTTCTAAGATGGTTGTGGGGGTCCTCATTTTCCACTCCAAAGAATTGTCCCACAGTGGACAACATTTAGAACATTACTGGCTTTAACTCGAATGAGTTGGCAGTAATTTCAGGGCGGATTATGCTTGGGTTTAGCTCCCCAGGCATAGGTACTAGGTAGGAAAGAATGACACTATCCTTATCATTCGCTATTTCGATGGGATTGCGAGTGGTAGGTACCGGATGTGGGACTGGTCTGTCCATTTCTTCTTGAGAGAATTGCGGAGACTCTGTGGTTTCCGCAATTATTGGAGGTATAGAGGGTTGGTTAAAGAGACGTTTCTTAGCTCTATTTCTGGCCCTAAGTAATCTCTCAGGCTTAGGATTGAACTCTAGATCGCTACTTGAAAGCTCATTCATAAACTAACCCGATGGTACCTGCAAAAGAAATGAGAAAAAGATCAGTTCCAATAGATATTAAACTTTGTGTTTCAAACTTAACAAACTTCGTTTTCACTAAACTAAATCCCCGGCAGCAGCGCCAAAAACTTGTTGCGTGCTCAATGTTTAAAAGAAATATGCAATAAGAGAGCACTCAGAACATGCAAGCATACATGATCTTGCAGCAAGTAGTAAGTATTTTTTCATTCGTTTCCCACAGAGATTTATTCTTAGTTACTCGCAAAGTGTATTGTTAAGCAAGAATGGGTGGATTTGATGGGGTAGATTTGGTTTTAAGTTGCCTAATTACTACGGAATATGTAAAGGATAGATGCATAAACAAGTGCAAGTCAATGATAAACTCAAATGTAAAGAGAAGGGATTAATAAACGAAGAGACAAACGGCTAAGGCAGAATTTTAACTTAAAAGAATTGCGAGAACAGAAATTTTACCGCAATGTTACTAACAGCGAAAGTGTGTAAAATGTGGAAACAAGGGCTACTAACGACTCCTCTATTGGCTTTTTCACACGATTCTCAAGCATTAGATCAACTCACTATGCATCAAACTAACTCATTCTCATGTATCTTCCGATTTCATGCATTAGATTCTTTAGTTTACTCATGTCCAAGTAAGGTCTTAAGCATCTTGTTAAAGCAGTAAGTTATGATTTGTACTAGGAAAACGCCTATTCCTAGGTCGTTTTCTGGCTACCTTGAGAGGCTAGCATGAGTGTATGACTCTGAACTCTTACTCCTTCCAGAGGTTAGGAGTTCTTTGGACAAAATGGATGGCCAATCGAAATTTCCCGTGGGATGAAGCTTACATACAATCAATGCATTCGAGAGCTATCCTACATGCTTGGTTCACGTGTTTTAGCCTATAGTATTGTCATTAGCATGCCCCTAGGTTACTTAGTTACTCATGGATGTAGAGAGAATAGAAATATTAGATGAAGTAGACATGCTTAGAAGAAAATTAAAGACAAAACAGAAAGGAAAAACAGTAGGCAGAAGTGAAAAAGAGAAAGTGCGAAATGATGAATTGTGCTTTGATTAATCAATTGTTTGAATGAACAGATGAAGACTTAAAGTTACTAACATAAAGACAGAAAGCAACGAAATGGAATGGATTAACTAATGGAAAAGAAATAACAACAAACGGTGCTGGAAATAGGAAACTAAAACAGAAAGCAAGTAAGATGAGCGTGATCGCTTCGACGCAGATGCCTCGGCTGAAAGGAGAGAAAGGTAAGCCTTGCTTGGATGAATCCAATCAGAAGAGAAGATGAATCTTCTCTCCTTCCTATCAGATTGTCGACTCCAATAGCTGCACCTCTCAAACCAACAGACGGAGAAGAGAAAGAATGGAGAAGAAGCTGCGTTGAACTGAGAAGTCTACGCCTTTCGGATGATGTTTCAACCCTCCACTTTGACCTCCTTTTATAGTATTCTGCAGGTGCGATTGGGTCAAGGAGAACCATTCATTCTCAACGTCGTTCTTCAACGTGGTTGGAGGAGAAAGAGCAAATCCCTGAAATATCGGATCACAACAGAAAAAGGTTAGCCAACTTACGGATTTCACTTGAAACATTGCGGTTTTAGCAATGTTTCCGCAATGCCTCCGCAATGCACAGTTTTCATTCTTCTAACTTCGTTTTTCATTCTTTTTCTTTCCTTTTGCATACAAGTCCTAATTTAGCTTCCTTCTTCTAATTCATATGTATAAGCATAGGTTCAAGCTAAATCCTATAAAAAATACTTACAAATGCACAACTTTCTATCACAATTAAGTCCTAAAATAGTCACTTTTGGAGACGTAACAATGAACCTTTGAGAGTTAAATCAAACAGCTTTTAGGAAATTGTCCTGTAATGGATATGGTCCAATTTTCCATATAACAGTAATGGGCTTGGTCCAATTTGTGCAAGACTTCAAAAAATCAAATTCAAAACAGCACAATGTTCACCTAATTTTGCCATCTAACAGTTACAGACATCCAAACAGCACAAGAAATCAAACAAGCTTTCCGAGCAGTCATAGCAGCAAGAACAACTGGTAAACAAAACAAAACACACCCCATCAATTTAAAACACCAAAACAAATTTTAAAAATAAATAAAAAGAATTACCACTCATTGATGGCTTTATCTTGCTCATCTTGATCTATCCCAACAAGGTTGTTGCTAGAAATCTCTATGGGTTGTGGAGCTGGAGCTTCCATTTCTCTCTTCTCTTCTGTTCTTTGTGGAAGTTGAAAATGATGTTGTCAGCAAAATTGGGTTCCAATGGCTACTTCTATAAGTGTTTCCACCACCATTGCCATATGCATTATTAATTGAGAAGAAACAGTGAAAGAAAACTGCCCTGTAATGGTACCTGATCCCCAACTAATCAAAGATTAGACAATTTAAATTAATTAAATGTTGATTCTGAGCACAAAATCCTTCTTCTTCCTTGCTTTCAAATTCAAATGTTGAAGTAAGCTGTCAGTTTGGTTTTGGACTAGTGGCAAAATGCTCCAGCCAAAAGCTACTTCAAGTAAAGTTCTTGAGTTCAAGATTTTGGTCACTAAGCTTTTCTTTGTAATTATGGTATTGAATTGGCTTCTTGTAGTTACTGGGACTCATTTTGAATGCAATATTATTCTTTCTGTTATGCAACATAGCTCTCTAGTTGCTTTGATCATTTTCTGCTGCAGTTTTCTTTGTGTTATTCATTTGGCTGTGATCCCATCCATGTGAGCAAATTATGTCTTGACAGTCAAAAAAATTGTATATAGGATTTTAAACTACTGAAAGTGATAGCAGCAATAATCCTTTGCCTGAAACAAATTTTCAAACCCAACATTCATTCAAATGGATTAGACCATTCTTCATTTCAACAATTTATTGAGTCAAATGGGACAGGAATTGCTTTCTCTTATGACAAAATCTATCTTCACCTATTTTTAAGGGCCTACAAATTGGAAGGCTAGTCTTATTGGAACAAAAGTGTGTCCATGAATGTTCACTACAACAAATTCCACCTAAGATGACAGTTAAAAAATGGAGGAGACCCTACGAGTGCGGTTTTTAGAAAATACGCTCAGTTTTACGATTTTTTTTTTTTCGAAAATTAAACATATAAGGGCGGTTTTGCACCGCCATTATAATACCTATTTGATGACGGTTTGAAACCGTCATCGAAACAAGAAAAAATTTATTGTACGGAAATTATACCTTTAATGGCGGTTTTAGACCGCTATTAATAGAGCCCTTTGATGGCGGTCAAACACCGTCATACAAAACCTCTAATAATATATTAATAAAAATAAAAAAATAAAATAATAAAAATAATAATAATAATATATTAATATTATTAATATTAATATTATTATGACTAAAATAATAATCTTAATTAAAAAAAAAAAAAAAAAAAAAACGTAGGGCTTCGTTTTCACGAAGACCCCGCTGCCTCCTCTCCCTCAAGTCTCCCTCCCCTCGATTCCTTCTCTCCCTCTCCGTTTGCACGCCGCCACGCCTAGCCGCCCCCTTCTCGCCTCAGACTCCACTCCGACGCACGCCGGTGGAGCTTGCAGTCGTCGTCTCCCTCCTGAAATCACACTCTCAAGGTGGCGGCGACGTTGTTCTTTTGTCGACCATTTTTGGAAGACTATTATGGAGTTATTGGTGTTCATGGGTTTTGGATTGAACATCAAAGCCCTAGTCGATCTCCCACAAACACCCATCCGCTGCATTTTGCGTGTGAATAACAGTAGATCTGTACCTATGAACTGAGTCGTACTCCTACTACACTGTAAAATTTTGGCAAACCCTAAATCTTTCGTTGTTTTTCGCATTTACAGGATTTTTTCAAATTATGAGAGGAACTAAGCGCTATCTGACTCGAATCCCGACACTTACGATTGAATGGTATGTTATTTTTCCTCTAGTTTTTCTTTTCTTTAATTTCCTGAATCCTAATTTCATTTCTTTTTTCCCATGACTTCCATATGGTTCTGTTTGTTGGCTCTTCATGAAGTTATGCCCAATTTTTTAATTTTGTCTTATTCCATCTTTGAACTTCGAGGAAATGCCTCACTGAAGCGGAAATAAACGAGTATAAACGAGTGCAATTTCAGAAGCAATTTCTTATTCAATACAAATACAATAAAACTATATATGGATTACCTTTTCTTGTCATGTTTGATGACAGATTGGGGTTTTCGTATCATGTCTACCCTGTTGAAGCTAGAAATTGGGGACAGAAATCGCCATGGTAATCACGTATACTCGGTTTTCCGGTATCCAATCATCGGTTCTCGATTCAAGAGGAGTTAAAATCACATTTTAGCTTGTGTAATCAATGCTTTAGCGAGGAGAAGGTGCCTCCTTCATGCAAGCAAGAAGAGTACAGATTTAAAGAGTATGGGAGTGAGAGAGAAGCGGTTAAAGATAAGTACTTTTGTTTTACAATGCAATCCCACAATGGTTCTTCTTAGCTTATTAGATAATTTACTCTCATAATGCATCCTGTGTCTTGATTTCTTTTGTGTTCAGTGTCAGTTATATATATATATATATAGCTTCGAATGTGTGCAGTGGGCGTTTTGGCCTTTGTAAATAATTCGGTCCTCCCATCAAATCAAGTCTCTGATATATATATATATATTTGTTTGTTTATTGCAGTAGTAGAAATTTCATCCTTCAAATCTTTTTATTCTGTTTTTATATAAATTTAACATGGAAACTGTAAATGCAGCCAAAGTCCTTGTGTTTACTTTTTTATATTTGATGATTGATATTTAGGTAAATAATTGAGAAGGAATACAATAATGCTAGCACTAACAGTTCAATCTATTTTTGGATTTGATGTCTCGGATAAACTGTTCTCTTCTTTCTCTTTGGATACGCAAGGTATTCCTTTGTTTTTATAGCTTTTATTAATTTCAGTTTATTGGTTTGAACAATGCATTTAAGTTATCCGAATAAAAGTGAATCTTTTCATGTCATGGTTAGTTTGACATTGCATCTTATTTTTATTTACTTATATGGAAGAAGATGCTCAGAAGAATGGGAGGAACTACACTAGGGCGTGTAAATATATTCTCCTAACATATGTGAACAAACTAGCTAGTTATATTTTTACATATACATTGTATTTTTTTCATTTAGTCATAATATTTATCTTTTGTTTTCGTGTAGTTTAATAGTAAGAAGTCATTTACACGAGAAGAACTCGACGCAGTACAATAGAATGGGTATATCATGTTGCAAGCTTCGCATTTGGGTAAAGTAGTGTACTTTGTAACTTTTGTGCCAATTTTGGATGTAAATATGAAATATGGGTACTGTACTTTGTATTTAGACTCTCTTCAGGAACTATGATAGTTTTTGTAGCAATTTTGGATGTAATATGAAATATTTTGTTGTTTTGAATGAAATGACTAGAATTCTAGTTTATTCCACATTTAACATTGTATTCATCGAATGAGCAGAATGTCAGTTATCCAACGTCACTGAAACAACACGGCATTATATTATTTACATCTCGTGGCCAAACAATGATTTTTTGCCCGTCATCAAAAGTACTTTCAGTGACGGTTTTAGCCCGTCATTAAAAGAACTTACAATGGCGGTTTAAAACTGCCATCGTATCCTTACAATGGCGGTTTGTAACCGCCATCATAACCCTAAGATGGCGGTTTTTAGCCGTCATCTTATCCCTAAGATGGCGGTTTTAACCGCCATCTTATGCCTACGATGGCGGTTTGTAACCGCCATCTTAGGGATAAGATGGCAGTTACCTAAGATGGCGGTTTGTAACCGCCATTAAAAGATAACCGCCATCATAACCCTAAGATGACACCAGCGGTCGTAAAACCGCCATCATATACCTAAGATGGCAGTTTAGAACTGCCATCGTAGGTCTAATTTGTTGTTGTGGTTATGTTATGAAAGCCAACCTTTAGGCCCAAGGTAGCTAGAGTAGAGCTACAACCCCTGATGTTGATGTAACAAATGGTGAGTTTGACTTACCTTTTACTTTAAACACTTTTAAAAAAAAAATATTCTTTCAAACACTTTTACTAAAAGTTGTTCACTAAAGATTAAAACACTTAAGAGTAGGTTTAAAAGTTATTATAGTCGGTTGTTATAATAGTCTGTTGGATAATAATAGTTAATTCAGTCTACCCAACTCCACGTTGATGGTGTTCCAAACACCCCTTATATGCTTGGTTATATTGTTTTTAAAAGTGATTTGAATTAAAGCTGGTAAGGTTGGGTTATATCTAAAAGTTGTTCTATCAATGTTAAATTACTATAAAGTGATTTGAAAGTTATTCTTAGTCAATCACCTTAAAATTATTTTCCTTTTACTCACCTCACTTTGCCTGCATAATCAGTAATTTGGATGTTGTTTATCACTTTGCCTTCATAATCAGTAATTATTATTCAAAACATGTGTAAGTAATTAAAATCACATATGCAAGTGCGATCATATTTGTTGTGACCCTAATGATTTAATCACATTTGTTAGCTTTTGTATAATTTACAGAAGATGTTCGTGCTGATTTCAAGGTTGCTTCTATTGCATTTGTTGTCAGTGCAGTGTGCCTACGGTATTTTCTCTAACATAATAAGCTATTAGTTAGCTTTTGTATAATTTGCAAAATGTATGGCTTATACTTGTAAGCGTCTGACAATTCCTTGTATCAGAAAAGTTTTGAATTCACCATAGTATTCAACGAGACTTTTTATCTATGTCTATAACATATTGTGTTGTTTGCCTTTTTTTTTTTTTTTTTTTTTTCTTTCTGTGAATAAGTGAGATGAGGTATTAACAAGTTGCTTGGGGAGATTTTGATTTCATTCTTGCTTTGTTTTATTGGATTGTTATGTGTTTGTGAACAATATTAGTAAACTTTGTTTTATATTTTAGAAGTCCTAATATTGATTTTTCATTTGATAGAAATGTCTATGAATATAGTTACAAATAAAGATGGAAAAGAAAAACAATTCAAAGCAATTTGGGATGATACTACAACTGAGATATTTATTCAAAGTTGTATGGCGGAAACTTTGAAAGGGAATAGGCCAAATGGACATTTAAGTAAATTTGGATGGAAAAATGTGATTGATACATTTAGAGAGAAAACCGGTAGAAGCTATGAGTTCTGACAAATGAAAAATAAATGGAGTTCATTGAAGAAGGACTGGCAAATATGGATAGATTTGGTTGGAAACAAAACAGGCTTAGGATGGGATCCATTGAGGCAAACTATTGATGCAACAAATGAGTGGTGGGAAGATAGATTAAAGGTATATCATTTATCTATATATTTTATTTATTAG
This sequence comes from Herpetospermum pedunculosum, assembly GCA_028017165.1. Lineage (NCBI taxonomy): Eukaryota > Viridiplantae > Streptophyta > Magnoliopsida > Cucurbitales > Cucurbitaceae > Herpetospermum > Herpetospermum pedunculosum. The sequence continues at coordinate 30,814,176 of CM051524.1, read as the reverse complement.
GATTAAAAATTATAATTTAATATTTCATTAATTAATCTGATGTAGGTTAAGCCTGAGGCAGCAAAATTTCGTACAAAGGGTTTACAAAATGCAGACAAGTTAGACATTATTTTTAAAGATATTGCAGTTACCGGAGATGGAGCATGGGCACCTTCTCAAGGATTTGTATCCGAAAATTTTGAGGGTGATCCATCTAGAAATGTATATGAGGATACAATAGAGGATACAGAGGAAAATGACACTAATGATACTGAATATTCAATACATACTAATGAAGATCATACTCAAGAGAAAGGGAAAAAAAGAAAAATAATAGGATCTAAACGAAACATTGGCAGTAAACTTTGTAACCAATTGGAGCGTGTGTGTGATTCAGTAGATGCTAGGAGAAGAGATGTATCAGGTTGTAGCATTCGTGAAGTGATGAATGCGTTACGAGATATACCTGAAATTGTGAAAGGCAGTGAACTCTTCATGAAAGCTGCAGATATCTTTACAAAAAGAAAAAACAGAGAAATGTTTGTAGCATTGGAAGAGCCTGAAATTCAAGTTGCGTGGCTGAAGCAGAAGAAAGTTTAAAATATTATCTTTAAAGTGTGACTTTGAATTGTTTAGATAATTATTGTATTTGAACTCTACTTTTGTTATGAATGTTTTATCATTGAAATTTGTTAAGAATGTTTTATCGATGAAATGTGTTAAGAAAGTTTTGCTTCTAATTTGTTTTAAATTTATTTATGCTTTACAGATGTCATATAATTGTTACGATAATGACAACAATGATTCTTCTGATGAAAGCGACATTGAATATGAACTTGATCAATTAGTAAAAGTGGGATGTGGTGTTGTAGTGCATCATTTTGTGATGCATGTTTGTAAAGAACCTTGTAGGACGTCTTTTCATACTGGTTATAAATTTGTTATGGAGATCTTGAATGGGCATGAGGATAGATGTCACCAACAATTTAGAATGGAAAAACATATATTTCAGAAACTGTTAGTAGTACTTCAACAAAAATATGGCTTTAATAAAGTCAAACGTATGCCTTTGGAGGAGGCTCTAGCAATGTTTCTTATTACATTGGGTCACGGTTTATCCAATAGAATGGTTCAAGAGAGATTTCAGCACTCGGGTGAGACTGTATCAAGGTGGTTTAATATTGTGCTAGATGTTATTTGTCGTATGGCTGTGGATGTCATTAAGCCAGTTGATCCACAATTTAGATCTATTTCTGATAAAATTAAAAAGGATACTCGATATTGGCCATATTTCAAAGATTGTATTGGAGCAATTGATGGGACTCATATACCGGTAGTAGCACCCCAAGGAAAGAATATACTGTATATTGGTCGAAAAGGTATTAGCACCCAAAATATTATGGCAGTATGTGATTTTAACATGTGTTTTACGTTTATTTGGGCTGGATGGGAAGGTGCTGCTCATGACGCTCGAATTTTTATGGAGGCATTGAGAAGACCAAATTTGAGATTTCCTCACCCACCTCGAGGTTAATATTCAAGATTAGATCCATTAATGTTTATTACATTTTGTTAGTATTTATTTTTTTATTGATTGTTGTTTATTTGATTGTTTTTATAGGTAAATATTATATTGTAGATTCTGGTTATCCACAAATGAACGGATATTTAGGTCCTTATAGGGGTGAACGATATCATCTTGCTGATTTTCGACGTGGAAGTCAACCAAGAGGCATGAAGGAAGTATTTAATCATAGGCATTCTTCCTTAAGATGCACAATTGAGAGAACATTTGGTGTTTGGGAGAACAGATGGAGAATCGTTCGCCAAATGCATACTTTTCCATTTGACAAACGAGTAAGAATTGTAGTTGCTTCAATGGCTCTACATAATTTTATAAGAGTTAATTCAATGACAGATTTTGAGTTCAAGCCTTATGACGATAATGAAATGTTATTGCCTTCAAATGATGAAATAGAGATGGATGAAGAACGTGAGATTTCAATTCCTGAAATGGAGATGGATGAAGAACGAGATCGAATTGCACAACTTCTTATGAGACATTGATATCATATTGTCTAGAAAAAAAATTATTGTTTTATGAATTTGTTGTTTTTGTTTTACCTTTTATTTTTGCTCGTTACTTTTTGTAGTGTTAATTTGAAGTGATGAACAATGGATGGTAATTCATATTCCTTTAGATTTGAATTTTTCTTATAGTTTATTGTTCTATGTAGATATATTTTCTTTTAAAATTGAATTGCATAAAAGAATTTTTTTCTTAAATACAAATTTAAAGTTGCTCAATAATTTTTTGTTTGACCTAAAATAATGTCCAAAATTGGTTACTATAATCATAATTATCAATGTGTATTTTTCCTTCTAAAAAAATGTGTATTTTCTATTTTGTAATATTTTATTTTAATTTATCGCTTGTCTTTAATTTTTTATTAAGGGACAAATATCATCGTCTTGGGGTTCAATCTCCCACTCGCATTAATTAATTGATAAATTTGAATTTATGTAACTAATATAATTATATTTATGTCTAAAATAATGCCTAAAATAACTTGTTTAATTTAACAAAAACAAGTCATTAATTCATAGCTTAATAATTGTCGTTTATGGTAATTTGACAATAGTAGAAACACTTTGAATATAATGCAAACCAAACAAGCTTTATTTAAAAACACTTAAGAAAATGTAACCAAACACCATAGTATTTTTAGTATAAACATTTCTATAAAAAATGTTTTTAAAAAAATGCATTCTTGAAAAACATTTTTTATAGTAGTCAATCCAAACGGACCCTTAGTCATTTCTAAATTTCAATTTTGAATTACAGTATTTCTAAACACCAAATCACTAAATTAAAGTCCCAGCAAATTTAATTAAATTCAAAATTCACAGTTTCAAATCATCATAAATAAAATCTAATTTACCAATCCCATTATATAAAATATAATTTACCAAAGCCATTACAATATTTGGTAACCAAATTAAAGTACATTAAACCACCCAAATGATAATTTACCAATCCCATTACATAAAATATAATTTACCAAACCCATTACAATATTTGGTAACCAAATTAAAGTACATTAAACCACCCAAATGATAATTTATCAATCCCATTACATAAAATCTAATTTACCAAACCCATTACAATATTTGGTAGCCAAATTAAAATACATTAAACCACCCAAATGAAATTATCCAAACAATACAGTCCAAACAGTCAAAATAATACAGTCAAAATCACCAAATTACAAACTAAATTAACAAATTAAAGTGCAAATCAAAGATAGCAAGTTTTTTGAATTTACCCAAATCACGATCTGCAGAACACGGTTGAGATTGATGGCGGCGGTAAAAAAAAATATATATATTAAGAGTGGTAAAAAATATATGTATATAAAAATAATATATATATATATATATATATACAGAATATATAAAACATGCAAAAAAAAAAAAAAAAAAAAAAACAAATAATAAATAAAAAATATATGCAGAATATATACAATGAGTTATCAAATAATAAATAAAAAAAAAAAAAAAAAAAAAAAAAAAAAAAAAAAAAACTCACCTTGCTCGCTGCAGCAACGGCTGAGGCTTGCGGAGGCGTGCGACGACGGATCTGCCGGAGGACTTGATTAAATTTATTTTGTGCAAAATGTGTATACATTTGGACTCAAACTCAAGACCAAGAGAAACAAAGGAAATCCAAGTTCCACTTTGCCAAACAAACTTCTACATTATCAATTGGCTTCATAACTTAATATTTCGTTCAACTTGTATGAGAAATGTTAATCCAGACGTTGAATTGAGATTTGAGGCGTGTTCTAAATTTTGTTCCATGAGCACCAGTTGAGTTCAAAATTCATCTCAAAATTCAAATCAAATTTCCGCCAAATAAAAAAGATCAAACTTACGAGCAAAATTCATATTTTTGATCGATTGGCATGGAAAGATGTGTCAATTAAAATAATTGATTTATGAACCAAATTTCATATTTCGATAAAATTGACATGTCAAGGCGGAGTCGAAATTAGGGATGTCCTACATTTCAATTTCAAAGTTTTACTTTTCCGAGACTCACCCACACATACTTGTGCATAACTCTCGAAAAAGGGGCATTTGTTGACCGAAAAATTTCGGTCAATCGGCGGTTGCCACGTGTCTTCATCAGGATCGTTGGATCAAATAAACTTAACCGATCAATTTGGGTCATAATCGCAATTGGGCTCAAAATCGAATCGGGCCAGAAAGACTATTTAAATAGCAATTTGGCCCAAAGCCCAAAAGCTCATTGGGCCCAAGCCCATTGGATCCAAGCCCAAGCCCATTAGGATTCAGGCCAAAGCCCATTAGGCCCATAAGAAACTCTATAAATAGAGAGTTCATCCTTCATTTTCAAGGTTCACAAAATTTCTTCTCCTAAGAACTCAAAGAGAATTCCCAAACAACAAAAGAGTCTTTGAATCCTGAAGACTGAACGTCACTTGAAGATCAAACACCTGAAGACTTCACCGCTACGCGAAGCTGAAGATTCAACCTCGAGAACAAGCTGTGAAGCCCTCGAGTGCGGTTACATTTAAGAGAGAGAATCAGAGGATCAAACATTAGAGATTGTAATCCACTACGCACTAATACATACAATTAAATACAAATTCAAATTTCATTTACACGTGTCGAATTTCCATTCGTCGTTTGAATTCTCGTGTGAACAATTACATAAAATAGAGAAAAAGTTATATATTTATAAATATTTTTTAAAATGTTAAATTCTCGTGTAATTTTTACTACTAAATCATATTTGATAGAACGATACATTTTTTTTTTTTAAAAAAAACAACTTGATAAATGCACTTTTTTTAAGTAGACAAAGTATACATTTTTAAGTAAATCTTTTTACTTAAATCTCTTTTATTTTATCACCCACATAAATGGATTTTTTTTTTTTACAACATGGAGGTAGAAGATTTAAATTTTGGACCTTTTTGGTCACTATATCATATCTATATCATACAATATGTTGTTTGAACTATGTTCCTCTTGACGTATTTTTGTGTCATTATTATCACATCATGTTAAATCATTATTTTTTTTTTTTAGTCGAATTACTACATCACATCAATATTTAAGTAGCATAATTTAACATATGGAAATGTTGCTTTAATTTCCCTATATTCCATTCCGTTGATGGCAACCTTAGAAAATAAAAGTATATTTCTAAAGCAAGTAGATGGATCTTAGAGTTTATGGTAGCACCATAAAAAATAATTTGAAAAAGAACTTTCCAAAAAGGAAAAGAAAAGGAAAAGAGAGAGCACATTGAGAAGAGAGAAAAGGTTTTGGGAGAACGGTCCAAATTGTGAGGAATCTATTCAATTCCAAAGTAGAGGTAAAAATGATGACAACCAAACTATATATTTTTTTCTTTTCTCTTTAAAAAAATTATGAAACGAACAAATAAATATTTTAAATTGGTAACAAACCTTACATGACTATATAGAATAATTGAAAATCTCTTCATTGTTGGCCCATGATTTAGACTAAGATTTAAATTTAGACCTTACAAAAGGTGTAAAACCATATTTTCTCTTGAAACGATGTGATTTAGGGAAAAGGTGGATCCACCAAAAGGCCAAGGGGCATGTGTCTGCGTTTTGTTTTTTAATATTGCAATTTTCGAAACTATTTATCAAAATATTGCATATTTCAAACTATTTTTAAAAATATAGCAGTTTTTATTCAGAACTATAGTCCAACTTCGATGATCTTTATCTTTCAATATATAGCTCCAAAAATAGTGAAACCAGGTAACAAATTGAAGCTGTATTAGCTTTCAGCCATACATTTTTCAAAAATTTTACATATCTGAATAAAAAGATATCGATCTTTGAATGCACACTGTTCAAAAAACATTGTGCTGAAAGACACGTGGATGTATATCGTCTTTTGAAAAGACAGGATTGCTTTGCGTTTTCAAAAGACCATGTGTGCTCTCGCGTGAGAATAAAAGCGACAATATTTTTAAAAATAGTTTGATAAACATGCAATAATTTGATAAAAAAAATCGAAAACAACAATATTATTAAAAAAATGTTGCATGTGTTCCTTGAACTTGTATATAATATACAATGTTGGAAATTTTTTAATATTTTAATATTATTATTGTTTTATCCTTTTGTCTGAATCACTCAACTCTTCCTACAAAATAGGAGAGAGTGGTTGCAGTCGTGTTAAAAACTTGTTCCAAGTTTCTCCTAATGAAGGAGAATGCTTTCCTATAAAAGAGCACTACCCCACATATGAGAGAAAATGTGAAGATATGTATAGTTCTTCTCAACTGACTTCTCTATTACCACAGTTCTTTGTTCTTTTGAGTTTTTTTTTTTTTAGCATACAAGCAATTGGGGATTCATAAGAGAGCTTAGCTATACACAAGCTATCTTGAAGGATTGTTGTATCTTCGGAGTGGAGTGTCAGATAACTCAGTGTAGTGGGAAACACATCTTTTCTATGGACAGCGTTTATCAACGTGCCTCAATCCACAAATTACACAGGCTATTCATATCTCCTAATTTGTTGTAATTTTATTAAAATAAAGTTGTATTGATTATTTCAGAAATTTCTATTCCCTAAAATTATTTCCAACAATCATAGAGAATATGTGGCATGAAATTTCTGAAATTTTGTGATGGTCTTTAGTATGTGGATAAGTCTAACAACACAGTAGATAAGGATAAGCAGGAGTTAACTTTTATTGTGATTATTGCTATTGCACATTTATATAATCTCTGTGTTGGTTTGAATTTTCTCAAATTGAGGCTGGAGAAACATTAAGCATTGAGTCTATTTTGATGTGGGTGGAAAATTATGAAATTTTGCATCTTGTTGGGCTCAATTTTTTTTCTTTAATTTTCTTAAAGCTTAATTTTTTCCACAAGTATGAAGTAGCATGAAAAAATATATATGAATTATATTGATCATGCTTATATATATCAGAAGTTGAAATTTTCATCCTTTCACTGTCAGAGTCTATAAATTTTATTTACACAGACGAATATAAAGGAGTGGAAGCTGAAGATCTTTGCTGGATTGCTTGTGCGTAAAGATTTAAAGGTCTCCCGAATAAATGAGGCATTGTGAGTAAATCTTCTATTATATACCAATCTTCTAATTTTTTTTAACAATCCAACCTCAAATATTTAATTTGGGTAAACCACTCAAATAGTTAATGCTGCAGATTCCATTGAGTTAAATTTAATAGTGGTGGTTGGAAAGTCTCTGGATTTAATTATATTTTGTGGGCTCTTGTAGCTTTATATTGTTAGCATATATTTAACTTGATAATTTGTTTAAATATATCCATTTGTTTGTTAAATTTGATATTTGACATATCAATTTTGGTTGGGAAGGAAATGAACAAAATTTGATGCTTGTAATTCCTAATAATATTTATGGAGGCTAAAACCTGCAAGGTTGCAGTAATAAAGTTCGTAGTCCAAAATATCTAAAGGTATCTACCTAGTTTATTAACTGTCATCATTCTTAAAATTTTCTTATTTCATCACTGGATTCAAATCCAAAGGAGTAGTGGGTTTTATTATATTAAATGTATAACGGTTTATGGTTTATCTCGTTTTATTCCTAAAACAAAATTAAAATATCTTTTGCAACAAAATATAATATTCATTTAGTATGATATTTACGAATTTTTGTTAGTCAATATTGGATTAAATTCAATCTATTTATAGTTCTCTATATTTGAACATTATTTGTTACAAATAGTTTGATTGAATTCTTGAGGAGAATCTTTCAAATTAGTTATTGAGCAGAAAATATATATTTCAAATTCTTATTATCTTTTGATAATTTAGTAATTTTATTTTATTGCTATATTTGAGTATGATATCTATTATATATTTATTGAATATATATTAAGCTTAAGGATCATGTTTTTCTCTTCTGAAGTGAGGTTAAAAATAATAATAACAATAATTTTGTTATTATATTATTTTGCAAATCTCAATCATGTATGTATTGTCATAGTGATCATTTAATTAAGTCTAAATGTCATGTTAATCTTGTATGAAAATAATATTTCTTATGGTTATTATTTTGTTGACAAAACTTATGGGTGATATTTAATTAAAATAATTGTGGAGAAGTTTGAACTTGTGTTAAAGTTGTTTGATGTAGCTTGGAATTATGAAGTAAACTGAGGTTGAGGTAATGAGCTCTTATTGACTTTTAAGTGTATGATTTTAGGTCTTAAATTGCAATGTTATTTGACCTTTAAATTTTCATAAAATTTTAAATTATTATTACTATTAATTTAGTTTGGTCATAACATTCCCTCCTCATTACGTGCATAAACTCTCATTTATATTTCAACCTAGTAGAAATTGATTGAAGTCTAAGGTATTGCTAGCTTGTATAAAATGCATGAATATTTTCAATCAAATGAAATATAAATTTATTCATCATGAATATTTCATTGAGCATGTTGTGATCATGAAAAATGAAAAGGAAAATTAGATATTTAATAATGTATAATTGTCCTTATTAAGGCTTCTTAGATATGAGCATTAAATGTGTAAATAGTGAACACATGTGATTGAGATGTTTCACCTATTGTTATACAAATAGATGAATTTGTATTATGTGATTATGTCGTTGTTTTTTATTTTGCTATTTAGCAACTTACGAAGAAATCTATTGAATATTATTTCTTTTATTGTGAAATATTATGACTTTATGAAAAGATATTGCGGACACTATTTCATTGATGAAATGCATTTATATAATCATGTGAAATTAAATTAATTATTGGCAAAATAATTAATTTATGTTGTGCTCTCGCTGATGTCTTACACTTAATATAATAGTATATATCAATCTTTTGTGGTGTTCATAATTTATGTATTCATGCATAAATATGTTAGGATATATATGCAATATATCTCAAAATGTGGGGGCAAAAAGTAGTTATTTAAAGTCTTTATTCGGCGTAAAAGAAAAATCATTTGATTTTATTGATGAATTTTGATTGAGTTATGCATGTGTATATGCAACAATCGCTTGATTGAGCCAATCAAATAAATAATTAAAACATCGAGGGAATGAGGCTAAAGTCTATAATATAGTCACCTCAATGGACACCCAACCTCAAAGATTGGAGATCCCATGAAAGAGGTTCAATGGGTAACAACGAAGTTGAAGTGTGACTATGGAGCACTAATTTATTATGGAGGGTGTTGGTGACAAATAACCCTTGGAAGGTTTCACCTATGTGGGTGTTGTAGTGAGGTTCTACAAACGGGGTTAGGCTACTCCCTTAAAACACTAATGAAAAAGATACGTGTGCATGATTGTATAACGCGCAACACGAGTAAACGAATACCCTACATATTGCTTGTACTATGTATGTGGTGAGTAGAAATTTGGCTCAAAGACCTAGTTCAAGACTTAGTTCATTATGGTTCTTTCAAATGTATACTTGCTAACACTAAGTGGAGGTTCAAACTCGGAAGGTACCTACACCTATTGCATAGTAAAAATGCTCACCTTTATTTGTACTTTTATGTTAAAAATTGTGGGAGACTGTTGGAAATTTTTAATATTTTAATTATTTATTTTAATATTATTATTGTTTTATCTTTTGTCTGAATAACTAAACTCTTCCTACTAAATAGAAAAGAGTGGTTGCAGACGTGTTAAAAATATGTTAACCAAGTTTCCCCTAATGGAGGGGAATGCTCTTCTATAAAAGAGCACCATTACAAAAGGTGTAAGATCCATATTTTCTTTGGATGCTCTTCTATAAAAGAGCACCAATAATTGAAAATCTCTTCATAGTTGGCCCATGATTTAGACTAAGCTTGAAATTTAGACCTTACAAAAGGTGTAAGATCCCTATTTTCTCTCGAAACGATGTGATTTAGGGGCAGGGGTGGATCCACCAAAAAGCCAAGGGACATGTGTCCGCGTTTTGTTTGTTAATATTGCAATTTTCGAAACTATTTATAAAAATATTGCATGTTTCAAACTTTTTTTAAAAATATAGCAGTTTTTATTCAGAACTATAGTCCAACTTCGATGATTTTATATTTCGATATACAACTCAAAAAATAGTGAACCAAGGTAAGAAATTGAAGTTGTCTGTATTAGCTTTCCAGCCATACATTTTTAAAAAAATTTGCATATCTGAATAATGCAGATATCGATCTTTGAATGCAGATATCGATCTTTGATACACACTGTTCAAAAAATATTGTGCTGAAAGACACGTGGATGTATATCGTCTTTTGAAAAGACAAGATTGCTTTGTGTTTTCAAAAGACTATGTGTGCTCTCGCGTGAGAATAAAAGCGACAATATTTTTAAAAATAGTTTGAAACATGCAATATTTTTATAAAAAATTTCGAAAACAACAATAAAATTAAAAAAAATGCCGCATGTGTCCCTTGAACTTGAACTTGTATATAATATATAATGTTGGAAAATTTTAATATTAATATTGTTTTATCCTTTTGTCTGAATCACTCAACTCTTCCTACTAAATAGGAGAGAGTGGTTGCAGACGTGTTAAAAACTTGTTAAATAATGAAGGGGAATGCTCTCCTATAAAAGAGCACGAGTACCCCACGTATGAGAGAAAATGTGAAGATTTGTATAGTTCTTCTCAACTGACTTTTCTATTTTACCACAGTTCTCTGTTGTTTTGAGTTTTTTTTAGCATACAAGCAACTGAGGATTCATAATAGAGCTTAGCTACACACAAGTTATCTTGAAGGATTGTTGTATCTTCGAAGTGGAGTGCCAAATAACTTAGTGTAGTGGGGCACATCTTCTCTATGGAAAGCATTTATCAACGTGCCTCAATCCACAATTACACAGACTATTTTTACCTCCTAATTTGTTGTAATTTTTTTTAAATAAATTTGTATTGATTATTTCAGAAATTTCTATTCCCTCAAATTATTTCCAACAATCATAAAGAAGTTGTGGCATGAAATTTCTGCCTTTAATTTCATGCCACATGTTCGATAAGGAAACATGTCCTTCGTCTGTTGGAAATTGGCCCTACCCGCAATATTGTGCCCCCCATGTTTGAATGTTGGAATCTGAATTTCTTAGGTCTCGTTTGATAACCATTTGGTTTTTAGCTTTTGGTTTTTAAAAAATTAAGCATTTAAATGAGTTCCTACATAATTTTCATATTTGTTAAGGAAACATTAGAACTCTTAGCCAAATTCTAAAAACAAAACTAAGTTTTTGAAAGCTACTTTTTTTTGTTTTAAAAAATTGACTTGAATTTTGAAAACAGTTGTAAAAGATAGATAACACAACAAAGGAACTCATAGGGGAATGTATTGTTTATAAGCTTAATTTTCAAAAACCAAAAAATTAAAAATTAAATGCTTATCAAATGGGGCCTAATTTATTTTGGTAAAGATACGTTTTCATTTTAAATATATATAGGCTTTTTTGGTCATTAATCTCAAATTAATTAATTAATGTTTTGATGATAACAAAATCTTATTTACTAATATTTTTAGTATTTTGAAGTGAATACAACGTAGAGCTCGAAACAACGATTCCAACGCATTTTGAATCAGTCGAATCAGAGCTCAAACGAAGAAATTACGTCGCAAAACAAATTCGAATGAACCCTACACATGGTGAATGACGTGACGTTGAATCATCAAGCTTGAGAAATTTGAGCGCGCCACGTGGCTAAATTTTGATCATATGAAGGAGTGAGATGTGGGCTTATTTTGTTTAAAATATATAATATTTATTTATTTATATTTTAATATATATATATATATATATATATATATATAAATTCTTTTATTTCCTTCTCTTTTTAAACATCTTCTTCTCCCATTGTTTTTTAACAACAATTTTCATAATATTTTCTTCAATGGTCTAAAACTCAAAAAACTTTTATTGTTGTTCTCTCCAAGCTCAAAAATTATTTTCTTTTGATCTTATTCTTGAGATAGATTTATTGTATTGTGAGGATTAATTTGTGAGTATAAATTTGTAAATCCATTATTTGAGAGAGTTTTTCTATCTTGTTCTAAAATATATATCCATTGTAAGGGTCTCTTGTACCAGTAAAAAGAGCGTGGTTAACGGTTTGATCCTGAACTGTGGAAAGGATCGGGTTTGTTCTTGCACCTGGAAAAAGAACTTTGTAGCGGTTGGACTCTAAGCCGTGGAAAGAGTCGTTTGTTTTAGTGGAATACCCAAGAGGCGCTTGGGGAGTGGAGTAAGTCGTGCCGAACCACTATAAATTTAGTGTGTCAATTTCTCTATCCCTTCCCTATTTTATTTTTGCAATTAATTTGTTATTGTATGAATTGCAATATTATATTCTTCAAATTAATTGCTCCTTGATGATCTTTTAACCTGGTAGAATTTTATTTTTCATATTCACTTACCAACTTGTTATTAGAATCAAATAGGATATTTGAATTTATTGTTTGAATTAATTGTTAGTAACAAGTATATTAATTTGTTAAATTGGGCCCACTTACGTAAATGTATCACAAACCTTCGTTAAACCCTATTCACCCCCTCTAGGGTTGTCATACCGATCCAACAACAAAATATATATATATATATATATATTGTTGACCGAGAAATTTCGGCCAATCAGCGGTCGCCACGTGTCCCCATCACGACCGGGGATCAAATAGACTTGACCGAGCAAATTCGGTCAAACTGCAATTGGGCTCGAAATCGAATCGGGCCAGAAAGATATGCAAAAGACAATTTGGCCCAAAGATCAAGCCCAGGCCTAAGATTCAAAAGCCCATTGGGCCCAAAGCCCAAGCCCATTGGATCCAGGCCCAAGCCCACCAGGCCCATGAGAACTCTATAAATAGAGAGTTCATTTTCATTTTTAAGGTTCAGAAAATTTCTTCTCCTAAGAACTCAGAGAGAATTCCCAAACAACGAAAGACTCTTTGAATCCTGAAGACTGAACGTCACTTGAAGATCAAACACCTGAAGACTTCACCGCTACGCGAAGCTGAAGATTCAACCTCGAGAACAAGCTACGAAGCCCTCCAGTACGTTACATTTAAGAGAGAGAATCAGAGGATCAAAAATTAGAGATTGTAATCCACTACGCACTGATAAATACAATACATCAATACAAATTCAAATTCATTTACACGTGTCGAATTTCCATTCGTCGTTCGAATTCTCGTGTGAACAGATTGGCACGCCCGGTGGGACAACTCTACCTTTCATCTCTCTCTCTCAAAAAAAAAAAATCCTTTACAATGGCATCAAAGAAAACAACATTCAAGGCTGTCAGTTCCAACAGCCCTTACAGAGGACTTGCCACCCACAGCCGCGTCATCAAAGAAGTCTCGCAGACGGGCGAACACACTCCTGCCATCGTGCGCAAAATATACAAACGACTGACGAAGTCCGAGCAGGTTGGGATAATCATCAAGGACAATCCTTTGTTCGATGAGGTTGTTCCCTCCTCTGATCAGCCGGAGAAGGTGTCTGACCCCAACGTATCTGTAATGATGGCGGATGCGCGTACTAACGACGAAGCGATGGCTGAAATGGAAAAGAAAATTAGCTTCCTGATGAAAGCAGTCGAGGACAAAGACTTCGAGATTGCCCAACTGAGGAGTCAGATGCAAAGTCGTGAGGTCGCGGAGTCAAGCCTAACTCCTGCGGCCAGAAAGAGTGACAAACAAAAAATGGTCATCCAGGAAGACCAAGCGCAACACTCGATGTCAGTCGCTTCCTTATCTGTCCAACAACTGCAGGACATGATTACCAACACCATCCGAGTCCAGTACGGTGGACCAGCCCAAAGCACCCTCTTGTATACCAAACCGTATTCCAAGAGGATCGACAATTTGAGAATGCCCATTGGGTATCAGCCGCCAAAGTTTCAACAATTCGATGGGAAGGGCAATCCTAAACAACACATTGCCCACTTCGTCGAAACGTGCGAGAATGCTGGAACTCGCGGAGACTTGCTGGTTAGGCAATTCGTCCGAACTTTGAAAGGAAACGCCTTTGACTGGTACACCCACTTGGAACCCGAGACGATTGACAGTTGGGAGCAGTTTGAAAGAGACTTCTTGAATCGCTTCTACAGCACGAGGCGGACAATCAGCATGTCTGAACTCTCGCATGCTAGCCAAAGAATGGGCGAGCCTGTCGTCGACTTCATTAACCGCTGGAGATTGTTGAGTCTTGACTGCAAGGACCGACTCACGGAAGTGTCTGCTGTCGAGATGTGCATCGGCGACATGCATTGGGGACTTCACTACATCCTGCAAGGGATAAAGCCTCAAACATTCGAGGAGTTAGCAACTCGCGCCCATGATATGGAGTTGAGTATTGCCAATAGAGGAAACAAAGACCTCTTAATCCCCGACGTAAAGAAAATAAAGACAGAAATGAAGAGCGTTGGGAAGATCACGAAGAATGTCGTGAAAGAATCCATGGTCGTCAACACGGCCCCTTTAAGGTTTTCCTCCAAAGCAATGGAAAACAAAACAAAAGCAAGAAATGACAAAGGCGAAAGACGTCGCCTTACGTTGAAAGAAAGACAAGAAAAGATCTACCCGTTTCCAGACTCTGACATTCCCGATATGTTAGAGCAATTGCTGGAAACGCAACTCATCCAACTGCCAGAGTGCAAACGACCGGAGGAGTTAGGAAACGTAAATGATCCTAACTACTGCAAATACCACTGGATCGTCAGTCATCCTCTAGGCAAATGCTTCGTCTTGAAAGAGCTAATCATGAAGTTAGCTAGTGAAAAGAAGATTGAGCTGGATCTCGACGAGATAGCTCAAGCAAATCACGCCGCCGTAACATTGAACTCCGGCGTTCAATTATCTCCTGTCTCTCCTAAGAAGCAAGAGGAGAGTTTGATCCAGTTCGGGACTTGTGAACCTGTAATCGTTCGATACGAACATGAAATCCTACAGGAGACTTCGCGGGTGAAGCCCGAACCCGTTGGGGATGAGGATGAAGGATGGACCGTCGTAACTCGTCGAAAAATGCGGCGACAGAGACCCGTCCAGAAAGAAGCCCGCCTACTCCGAGAGTATAGGCGAAAAAGCAAACTTCCAAAGAGAAAAGGAAGAAAGAGTATGAGAAGGCCAAAACTTGTCGTGGAGGAAAACAAAGACCTCCCTCGACCCCAGCAGCCTATGACCCTACGGGAATTTTTCCCCAAGGGATTCTTTAATAAGAAGCAGGAAGAAATAGTTGAAGCTGCTACGTGCCATGTCGTTGTGGCAATCGAGGATGACAGCGCCACTCCAAGTTCAACGGAGTTGGTAATAAAGCTGGATGATACACCTTCCCTCAATGTAGTAGATTTGCCTCAAATGGACAAAACTGCTCACATCAACACGTTGAAGGACTCTAATGTTTCAGAACCTTCAACCTCTACAGCACATGCATGCGCGTCTGATTGCATGTCCATAAGCTTCACCGATGATGATTTGATGTTGGGGTCAAAACCTCACAATAGACCTTTGTTTGTCTCAGGATACATTCGAGAACAGTGGGTCGGTCGAATCCTCATTGATGATGGATCGGCCGTCAACATAATGCCGAAATCAGTCATGAAGGAGATTGGCATCCTGATGGAAGAGCTATCAAGTAGCAAGCTGGTAATCCAGGGTTTCAATCACGGAGGACAACGAGCGATCGGCATGATTCGCCTACAGCTCATCATCGGAGACTTAGAAGCACATACCTTATTTCATGTCATAGACTCCAGGACTACCTATAAAATATTGTTGGGTCGCCCTTGGATTCATGGAAATGGGGTAATAACTTCCACCTTGCATCAGTGCTTCAAGTTTTACCAGAACGGCGTCAAAAAGGTTGAGGCAGACACTAAGCCATTTTCAGAGGCCGAGTCTCATTTCGCGGATGCAAAGTTTTATATAAATAACAGCAACATAGAAGAAATAATGCCAAAAGAAATCCCATTGATCAGCGGGGAGCAGAAGACTTGCGCAGGGAAAGAATCAATCAAAGAAGAAAATGTTCCCAAGTTTTGCGAAAGCAAGACATCCGTCAGTCCTACGAAGGCTAAGGCCTTGAAAGACGAGAAAAGTTCGAACCCTTCTATTCTGCGCTACGTTCCCTTGTCCCGACGTAAGAAAGGTGAATCACCATTCGCAGAATGTACTAAAAGTTTGAAAGTCGGTGACATTAAGATCCTGAAAGAAAACTTTGTCACCCCTCTTACGAAGATAACGAAGCAAGAGGTCACGAAGTCCAAAGAGACTCAGAAAGGGATGGTCCTACCTGAGAAACGAACGAAAGAAGGATACGATCCCAAGGCATATAAACTGCTAGCAAAGGCAGGATATGACTTCACAACTCACACTGAGTTCAAGGGCCTGAAAATCCTCGAGGGCAGGTCAGAGCTTTCTTCGACACAGAAGAAACTCCTAAAGGAGGGATATCCTATACCGGCATCAAGAAAGAGGCTTGGATATAAGTCGCCTGAACCAGTCCGGATAACCCGAAAAGGGAAAGAGAAAGTGGCCAACAGTAATAACATAACGACCAAAGAGGCACACAACTCAAAAGAAGAGGAAGCTGTCAAACCAAGGATCTCTATCTTTAAGCGCATCAAGCCGCCGGCTACGCGCGCTTCAGCCTTCCAGCGATTGAAAGCTGCTGTGACGGAAGAAGACAGTTCGCACTCAACACCTAATCCCATCAGATCTTCCGTCTTTCAAAGGTTTAGTAAGTCGGCAGATAAAAAAGAAAACACGTCGTCCGCTGAACCTCTCTCACGACAATCTGCATTTCAAAGGTTGAGTAAGTCGGCAGATAAAAAAGAAGACACGCCGTCCACTGAACCTCTCTCACGGCAATCTGCATTTCAAAGGTTGAGTAAGTCGGCAGATAAAAAAGAAAACACGCCGTCCACTGAACCTCTCTCACGGCAATCAACATTTCAAAGGTTGAGTAAGCCAGCAGATGAGAAGGAAAACACACCGTCCGCTAAACCCCTCTCACGGAAGGCAGCATTTGAAAGGTTGAGTAAGCCGACAGAGGAGAAAGAAAATACGTTGCCCGATAAATCTCTCTCATGAACGTCAGCGTTGCAAAGATTAAGCGTGACCACAAATAGAGATAAGAAACTTTCATCCACTTCCATTTTTGATCGCCTCCTACACGAAGAGCCTCCAGAGACTTTGAACAATAAAGAGTCTAGCAAAACAAAAAGCAATGAAGAGATCCGCAGTATCGTCCCCTCACGGATGAAAAGAAAAACTTTTGTTACCGTGAATACAGATGGTGCATTAAAGGTTAAACGACGCAATGTCATCATCACCAACCCTGCGAGCAAACGTGCAGAGAATGGGGATGAAGCCTCTTGTCACCATATTACTGCCGGGGAAGAAACGGAGGCCGAGATATCTGAAGAGGATGTTGAAGAGGCTCCACTGCCACTCGAAGATGGAAGCCAACCAACAGTTGATGAGCTAAAAGAAATTAATCTGGGTACGACGGAAGAACCACGTCCAACCTTTATAAGCGCATCACTTTCGAATGAAGAGGAGTGTGAGTACTTGAGTTTGCTCATTGCGTATAAAGATGTCTTTGCTTGGTCGTATAAAGAGATGTCGGGACTTGATCCAAAAGTCACAGTACATCATCTCGCTATTGAACACGGGTATCGACCAGTCAAACAAGCTCAACGACGTTTCAGGCCAGAGCTCATCCCCCAAATTGAAAATGAGGTTAACAAGCTAATTGAAGCAGGGTTCATTCGCGAAGTAAACTACCCGACATGGATAGCAAACATTGTCCCCGTCAGAAAGAAAAACGGACAATTACGGGTATGCGTTGACTTTCGCGATCTGAATAGTGCATGTCCGAAAGACGACTTCCCATTGCCCATCACTGAGCTAATGGTCGATGCTACCACAGGGCATGAAGCTTTGTCTTTCATGGATGGGTCATCAGGATACAACCAGATTCGAATGGCCCTCAAAGATGAAGAAATGACAGCGTTCCGGACTCCGAAAGGGATATACTGTTACAAGTTAATGCCCTTTGGATTAAAGAACGCAGACGCAACTTATCAACGTGCCATGCAAAGGATCTTCGATGATATGCTGCATAAGCATGTCGAATGCTACGTCGACGATCTTGTAGTCAAGTCCAAAAAGCGACAGGATCACTTGAAAGATCTAAAGGTGGTTTTCGATCGTTTGAGAAAGTACCAATTGAGGATGAATCCTCTCAAATGTGCATTCGGTGTAACTTCGGGGAAATTCCTTGGTTTCGTCGTAAAACATCGAGGGATCGAGATTGATCAATCCAAGATCGACGCCATTCAAAAAATGCCAGAGCCGCGAAACTTGCATGAACTAAGAAGTCTCCAAGGACGACTTGCTTATATCAGGAGGTTCATCTCCAATCTAGCAGGCCGATGCCAACCATTTCAGAGACTGATGAGGAAAGACACGACCTTTGAGTGGGATGAAGCATGTCAAAATGCCTTTGACAACATAAAACAATACTTGCTTAACCCTCCTGTTTTGGGCGCACCCGTAGCTGGAAAGCCATTGATACTCTACATTACCGCGCAAGAAATGTCGCTTGGGGCATTGCTTGCACAAGAAAGTGAGAAAGGTAAAGAAGGTGCTATCTACTACCTAAGTAGAACTCTCAATGGGGCAGAGCTGAATTATTCACCCATTGAGAAGATGTGTTTTTCGCTCTTCTTCGCCATCGATAAGTTGAGGCATTATATGCAGGCGTTCACAGTGCATCTGGTGGCTAAGGCTGACCCAATCAAGTATGTTCTGTCTAGACCAATTATCTCAGGTCGGTTGGCAAAGTGGGCAATTTTACTACAACAGTATGATATTGTTTATGTTCCGCAAAAGGCGGTGAAGGGGCAAGCCTTGGCTGATTTCTTGGCAGATCATCCGGTGCCGTCAGACTGGAAATTATCTGACGACCTGCCTGACGAAGAAATCTTCTACATTGAAATTTTTGACCCATGGATTATGTATTTTGACGGTGCAGCTCGAAGATATGGCGCAGGAGCGGGTATAGTATTCATTACCCCTGAAAAACACATGATGCCGTATAACTTCGCATTTGAAGAGGTATGTTCGAATAATGTTGCTGAATATCAAGCACTCATTATGGGTCTTCAAATAGCAATAGAAATTGGAGTGACCAACATTGAGATTTATGGAGATTCAAAACTGATAATTAATCAATTGTCGCTCCAATACGAGGTGAAGCATCCAGATTTAATGTCCTACTTTAATTATGCAAGACGACTCTTAGAGAGGTTTGATAGTATGACGATAGAGCATATTCCAAGAGCTGAAAATGCAAAGGCAGATGCATTAGCAAACTTGGCCACAGCCCTGACTGTATCAGAAAGTGAAATATTGAACGTTCCGATTTGTCAAAAATGGGTTATACCGCCAACTGAAGTTGAAAGTCAAGAAGCAAACGTAATATCGGTCTATGTGATTGAGGAAGAGGATTGACGACAACCGATTGTAGATTATCTACAACATGGAAAACTTCCCACAGAGTCCCGACGTAAGGCCGATATACGAAGAAGAAGTGCTCGATTCATCTACTACAAGGAAACCCTTTATCGACGCTCCTATGACGAACTTTTTCTTCGATGCCTAGGAAAAGAAGAATCGATAAAGGCATTAGAGGAAGCGTACTCAGAGGTCTGTGGTGCTCATCAATCGGGACCGAAACTTCATTTTCAGTTAAAGAGAATGGGTTATCACTGGCCAACGATGGTTCAAGACTCGATGGAGTATGCTAAGAAATGTGAGGCTTGTCAGTTTCATGCAAACTTCATACATCAACCGCCAGAACCCCTTCACCCAACCATAGCTTCATGGCCCTTTGAAGCTTGGGGGCTTGATCTCGTTGGTCCAATAACACCTAAGTCCTCAGCAGGACATTCTTATATCCTCGCTAGGACAGATTATTTTTCAAGGTGGGCCGAGGCAATTGCGTTAAAGGAGGCAAAGAAGGAAACTGTTGTGAATTTCATCCGAACCCACATCATTTACCGTTACGGCATCCCTCACCGCATCGTGACCGATAACGAAAGACAATTCTCCAATAGTCTAATGGACAATTTATGTGAGAAATTCAAGTTCAAACAATGCAAGTCATCCATGTACAACGCTCCGGCAAATGGATTGGCAGAAGCATTCAACAAGACATTGTGCAACTTGCTGAAAAAAGTGGTCTCCAAGTCAAAAAGAGACTGGCAGGAAAAGATTGGTGAGGCATTATGGGCTTACCGAACTACCCACCGCACTCCTACAGGGGTCACACCTTATTCCCTAGTCTATGGGGTTGAAGCTGTGCTCCCTTTGGAAAGAGAAATCCCTTCTTTAAGAATGGTGGTGCAAGAAGGGTTAACTACCGAAGACAATGCAAGATTGCGCCTCGAAGAATTCGAAGCGCTCGATGAAAGAAGATTGGATGCTCAGCAAGCATTGGAATGTTACCAAGCGCGAATGACCAAGGCTTTCAACAAAAATTTGAAGCCTCGATCATTTCAAGTTGGCGATCTAGTACTCGCGGTTCGAAGACCCATTATCACAACGAGACATACGGGGAGCAAGTTCACCCCTAAGTGGGATGGACCCTATGTTGTTAAGGAAGTCTATACAAATGGGGCATACAAAATTGTGGATCAAGATGGATTAAGGATTGGCCCAATCAACGGCAAATTTCTTAAGAAATTTTATGCATAAAAAAAATGTACTACTCCTTAACGTAAGAGTATAAACTAGATGTTGCTCCTGGCCCGCACGAGCTTAAAAGGTGAACGGCCCAAGTAAAAAAAAAAAAAATCATCATGTAATTTGAACTACGTTATGACTTGATCCCTTCCATCTAAGGGTCTGTAGACAACTTAAAGGAAAAAAAATACATATATACTTTAAGTCCAGTCGCACGCAATAAAAAATATATATTCATTCCATTCGAACTACGTTCAAACAAGTGATCTCTTGATTTCAAATCTACGTAAGCAACAAAAAATTAAGTTCAACAAAGCAACAAAGGAAACTTATTATTCCAAAATGAAGGAGACAAGCCAAATGGTCATAAAGAAAACATAAAGTTCTTTTACACGAGAGAAATCTAGAAGAAGATAGATAAAAAAATATATATGCACATATATGCGTAAATGAAGGCGCCCACTGAAACTCTTTCAACTCCGCGCGCGAGCTCTCTAGAAGCTCGCGAACTGCAGCAACCGCTCGAGCATCGTCCTCGTCAATAATGGGGGCACATTCGAGGGCACGAATCTCTTCGCGTACACGCGAGACTTCAAGTGTCCCGCGACTCAAGACTTGCTCCCGGGCGGAGACAAAAGTGGAAAGCCTTACAAGCTCGATCTTCGCAGCTTCTATCTTCGCTTTCGCCTCTTCTATCTCCGTTTTCGTCTCTGTAACCTCTAGGAGGAATCGGTCCAAATAAATCTTCTTTTCTTCCAGTTGACGATCCCTACTGTTGGAGTTTAGATGGGTGGAAATTGAAGATTGCATCTGGTTGTAGTCTTCCACTCTCTTACAATAACCTTCTACAAATTCTTGCAGAGACACCTGGTTGTTTGCCCGAGTGTCCGAGATGCCTTTAAGAATCTTACGATTCTCTGGCTCAAGTTTCGGAACATCCTCAAAAGGGGTACGCGTCATTTTCTCTCGCAAGCTTTGCCACATAGACATGGCCGCTTTTCGTTGAAGGCTGGATACTATATTGTCAGCACAATAAACAGAGGTTTCAGGAGCTTGCGAAACTGCATTCAACGGAACATGTTGAGAACGCTCCCTGATGGTAAGCAAAGGTAAATTGGTACTTCGCTCTTCCAATGGGGCAGAAGAGCTCCCAGGTCGCCTATCAATAGAAACCGAAGCTTCTGAACCCTCCGACGATTGGTCGCTATGTTGCTCGCCCTCGGCTTGAATATAATCATCGAGGTGAAGCTGTAACAATAGAAGATTTTTAAATAAGTTATTTGCTGATATATATATATATATATATATACATAAAAATTTAAACGAAAGGCGGATATAAAAAAAATATATATTCAGAAAAAAAGAAGGAGAAAGTTACTGAACTAAGGCTCCAACATCATCAGGTATGTCACAAGCAGTAGGGACATCGTCGAAGAATCTGTTACCGAGATCGGGGAGATCGGGGGTCTGTCTGAGCCTTTTATCCTTCTTCCAATAAACGTCTCTATCATTGCCTTGACTATCTTCAGCTTGATCTGGGGCATGGCATGACGGTTTATCTTTGAGCAAATGAATTTTCTTTCCTCCGAGGTTAGCATTGACCTTCTTAGGCTTCTTAGGTTTTGAACAATCTGAGTGAGGAAGAGCGTTGTCAATCAATTTATCCACACCTTTCCTCAAATAATCGTCATGCTTAATCGACCACCACTTTCGATAATTTGAAGTAACATGGTCATGGGGGTTCAACATTCGAGCTGGAAGAAACACTTCCCACCCTACGTCAGCGCAAATACAAACTCGCCAATGATGTAAAATAGTACACGAATCCACCGAAGGAGAAGCTTCCCCTATATCATTTGGCACGTCTTGGTAGAACCCGAACTGACGACCAAATCGATACGGACTATATGATTCGATGACAAGCGATTCCCCACATCGCGCTGATATATAGCACGATCGGAGGCTCGAAAAATATGAAGAATCTTCAGAGTCGTTGATGGTTTCTCTATTTAGGATTTCGTGTTTATTCCTATGTTGGAGATTCACGTGCCATGCTATCGATGCGCCCTCATGGATCAGTTCATGCGCTTCAGATTCATCTAGATATTTAGCCCCACCTTCGCCGGAAAATTCAACCATCCCTGGACCTTGGACCTCCTCAGGAGTCTTGTGATGAGTATTAAAGTAATGAGCTAACCAGCCAATAATGTAATGCACCGGGAGACAGGTTTCGATACGGCCGACCGAACTAGCAGTCATTGAGATTTTGCCTAACACGTGGTAAAGGTTAGCTAAGACTGGAACGGCAAGACTAAAAGTTTCACCCTCGGCCATCAGACAAACAATCTTGAAAACACCTGGACGAATGTGGTGAGCATTGGCCTGAGGAAATACGAAGGCATAGAGCCAGCAACATAAAAAAGCGGCCAAGTATGTTTTATCCTTCCATCCTTCTTCAATATTTAGAGTATGGAACATGCTGCACTCATCGTTTGACCATTCACGATATTTAACTTTCGTGCCGTCGGGGTTATGAGTCACGCCGGGGCGAGAAGTAGGCTTAGAAGCAGTTCTTTTCTTTGACCTTCGCGCCGGTATTTTACCATATCGCTGGATGCCTTTAAACCATAGTGAAATCCAATCACTGATGGCAACGTGAGAATGATCCGTCTTCTTAGCAGTTAGTGTATAATAAGCGCGAAATAAATGTTCGCAACTTTTTGGGAGATATCTGCCATTCCGTCCCGATCCAGTCAACTCTTTAAGACACGGAATGACTTCCTCGTAAAATTGTCCATCAATAGGAAGACCCCCGAATTTCCAAAGGTCCCACAAAGAGATGGAAAGTTCCCCAGCTTGGGTATGAAGAGTATTAGTTGCAGGGCACCATGCTTCACAAAAGGCTCGTACCACGGCCTTATTGCGATCGTAGGTATAGAGCGAAGCCATCACGGCATCTAGCAGACAAGCATGGCGAAGTATCTTCTTACTGCGACCGACGACAAGCTCCAACCACTCCCAATATTGAGGGATAAAAAGGAATTCTCCAGAAATCTTTAATACAGAGCCCCAACGAGTGGTACCTTCGATAATTCGGCGTCCCAATGTTAGCTCGGGGGTTTGACTGGGATTTTGGCGGTGAAGCGCAGAACCTAACATCCACACCTTAGACGAGGAACCTTGACCCAAAGGTTTTTCCGAAGACCATTTTGACAAACGACCTGGTTTTCCGAGTCGCGACAACTTATTAGAGTAATCGCCGATCTTGGGTTCTTCTACTAGGAGGTTAACTTCGCGTTTTAAGGGCTGATGTTCATCTTGTAAAAGAACGAGATATTTCTCTCCAGAGACGATCTGCTCTGCAAAATACACCATGTTCCTGCAAAACAAATTCGAAAGAGTTAATAAATTCAAAGCAAAGCGATAATTGTGGCGACGGTATTTAATGAGCTACACAAAAAGGCGAGCAGGAAGTGATTACCAAGAAAATACAACAAAAAAAAAGAACTATATACAACCTTAAAACAAAAAGAAAAGGACAACACATATAGCCTTCCAAAAAAAAAGGGGGAGAAATCTTAAAGCAAACAAAATGAGAGAGTGTTATGGGGGAAGCACACCAACAAAGACGGAGTACGTTCCCTAAGCAGACGCGCCCATTTCACATAAAGTGGAAATGCCAAACTGGCGCATCTACGAAGGAAAAGTAACGTCCCTAAGTCGGCGCATCATCCTTAAGTCGGCACACCAACAAAGACGGAGTACATTCTCTAAGTAGACGCGCCCATTTCACGTAGAATGGAAATGCCCAAACTGGCGCATCTATAAAAGAGTAACGTCCTTAAGTTGTTACGTCAACTTCACAGAAACGGAACGCGACGATCCGACGTACCAACAAAGACGGAGTACGTTCTCTAAGTAGACGCACCCATTTCACGTAGAGTGGAAATGCCCAAACTGACGCATCTACAAAAGAGAAGTAACGCCTTTAAGTCGGCACGCCGATCTCATAGGAACGGAACGCGACAATCCGACGCACCAACAAGGACGGAATACGTTCCCTAAACAGACGTGCATCTGCAAGAGAGAAGTAACGTCTTTAAATCAGTACGTCGATCTCACAAAAACGGAACGCGACGATCCGACGTACCAACAAAGACGGAGTACGTTCTCTAAGTAGACGCGCTCATTTCACGTAGAGTGGAAATGCCCAAACTGGCGCATCTACAAAAGAGAAATAACGTCTTTAAATCAGTACGTCGATCTCACAGAAACGGAACGCGACGATCCGACGTACCAACAAAGACGGAGTACGTTCTCTAAGTAGACGCGCCCATTTCACGTAGAGTGGAAATGCCCAAACTGACGCATCTACAAAAGAGAAGTAACGCCTTTAAGTCGGCACGCCGATCTCATAGGAACGGAACGCGACGATCCGACGCACCAACAAGGACGAAATACGTTCCCTAAACAGACGTGCATCTGCAAGGGAGAAGTAACGTCTTTAAATCAGTACGTCGATCTCACAGAAACGGAACGCGACGATCCGACGTACCAACAAGGACGGAGTACGTCCCCTGAGCAGACATCCATCTGCAAAGGAGAAGTAACGTCCTTAATTCAGTACGTCGATCTCAAAGAAACAGAATACGACGATCCGACGCACAACCAAGGACGGAATACGTTCCCTAAGCAGATGCGCATCTGCATAGAAGAAGTAACGCCCTTGAATTGTCACGCCGAGTCCGCGAGAACAGAACATAACAACTCGACGCACAACCAAGGACGGAATACGTTCCCTAAGCAGATGTGCATCTGCATAAGAGAAGTAACGCCCTTAAGTTGCTACGCCGAGGCCACGAGAATCGAACAGACCGACTCGACGCACAACCTAGGACGGAATACGTTCCCTAAGCAGACGTGCATCTGCATAAGAGAAGTAACGCCTTTAAGTTGTTACGCCGAGGCCACAAGAACTGAACAGAACGACTCGACGCACAACCTAGGACGGAATACGTTCCCTAAGCAGACGTGCATCTGCATGAGAGAAGTAACGCCCTTAAGTTGTTACGCCGAGGCCACAAGAACCGAACAGAACGACTCGACGCACAACCTAGGACGGAATACGTTCCCTAAGCAGACGTGCATCTGCATAAGAGAAGTAACGCCCTTAAGTTGTTACGCCAAGGCCACAAGAACCGAACAGAACGACTCGACGCACAACCTAGGACGGAATACGTTCCCTAAGCAGACGTGCATCTGCATGAGAGAAGTAACGCCCTTAAGTTGTTACGCCGAGGCCACAAGAACCGAACTGAATGACTCGACGCACAACCTAGGCCGGAATACGTTCTCTAAGCAGACATGCATCTGCATAAGAGAAGTAACGCCCTTAAGTTGTTACGCCGAGGCCACGAGAACCGAGCAGAACGACTCGACGCACAACCTAGGACGGAATACGTTCCCTAAGCAGACGTGCATCTGCATAAGAGAAGTAACGCCCTTAAGTCGTTACGCCGAGGCCACAAGAACCGAACAGAACGACTTGACGCACAACCTAGGACGGAATACGTTCCCTAAGCAGACGTGCTTCTGCATAAGAGAAGTAACGCCCTTAAGTTGTTAAGCCGAGGCCACGAGAACCGAACATAACGACTCGACGCACAACCTAGGACGGAATACGTTCCCTAAGCAGACGTGCATCTGCATAGGAGAAGTAACGCCCTTAGATTGTTACGTCGAGGCCACGGGAGCTGAACATGACGATTCAGCGCACCAACAAGGACGGAGTACGTTCCCCAAGCAAACACTCCGATCTCCCACAAAGTAAGAACCGAAGCCTCCGCAAAGAAGAAGTAACGCCCAAATCAGTACGCCAAATCTTGAATCGGCGGTAAAAGAAATGTCACACCTACAAAAAATTTGTCCCCCACTTGTTTATTCCATTTTAAAATTGAAAAGTTAACAAATTTCAAATCAATATGTATATATATAATAAAATAATATATTTATAAAATCCCAATTTCAAAATGGTTTAACTAATTTTAATTCTTAATTTCAAAAATGGAAAAAAAAAAAAAAAAAAAAAAATTATAAAATCTCAAATTCAAAATTACTTAACTAATTTTAAAAGCCTTAATTTCAAATTAAAAAATTGGTTATTGGCTATTTAAATCACAAAATCCCAAATTACTTAACTCATTTTAAAAGCCTTAATTTCAAATTAAAAAAAAAAAAAAATTTACTATTTAATCACAAAATCCCAAATCACTTAACTAATCTTAAAAGCCTTAATTTCAAATTAAAACATTGGTTATTGGCTATTTAAATCACAAAATCCCAAATTACTAAACTAATTTTAAAAGCCTTAATTTCAAATTAAAAAAAAAAATTGGCTATTTAATCACAAAATCCCAAATCACTTAACTAATTTTAAAAGCCTTAATTGCAAATTAAAGAAATTGGTTATTGGCTATTTAAATCACAAAATCCCAAATAACTTAACTAATTTTAAAAGCCTTAATTTCAAATTAAAAAAAAATAATTTGGCTATTTAATCACGAAATCCCAAATCACTTAACTAATTTTAAAAGCCTTAATTTCAAATTAAAAAATTTTATTGGCTATTTAATCACAAAATCTCAAATTCAAAATTAATTAGTGAGTGATTTCTAAAGCCCAATCTTGCCATAAAATAAATCTAATTTATCAATCACAGCCAACAAAATAACAAAATGCAAAATATTACAGGTCATCATAAATACATAAATATACAACAATAAATTCCCGCCCATAAATTACAGTCCATAAATTGCATACAATACAATTACAATACAATTACATACCATCCAAATTTACATACAAACAATAAATCACATATAGTCCAAATCAAATGATATTAAAAGTTTTTTTTTTTTTATTATTTACCAAATTAACGTTGGTGCGAAGAACACCGTGGGAATTTTCTGCGACGGGAAGTAGGCACCTGTATAAAAAAAAATATATATATATATATATAAAGTATAATAAAGCATAAAAAAATAGATATATATATATATATATAATAAAAAAAACAACAAAAAAAAAAAAAAAAAAAAAAAAACCAAATAAAAAAAAACAGAGGGAAACTTACCTTGTACAGCTGCACGGGGCTGCGACAACAGGCGGCGGTGCGGCTGGCGGCTGGCGGCGGTGCTGCGCAGGGGCGGCGGTGCTACGACGGAGGTCGCGAGACGGTGCTGCGCAGGGGCGGCGGTGCTGGGCGGAGCAATGCGGCGATGCGGCGCGGGCGGAGCGACGAGGCGGCGAAGGCGCGCAACGGGCGCGGCGCGATGCTGCAGATCTGGCGACGGCGTGGGGCTGCGGCGGAAGTCGCGAGACGGCGGATGCGGCTCTGGGCTGAGGCGGCGGAGGCGCGCAACGGAGACGGCGGTGCGGCGCGGGCTGGCGGCTGGCGGCGACGCTGGCGGAGCGACGGTGCAGCGCTGGGCTGAGGCGGCGACGGCGGCGTTGGAGCTCTCCCTTCTTCTCCAACTTTTCAACTTCCCCCAACTCTTCAACTTCTCAAACAAATGAGATGGAGGCCATCTTATTCTATTAATATGGATTAGAAAACCTAAAGGAGTTAGGGTTTGGAGAGTAAAATTACTTAAATGTCCTTCATTTAAGTTAAGAAATTTTTCAATAAAATGTACAAAGCTCGACTCGAACTCAAGACCAAGGACAACTAAAGTCGTCCAAGTTCTGCTCTACCAAACAAGCTTCTTTGTTATCAGTTGTCTTCACATTCTACTATTGCATTCGGCCAATTATTTATGCCAAATCTAAACATTTGGTTTCAACAACACTGCTATTCCGAATTCAAGCCAAACATTAGAAGCTTACCATATTTTTTTCTTTTCGATGAAATTAAAATTTTGGGCATATTCCAAATTTTATTTCCAAACGTGATTTAGAGTCAAAAGTTATCTAAATTCAAGTCTCAAATCAAAATTGGCGGTTTGGGTATATTTTATCCACGTCGAAATTAGAGTAAAGTTCAAAGTCAAACCCTATTCAAAATTCAATTGGGTAGACACAAGTCCCTACTCTACATCCCAAGATAAACGAAGGTAGAACAAAAAATCTACCAAAGTTTAAATCAAATTTCTGTCAGATAAGAAAGGTCAAAACTACGAGACAAATTCATATTTTTGATCGATTGACATGGAAAGAGGCGTCAATTAAAATAATTGATTTATGAATCAAACCTCATATTTCGATAAAATTGATACGTCAAAGCGGATTCGAAATTAGGGGTGTCTTACGTTTCGATTTATCTATTTAACTTTTCCGAGACTCACCCACACATACTTGTGCATAACTCTCGAAAAAGGGGGCATTTGTTGACCGAGAAATTTCGGCCAATCAGCGGTCGCCACGTGTCCCCATCACGACCGGGGATCAGATAGACTTGACCGAGCAAATTCGGTCAAACTGCAATTGGGCTCGAAATCGAATCGGGCCAGAAAGATATGCAAAAGACAATTTGGCCCAAAGATCAAGCCCTGGCCCAAGATTCAAAAGCCCATTGGGTTCAAACCCAAGCCCATTGGGCCCAAAGCCCAAGCCCATTGGATCCAGGCCCAAGCCCACCAGGCCCATGAGAACTCTATAAATAGAGAGTTCATTTTCATTTTTAAGGTTCAGAAAATTTCTTCTCCTAAGAACTTAGAGAGAATTCCCAAACAACGAAAGACTCTTTGAATCCTGAAGACTGAACGTCACTTGAAGATCAAACACATGAAGACTTCACCGCTACGCGAAGCTGAAGATTGAACCTCGAGAACAAGCTACGAAGCCCTCGAGTACGTTACATTTAAGAGAGAGAATCAGAGGATCAAACATTAGAGATTGTAATCCACTACGCACTGATAAATACAATACATCAATACAAATTCAAATTCATTTACACGTGTCGAATTTCCATTCGTCGTTCGAATTCTCGTGTGAACAGTATAATAATAATAATGATAATAATCTTAAAATTTGAATCCCATAATTTTCAGATTTTACATAATAAATTTTAAAAAAAATCTTTTTAAAAATAAGAAAATATATATTTAATTTTCAAAGTAAACCATTTAAATTTTATAGTAAAAAATATAGTTTTATGTTTTTATTTAAACTTTTATCACCAATTAGCTAATTGAATAAACAAGATTTTTTTTAATGAATTAAATTCATTTTTGTTATAAAAGAAGAATAATAACAACAAAAAGAACACTAAAAGAAGAAGAGAATGAGAGAGCAAAGTAGAGAGAAATCAAATTGTATTCAATTGATTTGAGGTGTGTTTGAAAGGCTTCACACAAGCTCTATTTATATACATGTATTTGATGGCTAAACTTAGGTCATTCATGGCCAACTTTGAGAGACTCAATATTATTCATAAAAATAGTGAGTAATGGGGAAGACTGGCTAAAATGAGGGAGTTGAATGATTATGGATATCAATATATATCATATGTATACCATGTATATATATATATATATCATGCTTATGGACTATATACACCATATATATACCTTGTATATATACCATGTATAGACCTTGTATATATACCATATATAGACCTTGTATATATATCATGTTTATAACACTCCTTAGATATCCATTGTATGTAGCCTCGTTAAAACCTTACTAGAAAAAAACCCAATGGGAAAAATTCTAGTGTTGGAAAAAGAGTACATTATATTCATTTGTTTTAACAACTGCCTCATTAAAAACTTTTCCTAGAAAAACTCAGTGGGAAAAACCATAGTCAAGGGAAAAAGAGTGCAATGATTTTACTCCCCTCATAGAAACATCACTCGAGATCTCTGAGTCGTCGCATTCGAATGTGGTGTACCAACTTCTCGAATGTTGCGGTTGATAACGTCTTCGTAAATAAGTTTGTCAAGTTCTTCTTTTTAGAAATTTGTTGAACGGTGATGTCACCATTTTCTTCAAGATCATGATTGTAGAAGAGCTTCGGTGATATATGTTTTGTTCTATCTCCTTTAATGAATCTTCCTTTGATTTGTGCTATACGTGCTGTATTGTTTTCGTATAATACTGTTGGAAGATTTTTGTCAGAAGACAAGCCGCATGCTTCACGAATGTGTTGAGTCATTGATCTCAACCATACACATTCTCGACTAGCATTTGAATTATATGAATTTGGTATCTTTAATCCTTCAGGGATTTTCATATAGATAACATTATCGAGAGATCCATATAAATATGTTGTGACTACATCCATAAGATACATGTCAAGCTTTTCATACACACTCATGCTAATTAGATATCTCAATGTTATTACATCCACCAAAGAAGAATATGTCTCCTCGTAATCATACGACATTTGCGATAATCCTTGTGCAACAAGTCTCGCTTTATATCTCGTGACCTCATTCTTTTCATTTCTTTTACATACAAATACCTATTTGTATCCCACAGGTTTTACATCTTCAGATGTACGGACTACAGGTAAAAAAACTTCACGTTTTGAAAGTGAGATTCATTCTGCTTGAATTGTTTTTTTCATTTAAGCTAATTCTTTATATGTCGACATTTTTTTTTTGACATATCTAGGTTCAGAATTCTCATTTTTATGAATAATGTCGTGAACAACATTGTAAGCAAAAATGTTGTCAACAACTATATCAGTCTCAATTCTATAATTTCTTTGTCATGACATAATTTATCGAATCTCATTATTATCCTCAGGTACTTGACCTTCTTCGATATTATCTTGATTAGTCATGTTTAGGATTTCTTCTGGAAAATCCACATTCTCAATTGAGTCATTTTGATTATTGACTACTCTTCTTTTTCAACGGTTTTTATATTTGGAACCTATTGGTCTACCATGCTTTAGGCGTGCCGCAGACTCATTAGCTGAAGAAACTTGTTGTGTTGGGATTTTAATTTTGGATGGAGCATTTCCAGCTGGTATATATGACTTAGTCACTTTCTTAGCATATGCAAATGCATCTGATATTTGGTTTGCTATTTTGTAAATGAATTATCTTTTGAACTTCTAGTTCACATTGACTTGTACGGAAATCAAACTGAGACAATAACATTGCATTCCATGTAATTTCTTTTTTCAACTTATTTGCTTAATTTCTCTCCCTACTATTGGAAAATTTGTCTCATTAATGACAATTAGCAAATATGCAGTAAATATATCATCCGCCAAGGATTCAATATATCTAATAATTTATGGGAATCAAATTCAACATATATTTTAACCTCCTTTTAGGACCGATCTTTGTACGTTGTGGTGGGCCAATTTGAACATTTACTGCACATTCTAAATTTTGCAGATGGAATATGGTCATAAGCTAATTAGAATAAGCTACTGGCTCAAAGCGTATAAGTGATGTTGCATGCAAAATATGATGATTTCATACAAGTATTATAAGTTTTACCCTCATAAATGATTTCATTAAAGCATTTTGTGCATGAACATGAACTACAGGATGTTCAACACTTATCTGAATAATCATTAAAACACTTTTTTTTTTTTGCAAAGGTAGATATATTACTAGCAAAAAGAGACCTCAAAGCCTGAGGTCAAAGGGCACCAACGTAACAAGAAAACAAGACCCACTGGAAACTAGTGGACCCAAAAACAAAAAAAAACCAAAACCCTGAAAGAGGCTCTCACTGCCCGAGGGAAGGCAGGGAAACAAAGAAAAACACGGCGCACCATACCCACAGGCGGACTAGTAGCCAGAAACAACAGAGACAACGACATAAACTCAACTACTCAGAAACGAGTAGAAGAAAACAATGCAAAACAAAAGCCGAATCAAGAAGCGCAACTCATAGACTGCAACCACGAACTAACCTCCCCAAGCAGCACCCCATAACTCAGAAGCTTTAGTCTCCCATCAGGCCAAAGTATAAAGGAGACTCAAGACTAAAAGCTGAAGGAAACCAAACTATGCAGAAGACAGATCATTCAGATGCTGAGAAAAACCAGAGGCCAAGTTGACCATCTGACTCTTGCGTGTGTGTGTGCATGCCCCCCCAAGCACGACCTTAAAAGCCCGGAACAGGGATAAATGGCCTCTTCTGCTCGTTTTCCCCCTACTCTAGCGAAAGAAATAACCTTCAGGCATGCAATCAAGCAAGAGAGCCACAAGGATCAGGCAAGCATCGCTTCCCTCGACATGCCACAATCCAAGTACACTTTACCAAACCTACACACCATCTAGACAAGGAGCCTTTCAGGGTGACAACAACCAACCAGGCCTGATAACCATAATCTAAACCATCAGGCCCCAACCAGGGGACAAAAAGAGTGCAAGGACATAACAAGGGAAGAAAAGCCAACTGCAAAAAGAACAAACATCCTACTGAACCATCAACTGCAGAGTTAGCCACCAATAAAAACTTAGACTATCATAGTCACTAAAGCTCGAAGGGCCCTCCAGGGGAAAAGAGAGACCCAAAAAGGAAGAATACTGGGGAAACAACCGGAGAAAACAGCGGACACCTGCACGAACCGTGACCAAGCTGCAACCTCATAAACAACCTGCACAAACTCCAAGACCAAGAAAAAAAGTTAAGCAAAAGCGTCCCACGGGGATGCAGCTGAAACTGCACCCACCCAAGACGACCAAACAGAAGTCAGGTCAGAGCGGATAATCGCAATGACAGTCTGAGGTGCACGGTGACCCGGGTCGTGGTAGCGCAAGTTGCATTCCCTCCAAATATGGTAAACCACAGCACACCAAGCCACCCTTCAAACCTGCTTGCGCTTCTGCTTTTCACCACTTTCCCGACAAATCCACTCAAGCTCTGCATCCCACCATAGAACAAGGTAAGAATCCCAGCTCCACTCGAGGATATTCTCCCACACAACCCGCGAGAAGGGGCACTGGAAGAACAAGTGATCACTAGACTCTACCCCGCTCAAACAAAGCAAGTAGTCAAGAGGAGTAGAAGGAATCCTCTGTCTCAATCTGTCATGCGTGTACAATTTGTCCCTCAATACTAACCAAGTGATGAAAGAATGACGAGGGATATTCCCTCTGAACCACAACAAACGATGCCATGGAACCACCGACCTACGAGGAAGAATCGCCTCCCACGCACTCGAGACTGTAAAACCATGCCCGCTAGGAACCCACACCAATTTGTCTTCCTGCCCCGGGTAATACTGAGTAGAGCACAGCAAAGCAGAAAGTTCCAGTAGCTCAGGAGACACCAAAGGCCACCTCCACGATCCATCAGGCAGCAGAAAATCTGAAACTGTAGCCTGAATATGACTCGTCGCATCATACAAGATACGGGCACTAAACCGCGGGAAAATAGGGCCGCCAGGCAACCATGGGTCCACCCAAATACGGCATCTTCGACCATTTCC